>CP106724.1:81493622-82093622 GCA_025506655.1 Gossypium rotundifolium | reverse complement strand
CCCCACGATGATAATCTGGGATTGACGCCGGTGATTTGGTATCACGCGATGGGTTGGCCCCATCAACTGATTTGTGTCTTCGGACACCAGAGGTTTGGCACCTCCAGTGATTTGGTATCACATCTGTGACTATACGTCACCAGTGGTTTGGCACCACCAGTGGTTTGGTACCACAATGGGGTAGACAGAGGCGTTTGGTTGGCTAGGTTGGGTACATGACTTAATGCATGTTAATTTGTTATAAATTGTGTATGATGTGGTATTTACCGGGGAAGGGTTACATATCTTGAGTCTTGGTGACTCACCTTCTCCTTTATTTTTTCGGTGACACGTAGTTCAGCGGATATGGGCCGGAGGGACTTGAGGTGGCCATGCAAAGGATTTTAATTTAATAGACTTTGAATTTCGGTTCATTTATATTTTTTTATTATTGTTGGTTGATTTTAATTGGGTTGTAATAAGGCCTCCTAGAATTATTTTATTATTGTTACATGTTTAGAATATTTTGTTTAAATTATTTAATGATGTTAAAATGGGTTCACATGTTTTCCCAAAATTAACGTAAAATGTTTTAAGTGTCATTTGGCACATTCGAAATCTGTAAACAACCCGACTTAATAAATATTTCTAAACAACACTTAGTATGGTTTTTAACAAGAGACTTGAAAACACAAGGGTTTCGACAAAACTTATAACGGTTTTAAAAAGTTTTTTTAAATGTTTTCTCATTAGCAAACCAAATTGATTCGTAATGTTTGGTGGGTTTGGGGTGTTACAAAATTGGTATCGAGCCAGTTCAAAGCTTCATTGTGGGGCCCAAGGCCCAAAAATGTTTTAGTAGGCCTCTTTGAGTTATTTTGGGTTTTGAACAACATGGCACCGAGACTCAAGGCACCTATCCGCCTGTAAGTACTTCCGAACCTCTTTGTGAATTATTTTACGTAGAAGGGTAGGAAGCATGGAGCGTAGAATAGTCTTATAGAATTGAACCTTAGGATTAGATTACTCAAACACACAAATGTAACATAAGACTTAATGAACTCAACCAACCTATGACCCGATCCATTGAGCTAGGGTGTGGTAACCCCAGACGCATGTCTAGGATTGGATCCGGAAGAGCACAGTATTTAAGCGGTCGAGTGACTCACCTCCTCTTCGGTATCCTACCAGTGCGTAGCTCAGTTCACCCTAACTCGGAGGGCTCGGTGGTGTGGCAACCTCTGTGCGCATGTCTAGAAAGGTTGGTGGGAGCTTGGTATTTAAGCGATCCACGTGACTCACCTTCTCTCCACTCAAATCCTGCACAGTGCGTAGCTTTGGTTCACCACGACCAAGAGGGCTCGGTCATAGGCTAAACATAACGACTAAAACCCGAAAGGAACTAACCATGTTTACGAAAAAGAAGAAAACAACAAAACTCTAGTTTTTCAAAACTTTTAAAATCACTCTTTCAAATTTGAGAACAACCATTTTCACAACTTTTTCCAAAAATTTGATTTGTGAAAATTACGAAATGCCCTTAGGGTAAAATTACTAAAATACCCTTGGTTCATAGAATATTGATTCAATGGTTTTGCCCAGAAATTGTATTATTTTTAGAAATATCCAAAACTCTACTTTGCAAATCACCAATAAAATTCTTTGGTTTTGGAAAATTACGGAAATACCCTCTTGTAAAATTACCAAAATGACCCTGAGTTCAAAATTTTTGCAACATCATCATTTTAAGAAAGGAAAACTCTCAAAAGGGACCTCGAGTTTTACAATTATTAAAACATCCTTGATTTATAAAAAAATTGCAAAATTACCTGATTGACAAAATTACCAAAATACCCCGGTTCCCAAAATGATGCCATATCTTTAAATTTTACAAATTTTCAAAAATACCCTCCAGTTTGGAAATTTCAAAGTGACACGCTTTGTTAAAGTTCAAATCCTCGATTTTTAATACAAAAATACCACAGAGGAAAGTGGCGAAAATACCACAGGATAGAAAGCAGGACAAAATGTCTGAAGAGTGAATAAGTATGGAAAGTATTAGGGAATGGATGTGCCCTTTTTGTGTGAACTAGGGTAGAAGACTTAAAACATTATTTGATCGAAAGAATCCCTGTTAAACTTTTCATAAAATTCTTCGCAGATAATCAAGTGGAACAAATTACTAATCCATAAAATTTTTCTCAATCAGATTAAAAGCGCGTTAGATAGAATGAGTTCTAGAGGACGTGGCCGACGTGGACATGGTAGGGGAAGAATGACCGTATCTGAACCCGTCAGGTCGGGTCAAGGTTCTAAAAATGAGGTACCACCGCCACCACCACCCCCAACTTTTGGAGCTGAGGAGTAGGAGTAGACAGGGGGTAAGGCAGTATCGCAAGCTGTGTTGCGGGTTCTCGAGTTAGTGGCTGGGGCTGGTGAAAATCTAGGAGCTCAAAAATCTATTCCCGAGCGAATTCGGTCCAACGGAGCTGAGGTGTTTCGGGGCGTGTCGGGAGTGGCACCTAGTGTAGCAGAATACTGGTTGGAGTCAGCGAAAAGGATCATGGACGATCTTGACCTGACTAATGAGGAGAAGCTAAAAAGAGCCGTGTCGCTTCTGAAGGATGAAGCATATCAGTGGTGGCTCACCATTCGAGATGGTGCCATGGCAGATGATCTTACATGGGATTACTTTAAGTGCTTTCGGAAAAAGTATGTGGGTACCAGCTACACCGACGCTTACGAGAAAGGCTTTTAAGGGTTGGTACAAGGAACTAAGTGCGTGTCGGAGTATGAGATGAAATTCCTAAATTTGAGTAGATATGAGAGGCATCGTAGCTACGGAACATGAGTATGTGTGTCCGCTTTGAGGATGGGGTGAGAGATGATTTGAGGCTCATTGATTGCTCCAACGAGTTCGTGAGTTTTCGTCTCTAGTAGAAAAAGCTAAGGTAGCCGAGGGTATCAAGGTATCTGTGAGGCAAAACTATGATAGGCTCAGCGGAAGAGAGGTTTTGGGCCATCTGGGTCGGGTAGTAATGTTCGTAAAAAGGCTAAGCAGTGGGCCAAGTCGATGCCAAGGCCCATGATTGTTAATCGTAAATCGATTTAATTGTAATCGCTGTGGAAAAGCCCATTGGGAGGTTGTTGGGTGGTGAGCGAGGTTGCTTTGAATGTGGGTCTTTGAAACACCGCGTGAGGGATTGTCCCCAAAAGCGAGCTCAGAATCAGTCAGAGGGGCAGAACCGTACGCAGGATAGAATTGTGGGACCACAGAGAGGTCGTGGTAGTGGTAGAGGGGGAAATGGTGCTAATCGTGGTCGTGGAAGTCAGGGCAGAGGCGCAAGCAATATAGAGGCAAGGCAGCCTGGCTTAGTCTATGCAGTGAGGCGTCGTGAGGAGGGTGACGCATCGGATGTCATAACCGGTACGTTTCTGATTTTCGGTCTTCCTTATGTTGCATTAATTGATGTGGGTTTAACGCATTCATACGTGGCGAGTAGTGTGGTAGAGACTTTGAACCTAGACTACAGGCTGCTGCTGGGGGATGATCGTAATTAGCCCTTTAGGCCATTACGTAATTGTGAACAAGCTTTATAGGGATGTACCCCTAGAACTCCAAGGGGTCGTGTTTGTGGCTAATCTGATGGAACTACCGTTTGGGGAGTTCGATTTGATCCTTGGAATGGACTGGTTGGTTAGGTACCAGGCGAGGTTGGATTGCGCTGCTAAGCACATGGTTCTTAAGATGGCCGAAGGGGATGAAGTGGTTATGATCGGTAATCGAAGAAATTACCTGTCTAATGTGGTGTCGGCCTTGAAGGTGAAAAGATGGTTAGGAAAGGTTGTGAGGCGTTTATAGTTCAATTTGTGCCTTAGAGGTGAGAGTCATTGGTTGAAAAGGTCCGAACAATGGGGAATTCATCGATGTATTCCTAGAGGAACTTAGGGTTTGCCTCGGATCGGAAGTCAAATTCGATATAGATTTGCTACCGAACGGCACTTTATCTATAGCACCGTGTCGAATGGCGAAGTAAAGAAATTGGTGGAGTTGAAGGCTCAAATTTAGGAACTCTTGGATAGAGGGTTTATCCGACCAAGTATATCTCCGTGGGGAGCACCTGTATTGTTTGTCAAGAAGAAGGACGGTTCTATGCGGATGTGCATCGACTACCGTCAGTTAAACAAGTTAACGATCAAAAATAAGTATCCGTTGCCTCGAATCGATGACTTGTTTGACCAACTAAAGGGTGCGTCGGTATTCTCAAAGATTGACCTTAGGTCGAGTTATCATCAATTAAAGGTGAAGGAGGGTGATGTGCACAAGACGGCATTCCGAACTCGGTATGGGCATTACGAGTTCCTAGTGATGCCATTCGGGTTGACCAATGCACCGGCGGCATTCATGGACTTAATGAATAGGGTATTTCAATAGTACTTGGACCAATTTGTCATGGTGTTCATAGACGACATATTGGTTTACTCAAAGACGGAGGAGGGGCATGACAAGCATTTGCGTATAGTCCTACAAGTGTTAAAGGAGAAGCAGTTATATGCGAAATTCAGTAAATGCGAATTTTGGCTTAGGAGGTGGCTTTCTTAGGTCACGTGGTGTCGTGGAAGGATTAGAGTGGATCCCGTAAGATTGAAGCGGTGTTGGAGTGGAAACCGCCTAAATCGGCGTAGATTCAAGTTTTTGGGTCTAGCAGGTATTATCGAAGGTTTGTGGAAGGATTCTCACTAATCGCAGCCCCATTAACTAAGTTATTAAGGAAGGGGGCACCATTTGTTTGGTCGGAAAGGCAGCAAGAAAGTTTTGATAAACTGAGGAAGATTCGACGGAAGCTCCTGTTCGGTACAACTGAGGAGGGGAAAAATGTTCACGGTTTATT
The DNA here is from genome assembly GCA_025506655.1 of Gossypium rotundifolium. Lineage (NCBI taxonomy): Eukaryota > Viridiplantae > Streptophyta > Magnoliopsida > Malvales > Malvaceae > Gossypium > Gossypium rotundifolium. The sequence continues at coordinate 82,088,751 of CP106724.1, read as the reverse complement.
GTGATGCATCCCATCTGGGTTGGGATGTGTGTTGATGCAGGAAGGGAAGGTAGTGGCTTATGCATCCCGTCAGTTAAGACCGTACGAGGTAAACTATCCAACGCACGATTTAGAGTTAGAGGCAGTAGTCTTTACTTTGAAGATATGGAGACATTACCTTTATGGGGAGAAGTCGATAGTTTACACGGATCACAAGAGTCTAAGATATCTCTTGACCCAGAAAGACTTGAACTTGAGGCAATGACGGTGGATTGAACTGTTAAAGGACTACGACTGTTTAATTGAGTACCATCCGGGCAAAGCTAACGTTGTGGCTGACACGTTAAGTCGGAAGGTCGTGGCGGACTTAAGGGCGATGTTTGCTTATTTGAGTCTATACGATGATGGAAGTCTTTTGGCAGAGCTGCAAGTTAAGCCAACTTGGATCGAGGAGATTAAGGATAAGTAGTTGGTAGACGAGGGATTGAATGCAAAGAGATTGCAAGTCCAAAATGGTGGTTTGGAAGGGTATAGTTTGACTGATCATGGTGTATTATGTTTTCAAGGATGGCCCTGTATGCCGAAGGATGTGGAACTGAGACAAAGAATTCTCTAAGATGCACATAGCAGCCCATACGCTATGCATCCTGGAGGTAGCAAAATGTACGGAGATTTGCGGAGATAATTCTGGTGGCCTGGGTTGAAGCGTGAAGTGACTGAGTTCGTGGGAAGGTGTCTGACGTGTCAGTAGGTTAAAGCTGAACATCAGTTACCATCAGGACTACTTCAACCAGTAAAGATTCCTCAATGGAAATGGGAGAGGATCACTATGGATTTCGCGATGGTCTACCCTCACACCCAAAGAAGAAAGATGCAGTTTGGGTAATTGTGGATCGCCTGACTAAGTCAGCTCACTTCATACCGGTGAGAATGGATTACTCAATCCAGAAGCTAGCAAAGTTGTATGTGGCCGAGATAGTCAGATTGCATGGTGTACTAGTATCAATTATCTCAGATAGGGATCCAAGGTTCACGTCGAGGTTTTGGAAAGCGTTGCATCAAGCTTTGGAGTGCAGCGATTGATTTCAAATCTGACTTTCCATCCGCGATCGACAGCAATCGAAAGGTCATACAAATTTTAGAGGATATCTTTGGGGTTGTATCTTGGAATTCGAGGTAGTTGGGAGGAATTTTACCATTAGCGAAGTTCGCCTACAACAATAGTTACCAAGCGAGTATCCGGATGGCACCATCTGAAATCAGATGGACGAAAATGCCGTACTCCTACGTGTTGGGCGAGTTGGGTGAACGACAAGTGTTGGGTCTAGAGCTGGTTCTGAAGCGGAGGACAAAGTTAGGGTGATTCGGGCTCGTCTTAAGGAAGGCGTCAGATGTAAGTCTTATCGATCTGAAGCACAAAGAAATGGAGTATGATGTAGGAGACAAGGTTTTCAAGGTATCACCTTGGAAAAAGGTGTTGAGATTTGGGCGAAAAGGAAAGCTAAGCCCAAGATTCATTGGCCCATATCTGAGATTAGTTTAGTAGGACCGGTAGCTTATCACTCGAATCGCCGACGGTTAAGTCGATTCATAACGTCTTTCATGTGTCGATGCTTAGGCGGTATCGGTCGGATCCATCACACGTGATGCCTGTGGCAAAAATTGAAGTCAACTTCGGACTTATCTTTCGAGGAAGAACCGGTTCAGATCTTGGATAGGGATGTGAAGGTTCTGCGTAGGAAGTCAGTGCCCTTAGTGAAAGTCTGTGGCGGAACCATGGTACAGAGGAAGCTACGTGAGAACCCGAGGATGTGATGTGGCAGAAGACCCCACCTCTTCTAACCGTGTAATTTCGAGGACGAAATTCTTTTAAGGGGTAGAAGCTGTAACATCCTAAAACTGGGGCTATTTGTGATTAAATGATTTTTCTTAAATTGAATTGTTGTGTTATTGATTGTGGTGTAATAAGGCTTAGTGAGAGGTCTTGAGTAGGCTCGGTTTAGTAGAAAATTGTATTTGGGAACTTTAAAGGTAAGGAGCTCTAGCAAGTAGGGTTACAAGAATAAATAGAGGATTTATTGACACAAAATAAGCCTTGGAAAAGTGGCAAAGGAGGGCCACTTGGGAGCTACTTGTGACGCCCACAATGGGTGAGGAGAGCACGTGTTCGAGTCACGAAAATCCCTTTCTTTTTGCACCTTGTTATGGACGGCATAGGGAGGAGAGATTTTCTCTCTTTAAACTCTTTTATTTATTTATTTAGATAATAAGACAATAGAAGATAAATAGGGATATTATTTGGATTATTAAGAGATTATTATTTGATTAATCAACAAGAGTTGGCAAGAGAAAAGTAGGCATTTGTTAATTCAAATTCTTTTGGAATTATTTCAAATCAAGAGTTGGCGAATTTTGAATTCCTTAGTGGAGTGGACGGCAAGGTAATTGGGGGATAATGCCAAATTTCTGAGCTTTTCTTGACTAGCTCTCACTTTGTGATATTTTTCCTTTATTCTCTCTCAAACCAAAATCCCATTGCCATTCACTTTTCCTATTCTTTTGATCTCTAGCAAAATACCTACTCCTATTTTTCTCTTCTTCGAAACCTTGGCGAATCTACCATACTTTGATCTTCCATCTTTTAACTTTCCTTTCTCTTCTCAAATCATTAGCGAAACTCTACCTCCTCCCATTATTTTCCACTTTGGCTGAATATCAAGCAAAGGTAACCTTTCTAAACTCGTCTCCGATCGGTTCATAAGGTGGGTAAGTAATCATGGCGAATGCTATTTTCCTTCTCTTGATGTCTCACGATTTTTACAAGGGGTAAGGGCGATTTCAGATTTGTAAGCAAAGATGTTAACACTCTTGTGAAACCGATTGATTATAGGATTCCAGGATTTGTGGAACAAGCGATCTAGGCCATTCTCTGATAGTCGACTTTGATAAGTGGTGGTAAGGGCTATTGTTAATGGATTATTCTTTAAAGTGATTAAAAGTCGAAGGCTATTGACACATCATTTGGTGATTTGGTAAAGCAGATCGTGTATCAGTCCGTGGTTAGTAGCCAAAGGGAAAGGTAAGGAATCGGGATCACAAATGACCTTTGGATTATTTTGGTTGGCGAATAGGCCATGGCACTAACCTTGAGTTTGGCCGATTATAGGGACAAGTAGATCTAGGGTGGCCGACTTCTCTTTTGGGATTTAAACTTCTCGTTGGTGGCGGTGTGTACATACACGTTATGACTTATTAACTGCTAAATGTTGTGAATGCTAACTCTGGTTTATGTAGCATTGGATTTAATACCGTATTGGTATAAGTGACGATTCATTAAGTACCGTTAATATGTGTTGCTATTTAATGCTTTTGGGAAGCATGGCATGAATTTAGTTGTAACATAAATATCGATGGCATGAGATCATTACACAATGATTTGATATAGGTTGATGAGTGGAGGGGCGGTTACATTGTGTCGACGGACACCGGTGTTTTAGTAACACTGCTGTGACTACGGTCACCAGAGGTTTGGTACCTCCAGAGGTTTGGCACCTCATAGCGTCTCGCCCCGGTGGCTTAGTACCACGATGGGTTGGCCCCACAGATGATAATACTGAGATTGACGCCGGTGATTTGGTATCACGCGATGGGTTGGCCCCATCAACCGATTTGTGTCTTGGACACCGGAGGTTTGGCACCTCCGGTGATTTGGTATCACATCTCGTGACTATCGTCACGGTGGTTTGGCACCACCGGTGGTTTGGTACCACAATGGGGTAGAGCAGGCGTTTGGTTGGCTAGGTTGGGTACATGACTTAATGCATGTTAATTTGTTATAAATTGTGTATGATGTGGTATTTACCGGGGAAGGGTTACATCGAGTCTTGGTGACTCACCTTCTCCTTTATTTTTTCGGTGACACGTAGTTCGGATATGGGCTAGGAGGGACTTGAGGTGGCCATGCAAAGGATTTTAATTTAATAGACTTTGAATTTGGTTCATTTATATATTTTTTTATTATTGTTGGTTGATTTTAATTGGGTTGTAATAAGGCCTCCTAGAATTATTTTATTATTTTTACATGTTTAGAATATTTTGTTTAAATTATTTAATGATGTTAAAACGGGTTCACATGTTTTCCCAAAATTAACGTAAAATGTTTTAAGTGTCATTTAGCACATTCGAAATCTGTAAACAACCCAACTTAATAAATATTTCTAAACAACACTGAGTATGGTTTTAACAAGAGACTTGAAAACACAAGGGTTTCGACAAAACTTATAACGGTTTTAAAAAGTTTTTTTTTCAAAATGTTTTCTCGGTAGCAAACCAAATTCGGTCGTAATGTTTGGGCCGGGTTTGGGGTGTTACATCAACATATAACAACATCATATCGAAACGGACTTACCCGAGTCCTTGTTCATACCCATCAAGGTATCATATCAAGATCTCATAGTTTTCCACTTTTGTAACATGATCAGTTTATTAATATATATATATATATATAAACCGAGTTATAAAGTGTGTAAGGTACACACCTGTCACAAACGCAAGTACTAAATTTTGAAGACCCGATCTATCGCGTTAGATCACCTTGTCCTACATTCGGCCAAACCACAAAGCTATAATCAAGACCATTCGGCCAACATCACACTTTAATTCCAATAGCCTTTAGCTTTTCAACCATTAAAAGAATAATGAATCCACATGAATCCTTACCACTTGACTTACCAACTTTGATTGCTAGAGAAATAAGTCTTAGATCGATTGCTTCCAAAGTCCCAAAGAGCCTAAAAGAAATGGGTTTCTAAGAATGATTAGAACCTTGCTAACAAGCCCAAAATTTGGATTTTGTCCTCATGAAAATCAATAGAGAAAATAGAAAAGAAATAAGAAAATTCGGCCATGAACACTTATCTATCCTCCAAAACCGATTATAGATGAACACTTAGAAAATCTATCCTTGATGATATTCACCAAGATAACACCGAGAGAGAGAAGAAGATTAAGCTATGGTGGAGAAAGAGAAAGGAAAAGAGGAAATGAAAATAGGAGAAGGAGGATTCGGCTTGAGCAAACAATGGAAGAAAAATCAAGAAGAGAATTGAGGAAGAAAGGTTCGGCCAAAAGAAAGTAAAAGAAGAATTGTAAGTTTTTAACAAATATGAGAAGAAAAGAAAAAGATGAAAGGGAGGAGATGATACTTTCAGTTTTGAGCAAAAGTGGAAGAAAGAAAAAGATGAAATGGGGAGAAGAAAGGTTCGTCCAACCACTAAAGATGAAAAAAAAAATGAAAGAGAAGAGGGTTGGTTTTAGGCTACAAAGAGATTAAAATATGTGAGAGACTCAATTGTATATTCTGCCAAATGCCTAAGAGAAAATTTGGTAAACCACTATGGTCTTTTCGGCTTTGACACAAAACAAGAAAACAATGCCAAAACTAAAACAAAATTCACTTTATTACCAAGACACATTCGACTATAGAGAGTGTTATTGGAGAGAAAAGAAAACTATGCTCAAATGCTTAGGTAAAATGGCCAATTAGCTACCAACCTCCCTAAGCCTCCAACAAAAATCGGTCAACCACTCCCCTAGGCCAAAATGTCGTCCACATACATAACTAATGGTCATAGAAGAGTTTCCAAAACACTCTCCATCATCCAAGCCCTTTGTCCCCCCATCCTTCCATAAATCTTAAGATTCCTATCCCAAATTACAAGCTTTCCTAAACTAATATTCAACTTGCCTTAAAAATTGAAAGTCCAACCTACCATAGGAATAGCTTGGCCGACACTTAATTCAAAGGTGCATAAAAATAAAGTCTTCCAAATGCAACCCATGCTACTCAAACCTCTTCCCTCAAGCAACCCTTCATGCATCATAACCACCTTGCCACTAACTCCTCATGTTCTAGAATTTAACACTTAAATTATCTTAAGTGTCAAGATCACCTAGTCCACTTCATTAAATTTTAAATACTAAGAATTATTCTAGCTTCATAAATAAAATCAAGCCTTCACAAGGCTATGCTAAGCACACAAACAATACTACCCAAGCTAACACAAACAACCAACTGATACACAAATTTTAGGATGTTACATCTGCTATTCTCCTACAACGATTTACTTCGAGTGTGGGCTCAAAAGATTCGAATCAAACAAAGGACTTGTAATATCCCGGGTTAAGGGTTATTTTATTTCTGGCAATTGTTGCATGATTAATTGCGTGCTATGATGTTGTTTGGGGGTTTTCGGGACTTAGTTGTAGGCTAGGAGTGAGCCTGGGTAGGTGGTGAAATTTTAGTTTTGGGCTTGAGGAGATAGGAGTGAAGGAGTTGGGGCTTATAAATAAATTAAGTGGATTTAAAGCACAAATGAGGAGCTAGCAAAGTGGCAAGCATGCGCCATATGGAGAGTGTGTGTGGCGTCATCTACAAGGGAGGTCTTGTGTTCAAGTCATGAGAATTCCACCTTTTGGCTCTCATTTTGACGGCATGGAGGAAGAGGTAGAAGGCAACTTGAACTCTAGCTTGGACTTGGTCTTCACATTCAAAGAGGGGTGGAGAGTGAAAGTAGGAGGAAGACTTGGTAAACTCATTTGAATTGAGTGGTGTGGAGTGTTGTGGGGATTTGGCGGTTTGGAGGAGTCTTTGGGAGCTTGGGAAGTGCGAAACTCCTTGGCCTTTTGGGGTGTATTTTCAGTTTAGGGAGGGTCAATTAAGTTTTTTTTCTTCTTCTTTTCTTTGTGTCAACAAGCCGAGTCTTGGTTAGTCGAAGCTTGCAAGGAAATTCTCTTCACTTGCAAATTAGCTTAAGTCAAACTTGTACCCTCCTTTTACGCCCATATTCTCTCTTCTTGGAACCAAAACCCAAAGCTTGGGTGTTGCCGAATTTACTTGTTGCTCTCATTTGTTTTTTCTTTTTGTTTTTTGAAGTAGAATGCCTCTCCCACTCTCTGTTCTTTTCAACTTTGTTAAACCAAACCTCAAGCACCCATATTGCGAAATTCTACCTTGTTTCTTCCTTCTTCTTTTAGTTGTAAAGCCGATTTTTGCTTTCACAACCCTTGTGCCAATTCTCCCTTTGTTCCATACCATTTCTTCTTGAAAATTTCTCTTCTAAACACACCTTATTCTTTTCTTCCCTTTTCAAAACCAAAGTGACCCTCTCCACTCATCTCTCTTTGTTTCATCTCTTTCCAAAACCAAGTTAATGAATCCTCCTTGTGTTGGCGAATGTTCTCTTGAATACAAAGACACTTGGTTTTGTCATTTTGTGATGGCTTTCTTTTTCCCATGACCAAAACACTTACTCTCCCTTAGCTTTCTTCTTTGTTTTCTTTCTTGCAAAGCCAAACCTTCCTCTCATTGCTAATCTCCATTCCGATTCTTTTTCTCCTTGGTTTATTTCCTTTTGTTTCAACCTCTATAGGATCTAGCCAAATATTCTCTTCCATTTGATTTTAGTATTGGCCGAATCTTCCCTTCCCTTTTTGTTTTGTTCTTTGCCCGAATCTAAGGGTGGTGTGGATTGCTTTTGGTAGTTCGTTTTCAAGCCTTGGAGAAGGTTCTTGGGTTAGGCCGAATGCTTTTTGGGTAAGGCTTCTATTCTCTATCGGCATCTAGAAGAGGGTAAGTGTTGGTTTTGGTGTTTGTTTTATGGCGTATTAATTTGGTTGGAATCGTTTTGTCATAGGACATCCGGGATTCGAAGCACTCAAGCGTAGCCTCGGTTCTTTGGTCGATCGTTGGGTAAGTGGTGGTAAGAAGGGTGTTTTGGATCCGATTTCGTTTAATTTTCTTTAAGTTAAGTCATGAGGAGAGATTAATCGTTATTCTTTTACGGGTGTGATCGGTTGGTGAGAGGCATTATTGGTGCGGGTTGATTGAAACCGAACCATTCGCAGAGGTAGATTTCACATAACCCCTTGGGTCATTTACTTTGTTGGTAGAATAGTATTGGGTTAGGGTTAACCCTTTTGTTGGCGAATGTAGGACCAGGTGTTGAGGTGATCAAAGGTTTCGATCGGTTCTTAGGCTTTAATCTCCGTTATATCGGTGTGTAAACTAACACACTACATTTAGTAATATGATTGATAACACGTGTGATGATTAATGAAACGATGATGATTGATGTGATACCCTAATGGGAATGATTACGGACTCGGGTAAGTCAAGATTATTATTATGTGTTTCTTGATGATCTATATGATACCATGGTTGTGGATATATGTGACATGGGGTATGAGATTAGACATATTAGCATGATATGCATGATTATATGATATGTATGATTACATGAGTGTGGTATGTTGATGGGTGATCTGAGTGGAGGGAGCGGTGATATTTTGTCTTGTGAGCACCAGTGTTTTGGTAACACACTTTGTGACTTTGGGTCACAGAGGTTTAGCACCTCCAGAGGTTTGGTACCTCGGCGTCTCGTCCACATGGTTTAACCACCGTGGGTTGGCCCCACTTGTGAGATATGGGATTGCGCCGGTGATTTGGTATCACACGATGGGTTGGCCCCATCAGCATTTGTGACTACGGTCACGGTGCTTTGGTAGCACAATTGTGTCTTTGGGACACGGAGGTTTGGCACCTCATTGCGACTTGTCCTCGTGGTTTAACCACCGTGGGTTGGCCCCACATGAGATATGGGATCATCTGCTAGTGATTTGGTATCACACGATGGGTTGGCCCCATCCTTGGATTTGTGACTTTGGTCACGGTGCTTTGGTAGCACAATTGTGTCTTTGGGACACGGTGTTTTAGTAACACATTGTGACGATATGTCACCGGTGGTTTAGCACCACCGGTGGTTTGGTACCACACGGGGTAGAAAAGGCGATATGGATGGTTAGGTCGGGTTGCATTAATTATATTGCTTGGTATGATGTGTGTTAGCATGTTGTTCTTGAGGCGGGATTTACACCTTTGAGTCACTCGACTCACCCTCTCCTTTGACTTTTCGGTGACACTTAGATGCGGACATGGAGCCGGGATGGACTCGAGGTGCTCATGCCATCTTGAAATAAAGCTTTGCTTTCGGACTTTTAAGAAATTTGGTACTTAAGTTTTATTATTACTATTTGGTTTTATTTGGGTTGTAAATGGCCTTTTAAATTATGTTTTGTTTACGATTAAGTTAGATTTATAATCTGCTTTAACAAACTACTTGAGTTAAAATATGCTAAAACTTGGAAAGGCAACGTTTTCAAAACTTCAAAAACGATGTTTTAAACTATACCATCGGGTATCATACTATAACTTAGAACAAAATGAACTCGAATTGTTTTTCTAACTTAAATATGGTTTTCTACTAAGACAAGATACTTTAGTAATAACATGAAACAACTTAGACTTGAACCGAGCATAAATTAGTTTTACCTACACTTCAGATAAATTTTCAAAGCTCTCTGGGTTTTCAAATACAACATAAATATTTAAGTCAAAACCTACTCAAGTTTTCTTCAAATACAAAATTTTAGCGAAGCGTTTTCCTCAAATTTTTAAACTCAAACCTAAACCACCCAAAACCTTTTTTCCCTGTAGCATACCAGGTTCGGTCGTGGTGTATTGACCGGGTTTGGGGTGTTACAGGACTAGAAATAGTTTTCTTTTCTTTGATGTGAAAACGAAAATTCTCTTCTCAAATAGAAACCTACATAATCGTTATTCCAATAAATATACTTAACTCTTAGAGAATAAAAGTCTCTATTTTCGGGCAGAATAATGATATCTAAAAGTTGTGTAAATAGCTTTACTGGTGCCATCTATTTATAAGGAGAGATGGTAGAACCCTTGTTGAATTAGACAAGTTTATTTTAACTAGAAAAATGAAATCCTAGTTCAAGTAAGATGTAGAGTGAAGAAACCATAGTTAATTCTATTAGGGTTTGTCGTCCTCCGTTAATACATAAAGGGCTTTTGGGCTTCTTCCATATCGGGTCCAATTACAGGTACTTTCTGGGCTTTTAACCCAATACTTTATAATTTGATCTAACCCAATATTTGTTTTTCTATTTCCCAAAACAATTTTCAATATATTTTCAATTAAATAATTTTCTCAACCCAATTCTAATTTGATAAATTCATAATGACTTTATTGTAAAAGAATCTATGAGAAAATATATTTAACATTTCCACATTAAACGGTTCACTATGACCAAATGATTTATTTCCATTTTTGAACTTCATTTATTCAAAAACATAAAATCATTTTCAAGTCATTTTGTTTAGGAGAAAACTACATTCATTTCCAAACGATTTCATTCCTCCATTTTCATTTTCATTTTGGAGAAAACCTTAATAATTTTCAAATGTTTCCTATTTCTCCATTTCACCATTTCTATTCATTTCTACTCATTTGATTCAACATGCAATTCATTTATGGTTTCAATGAGCTAGCGGAGGGACTGATTAGACATGTGCAATTGATGCTTAAATGATTTATAATTAAGTTATAACTTTTTTTCCTATTAATTATAAACTCATTTTATCACGAAGTCATTCCACAATAGTATCGTGACTAAGCTCTCCCTAACGACATACCATTATGAAAGCAACTCAATCAGTGCTCGTCCAATGACTTTTTCATAAGTGTGTTGCCTTCATAGGATATCCTTAATATCTTTGGAATAATATTTGTTCTCCCAATATGATCCTATTTTATCTCATGGTAACCATTGCATCTTCCTTCATAAAAGTCAATTACTATCAAATAGAAATCAAGTCATCCATCACAAAGATGAACGACCCGTAGTTATGTTTACTTTTCACCAACCATGTAATGCCAATGAGAGGATTTCATTTACCATGTTTGGGACTATGAATTCCACTATTGTGAATGATACTACATACTGTAGAAGTCGTACACCTAGCACACTAGCTTTCGATTCCTTATCTATTTGAACTCAGGCTTTTACTTAGATCAAAGTGTATGAGTCACTTCGTCATCCATTTAGGATTTAGGTGTGCCACACTGTGAATGTCACAAGTGAATAAATCCATAAAAAAATTCAAGTTCTATTCTTCTTGGGTCCAGTCCAATGTACTGTAAGTCTAGTCAGTCACATCTATGTCTCTATCTTCTGAGAGCCATCTGCTCCGATGCCCAAGACAAAACATATCCCAAATTGGACTTAATAGATGACATATTAGTCTTTCAACTAGTTTGCTCATTTCCAATTAGACTAAGGATATGTTTAGGTTCGTATACTAATGTAATTTATCTTTTTGTATTAATTCGACCACGTAATACTGCTTAGTATTAGTTTAAACATTAGACAACCAATGAGCAACATTTGCTTCCATTTTTCTTTGTGTGCAAAAACCATGTCAGGACAATTGATAAACCATAAAAGTAACACATTTTAACCCTATATATAGTATGGATGATTTAGTCCTCAATTTATGTAAAAAGATGCTCTTAATCCTTTCTTTTCATGTCTTATACTCAGGAGAACACCTAAGGATAAAAAGAACATAAAACGGGCTTAATACGGACCAAATTGGGCCAACCCAATAAGTCGGCATGGCCTGGACTTCATGCCACACGGTCATGCCCTAATATTTAGATTGCACACGGTCACACCCTGATTTAAACGACCGTGCCTTATCGACAAAAAGCCCAACACGGCCTGACTTCGATGTACACGGCCGTGCCCCAATTGGCAGACCCGAAGCACGGCCTCTACCCATATATTACACAGGCGTGTCATAGTCGTGCCTAAATCGACAAGATGGAGACACAGGCTAGACCACAACTTACACGAGCATGCCTTAGCCGTGCCCCTGTCGCGGGAAAGAGCAGTTTCACTCAGAATTGGATGCTTGGAGACCAAGAAATGCAACCTAAGTCCACTCAAACACTTAGGACAAATTTCACTTGAATTATGAGTACTTAGGAGCCAAGTAAAGCATTTCGAACGTCTATATAAACAATCGAAGGCAGCAATTAAAGGGCGTTAGGGTTTTAGCAGAGTTTTCTGCCATAGCTTTACTCGTTTAGGGAATTACTCGAAGATAGCTAATTGATCCATCTCGAAGAGTCGGAATTCTACTCAAGACGGAGGATCTCCTCTTCAATTCCTTCAGGGGTTTTTAAGGATTTCCTATGTTTTGTTTTATGTTTTCTCTTAAGATGATTTCTTGTTTAATTATGAACTAAACCCCTCAGATACCTGAAAGGGGATGAAACCTATGATGGATTTTGTTATTTAGTTCTTTCGATTTATATGATATATACTTAGTTTGTTCTTAATTATGTTGCTTAAATTTATCTGATGTGCTTAGGTGGAGGAGGTATAGACCCTGCCTAAGAGTAGATCTAGCATAATTAAGCGGAGTTGATCGGGCGCCTAGAGATAGGGTTACAAGATTTTGTCGAATTAAGGTGAAACCTAATATGGGAGTCCATTGATCGATTTACTGCTTCCTTAGGGGGTTATTATAAGAGAACGAGAGTTTCACTAATTAACCTAAGGTTAGACGTTATTCGCTTCGAGAGAAGGTTTAATATAGGTTAGGGAGTCTCACGGATCAAGCTAAGAAATCATATGAATTGAAAAGGTAGATAATAAGTGAAGTCATAGGTGGATTCTTCCCGAAGGTATCATCTTTATCAATTGATTTTTCTTCAACGTATTTTCCTAAAGTTTCGTTTCTTTTGTCTTTGCATTTAGTTTAAATATTTCATTTGTTTTAGTTTAATAAACCAATCACTCCATATTTAGGCTAAATAATAGAAAGAAAGTGAGTAATAGTAGTTTTAGGCTAAATATTTCTTTTGTTTTTGCCTGAGCTATACTACTATATGATAGGTGCACTTGCCTCTATCGTTGTCATGATCGATCTCTGTGTTCGATCACTCTTTATAAATATTAAAACTAGACTATTTTGCAGCGATCAACAATCATACAAAGTATATTAATGTAATCAATGAATTTTTTTATTAACCAATCTGTTCAAAAAATATTACAACTTTACAAAAAAATATAATACACACAGAGCACTAGATACAATAGTAGGTCATTTTTAGTCTGTAACACCCTTATCCCGTGTTCGATCACTGAATTAGGGTTAAAGGCGTTACCAGATAGATCGAAAACATTTACAGAATTAATCGTTCAACCATTCATCAATATCAATCATAATGTCCCTTAAGTAGGTCATCGAGACCATAAGCATGCTTATAAATCGAGTCGGGACTAAACCGAAACACATAAGTAATTTAATTATTTGTTTGAAACTTTTTTAACATACAGGGGACACACTGCCGTGGGGGTAGGCCGTGCCTCACCCACGGCTACATGACACACCCGTGCACCTCCCCGTGGTAGTATTCTGGAAAAATCAACACGATCACCAAGCACGCCCGTGTGCTAATGCCATGTACTACTAGATCACATACTGCTATTTCTCGCATGACCTGTAGGCATGCCTGTGCCAAGGCCGTGTACAGTTTAAGCCACATTCTCCCAATTTACCCACGGTCTCAGGCACGCCTGTGTGCCTCAACCGTGTGACATTATAGGCCATTTTACAAGGCCAATATGCCACCCATTTTGGGTCTCACCTACAAGCAATACATACCAAAACATAATATGCATCTATGGCAACCAAACATATCAAATGGTTCATTTCATCCATACATTCAATAACAATTCCATTCTTACCAAATGGCAAACTAAATCCTACATCATTTCAAATATGTATCATTCATTTGCTTAACCAAAACTTAACTATTCCATATGCATTAAAACATACTAAATATATGCTTCATAACTCATTCATTCAAACATTTATCAACTCAAAAGCTTGCCAATACATATGGCCATGCTCACTTCATAAACATATACACCTATCTAGCCTACACATGCCATAATTAGCCATATACATTTTCAAAAAGGTACCAAAATAATTTTTTGTAGTGTGATGATGATCATTGACAATCCCGAGCCTTCAGTAGCTTCGACGACCTATAAAACAGAGAAAATACACACACAGAGTAAGCTTTCCAAAAGCTTAGTAATTCAGATACAAATAAACTTGGTAAGAAAAGCATATATCAATCACTTGGAAATCTTTCACATATTTGTTTTGGTTCACACACTTTTAACCACATTAGCCATTTTCACCATTCAAGAATCATATGAACAAATAGCTCATTTAGCCAGCATAACTCTTATCGTATCACAAATTCCATGTACTTATCACCATAGTAAGATCACTTAGATACTTACCTTACATACACAAATAGTGTATAGACAACGTACCTGAATCGAACTTAATATCACATAATTGTTCATAGCTCAGATTTGACATTCGTATCATAATCTTGCCCATTGAACCCTTAGGAATCTAGTAATCAGAGAGCTCAGAATAGTAGTACAATGCCAACGTCCTAGACGAGGTCTTCAATGCACTCGTATATCAATGCCACAGTCCCAGACGTGGTCTTACACGTCTGAGATCATAACGATGCCAACGTCCCGCACGTGGTCTTACACGAAGTCAATATGATGTCGATGTCCCAAACATGGTCTTACTCATAAAGTTCATATCGATGCCTCGTCCCGGGCGAGGTCTTTACATATAATTCATATCGATACCTACGCCCCGCGGGCAGGTCTGACACGAAATTTCCAATCAACGCCAACGTCCCAGATGTGGTCTTACTTGATAAAACAGAACAGATACCTATGTCATGACATGGCTAATCCTATCTATTCCTACGTTCATACGGGACTTCTCGACTTTATCACTATATCGAACTTATTTCGAAATTCACGCACTTAGCATCTCATACTCATTTATCTTCATCGATAGACATATGAATACATATATTCAATTCAATACAGATAAGTTTATTTGCATAGTGACTTACCTCATATTTGGTTTATCGAACGGAAACGGCTACTCGGTTACTCTTGCTTTCCCGCGATCTAAGTTTGTTTTCCTCAGTTTTTAATCTAAAGATATTCAGAATTAACTCTTTTATTCACTAGTTCATTCAATTCAATCCATAGACACACTTTTAGGGCTATTTGTAATTTAGCCCTCACATTTGCACACATTAACAATTTAGTCTATTTTTCACAAAACATGAAATTCACGAAATCCACGCACACACATGCTTGGCCAAACCTCTATAGGGACTATCTAAGCCCAAATATTTCATCAAATTCACAAATTAGTCGTCCAAAATAACATTTTCACATTTTAGCTCTATTTAGCTAAATTCATAAAAAATTCAAGAACATAAGATGTTCATCTAGCTCAAATCTTTCATATATCATCCTCAAACATCACAAAGCTTGTAAAATCATCAATGGAATATTTCACATACATCATCAAAACACAAAATTAAGGCATGGGTTTTGTAGCTCTCAAAGCAATGATTACAAAAACGTAGAAATTATCGAAAACTGAAGTCAAAGCTTACCTTAATCAAGCTTAAAGAGTGCCGAATGCCTAGTTCAATTTTTTCTTTTCTTTCCTTTGGTTATTTCGGTCAAAAGAAAGATGACCACTCATCTTTTGTTTCATTAAAACTAATGTTAATAAACCAATTACCAAAATAACCTTCATTCATATAATTAAAACAATTATACTATATGGACATTTAAGAATTTTGTCCATAAACTAAACATGATAATGGCTTAATTGCCATACAAGTCCTCCATCTTTTCAAAGCCACAACATATAAGTGCTTTAACATATAGCAAGCAACTTTCACATTTAATGCAATTCAATCCTTTTGTCAAATTAAACACATAGACAGACAAATTTGCTTATGAAAATTTACCACATGCTAATTCGCATATCAATGGCATAGAAAATAATCTTAAAATATTATACGGACTCAGATTTGTAGTCCTAAGACCACTGTTTCGACTAGGGTACAAATTGGACTGTTACATAGTCACTTCTAAATCAACCATCGAGCTCAAAAAAATGAATTAGTTACAAAAATCTATGGAGATATAGAGTTGTTTAAATGCAGGCATGATTCCCAAAATGAGGAATTGAAAAATCATTTAAGGGACAACTGTTTTGTGTTGTTGTGTGCAAACCCTAACAACCTTGATCAAAGGTATGGTTTTTTTCTCGTGGGTAGGTATGACCGATTCAATGGAATGAGATAAATGGAAAGACCCCAGATGGTAGGCCACATGCTTGATTACGACTTTAGGAAGTGAGAGTGAGGGTACTTACAATAGCCCGATTTCGGGGCTAGTCAGAATAGTGGTTCGGGACCACTAATCTGAAGTTAAAGAAAATTATTTTTGACATTATTTTATGTGTTATAGCATGTTTATAAGGATGCATGAAATTTTTGGTGCATTAATTTTAATGAATTAAGGCTTAATTGCGAAAAAAGGACTAAATCGCATAAAGTGCAAAAGTTCCATTTTATAAGCTAGAAGTATTAAATAGATAAGGAAATTTAAATTGAAGGTCTTGAATGTGAAATTAGACCTTCCTAATGTTGCTAGCCAGCCATAGGGGGACAATAGACTCAAAATTGGTCAAAATTAGGTGGTTTAGGGTGGACTAATTTGAAGGAAATATATTAAATAAGAAAAGATGATATCATCCATTTTTCTTCATCATCTTCACCACCAAAAATACCAGCATAGAGGGGGTTTTTGAAAGCTTTGAAATTTCAGCAACTTATCCTCACACAAGTAAGTGATTTTGGTGGTTTTAGTTGATAATTTTTGTACTTTTGAAACCCCCAAAGCTTAAGCTAGCTAATGAGGGGATTAATTTGCAATATGGTTGCAAGTTTAGGGACTTTCCATGAGAGTGGTCATGTGGTTGCTGAGTTTTTATGGAAGAAAATGGATGTTAGAGAGTCAAGGAACAACTTTTGTGAAAGGTGTTACCATGAAAACACCTAAATAGGACTAAGTTGTAAAAGTTGAAATTGTGTAATAGATGCATGAAATAGTTGGAATTATGAGTAGTTGTAAGAGAAATAAATATTCATCTGGGCTTGTATAATGAGAAAATGTGATGAAAAATATTTTACGAGCCTAGGGGCAAAATTGTAATTTTTCCATTGTACAAGGGAAAAATGGTCATTTTTGCTTAAGTAGAGATTATGATGTATTATGATTATAAAATGATTTAAATGAGTGAATTTTGTTGTCATACATAAGAAGAGCGCAGAATTAACATTGACCGAGGTAAAGGCAAGGTTTGATTAAACCATAAATTAACACATTTTGCACCGAGGTAAGTTTATGTGTAAATGATGCATCTTAAATACACTTATTGCTATTTATGTAACATCCCAAAGTTGGGCCTAGTAGGATTGGGTCTATTGGGCCTTAAGCGTAGGAGCGTTTAAAATTTTTAGAGAACATGAGAACGGCTCTATTGCAAGTTAGATTTAGTAGGTGAGTGATTTTGGAAGGTTAGGAGGCTTCTATGAAGTACCGGCTTCAAGTTAGGCCTTAGGAAAAATTTTGGTTTTAGGTGAAAAAAAAACCCTGGAGTTAGTGGGTAGGTTTTAAGAATAAAATGTGGAGAGAATGAGACAAGTGGAGAGTGTGGTGTAGTGGCAAAGTGATGCCACATAAGAGACAATGGGGTGATGCCACAAGGAAGGAAGGAGGTCCAAGGTTCAAGTCTTGGCTCTTGCATTTTGGTTTTCTTTTTAAAGGGACTCTAGAATTTTGCCATAGGGTTATATTTAGTTGCGCATGGTTTTAGACACACGAAGCTAGTTGGTAAAGTGGTTAGCAGCGTAGATTGTGCTACAAGGGAGCTTGGGTTCGAATCTCATGGAAAGCAGTGGAGTATTTATTTTGCGGATTGGATGGGAAGAGTTTGAGTTGGATTTAAACTCTACTGACGGAGGGAACCCACATCGGAAAGATACGAAGAAGGAATGTAAGAAGCTAGCTATATATAGAGCTGCTGCCTAGGAGGAGGAGGGGTATACCTAGTTGGCGTTGGGCATAGGAGTGCTCGAAGCGCGGTTTAGCAACTTCAGATTCCTATCAGGTGTGTATTCTCTCTACTCTAGCTGTAGAGTGGCATGTGCCGAAATGCCGATGACACGGCGATGTAACCACACTAGCGTGCAAGCGCACGTGTGGGGCTTCAATGCGATAGTTGAGGCCATCAGTAGTGTTCTTGTGGGCGTGGGCTATTGGGCCACGATGGCCCGAAAGGGGCCAAGTGGGCCCAATGGGCCTGGGGGCCCATATGAGTAAATTGTATGATTGAGTAGTAGATAGTGAACTAGACTACGTGAATATCATATATGTGGCTAGGTTTGGGCTGAATGGGCTACACGAGTGTATGGGCCTACTTGGGCCAAAAACGGGCCTTAGGCCCATTTGTATCATTATCTCTATGTAGAATACTTAAGTCGTTCGAGGCGACAGTAGACCTTCTATTGGGTCGTTAACACCCTGATTTATGAAATTACCGAAATACCCTTGGTTTGTGAAATTACTGAATTACCCCTGGTTTGAAAAATTACTAAATTACCCCTGGTTTGCAAAATTACCAAATTACCCCTAGTTTGTGAAATTACCGAATTAACCTTGGTTTGTAAAATTACCGAAATACCCTTATTTTGTAAAATTATCGAAATACCCCTAGTTTGTAAAATTATCGAAATACCCCTAATTTGTAAAATTACCGAAATACCTCTGGTTTACAAAATTACCGAAATACCCCTGGGTTGTAAAATTATCGAAATACCCCTGGTTTGTGAAATTACCGAATTACCATTGGTAGATAAATTACTAAAATACCCTCGGTAGGTAAAATTACCTTTACACCCTTAGGGGTTGATTAGCGTGATTGTGTGTAAAATTCACACACTTTAATATTATTATGTGTTATTAAATATCTGGGCTGAAAAGCCGAAATGGTTAGATGAATAGACGTTATGCCACTATGGGCATGACCGAAATACCAGGTAAGTACCCTGTTGTTTATGTATGCACTAATGATTGTATGCCATAATGATATTGTGTACTTGACAGCTTGCTGCATTCATTTGACACTTGTATGCATGGGTTGGATATGATATTTTAAGGGGAAGTGTAAGACTGTCACTAGTGGCTTGGTACCACACGTGGGTTGGCCCCACATTCTTGATTCGTGACTAAGTCTCAGTGGTTTGGAACCACCAGTGGTTTGGTACCACATATACGTATAATTCGTGACTCGTCCCAGTGGTTTGGTACCACAGTGGGTTGGCCCCACATATATGATTATTCGGGATTGTCACTAGTGGTTTGGTACCACGAGTGGGTTGGCCCCACATACGATATTTTGTGACTCTGTCACCAGTGGCTAGGTGCCACATATGGAGTGTAGCGGATGGAAGGTTGATTGTAGAAATCCACACGGTGTGATTGGCTGGTACGGGTGGTGTGTAGAGGATGAAAATCTAGGTTGGGCTAGGTTTGCATCACATTGCATACATTATCTATTGTGACATATGATATGGGTTAGGGCTCAACTGAGGTTATTTTGGGCTAAGGCCCAATTGCCACCGTTATTGTAATGGGCTTCAGCTCGGTTTGTTGTGATGCATGTTCTTACCGATGAGGGTTGTACACACTGAGTTTTCATGAACTCACCCCCTCTTTATATTAAATGTTTCAGGTAATTTCCAACGATAGAAGATTGGGAGCTGTGGAGGACTCGGGGTGGCTATACATCGGAGATACTACTTGTGAACTTTAGTAATCTCGATTTTTACCTTTTCTTTTAGATTATTTATTTTGGGTTAATATTTTGTAGCAAGGCCATTGGTTTATTTTGTCTAAGTTTTCATTTATAATTGTTAAACTTATAAATACGGGGTTTTCTTAAAACATTAGTAATCGTTTTCTAAAATATCATGTTTACGCAATGATGCAAGTTCAACTTTCATAACATAACAATTTTTCAAAACAATAACAACTTTTAAACGGTCATTTAGCAAATCGCATTTTTCTCAAACAAACAATGAACTCGGAGTTCAAAAATCTGAGAAAACTTTCTAAACAATTGCTTAGGTTTTCAACTTCTTTCAATGTGACACGCCAGATTCGGGCCTAACTTCTAGGCCGAGTTTGGGGTGTTTCAATTTATTGGTGCATTGTATGATTTAGAACATTTAAAATTTAAATGGATTGAATTCAATAGATAATGAATAATTTTTGTAAGAACGTTGAAATAGATATGGAAATGTGGAATATTATCTGTAGTAATTAATGGTGGGCTGTGTGTGATACCACCTTAATTAATCTTTTTGGTGGTCTATGTGCGATACCACATTAGTTCTTATTCACGATAGGCTATGTGCGATACCATCGTTTATATTAACATTTGGTGAGCTATGTATGATACCACCGTAAATATTCTTGTTGGTAGGCTATGTGCGATACCATCATGTTAAGGATTACTGGTGGGCTAAGTGCAAAATCACCGAGTGTTTGGTATTACTATGAATGGTTTATTGTGAAATTGTTAATTGTTGTTTCATGTGATCATGTGGTGATAAGTGCAGGGATGTATGTTAAGTAATGTGAGCATTTGGCTTACGATATGGTTGGAATGTGGTAATAGATGAAATGAGTAAGCATGATCTTGGAATGTGGATTGTTTTTGCTTATTATGTTATGCTATTTATTGATTAGCACATATTATGATGTTTATTGTTTACATGTAAACTTACTAAGCTGGTTCAGGATACGGAGTTAATTGGAAGATCACCCACACTATCAGCTCTTCTCGGTATATCTACAATTAGCATTTTGAGTATGGCATGTATATGGGCTAGACTAGGGGAAATGTTTTGTTGGTTTGGCGATGTGTGTGTTGGCTCCTTTAATGATGAACTTTTGTAAATAGCTATAGTTGATGGCTTATAGTTATTAATATACAAAAAGATGAGGTTATTCATGAATGTGTGTAACATCCTAGATTAGGGGCTCTGCATTTCTGATATGTTGTATGTGTATGCCATGCTATGTGTGTGTGTCTGATATGTTTAGAGCTTTCGGGAAGGCTTGAGGTTAAGCTTGAGCCTTGGAAGAAATTCTATTTTTAGTCACAAAAAGGGAGAACTAGGTGAAGTGGGCCTTAAGGGTACTTGAATGGGAAAGTTAACACAAAAATTCAATTGGTAAAGTGGCAAGGAGGCGCCACTAAGGGAGCAGATAGGTGACGCCACAAGCATGTTTGGAGGGAGCAGGTTTGAATCCCATGCTTAGCAAAAAGGAGTGTTTTTTTTATATGTGACTAAGGAGTGAGTGGTTTCGACTGAGACTCTAAAGGAGTAAGTGTGGATTGAGTCTATAGATAGAAAGATGAGGATATGAGAAAAACAAGGGATAGGATAGAGGGGGAAGAGATGGCCGAATGTGGGACTGTGTGTAAGGGAAAATCAGTTGAATGGCTAAGGGTGTGCTAAAATTTCCATTTGTGAATAGTGTGTCAAATTTCATCTTTCCCTAGAGCATAGCTTTCGATTTTTTTCTTTTCTTCTTTTCTCCTCCTAATTTTAGCAACAAAGGTTTCTTCTTCTCTTTTTCTGCTTAAATAGAAAAACTCCCAACTCTACTTTCCTCTCCACTTTCATACCATAGCCGATTGATCTTGAAAAGCTGAAACGCCTAAGCCTCTTTATATTTCTTTTCGGCTCTCTCATCCAGTTCTTTCCTAATCATTGTCGAATCCTGTCCACTAGTAGGCTAATACTAAAATCTCCTAAGTATGATTCGGATATGCTGTGATAAGGTAAGAGCGTTCTCTTATTCCTTTGTTGTTTTCAGTTTTTGGAGACCATAGCCGAATGGCTAAGTTGGTTGTAAGGCCATCATTAGTTTGGTATTTCTATTCACTGATCACGTGTTTTCTTTGGGTGGCATTCCGAGATTTGAAGGAGATCTAGTCGCCTAGGTTTCTAAGACAGAAATCGGTAACTTTTAAATCATACTATTTTTTTTGAGATTTCAAGGTAAGGGTTTCGATTCTCCTTAAGTGTTCAATCTGTTTCTTTTTGTTATTCATGCCTTAACCTAATGTTTCGTTAAGCAATTGTTATAGTACCTTCTGACTAAGATCATTCGTGGACTCGAATGTCAGCAAATCAAAGAAAGGGGATGGATCTGTAGCCTCAGCCCCAAAGTTCAAGAAACGCACGGCCTTTGCTATTTGAGATTGGCCACTAGGTTATGGGCCAGCTTCTGAGCAGAATAGTAGGCAGATAGCTGTAGTTTCGACTAGTAATAGCGTCGACATAGAGTGTCATCTTACGTGTTATCGTGTGTAAACTTTCACACACTATAATATAACCGTGCTAACGTTTGTATGGGCTAAAAAGTCAAAAGTTAAATTTGTATAGGCGATCGTGATACCCTTAGGGTAAGGCTACGATTGCAGTGCACGTGATCGTATCGTTTCTTTGCATAGCTGAATGTATGTGTGACAATAAGATATAATATGAGTAGCATGTTGCATTGTTAGGATTTGTATGTAGATCATGGGTATGGGCTTGATATGAAGGGGAAGTGCTTAATTGGTCACGTAGTGATCGGTGGCTTTGCCACGGTATATATATACATGTGTTCATACACTATTTTTTTGGTCATATTGTGATCGGTGGCTCTACCACGATGTATATATAAATATTTGGTCGCATAGTGATCGCGTTTATTTGGTCACCTAGTGATCATGTTTAATTGGCAGCAAGACTGTTATGATAGTGTGTAGCGGATGGAGGGTTGATTGTAGAAATCCCCACGGTGTGATTGGTACGTATGGGTTGGTGTGTAGCTGATGGAAACACTAGGTTTGGGTTGGGCTTAATGCATTCATATGTTGTTGCTGAGATGTGGGCTCAGGCCCAATGTGTGATTGTGGGTTAGTTGCAATATATTTAAAGTGGTAGGTTTTACACACTGAGTCTTGGTGACTCACCCCTTTTTCCTTAACCTTTCAAGTGAGCAATAGCTCGTGGATGCAGGAGCCGAGGCAGACTCGTGGAGGCCATGTTTTCATTTTCTTTCCTTTACTTTTTGGCATTTCTTTAAATCATTCAAATTTGGGATTTCCATTATGTAATAAGGCCCTTCAAGATTGTATTTCATTTTATTTTATTATTTCTCGCTTATAATGAACTTGTCACTTGACTTAAATGTTTAAGTTAAATTGGAGTTTTATTAAACCAAACATCCCTTTTCAAAAGCCGATTTAATAATAGAAAAGTTATCTTCCAAAACACCGATTTTTCATAAATTTTACTAAGACTTGGTTTTACTTAACCCTGTGACATTCCAGATTCGATTGTAACACATGGGCTGAGTTTGGGGTGTTACATTTTTGGTATCAGAGCCTAGTTCAAAACTCGAGCTGTGAATTGGGTCCAGTGGTATTTTATGGTTTGAAATGAGTTTGAGAAAAATGTTTGGGTTGAGATATGGCATTCGAGTCTGGCGACACCTGATCCACCCAGGTAAGTATTCTAACCTTTGTTGTGGTATGCATGATTGGATTTAATGGGCTTTATGGGGACATAGGCGAGTATGCTAGGTTTTATAGACCTTAGGCCTAGTTACACAACTCTTAAAATCCATAAAACTTAATTCCTCTAATTAAACATGTCCATGAATAAGTCGTTGGGTTGGAGTGTGGCAACAGGCATACGCATGTCTAGGATTGGATCTAGGGAGAGCCTGGTATTTAAGCGGTCCTAGTGGCCTACCTCCTCTTCACTAGAATCCTACCTGGTGCGTAGTGTTTGTTCACTTTAGTCGAGAGGACTCGTTAATGGGCTAAAATTCATAACTAAAATTCGAAAGGGACCAATACCCTATTTTTGTAAACTTATTTATATATCCCTAGTTTTGTAAAATTACCCAGAATACCCTAGGTTTGAGAGAAATTACCAAAATACCCCTAGTTTGCAAAATTACCAAAATACCCCTGATTTACAAAATTACCAAAATACCCGTATTTTGTAAAATCACCAAGATACTTTATTTTGCAAAATTACCAAGATACCCCTGTAGGGTAGAATTATGAAAATACCTCTGAGTAGTGAAATGACGAAAATACCATTGTGTGACGAAGAAGAGGTTATGGATGTCACTTTTGTGTTTGATGCTGTTATTTGATGCTCTATTTGTGATGTATACGGATGTGGAATATATGAGATTTCTAGAACTAAGAGATACAGACTTGAGACTGAGTTTGAAGTCGAAAGAACTACTATTATTTAAACTACTTCCCATAAGACTGTTCATTATTAATCAGTGGAAGAAAGTATTAATTCATAAAATTTTTAATCAGATAAATCGTGAACGCTAGATATGAGCACTAGGGGACATGGTGTACGTGGCCGAGGTAGAGGTAGGATTGTTGTATCGAAACTGGTAGGGTCTAGTCACGCGTCAGGGAATGAGGTACTAGTACCACCAGCTCTGGAGGCTGAGTATCAGGACCAAATGAGCAGAGACGGTGTAGTGTCTCAGGCGATGCTCTGAGCGTTGGAAAGAGTTGCGAGAGCTGGCATGGGTACGAGAGCTCGAAAATTTATGCCAGAGTGACTTAGGGCTAATGGAGCAAAAATGTTTAGGCGAATTTTCGGCGTAGCTCCTAGTACAGCTGAGTATTGGATGGAAGCCGTGGAGCGAATTATGGATGATCTCGACTTCACGGAAGAAGAGAAGCTGAAAGAAGTAGTGTCTCTTCTTCGGGATAAAGCGTACCAATGGTGGCTTACGGTCAGGGATGGTGCAGTGGCTGACCGTATTACTTGGGAGTTTTTCAAGACGGCGTTCCAGAGCAAGTATATCAGATCGAGTTATGTGGATGTGCAACGTAGGGCATTTCTGAATCTGATCTAGGGAAGTAAATCTGTAGCTTCTTATGAAGCGAAATTCCTGTGTTGAAGTCATTATGCCCGAGGGATAGTGGCCACAGAACATGAACGATATGTTCGATTTGAGGATGGCTTGAAGGATGATCTACGTGTTTTGAAAGTTCCACAGTGGGAGAGGGAATTTGCTGTACTTATGGAGAAAGATAAGATAGCTGAGGAGGTAAAGCGAACAGAAAAACTGAATCGGGATAGAGATAGGAGTGGAAGTAAGAGAAATGTTAGATCGTCTGGGTCAACGGGGCGTTTCCAGAAGAGCCCTAAGGTGGATGGCCCGAGACAGGGTGTGAGATCTGGGGTTAATGGTCAACCTCAGAGGTGTGGCCAGTGTAATAAGTTTCATTCGGGTGATTGTTGGGTAGGTGAAAGGAAATGTTTTAGGTGTGGGTTTACGGATCATCTGGTTAGGAATTGTCCATAGGATCGGGGTGGCCCAGAGCCGGTAGAACAGACTAACGCTCAGCTTGGTAGAAGAGGTCCACAACTGCAGGGAGGTCGCAGTCCAGCTAGAGGAGGTAATGGTTATGGTCGGGGCCATGGAACACAAGGCAGAGGTGCAGGAAACACCGATGCAAGATAGCCGGGGTTGGCCTATGTGGCTAGGCGTCGTGATGAGGGGGATGCATCGAATGTCATAGCCGGTACGTTCTTGATTTTTGGTTTGCCTTTTTCTGCATTAATTGATATTGGGTCGACACACTCTTTTATTGCTGGTATAATCTCTGGAACTTTAAGTATGAACTTTGAGATTGTTGCTAGGAAGATGACTGTAATTAGCCTGCTAGGTCAATCTGTAGTGGTGAACAAACTATATAGGGATGTACCTCTAGAAGTGAAAGGGGTAGTTTTTCTGGCGGACTTAATGGAACTGCCTTTTAGGGAGTTCGACCTAATCTTAGGTATAGACTGGTTAGTGAAATATCGAGCGAATCTAGAATGTGTAGCTAAGCGTTTGGTACTAAAGACTAGTCGGGAGGATAAGGTGGTGGTAATAGGTGAAAGGAGGAACTACTTGTCTAACGTAGTATCCGCTCTAAAGGCTAAAAAAATGATGAGAAAAGGATGTAGGGCGTTCGTAGCCTTTGTTTGTACTTTGGAGGTCCAAGATTCAACGGTGGGGAATGTTAGAATGGTGAGGGAGTTTTCTGACGTTTTTCAAGAAAAACTTCCCGGACTACCTCCGGATCGCGAGGTAGAATTTGGAATTGATCTTCTTCTGGAAATAGCACCAATATCTATTACACCATATAGGATGGCGCCAAAAGAATTAGTGGAACTGAAAGCCTAGATTCAGGAATTATTGTATCGGGGTTTCATTTGACCAAGTGTATCGCCTTGTGGAGCGCCAGTGCTATTTGTCAAGAAGAAGGATGGATCAATGCGTATGTGCATTGACTACCGTCAACTGAACAAGTTGACTATTAAGAACAAGTATCCATTGCCAAGGATAGATGACTTGTTCAATCAACTGAAAGGGGCGTCAGTGTTCTCAAAGATAAATTTGAGATCAGGATAACATCAGCTTATGGTCAAGGAATCAGATATTCATAAGACAGCTTTCAGGACCCGTTATGGCCATTACGAATTCTTGGTAATGCCATTTGGGTTGACCAACGCACCAGCAGCGTTTATGGATATGATGAATCGAGTGTTTCAACCCTATTTAGACCGATTTGTGGTTGTATTTATAGATGATATCCTGGTGTATTCAAGGTCGGAGGAGGAGCATGATTCACATCTGTGAGTGGTATTACAAATCCTGAGGGAGAAACAATTGTACGCAAAATTTAGTAAGTGTGAATTTTGGTTAAGGGAGGTTACTTTTCTAGGACACGTTGTGTCAGCTGAAGGGGTCAGAGTTGATCCTCGGAAGGTTGAGGCTATCATGGATTGGAAAGCACCTAGGTCTGTGACAGAATTCCAGAGTTTACTAGGTCTTGTTGGTTATTACAGGAGGTTCGTTGAAGGATTTTCCTCGATTGCAGCACCTTTAACCAAGTTGTTGAGGAAGGGAGTACTTTTTGTATAGGGTGGCAAGCAACAGGAAAGTTTTGAAAAGCT
Organism: Gossypium rotundifolium; assembly: GCA_025506655.1. NCBI lineage: Eukaryota > Viridiplantae > Streptophyta > Magnoliopsida > Malvales > Malvaceae > Gossypium > Gossypium rotundifolium. The sequence goes on along the minus strand of CP106724.1, from coordinate 82,061,806 downwards.
GAAGAAGGTGTTGATAGAAAAGTTTTGAAAAGCTGAAGAAGGTGTTGATAGAATCTCCGGTATTGATTCAACCAGAGGCTAGAAAAGAGTTCGTGGTCTATTGTGATGCTTCCCACACTGAGTTAGGATATGTGTTGATGCAAGGAGGAAGAGTGGTTGCTTATGCGTCTCGACAGTTAGGATCGCATGAGCTAAATTATCCCACCCATGATTTGGAATCGGCAGCGGTGGTTTTTGCTTTGAAGATTTGGAGACACTATTTGTATGGAGAGAAGTTCGTCATCTATACAGATCATAAGAGCTTGAAATATCTTCTCACCCAGAAGGAGTTGAACTTGAGGCAGAGAAGGTGGATTGAACTACTAAAGGATTACGATTGTTCGATTGAATACCATCCAGGAAAGGCTAACATGGTGGCAGATACGCTAAGTCAGAAGGTGATCTCGGATCTAAGGGCAATGTTTGCTCATCTAAGCCTGTATGAGGATGGGAGTTTATTAGCTGAACTTCAGGTGAAGCCGACATGGATAGATAAGATTAAAGAGAAGCAGTTGCAGGATGATGACTTGAGTGCCCGACTATCTCAAGTTAAACGTGGTGAAGTGGGGCACTATAATCTGAACGATAACGGGGTTTTGTGTTTTTGAAAAAAGGTGTGTGTGCCGAGGGACGTGGAATTGAGGTGGATGATTCTTCAGGAAGCATATAATAGCCCATATGCTATGCATCCGGGAGGAAGCAAAATGTATCGGGATTTACAAGAACAATTTTGGTGGCCAGGCTTAAAGCGGGAGGTAATCGAAATTGTGGGTAAATGTTTAACATGTCAGCAGGTAAAGGCGAACCATCAGTTACCTTCATGGTTATTACAACCGGTAAAGATTCCACAATGGAAATGGGAGAGAATCACGATGGATTTTGTTAGTGGGCTACCCCTTACGCCTACTAAGAAGGATCCGATATGGGTAATCGTTGATCGTTTGACGAAGTCCGCTCACTTGGTACCGGTTCGGGTCGATTATTCTTTACAAAAGTTGGCTAAGTTGTATATAGCAGAGATTGTAAGGTTGTATGGAGTACCTATGTCGATTATCTCGGACAGAGATCCTAGGTTTATGTCAAGGTTTTAGAATGCATTGCATCAAGCGTTAGGTACAAAGTTGGACTGTAGTACGGCATTTCATCCACAGACGGACGGACAACTAGAAAGGGTGATTCAAATTTTGGACGGAAGGGTAAGCTAAGCCCTAGATTTATCGGGCCTTATCGGGTGTTAAAGCGTGTAGGACCAGTTGCTTATCAGCTTGAGCTACCTTTGAAGCTAGGTAAGATTCATGATGTATTCCATATTTCAATGTTGAGACGCTACCGTTCAGACCCATCTCATGTGATACCGTTGGAGGAACTTGAAGTAAAGCTTGATTTATCTTTTGAGGAGGAACTAGTTCAGATCTTGGAGCACGATGTTAGAGTGTTGCGAAGAAAATCGGTACCTTTGGTTAAGGTTCTATGGCAGAATCAATGATCAGAGGAAGCTACATGGGAGCCAGAGGATGTTATACGACAGCAATACCCTCACCTCTTTTGATCAGGTAATTTTGGGGACGAAATTCTTTTAAGGGGGTAGAACTGTAACATCCTAGATTGGGGCTCTGCATTTTTGATATGTTGTGTGTGTATGCCACGCAATGTGTGTGTGTCTGATATTTTTAGAGCTTTTGGGAAGGCTTGAGGTTAAGCCTGAGTCTTGGAAGAAATTCTGTTTTTAGTCACAAAAAGGGAGAACTAGGTGAAGTGGGCCTTAAGGGTACTTGAATGGGAAAGTTAACACAAAAATTCAGTTAGTAAAGTGGCAAGGAGGCGCCACTATGGGAGCAAATAGGTGACGCCACAAGCATGTTTGGAGGGAGCAGGTTCGAATCCCATGCTTAGCAAAAAGGAGTGTTTTTTTATAGTGACTAAGGAGTGAGAGGTGGTTTCGGCTGGGAATCTAAAGGAGTAAGTGTGGATTGAGTCTATAAATAGAAAGATGAGGATATGAGAAAAACAAGGGATAGGATTGAGGGGGAAGAGATGGCCGAATGTGGGACTGTGTGAAAGGGAAAATCGGTTGAATGGCTAAGGGTATGGCGAAATTCCCATTGGTGAATAGTGTGCCAAATTTTATCTTTTCCTAGAGCATAGCTTTCGATTTTTTTCTCTTTTTCTTTTCTCTTCCTAATTTTGGCAACAAAGGATTCTTCTTCTCTTTTTCAGTTCAACCGAAAAACTCCTAACTTTACTTTCCTCTCCACTTTCATACCATAGCCGATTGATCTTGAAAAGACGAAATGCCTAAGCCTCTTTATTTTTCTTTTCAACTTTCTCATCCAGTTCTTTCCTAATCATTGCCGAATCTTGTCCACTAGTAGGCTAACACCGAAATCTCCTAAGTATCATTCGGATCTGCTGTGATAAGGTAAGAGCGTTCTCTTATTCGTTTGTTGTTTTCGATTATTAGATACCATAGCCAAATGGCTAAGTTGGTTGTAAGGCCATCATTAGTTTGATGTTTCTATTCACTGATCTCATGTTTTCTTTGGGCGGCATTCCGAGATTTGAAGGAGATCTAGTCGCCTAGGTTTCTAAGACAAAAATCGGTAACTTTTGTATCATACTATTTTTTTCGGGATTTCAAGGTAAGGGTTTCGATTCTCCTTAAGTGTTCAATCGGTTTCTTTTCATTATTCGTGCCTTAACCTAATGTTTCGTTAAGCAATCGTTATAGTACCTTCTGACCAAGATCATTCATGGACTCGAATGTCAGCAAATCAAACGAAGGGGTTGGATCTGTAGTCCCAGCCCTAAAGTTCAAGAAACACGCAATGTCTACTGTTCGAGATTGACTACCGGGTTGTGGGCTGGCTTCTGAGCAGAATAGTAGGCAGATAGCCGTAGTTTCGACTAGTGATAGTGTCGACATAGAGAGTGTCATCTTACGTGTTATCAGGTGTGTAAACTTTCACACTATAATATAACCGTATAACGCTTGTACAAAGCTAAAAAAGTGAAAAGTGGAACGATAGACAATGTGATACCCTTAGGGGTAAGGCTAGGATTGCCAGGTATGTGATCGTATCGTTTCTTTGCATAGTCGAATATATGTGTGACAAGATGATATAATATGAGTAGCATGTTGCGTTGTTAGGATTTGTATGTAGATCATGGGTATGGGCTTCATATGAAGGGGAAGTGTTTAATTGGTCACGTAGTGATCGGTGGCTTTGCCACAATATATATATACATGTGTTCATACACTATTTCTTTTGGTCACATTGTGATCGGTGGCTCTGCCACAATGTGTATATATATATTTGGTCACATAGTGATCGTGTTTATTTGGTCACCTAGTGATCGTGTTTAATTGGCAGCAAGACTGTCGTGATGGTGTGTAGCAGATGGAGGGTTGATTGTAGAAATCCCCACGGTGTGATTGGTTGGTACGGGTTGGTGTGTAGCTGATGGAAACACTAGGTTTGGGTTGGGCTTAATGCATTCATATGTTGTTGCTGATATGTGGGCTCAGGCCCAATGTGTGATTGTGGGTTAGCTGCAGTATATTTAATGTGGGAGGTTTTACACACTGAGTCTTAGTGACTCACCCCTTTTTCCTTAACCTTTCAGGTGAGCAGTAGCTCATGGATGCAGGAGCTGAGGCGGACTCGTAGATGCCATGTTTTCGTTTTCTTTCCTTTACTTTTTGGCATTTCTTTAAGTCGTTCAAATTTGGGATTTCCATTATGTAATACGGCCCTTCAAGATTGTATTTCGTTTTATTTTATTATTTACTATTTATAACGAACTTGTCACTTGACAAATTTTAAATGTTAAAGTTAAATTGGAGTTTTATTAAACCAAGCATCCGGTTTTCAAAAGCCGACGTAATAATAGAAAAAGTTATCTTTCAAAATGCCTATTTTTCATAAATTTAACTAAGACTTGGTTTTACTTCACCCTGTGACATTCCAGATTCAGTCGTAACGCATGGGCCGGGTTTAGGGTGTTACAATGTGTATGTTGCAAAATTGAGTTGCTTAGTGATTTGTTGAATGGATTTATGTTGTGTGAGGTAGGGTGATAAAAAGAGCTTGGCAAATAGCCTTGTTCGTGTCGACACAGGTAGGCACACGGGCATGTGTCTAGGCCGTGTGTGACACATGGTCAGTCCCATAGGCGTGGGACCAGGCCATGTGTCCCCTGCATGTTAAGGTTGCAAGTTAGTGTTGACCACGGGCTAGCCACACGGGCATGTGCCTAGGCCGTGTGACCCTTATGAGGTTGATGACGTCACAAATAGAATACCCAAGTTTTTACACACGAGCGAGGACACAGGTGTGTTTAGGCCTTGTGGGGCACACGGGCCAAGAACACGGGCGTGTGTTCGACTGTGTGAAAACCCCTGTAGGTTCGAAATGAAAATAAATCCCATATGTGCTAGGGACATAGGCGTGTGTAACCACACAATCTGCCTACACGAGTGTGTCCCGTTTCACACGGGCGTGTGGCCCCTGTTTAGAGAAAAATTTTAAGTGCACAAAAGTTTTCGGTTGGGTTTCGAAACCCTTTGTAAGCATGTTTAAGGCCTTGTGGGCCCATAATGAGAATATTTTGAGGGTGAATGAGATATTTCAAATTGGAATGAAATTTGATAGTACAACTTTATGTGTTCAAGTTAGATAAGTCTGGTAATGCCTCGTACCCGGTTCCGACGTTGAATGCGAGTAAGGGGTGTTACATTTAGTGGTATCAGAGCTATGGTTTAGTCGGTTCTCAGACTACCGTAGCGTCTGTAAGAGTCTAGCTATTCATGCTATAAGCGTATATTAATAGTGTGGTGGCTTCTGACAATTTGAAATTTTGTTTTTATATAGTAAATGGATCCCGATCAAGCGGCTACTGATGGTGCTGCTAGTAATGTGTCGGCTCCCGTGCAAAGGACTGCACTTGTAGAGAGTAGACCCGAGACTATGGTTTAAGGAGAAGAGGCTCGGGAAGCCTTTCTCCAAATGATGAGTAATTGATACACGGAGTATGTATGAGTGAACCCTAATGCTCAACCTCCTCCACCCCACATATACCTTAGCAGGCCTCAAGTGGCTCCTCAATGTATAGATTTAGTGAGGATGACCAAACCCCCAATAGACAAGATTTAGAAGCAAGGGGCCGAGGATTTTCAATCTAATATAGATGAAGACCCTAAGGAGGCGGAGTTCTAGCTTGAGAACTCCATAAGAGTATTTGATGAACTCTCCTGCACACCTGAGGAGAGCTTCAAATGCATCGTGTCTTTCCTGAGGGACTTGACATACCATTGGTGGAAAATGTTGATGTCAGTGGTTCCAAGGGAGAGAGTGACGTGGAACTTCATTTTAGAAGAGTTCCGAAAGAAGTATATAAGGCATTGTTGAGTTTTGAAAGTTCGGCTAGTGCATTGATCATTGTTTTGTTGAGTTTTAAAATTTATAAAGAGAATGATCAAACCTGGAAACTGAATTTGACAACGATTTAAGGCAAGTGCACCTATCGAACAGTAGTATAGCTTAGGCAAGACCAGATTGTCGTACCCAAAGGAACTAAAACTACTAATACTAACCTTCTTTCTATTATTTAGCCTAAATATTAAATGATTTGGTTGATTAAATCTAAATTAACTAATTAATTACTAAACTAAGACACAAAGACAAAAAAGAATGAATTTAGGAAAATAACTTTAGGAAAAGCTCAGTTGATTAAGACGATACCCTCAGGAAGAATCCACCTAAACTTTACTTGTTATCCAACACTGAACCAGACGAATTATTCACTTAGCTTGATCCGTAAGACTCCCTAATTTATATAAAACCCTCTCTCGAGGCGAATAACGTCTAACCTTAGGCTGATTAACCGAAATCTCTTTCAAATGAAAACCCCTAGAATCGCATTAACTCGATCTATGGACTCCCATATTAGGTTTCACCCTAATCCGCAAAATCTGTCACCCTATCTCTAGGTGCGCGATCAACTCCGCTTAATTATGCTAGATCTACTATTAGCGGGGACTTTGCTCCACCACCTAAGCACATTCAACTTGAATCAATATTTCGAAAATATTAACACAAGAATTAAGCACACATAATTAAGAACAAACTAAGTATTTATCATACAGTTCAATAAATAATAACAAGATTCATCTAGGCTTCATCCCCTTCAAGTATCTGAAGGGTCTATTTCATAATAATAAAATAAAACATCTCAAGAGAAAAGATAAAACAAAACATAACAAATCCCTAAAACCCCCTGAAGGAATTGAAGGAGAGATCCGTTGTCTTGAGTAGAATTTCGCTTGAAATGGATCAACTGGCTATCTTGAGTGATTCCAATCGGCCTTCTAGCTCTGGCTTAGCCTAGCTAATCGCCTAACTGACACCCTCTTCAAAGTTACATTTAGGGTCTTTATATAGGCTATTGGAATGCTTTTCTTTCTCCCTAAGTAACCTTTTTTGAGTTAAATTCCTCTTTTCCACGACAGGGCCATGACCATGGCACACGCCCGTGTAAATCGACTTCAGGCCGTGTTTCGATTTTATTAATTTAGGCACGGCTATGTAAATCGTGGTTGTAACATCCTGAAAATGGGCCTATGCATTTTTGATTTAATTATACGAAATGGCATGTCTTATGTATTATGAATGTATGGTAAACATTTTTGGAAACTTGGAAATGTTAAGTTTCAAAAAGAGGAAAGTGAGCATTTTGGAAACTTGGAAATGTAAGGAAATGTCCCGGAAATGTAAGGAAATGTCTTGTCCTGGAAATGTAAGGAAATGTCTCGTCTTGGAAATGTAGGGAAATGTCCTGGAAATGTAAGGAAATGTCCTGGGAATGTAAGGAAATGTCTTGTCCTGGAAATGTAAGGAAATGTCATGTCTTGGAAATGTAGGGAAATGTCCTGGAAATGTAAGGAAATGTCCTGGAAATGTAAGGAAATGTCTTGTCTTGGAAATGTAGGGAAATGTCCTAGAAATGTAAGGAAAAGCTTTAGAAGTGTTAAGTTAAAAAAGAGGAAACAAAAACAAGATGGCCTTAAGAAAATTAATATAAGAAATTTGACACAAGAACGGGCTTGGAGTAGTGGCTAGGAGGCACCACTTAAGGCCCAGGTAAGTGACGCCACCTACATATGCAATTGGGCTTGTGTTTGAGCCACAAGGAAAGCAAAAAGAAGTTTTATTTTTGCTACAAGATAGGTAGAAGTGGACGGCAATAAGGCACTAAAAGGGAGGTGTTTTATTTTTGTTAAAATTCGGAAAACAAGATGGATAAATGATGGATTATTCTTAATAATTTTAAGTGAAGAGATAAAGAGAAAAGCTAGGAAAGGCTAGTGTTTGAGTGTTAGCTGAAAACTCAATCTCTTCTCATCTTTTTCATTTGTGCCGAAATTCTAAGCAAGAAGTGTCCATCTTTTTACTTTGTTTTCTTTTCAACTCTTCTCTCTACCGAAAATTTCCTAGCAAACTCTCTCCTCTCTCTCTTATTTTTGCCATAGCCAAAATCTTTTTCTCCATAAGTCCACCATTTTCGAATCCCCTAGTGACTCTTTTCCCTCTCTTTTCTTTTGATAAATCGACAACACAGATAACCTTTAGTCGATTTCTTGTTAAGTTCCAAAAGCCGAAAGACTGCTATTATCAATACCATAGTCGAATAGTTTGAGACTTCAAGCAAGGGGTTGTTGACTTGTGCATTAAGGGTAAGGTTAGTGATTATCGATTTCTATTCTTTTTCTTTTAAGATTTGTCGAAATCTAGGACTAACCCCATTAATATCTTGTTCTTAAAACTTTAAAGAGATCTTTCGGGATTTACTAAGTGTCGACTACAAGGAAGGAGAAATTCTTTTCCGAAGGTACACCATAGGCCGCGTGTTTCCTAGTTATTCGATGAGTTTCGGGATTTAAAATCCACAAGGTAAGTAACTATAGCATTCGGCCAAGGCCATGTTGAGTAAACAGATGTGTTTCATTAATATTTAAAAGCCGAAGCTAATCTATTTAAGTAATCTAGTGATTGCCAATTTCAAGAAAGAAGGATACAAAGTTTCCGGCATTTGATTAGACATCAATTAGCACCAAGGTAAGTGTTGAGTTATAATCCTAGTGGGATTTGGTTTCATGGCCGAGTGGGTCTTAGCAAATTAACTATATGTTGGCCGAATATAGGCAGTTAAGGATCTAAAGCTTAAATCGGGATTTTCGGGATCTTCATTTAAGCACTAAGTAAATCAGGTGCGTACCCTACCCTAAGTTTTAATACGTTCATGGCTATGTTTTAAATTAAATGTGTTATTAAGAATGTGAAAAGCATGGCTAAGGTACCATACAATGGTACAAAGTACTAAGGTACGTTTCCTACTCCTACTAGGAATATGAATATATGTTATTTTTAACATGTGAAAAGTGACAAGAATATGAAAAGTGATAAGAATGTGAATTAAGGTATGATATTGCATGATATGTATGATATGGGGCATATGGGTTATATGAAAAGGGGAAGTTAATGTGGTGACCTAAGACCACGAAATCTGAATGTGGTGACCTAAGACCACGATAGCTGAATGTGGTGACCTAAGACCACGAATTCTGAATGTGGTGACCTAAGACCACGAATTTTATAAGGGCGATGAGCACGTCGACTGCAGTGACTGCCTTCGATGGTGTGTAGCAGTTGGAGGGTTGACTTAGTAGTCCCCACGGTGTGCAGGTTGGTATGGGGGACGTGTAGCGGATGGCTATCTAGGTTTGGGTTCAGGTTGCATCATTATTTTTTTTATTTGTTTATGAACATGTATGATAATGTATGCCTGAAGAGTTAAATTTTAGTGTTGGTTACACATTGAGTCTGTTCGACTCACCCCTTGTGGGATTATTTTTCAGGTAACGATCAGTAATGGATCGGGTCGGCAGGAGCTTAAAGGTGGCCATGCATAGCAAGGAATTTATTTAATTTGGAATTGTTATTTCATTAAGTACTTTGAATTTATTCTTTTTTTGGGGGGGAATTATTTGATTTAATAAGGCCATAGTAGAACTACTTTACTTTGCTTTTATTTATTAAGCTTACAAACTTTTATCTATTAAAAGATTAAGTAAAATTTATTTTAAAACAAAGCCTAAACGTTTTGTCACCTAAAGTAAAGGATTTTAATAATGAGATAAACTTGTTTTCAACTCAAGCCCAACCCAAAACAATCTTTCTTTCAAAACACGCAAGTTTTTCCTAAGTAACAAAAGAATTTGAAACTATTACACCGGGAACATACCAGATCCGGTCAAGGCTCGTGGGCGGGTTTGGGGTGTTTCAATTTGGTATCGAGCCCGATTTTAAACACTCACTGTGGTTTAAGGCCCAAAACATTTTCAAAATCTAGCCCAAAAGGAATTTTAAGAAAAATTTTCGTGTTTTCGGCATGGCACCTAAGTCTCCAACCAGTAGTCCACCAGGTAAGTACTTCTGACTTCTGAAGTGATTTGAATATGTGAAATGTATGGGCTTTTATGGCAACGTATTGAACTAGGATCTGTTGAACCCTAGGACTAGTCTACTCAAAAACACAAGTACATAAGACATAAGGACCATTAGACAAACATGTGATTAAGTCGTCGAGCTAGGGTGTGGTAACTGTTGTGCACATGTCTAGGAGTGGATTCAGTAAGAGCTTGGTATTTAAGCAGTCCTAGCGACTCACCTCCTCTTTACTCGAATCCTACCTGAGGCGTAGTAACGGTTCACCCTAACCAAGAGGACTAAGTCATCAGCTAAACCAATGATTAAAACCCGAAAGGGACTAGCTATATTTTTATAAAACCGTAGTTTTAAAATCCTTAAATTAACCCTTCGATTTGCAACAAAATCTATTTTGAAAATTTCTCAAAAAAAATTTTCGGTTTGCCAAAATTACTAAAATACCACAGGTCAAAATTACAAAATGCCCTTGGTTTCTAAAATTACCATATTACCTCGATTTTAGTAAAATTTCTATTTTGCAAAAGTGTCCAAAACTCTATTTTACTGAAAAATTCAAGGTACTTTGATTTGGGAAAATTACTAAAATACCCTGTGTTGTAAATTAATAAGATACCCTTAGTTTTAAGATTTTCAAAATACCCTCGACTTTTGCTAAAATGTTTCTACTTTACAAAAATACCAAAAACTTTTGTTTTACAAATATCAAGATACCCCGATTTGGAGAATTTACTAAAATGCCCCTAACTTCCAAAATTAAAATAACCCCGATTTCAAATTTCGCAACATCATTGATTTGGAAAACAAATTTCCAAGATAACCTTGAGTTTTGTAAATTTTGAAATACTTTTGATTTATAAAGATTATTTTCAAAGTGACCCCGATTTGTTACCAAAATACCTTATAGGAAAATGATTTAAATTACCCCTGGGGGATGATCAGAATGCCCAAAGTAGTGAAGTGAATGTTGTGAATGAATGTGTCTCTTTCGAGATGGATGAAAGTGAATGTGAATATGAATCTCGAATTAGAATAGTGAACTTGAACGAGACTTTGTTTGATCGAAAGAACCACTATTAAACTCCTTTTCATAAAACCATTTGCGGTTAAGCAAAGGAACAAAGTACTAATGCATAAAACTCTTTAATCGATTAAATTGCGACGTTAGAAATGAGTTCTCTGAACATGAACTTAAAAAAATTTTATGCCTAGGAAGTATGATGGCTCTATTAAGATCGAGCGCATGAGATCGCAGTAGTGTGGTGAGTTAGATTGTACGATTATTCGTTAGTAAGTAATTTCGAGGATGAAATTATTTTAAGGGGGTAGAACTGTAACATCCTGAAAATGGGCCTATGCGTTTTTGATTTAATTATACGAAATGGCATGTCTTATGTATTATGAATGTATGGTGAACATTTTTGGAAACTTGGAAATGTTAAGTTTCAAAAAGAGGAAAGTGAGCTTTTGGAAACTTGGAAATGTAAGGAAATGTCTTGTCCTGGAAATGTAAGGAAATGTCTTGTCTTGGAAATGTAGGGAAATGTCCTGGAAATGTAAGGAAATGTCCTGGAAATGTAAGGAAATGCCTTGTCCTGGAAATGTAAGGAAATGTCTTGTCTTGGAATTGTAGGGAAATGTCCCGAAATGTAAGGAAATGTCACGAAATGTAAGGAAATGTCTTGTCTTGGAAATGTAGGAAATGTCCCGAAATGTAAGGAAATGCTTTAGAAATGTTAAGTTAAAAAAAGAGGAAACTAAAATAAGGTGGCCTTAAGAAAATTAATAGAAGAAATTTGACACAAGAACGGGCTTGGAGTAGTGGCTAGGAGGCACCACTTAAGGCCCATGTAAGTGACGCCACCTACATATGCAATTGGGCTTGTGTTCGAGCCACAAGGAAAGCAAAAGAAGTTTTATTTTGCTACAAGATAGGTAGAAGTGGACGACAATAAGGCACTAAAAGGGAGGTGTTTTATTTTTGTTAAAATTCGGCAAATAAGATGGATAAATGATGGATTATTCTTAATAATTTTAAATGAAGAGACAAAGAGAAAAGCTAGGAAAGGCTAGTGTTTGAGTGTTAGCCGAAAACTCAATCTCTTCTCATCTTTTTCATTTGTGCCGATATTCTAAGTAAGAAGTGTCCATCTTTTTACTTTGTTTTTTTTTTCAACTCTTCTCTCTGCCAAAAATTTCTTAGCAAACTCTTTTCTTTCTCTCTTATTTTTGCCATAGCCGAAATCTTTTTTTCCATAAGTCCACCGTTGCCGAATCCCCTAGTGACTCTTTTCCCTCTCTTTTCTTTTGATAAACCGACAACACAGATAACCTTTAGTCGATTTCTTGTTAAGTTCCAAAAGCTGAAAACCTGCTATTATCAAGACCATAGCCGAATAGTTTGAGACTTCAAGCAAGGGGTTGTCGACTTGTGCATTAAGGGTAAGGTTAGTGATTATCAATTTCTATTCTTTTTCTTTTAAGACTTGCCGAAATCTAGGACTAACACCATTAATATCTTGTTGCTGAAACTTTGAAGAGATCTTTCGAGAATACTAAGTGTCGACTACAAGGAAGGAGAAACTCTTTTCCCGAAGGTACACCATAGGCCGCGTGTTCCCTAGTTATCCGGTGAGTTTCGGGATTTAAAATCCACAAGGTAAGTAACTATAGCATTCGGCCAAGGCCATGTTGAGTAAATAGATGTGTTTCATTAATATTTAAAAGCCAAAACTAATCTATTTAAGTAATCTAGTGATTGCCGATTTCAAAAAAGAAAGATACAAAGTTTTCGGCATTTGATTAGACATCAATCAGCACCAAGGTAAGTGTTGAGTTATAATCCTAGTGGGATTTGGTTTCATGGCCAAATGGGTCTTAGCAAATTAACTATATGTTGGCCGAATATAGGCAGTTAAGGATCTAAAGCTTAGATCGAGATTTTCGGGATCTTCATTAAAGCACTAAGTAAATCAGGTTTGTACCCTACCCTAAGTTTTAATACGTTCATGCCTATGTTTTAAATTAAATGTGTTATTAAGAATGTGAAAAGCATAGCTAAGGTACCATACAATGGTACAAAGTACTAAGGTACGTTTCTTACTCCTACTAGGAATATGAATATATGTTATTTTTAACATGTGAAAAGCGATAAGAATATGAAAAGTGATTAGAATGTGAATTAAGGTATGATATTGCATGATATGTATGATATAGGGCATATGAGTTATATGAAAAGGGGAAGTTAATGTGGTGACCTAAGACCACGAAATCTGAATGTGGTGACCTAAGACCACGATAACTGAATGTGGTGACCTAAGACCACGAATTCTGAATGTGGTGACCTAAGACCACGAATTTTATAAGGGCGATGAGCACGTCGACTGCAGCGACTGCCTTCGATGGTGTGTAGCGGTTAGAGGGTTGACTTAGTAGTCCCCATGGTGTGCAGGTTGGTACGGGAGACGTGCAGCGGATGGCTATCTAGGTTTGTGTTCGGGTTGCATCATTTTTTTATTTGTTTATGAACATGTATGATAATGTATGCTCAAGTGTTAAATTTTAGTGTTGGTTACACATTGAGTCCGGTTGACTCACCCTTGTGGGATTATTTTCGTGTAACGATCAAGAATGGACCGGCCGGCGGGAGCTTAAAGGTGGCCATGCACAATGAAGGAATTTATTTAATTTGGAATTTTATTTCATTAAGTACTTTGAATTTATTCTTTTTTTGGGGAATTATTTGATCTAATAAGGCCATAGTAGAACTATTTTACTTTGCTTTTATTTATTGAGCTTACAAACTTTTATCTATTAAAAGATTAAGTAAAATTTATTTTAAAACAAAGCCTAAACGTTTTGTCACCTAAAGTAAAGGATTTTAATAATGAGATAAACTTGTTTTCAACTCAAGCCCAACCCAAAACAATCTTTCGTTGAAAACACACAAGTTTTTCCTAAGTAACACAAGAATTTAAAACGGTTTACACCGGGGAACATACCAGATCCGGTCAAGGCTCGTGGGTCGGGTTTGGGGTGTTTCAGTGGTCCAGGCCATGTTTCGATTCTGTTGATTGAGGCATGGCCGTGTAAATTGAAGTCCAGGCCGTGCCGATTTCCCCTTTGGCCTAAATTGGCCTATTTTAAGCTCGTTTCTCATTCTTTTCATCCTTAAGTCCTTTCCTAAGTATAAAACATGAAAAGAAAGGATTAAGAGCATCTTTTTACATAAATCGAGGGCTAAATCATCCAAAAGTATTCTAAATATGGGGTTAAAATATGTTATTTTTACGGTTTATCAAATACCCCCACACTTAAGCTTTTGCTTGTCCTCAAGCAAAATTCTCCACTTACAATTAAAACAAACTTTCCACAATTCATTATTCTCATCAATAATGCTTCATCATAATTCATAGATAATTCATACATTGATAATTTAACTCAAAGACTCTTAAAGATTCAAAGAATTGTAAGTCATATATTTTGTAGCTTGAAAACATAGGTGTCTCCCCTTATCTAAATAATTGCCTTTAATTCAAAACTGACAAGGTTTGACATCCTCACTAAAGATTCACTCAAAGCACTCGAAGTGTTTAAGGTTCAAGAAAAAGCACTCATAAGTCGAACCTGAAAAGTTAATCCCATAGGCTTGCCTGAAAATCAAATCTCCACCACTGTAATATGAGATGATACACAAATCAAAAGGTCTTTAACAAGGTTGTAACGGGGCTTGGGTTAAAGGTGTGGATAAAGGCTAAATTAGAAGGTTTTGAACCGAGATTGAATTGACAAATCACCTAATTAAAAACAATGAGCTAGAAAAGAAATGATTACATTGAAACTCTGAAACTAATAATACGAGCTTTTTCTTCGATAATTGAAATTTAAATGTACAAGCTCACTTTTTATATTACTAATACTGAATATACTTTGATTTTTTTTTTTCATTTTTAAGAACAAACTAAGTAAATAAATAATAAAGAATGAACTTTATCAATTGAAATAAACTAATTAGGCAACCGATCAAATTAATTCTCGATAGAGGGTAGTCAAAGGATTGGTGATAACAAATACAAAGGGTTTTTGGTTAATATTAGTGGGTAAATCAATAAAAGGGTTGTTAGGATCAACGGGTTCACTAAGGGTTAATTATGAAGGTAGGCTTTTTAGTAGAGTGAATGGGTTAAAACCTAGGTACCTTTAATATCTCGTATATCAAATCAATAATGTGGTCTTGACATGTATAATCGAGGCAAGCTCTAGAATAGCTATTCAGTGTTGACACATTCATAATTAATAAAGTGAGCACGAAAAGAATATATGCTCTACATGACTCAAAATCTCACAAAAATTATTGGTGTTTTGACATCAATCCTCAGTAAATTTCAAACTTCAAGGTATTATTAAAATTCAATTCAACAACCTAAAAATTTTTATTCTTAAAAATAGACTTATCATGCTTGATTCTCTAGTATTCTTCAATTTTAATCATCAATGGACAATTATCAATGACTTAATCCAAAATATATCAATAAAAATCATAAATAATCGTAAATTTCACCCTAATTAATAATATGAGAAAAATACTTAGGAACAAGACTAAATTTAGAGATTTGAGAATAATGCAAAAATTTAGGTACTTTTACCCCACACTTAAGATGTACATTGCCCCCAATGTACAAAGATAGATAAGTAATCATGTAATAATAAAATCAAAGAGAAGGGAAGAAGTAACACTTCTTGAATTTTGGATGAATCCTTGTTCCTTGTCGAATTGGGGTGGGGCGTTTTTATGGGCCTGGTGGGGTTACTCTTGACAAGCACTGTGCTAGGTGAAGAAATTTGGTAGCCTTTAAAGATATAGCCAGGAAATCTAAAGAAACATTAAAAATATACTAATAGTATAATTAAGGACAAGAAAAATAAAGATAAGGAGACTAAGAAGAAAACTGAAATTCAATAAAAAGATTAATGGACCAAGGAGTATTTATTGATAGATGGTTTGCGAAGAGGGTGTGACTTTTAAGGCTGCGGAGGGGCTGTGGTCATGGTTCCGGTGTGATTCTCTAGTAGCTTGACAAACCTGACACTAAGAAATGAAAAGGTTTCGAAGACCCTTGGCGTGTTGAGTAGCTGAAGCTGCTGACATGAACTCATATGAATCGGTCTCCTTTGAGGAGACTGTGGTTGGCCTCTTACACTTCTTTGGCATGGCTTTGGTGTCTCAAGAGTTATAAGAATGTTAGAAGAAAATGAGAGAGGTGAAATATGATAGGAAGAAGGAAGAAAGAAAGAAGGGAGGAAGGTGAGTGAGAAGAGGGAGAGGAGGTGGGTTTAAATAGAATTTTTGCTCTTGACACCTTTCCACGCCCGGGTCCCATGGGTGTGTTGATTTACACGGTTGCCTCACACGGCCGTGTGTCTAGGCATGTTGGTTCACCCATGCCCGTTTTCCAGATGCCATGCCCATTCCTGAAAAGGCAGTGTCAGCCCACGGCAGCATCGCACAGCCATGAGACTTTGTCTGTGCCTGTGGGGTAGTGGTTGGGTACGTGACTCCAATAATTACTTGGGGCTGATTGTACCGTCTCTGCCATATTAGTATGGAGATTCTATACTTCCACACGGCCACGGCCGTGTGCTAGGCCGGTGGTCTGGGAATCTGCACTTTTCTTTCATTAAAATTCTGGAATAAAAATATAAAGAAATAACCAAAAATGGAAATAAAGAGATAGTGTTAGTGCTCGGGTTGCCTTCCGAGAAGCGCTTGTTTAAAGTCTTAAGCTAGACTTTCCCTTTTTGCTTGTACGCTTATGGCGGTTTAAATGTTTTAATATCTTTCCTCATGCTTTTATTTTCATAATAAAGGTTAAGTCGAGAAGTGTTTACCTTAAAAGTGTCGAATATGGGATTGCTTACCTCGACTGTTCCATATAGAAGGATAATGCGTACCTGATCTCCTATTTTGAAGTGATTCGATGTCCCCACGAGTTATTCTAAATGCTCCTTCGATTTTGCCTCATGTGGTTTTGGCTTCTCTTTAAAATGTGTTTTTCCACTCTTCTAGTTCGTTGTCCTCAAAGCTTTGCTCCTTACGTAATTCTTCCTTATTAGCACAGGGTCCTTGCTTCTGTTCAGGTTTGTAGCTCTGTGGTTGTTCTTGCGGTGATTTGAACAGATTGATTATCAATTGAATTTATTTTCTCACCTTCATTGATCAATGTCCTGACTGAGTCAAGAGCTTGTAAACTGATTGATTCGTCACCTACACAAAGTATGAGTTCTCATGTGGCAACATCAATTTTAGTTCTGGCAGTTGCTAAAAAGGGTCTTCTTAGGATTAAAGGAATCGAGTTATCCTCATCCATGTGTAAGATAACAAAATCTACTGGGAAAACGAATTTGTCAATTTTTACAAGAACATCTTCGATAATACCCCTTGGAATTCTAACAGTTTTATCAGCTAATTGAATACTCATCCTAGTTTATTTGGGTTTCCCTAGACCTAGCTACTTAAACATTTTATAGGGCATGACATGTATACTTGCCCCTAAAATAGCTAATGCATTATCAACAGTTAGTCTACCAATTAAACATAGGATTGTAAAACTCCCTGGATCTTTTAGCTTCCGTGTTAGTCTATTCTGTAACATTGCTGAGCATACTGCATTTAATTCCACATGTGGCTCCTTATCTAGCTTACGTTTGTTCATCAGAAGCTATTTTAAAAATTTCCTCGAATCTGGCATCTGTGGAAGAGCTTCAAGAAGGTAAGTTAATATGTAATTTCTTTAAAAGTTTAAGAAACTTACCGAACTGCTCTTCTGAATCGCTCTCTTCAACACGGGATAAGGTATGTGAAATTTGGTACTCTTTGATTACCGATTTTGGCTTTTCTTGTATTACCTCAATTTTATCTTCTTCCACTTCGTCTTCTTATATTGAACTGGGTTCGTCTACCTTTATACTACTATGAGTTGTTATGGCTTGGATTTGCTCCTTTGGGTTAATCTCAGTGTTGCTTTGTAGATGCCCTTGTGGTCATTCGGACATCAGCTGTGCTAGTTGTCCAACTGTTTTAGTGATTTCCCCAACTCGGTCCTTAATCTCTTTGATCGGTATTTCTTGGTTATCAATTGCTGTATCAATTTTTTGGAGACGGGCATCTGTGTCTGCCATGAACTTTTTCAGCATTTCTTCATGACTCGGCTCCATTTCGTGGATAGGGCTGATTTTGGAAACTTGGAAGAGATTGTTGTTTTTGATTTCCTTGATTTTGTTGGCCTCTTTGACTTCCCCACGAAAAACTTGGGTGGTTCCTCCAACCTGGATTATAGGTGTTACTATAAGGATTATTATTAGATCTGAAATTATTACTTATATAATTCATTTGTTCATTTTTCGTGCCCAGTTGGTTGGGTGGGTACTCAGGATTCGCCACGGTTCCACTTGCGTCGCACTGCATTATCGGATTTACCTACAAAGAACACAAATTGTCAAGCTTTTTATTCATCATCTCTACCTGATTTGACAGCATGGTTACTGCGTCGATGTTGAAAACTTCGACTGATTTTGTTGGCCTTGTCCTTGTAACTTGCCACTGATAGTTGTTTAGCGACATCTCTTCGATAAACCCATAGGCTACTTCAAAAGTTTTGTTGTTCAGGGTTCTACCGGCGGTTGAATCAATTAGTTACCTCGTTAAGGGATTTACACCATTGTAAAAAGTTTAGACTTGAAGCCATAAAGGTAATCCGTGGTGTGGACATCTCCTCAGGAGATCCTTGTATCTCTCCCATGCGCCGTATAATGTCTCTAAATCCATCTGCACAAAAGAAGAGATATCATTTCGTAATTTGGCCGTTTTGGCCGGTGGGAAATATTTTAATAAAAATTTTTTGGACATTTGGTCCCATGTCATAATTGACCCTCGTGGTAACGAGTTCAACCACTATTTGGCTTTATTCCTTAATGAAAAGGGAAATAACTAAAGACGAATGACATCATCAGAAATGCCATTTATTTTGAAAGTATCACAGAACTCTAAAAAATTAGCTATATGAGTGTTCGAGTCCTCCTCCTACAAACCATCAAATTGAACAAATTGTTGAATCATTTGTATAGTATTATGCTTTAATTCAAAATTATTAGTAGCTATAGCAGGCCTAACAATAATAGATTCTGCTCCTGTTAAATGAAGTTTAGCATAATCATACATAGTACGCGGAGCATTGTTTTCTACCACATCTCGTGGTGGATTATTATCGTCCATCCCTTCAGTAGGATTGGATCTGTCTTGTTGTTGTTCTTCTTGGTAATTTAAGGCTCGCCTGATTTCTTTGTGATTTCTACGTACGGTAGCTTTTATATCACTATCGTATGCTAGAGGTCCTGTTGGGTTCCTTCTAGTCATAAACTAGAGGTACCTGCTAGAGAAAGAAATTTAGCAAAAATAAAATAATAAAATAAAATAAAATGCTAAAATAAAAATAAAAATAAAAATAAAAATAAAAATACTGGCTAAAGTAATAAAAATAGAGATTTCTTAATATTTTAGCTCCCTGGCAACGGCGCCAAAAACTTCTTCAACTAGAATTATCGAGTTTTAAAATTTATAAAGAGAATGATCGAACCTGGAAACTAACTCTGACAACGACTTAAGGCAAGTGCACCTATCGAACAATAGTATAGTTTATGCAAGACAGGATTGTCGAACCCAAAGGAACTAAAAGTACTAATACTCACTTTCTTTCTATTATTTAGCCTAAATATTAAATGATTTGGTTGATTAAATCTAAATTAACTAATTAATTACTAAACTAAGACGCAAAGAAAAAAGAATGAATTTGGGAAAATAACTTTAGGAAAAACTCAGTCGATTAAGACGATACCCTCAGGAAGAATCCACCTAAACTTCACTTGTTATCCAACACTGAACAAGACGAATTATTCACTTAGCTTGATCCATAAGACTCCCTAATTTATATTAAACCCTCTCTCGAGGCGAATAACGTCTAACCCTAGGTTGATTAACCGACATCTCTTTCAAATAAAAACCCTAGAATTGCATTAACTCAATCTATGGACTCCCATATTAGTTTTCACCCTAATCCGAAAAAATCTCGTTACCCTATTTTTAGGCGCGCGATCAACTCTGCTTAATTATTCTAGATCTACTCTTAATCACGGACTTTTGCTCCACCATCTAAGCACATTCAACTTGAATCAATATTACAGAAATATTAACACAAGAATTAAGCACACATAATTAAGAACAAACTAAGTATTTATCATATAGTTCAATAAATAATAAGAAGATTCATCTAGGCTTCATCCCCTTCAGGTATCTGAAGGGTTTTGTTCATAATGATAAAATAAAACATCTCAAGAGAAAAGATTAAACATAAGAAATCCCTAAAACCCCTTGAAGGAATTGAAGAAGAGATCCGCCGTCTTTAGTAGAATTTTGGCTTCTTGAAATGGATCAACTGGCTATCTTCGAGTGATTCCCACAAATCTGGCCTTCTGGCTCGGCTTCTTGGCCTAGCTGACTGCTTAACTGACCGCCCCTCTTCAAGTTACATTTAGGGTCTTCATATAGGCTCTTGGAATGTGTTTCTTTCTCCTAAGTATCCTTTTCCAAGTGAAATTCCTCTTTTCCACGACAGGGCCACGGCCATGACACATGCCCGTGTAAATCAACTTTAGGCCGTGTTTCGATTCTATTGATTTAGGCACGATCATGTAAATCGTGGTCCAGGCCGTGTTTTGATTCTGTTGATTGAGGCACAGCCATCTAAATTGAAGTCCAGGCTGTGTCGATTTCCCCATTGGCCCAAATTGGCCCGTTTTAAGGTCGTTTCTCGTTATTTTCGTTCCTGAGTATAAAACATGAAAAGAAAGGATTAAGAGCACCTTTTTACATAAATCGAGGGCTAAATCATTCAAAAGTATGCTAAATATGGGGTTAAAATATGTTATTTTTACGGTTTATCAGGGCTAAAGGCATTACCAGATAGATCAAAAACTTTAACAGATATTTCATAAAACTATTCATCAATCGCAATCAAAGTGTCCCTTTTATAGGTCAACGAGACCTTAATCATGCTTTAGAATATGTAACATCCTGAAATTAGGCCTAGTAGGATTGACCCCAATGGGCCTTAGGCGTAGTAGCGTTTAAAATTTTTTGGAGAATAGTAGATCGGCTTAAGTGCGAGTTGGACCTTTTAGATAAGTGATTTTGGAAGGTTAGGGGGCTTCTATGAAGTCCCGGGATCAAATATTAGCTTTGGGAAAATTTTGGTTTTAGGTGAAAAAAAAACCTTGGAGGTTGGCGGGTAGGCCTTAAGAATAAAATGTGGAGGAAAATGACACAAGTGGTGTGTGTGGTGTAGTGGCAAAGTGACGCCACAAGGAAGGAAGGAGGTCCAAGGTTCTAGTTGTAGCGTTTGCATTCCTTTTTGATTATTTTATTAAATGAATTTAGACCTTGGCCATAGGGTTATATTTAATTGTGCATGGTTTGAGGCACAAGGAGCTAGTTGGTAAAGTGGCTAGCGGCGTGGATTATGTTATAAGGGAGCACGGGTTGAATCTCATGAGAAGCAAGGAGTATTTATTTTATGAGTGGACGATAAGAGTTTCATTGAATTTAAACTCTCTTGTGAAGGATCCCACATCGAAAAGATACAAGGAATGAAGGTGAAGAGCTAGCTATATAAAGAGCATGCCGGAGAAGGGTTAACATACCTTGGTGGGCGTTGGGGCAGGAGTGGTCGCAGTGTGATTTAGCACCGAGTCCTATCGGTGTGTAACTCTCTACTCTAGTTGTAGAGCGGCAAATGCGAAGGTGCAGTCCACGGCAATAGTAGTTACCCTAAGCGTGCGGCGACGTGTCGGGCTTCAACGCGATAGTTGAGGCCATCAAGAGTATTCTTGTGGGTTGGGGCTACTTGGTGCGATGGCGGTGGGCCCAATGGGCCGTGAGGCCCAATTGGAATAAATTGTATGATGATATAGTATATAGTGAACTAGACTAGGTGGAACTTATATACGTGGATAGATTTGTGTTAGGTGGGCCACACGAGCGCAGGGCCCGAATGGGTCGAAATTGGGTTTTAGGCCCAACAATTCCAGTAAAGACCAAAATGGTAGTTGAGTCATTCAAGGCGACCTTTGCACCTTTAGAAAGGCCATTCGGTACAAAATTACAAAAATACTCTTGGTGGGTAAATTACGAAAATACCCTTGGTGGGTAAATTATGAAAATACCCTTAGTGGGTAGATTACGAAAATACACTTGGTGGGTAAATTACGAAAATACCCTTGGTGGGTAAATTACGAAAATACCCTTGGTGGGTAGATTACAAAAATACCCTTGGTAGGTAGATTACGAAAATACCCTTGGTGGGTAAGTTACGAAAATACCCTTGGTGGGTAAATTACAAAAATACCCTTGGTGGGTAAATTACAAAAATACCCTAGGTGGGTAAATTACGAAAATGCCCTTGGTGGGTAAATTACGAAAATACCCTTGGTGAGTAAATTACAAAAATACCCTTAGTGGATAAATTACGAAAATACCCTTGGTAGGTAAAATTACGGTTATACCCTTAGAGGTTGATTAGCATGATTATGTTGTTTTATGTCTATCGATTATGATGGTAATTCATGTTATACTTATATTTGATATATGTCTAGCATACATGACATAACGCATACACAATTATTATGTCATATTGCACGGGTATGATGAGAGGAGGGGAAGATTGATATCGTGACTTTGGTCACCAAATGATTTGGTATCACATTCGTGTCTTGGACACCGGAGGTTTGGCACCTCATAGCGACTCGTCCCGTGGTTAATACCACCGTGGGTTGGCCCCACTTTTGAGATATGGGATCGTCGTCGGTGATTTGGTATCACACGTGGGTTGGCCCACAACTTGATGATTCGTGACTTCGGTCACCAGTGGTTTGGCACCACCGGTGATTTGGTATCACATTCGTGTCTTCGACACGGAGGTTTGGCACCTCATAGCGACTTCGTCCCGTGGTTAACACTACCGTGGGTTGGCCCCACTTTTGAGATATGGGATCGTCGCCAGTGATTTGGTATCACACGTGGGTTGGCCCTACAGATGGATTTATATCGTGACTTTGGTCACCAGTGGTTTGGCACCACCAGTGGTTTGGTACCACACGGGGTAGAAAAGGAGTTATGGATGGCTAGGTTGGGTGCATTATACATATATGTTGCTTTGTTATAATTTGTGTAAGTATGTGGTATTTACCCGGGAGAGGGAATATGCACTGAGTCTTGGTGACTCACCTTCTCCCTTATCTTTCCAGGTGATTCGTGAGTTTGCGGATGATGAGCCAGATGAACTCGAGGAGGCCATGCAATAAAATTTGGTTTTACATGAATTTCCAATTGGGTACTTTATTTTAATTTGGTTTTCATATTTTAATGGATTTGTAATAAGGCCTGTTTAATTATGTTTTGGATTATTTTTATGTTTTGAATATGCTTAAAATATGGCTTTTAAATTACTTGGTTAATTTAATAATTGAGTCCAAAGTTTTCTAAACTAAAAACTCGCAATGGTTTTAAAAATCTTACCATCGGGTAACATGAATAGTTCAATAGTAAAATTACAAGTTAAATGTTTTCAACAGATTAAGTGATTTCCAAAATTCAAGTTTCTATACTCAATTGCAAACGGATTTTCCAAAATGATATTTCAAATTTTCTTAAAAAGATATAAATGTTTTCTATCCTATGATTTATCAACTAAGTTTTAAAATTTTATGTAATTTCGAAGTAAATTTCAATTTTAACTTATTTTCACAAATAAAGAATTACAAAGAGTTTTTCACAAAAATTTAATTGTTAATTCGATTCTTTCAAAAATTATTTTCCTTAGTGACATACCAGATTCGGTCGTGGCGTATTGACCGGGTTTGGGGTGTTACAAATTGGTATCAGAGCCTAGGTTTCAAAAACTCGGCTGTGGGTTATGGGGTTCAAAAAAAGTTTGTTTGAAAATACATGTTGTTTGGAAGTATGGCACCTTGAGTCTCCGCATCCAAATTGTAAGTTCTCTTATTTTATGTTTGTTAAGACAATGTTATGACTGTATTTTTGGTATTTTGTGTGTGTTTGGTTTGGATATAGAAATTGTATGTATAAATATCGATTTGCTTTTGTGTTTAGTTATCTAGTTATGAGAAAGAAGTTTTAGATTTGGTTTATTAGTGTTATTAGATCGAGTCTTGCGTGAGCATAGTGTGGTAGGTTAGGACGTGTGACTGTTAGTTAGTTGGAAATTTCAAGGACGAAATTTCTTTAAGGAGGGTAGATTTGAAACATCCAGAAAATTAGGCCTAGTAGGATTGAGCCCAATGGGCCTTAGGCGTAGTAGCGTTTAAAATTTTTGGAGAATAGGAGATCGGCTTAAGTGCAAGTTGGACCTTTTAGATAAGTGATTTTGGAAGGTTAGGGGGCTTCTATGAAGTCCCGGGATCAAATATTAGCTTTGGGAAAATTTTGGTTTTAGGTGAAAAAAACCTTGGAGGTTGGCGGGTAGGCCTTAAGAATAAAATGTGGAGGAAAATGACACAAGTGGTGTGTGTGGTGTAGTGGCAAAGTGACACCACAAGGAAGGAAGGAGGTCCAAGGTTCTAGTTGTAGCGTTTGCATTCCTTTTTGATTATTTTTATTAAATGAATTTAGACCTTGGCCATAGGGTTATATTTAATTGCGCATGGTTTGAGGTACAAGGAGCTAGTTGGTAAAGTGGCTAGCAGCGTGGATTATGTTATAAGGAGCACAGGTTGAATCTCATGAGAAGCAAGGAGTATTATTTTTTTGAGTGGGACGGTAAGAGTTTCAGTTGAATTTAAACTCTCGACGAAGGATCCACATCGAAAAGATACAAGGAATGAAGGTGAAGAGCTAGCTATATAAAGAGCATGCCGGAGAAGGGTTAACATACCTTGGTGGGCGTTGGGCACAGGAGTGGTCGCTTGCTGTGGTTTAGCACCGAGTCCTATCGGTGTGTAACTCTCTACTCTAGTTGTAAGCGGCAAATGCCAAGTGCAGTCACGACAATAGTAGCCCTTGACGAGCTGGCTGCGTGACGGTGGGCTTCAACGCGATGGTTGAGGCCATCAAGAGTATTCTTGTGGGTTGAAATTTGCTTGGGTTGCGATGGGTGAAGTGGGCCCAATGGCCCGTGAGGCCCAATTGGAATAAATTGTATGATGATATAGTATATAGTGAACTAGACTAGGTGGAACTTATATACGTGGATAGATTTGTGTTAGGTGGGCCACGAGCATGTGGGTCCGAATGGTAGAAATCGAGTTTTAGGCCCAACGGTCTAATAAAGACCAAAATGGTAGTTGAGTCGCTCAAGGCGACCTTGCACCTTTAGAAAGGCCATTCTAGGTACAAAATTACAAAATACCCTTGGTGGGTAAATTACGAAAATACCTTGGTGGATAAATTACGAAAATACCCTTGGTGGGTAGATTATGAAAATACCCTTGGTGGGTAGATTACGAAAATACCCTTGGTGGGTAAATTACGAAAATACCCTTGGTGGGTAAATTATGAAAATACCCTTGGTGGGTAAATTACGAAAATACCCTTGGTGGGTAGATTACAAAAATACCCTTGGTAGGTAGATTACGAAAATACCCTTGGTGGGTAAGTTACGAAAATACCCTTGGTGGGTAAATTACGAAAATACCCTTGGTGGGTAAATTACAAAAATACCCTAGGTGGGTAAATTACGAAAATACCCTTGGTGGGTAAATTCTGAAAATACCCTTGGTGGGTAAATTACGAAAATACCCTTGGTGGATAAATTACTGAAAATACCCTTGGTAGGTAAAATTACGGTTATTCCTTAGAGGTTGATTAGCATGATTATGTTGTTTTATGTCTATCGATTATGATGGTAATTCATGTTATATTTATATTTGATATATGTCTAGCATACATGACATAACGCATACACAATTATTATGTCATATTGCGGGTATGATGAGAGGAGGGAAGATTGATATCGTGAATTCGGTCACGGTGATTTGGTATCACATTCGTGTCTTGGACACGGAGGTTTGGCACCTCATAGCGACTCGTCCTCGTGGTTAATACCACAGTGGGTTGGCCCCACTTTTGAGATATGGGATCGTCGTCGGTGATTTGGTATCACCGTGGGTTGGCCCCACAACTTGATGATTCGTGACTTGATCACCGGTGGTTTGGCACCACCGGTGATTTGGTATCACATTCGTGTCTTGAACACCGGAGGTTTGGCACCTCATAGCGACTCGTCCCCGTGGTTAACACCACCGTGGGTTGGCCCCACTTTTGAGATATGGGATCGTCGCCATGATTTGGTATCACACGTGGGTTGGCCCCACGATGGATTTATATCGTGACTTTGGTCACGGTGGTTTGGCACCACCGGTGGTTTGGTACCACACGGGTAGAAAAGGAGTTATGGATAGCTAGGTTGGGTGCATTATACATATATGTTGCTTTGTTATAATTTGTGTAAGTATGTGGTATTTACCGGGAGAGGAATATGCATCGAGTCTTGGTGACTCACCTTCTCCTTATCTTTTCAGTGATTCGTGAGTTTGCGGATGAGGAGCGGATGAACTCGAGGAGGCCATGCAATAAAATTTGGTTTTACATGAATTTCCAATTGGGTACTTTATTTTAATTTGGTTTTCATATTTTATGGATTTGTAATAAGGCACATTTAATTATGTTTTGGATTATTTTTATGTTTTGAATATGCTTAAAATATGGCTTTTAAATTACTTGGTTAATTTAATAATTGAGTCCAAAGTTTTCTAAACTAAAAACTCACAATGGTTTTAAAATCTTACCATCGGGTAACATGAATAGTTCAATAGTAAAATTACAAGTTAAATGTTTTCAACAGATTAAGTGATTTCCAAAATTCAAGTTTCTATACTCAATTGCAAGCGAATTTTCCAAAATGATATTTCAATTTTCTTAAAAAGATATAAATGTTTTCTATCCTATGATTTATCAACTAAGTTTTAAAGTTTTATGTAATTTCAAGTAAATTTCAATTTTAACTTATTTTAGACAAATAAAGAATTACAAAGAGTTTTTCACAAAAATTTAATTGTTAATTCGATTCTTTCAAAATTATTTTCCTTAGTGACATACCAGATTGATTCGTAGGCGTATTGACCAGGGTTTGGGGTGTTACGAGAATATGGTCGGGACTAATAGAGCAGATACTAAAATTCTCGAAATTTAAAACTTTTCTAAGTTACAGAGGTCACACGCTTGTGTAAGGTGCCGTGTGCCTTCCACGGCTACTAGACACACCCAAGTGTCATGGCCGTTCCAAAACAGAGCATGTATACTGACTTATCCACACGGCCACCAGACACGCCTTTGTGCCATGGCCATGTAAAATTAGGCTAGCTACTGACTTATTAACACGGCCACCAGGCACGCCCGTGTGCCACAGCCGTGTATGCAAAACAGACTATTTACAAGGCTAAAATGCCACCCATACTAAGGGCAACCCTACAAGAAAACATACCAATTCATTTCATGAACATTTGACAACTAAAAACAAGTCAAATAATCAACAAATCTCCACAGTCAATCTCATTTCCATTCATGGCAATTTGCATAACTAAAACACATATATGTTCAAGCATGATTCATCCATATATACCTATCATATAATCATTTCTTTGATCAAACATGCATACTCAAATTTCATCCATATGCTTACCATTCATAAGACCATTTCACCACCATCAAGTCATATCAAAACATGCATCATATATCATATTCTCTCATGCATACCACCAACATTTATAGCCAAATCACAGGGCTATTTACATCTCAAACATATACCAAATGACTAGCCTATACATGCCATATTTAGCTATATACACATTTTCAAAGTACCAAAATAGTTTGAGTAGTGTGATGACAATCATCGACGGTCTCGAGCCTTTAGTAGCTTGGACGATCTATAAAACAGAACAAACACACACACACAGAGTAAGCTTTCAAAAGCTTAGTAAGTCATATACAAATAAACTTATCATAACATGCTCATAACCATATTGATACAATGACATTAAAGGTTCTCATTAAAATTGCATCACATAATCTTTGGCTCATTTACTTAGCCATAACTTGCCACATTCTACAACACTAATATCACATGTACTCATAGCTCATCTAAGCTTATATTCACATATTATCTCATTATTTCAATACACATATTCACCTTAGTAAGTTCATATAGATACTTACCTTTCATACACACATAGTGTATTTTTCAAACATACCTGAAATAGATATTCAAATCACATAGTCGTTCGTTTCTTGGAATTGCCTATTGAACTATTTAGAATATAATAGGATACTCAGAATACTCAGAATAGTTGTCAATGCCAACGTCCCAGACGTGGTCTTACATATAATCAGAAATCGATTCCATTGTCCCAGACATGGTCTTACACAAATCAAATATGATGCCAATGTCCCATACATGGTCTTACACGTAAATCTCATATCGATGCCAACGTCCCAGACAGGGTCTTACGCAAAATCTCGAATCAATGCCAACTCCCAGACGTGGTCTTACATGATATCACATAACAGGCACCTATGCCATGACATATGTAATCCTATCTATTCCTCGGCTCATACGGGACTTCTCAGATTTAATCAACTTGTCGACTTATTCGCAACCTCAGATTTCACATACATTCCATCTCAATGGATATTCATGTCAATTCCAATTTCATGTATGCACACATAGTTCAATTCAAATACATTTATTTGTATATCGACTTACCTCGAGTTTGGATTAACGGAAACGGATACGGCTACTCGATTACTTTCATCGGTTCTTGATCCATACATATTCAAATTTAACCTTTTTATTCACTAATTCATCGAATTCAATCCAAATACACATATTTAGGGTAATTTGCAATATAGCCCTCACATTTTCACATTTTATCAATTTAGTCCATTTTTCTCAAAACATCAAATATACATAATTTGTTCACACACATGCATAGCCGAAACTCCCTAGGGACCATACAAGTTCATATCTTTCATCAAATTCACAATTTGGCCCTAATTAGCTAAATTCACCAAAAATTCAAGAACAAAATATATTCATTAAACATATATCTTTCATTTAACACCAATACTCATCACAAAGCTCACCATTTCATCAATGGCACATCTCATAAACATCATCAATTCTCCAAATTAAAATATAGGTTTCAAATATTATGAAGCAACGATTACAAAAACGTAAAAATTATCAAAAATCGAAATCAAACATACCTTGAATTAAGCTTAGAAATGGCCGAATGCCCTAGCTAGTTTTTCATTCTTTTTTTTTTATTTCAAGAATCAGATAGATGGATTAGCATTATGGCTTATTTTTAGCCATTTTTTTGATTAATAATCATATTATTAATCTATTTACTATACTAACATTTTATTAAACATTTATACATATAAACATTAAGGGCATTAATGTCCTTTATTCATCCACTATCTAAATATTGGCATAATTGCCTCAAAAGGCCTCCTTATTTAAAAGCCATCTCAAATAGGTGTCTTTTCATGAAGCATGCAAATTTTGCATTCAATGCAATTTAATCCTTTTATCAAATTAAGCACACAGATAGACAAATTAACTTACGAAATTTTAACACATGCTTAATCACATATCAAAGTACAGAAAATAATATTAAAATATTTTCCTGACTCAGATTTGTGGTCCTAAAACCACTGTTTTAACTAGGGTCTAAACCGGACTGTTACACATCGGGCCATAAAATTTCGTTTCAACTTAAAACTTTTTCATTCATATTCATAACGTCCCTATTATGGGTCTATGAGACCCTAAACATACATACAGAATGGTTCGGGACTAAACTGAAAACTTTCGTACACTTAGAAATTTTTTACTCAAAATAGGACTACACGCCCATGTGGAAAGGAACACGCCGTGTCCTTACCCATGTGTTAAAAACTTAGTATTCTGTTTATGACATCAGCAAACACTTAGGGGCACACGGCCTAGCCACAAGCCCGTGTGACAAACTAAATTTTTGCAAATTTGATGCAGGGGAACACTGCCTACCAACACACCCATAGGGCTGACCGTGTGTCACACACGGCCTAGACACACGCTTGTGTGGAAAATTAGAAGGGTATTTACCAAGCCAATTGCCACCCTGAAAAGCAAAGACGCTTATACCACCATAAGCAACACATAACATAGCAATAATACACAACGAAGAATCACTAATTCATCATGCATACACTTCACATTTTTCTCGATCAATTACACAAACCTATACTTCATGAATATCATCATCATTGGTTATATATATATAACTTAACAAGTATTGGCCAATTCCCAATGGCCATTGAGAAAATGAATGAGTAACAATAATAGCCAATACTTTGGCTAACAAATATGATGTAACAAAATGACCAAGTTCCTATACATGCCATACCCAAAATAAATAAATTTAGTATACCAAAAGAATAGTTGATAGTGTGATCCGAACTCCGATGTGCTATGATCCCGAGTTAGCTTGGCGATACTACAAGGAAAAAGGGAGAAGAGAAAGGTAGCATAAAGCTTAGTAATTTTGCATGAAATAAATAGCAACATAAAGACTTATGATAACATCCATTCATCTCATTGAATAATAGCAACACAAGTTCTCAAGCACATCAACATAACTTTCTCATGCACAATCTTACCAAATCACGCATCACATTTTGCATTTATATCTCGTAACTTACTCATGGGTACCTGTATCACTTCATCACACAACTTTAGCACTTTTATTCTCTTAAACATAGACTTAGCTCTTTGTTATGTGTACATAAACTTAGCTTTTTGCCTGTTGAACTACTCGAAATATCAAAGGATACTCAATCTCATCATACATGTATCATGATGCCAATGCCATATCCCAAATATGATCTTACATGGGATCACATCTTGATGCCGATGCCATATCCTAGATATGGCCTTACACGGGATCTCATATCTCGGTGTCGATTCCATATCCTAGATATGGTTTTATACGAGATCGTATATAGATGTCGATGCCATGTCCCAAACATGGTCTTACACAAGATCTTTTTTTGGTGTCGGGCCATGTCCCAGACACGGTCTTATACGAGACCTTCCTGATTTGGTGCCGATGTCGTGTCCCAAACATCGTCTTATACGAGACCTTCCTTATTTGGCGCCGATGCCGTGTCCCAAACATGGTCCTATAAGGGACCTTGCTTATTTGGTGCCGGTGCCATGTCCCAAACATGGTCTTATATGGGACCTTCCTTATTTGGTGTTGTGACACAAGTATCCTTGCTATTCCGAATGTTCAATCGGGACTTCAACTTAACATGATCACTCTATAATTTCATCAAGGCATCATTAATCAACTTCTTGGAAATAATATGCATTTCTCATATTATAAAGTAATTAAAAACATAATAACATTATACAACTTTAATTTCACACAAACTTACCTCGGTACTCAAAATACGTATAGTTGTTCGATTTAGTCCACAACCTTGTTCTTGCCTCGATTTCGGTCTGAGCTTCGTGTTTCTTGATCTATAATAAAAATTTCACTTGTTTAAGACTCACATTGACCAAATTAACCCATGAGTCATACTTTGGAAAAATTATGATTTTGGCCCTAAACTTTCACATAATTACACTTTTTTCCCTAGGCTCGTAAAATTATTTTTATTCAATTTTCTTGTATTTTATGCCCAGCCGAATCATTTTCATAACTACAACAGCCCCCAATTTCCATTAATTCACTCATGTATGAACATTTTCATGACTTTTACAATTTAGTCATTTTTATGAATTTCCCATGAAAATCACTTAGAAAAAGATGTTTATCATACATCAAACTTTCATATTCTTCCATAAATCATCAAAATACATGCATGTCATACATGGGTAAATTTTTGAACATAAACCCTAGCTCAAAATATAGCTAGAAATAACTAAGCTACGATGGTCTCAAAAATATGAAGAACATTTGTAATATCCCGGGATAGGGGGCTATTTTTTGTTGTTGCATTGTTTGCATGTGTTTGGTCTGCAAAGTCGTTGTTTTTCATGTTTTGGGGCTTAGGTGTAAGCTTGGTGTAAGCTTTGAGTGGTAGGAAAATTTTTAGTTCTAGGCTCGGAGAGAGAAGTGAAGAAGTGGGGTTAATAAGTATTCTTTGGTGAATTTTAGCACAAGAAAGGAGCTGGTGGAGTGGCAAGCTAGGCGCCACTTAGAGCTTGTGTGTGTGTGACACCACTTGCAGGGGAGGTCTGTGTTCAAGCCGCAGGATGCTCACTTTTTGCTTCCATTTTGACGTCAAGGTGGTTGAGGTTGGACCAAGTCAAATGTTTGAATGGTGGGAGGAGAGTGAATCAAGGAATTTGACTAGTTCAAACTAGATTGAATGAGTGGCCATGAGCAATTGTTGGTAGTGGTGAATGTGGGAGAGATTTTTGGGGGAGTGATCGGTTTGGTAGGTGAGTTGAGGAGTGCCGAAATTCACTTAGGAATTTTGTGCATTTTGGTCTTTGAGTGTCAAGCTAAGTTCTCCTTTTGGTCTTTTGGTTAGCCAAATTTTAAGAAAACTCTCTCTTTGTCCTCCTTGAAATCGAAAGTCAAACACCTACTTGCCAAAATTTGCCTTGCTTTTCTTGATTTTGTGCTTGTGGTCGAATGCTCCCTTCCATATCTTCTTTCTTTTTCATTTGTGTAAGCCGAAACTAGTACTCTCTCCTCTTCATACTTCTTTCTTTTCTTGAAAACCTCGATAGCCGAAACTCTATTCTTCAAAACACTTTCTCCATTTCCTTTTCTTTCAAAACTGAAAGTATCTTTCTTCTTCTTGGTTCCATTGTTATTGTTGGCCTAATATCAACCCTTTTTCTTTTCATCTTTCTCTTGTGTTTTCTTCCTGTGTGTAAGGCCAAATCCTCTTTTCTATTTGTTTACATCTTAGCCGAATCTCCCTTCTCTGCTAGTGGTTTTCTTGGCCGAATATTGGTGTGGTGTGAATCTCTTCTAGCCTTGGTTCTAGTCGAGTTTAGAGGAAGGTAAGTGCTTGGCCAAATGGCCATTTCCCCTCTCCCTTGTTCTTGTTAATTTTGGTTTGGATAAGTGCCGATTTTGGGCATTGGTTGAAAGAAGTTAATCCCTTGTGTGAATCGTTTTCCTTATGGGGTATCCGGGATTTAGAAGTTGTCACCCTTGAGTGATCATTTGGTAAGTGGTGGTAAGAAGTTGGTTCTTTTAGTCCACTCTTTTAGTTTCGTTAAGTCAAGTTTCAAAGGACAAACTGTTTACATTTTAGGGTGTGGCCGATTGTCAAAGGAACCATTGTTTGGTTGGGATTTGGTAGTAAACCAAATCATTCATAAAATGAGGTTTGAGCATTAACCCTCTTAAGTTATTTGGTTTGGCCGCTTGGTATAGGTTCCTAATATTCTTATTTGGCCGATTATAGGAGCAAGCCAATCGAGGTCTTAGATCGGTTCTTTTGGATTAGGGCTTGCGATACGGTGTGTAAACTAACACACTCTTTACTTAGTAATATGCTTAATAACTTTGATTTCTTAATAAAGCAAACAAGTATGGTTGATTGATATGATACCTTATGGGGTATGTGCGGATTCGGGTAAGTCCGTTTCATTATGAGCTTTCTTATTAATATGATATCATAATCTATGATGTATGTGTTATGAGATGCTACCTAAACATATTAGCATGATTTGCATGATTGCACGATTTGCATCGATTATGATATGTTATGGGTGATATGAGAGGAGGGGAATATGATATCCGTGTCTTTGGGACACAGAGGTTTGGCACCTCCGGTGGTTTGGTACCACAGATTGATTATTGTGACTTTGGGTCACGGAGGTTTGGCACCTCGGCGTCTCACCCAGTGGCTTAGCACCACGAGTGGGTTGGCCCACTGTTGATTTTACGGGATTGAGGCTAGTGATTTGGTATCACACGATGGGTTGGCCCCATCATTTGATTCGTGATTGCGGTCACCGGTGATTTAGTATCACACTTGTATCTTTGGGACACGGAGGTTTGGCACCTCATAGCGACTCGTCCCTATGGTTTAACACCAAGTGGGTTGGCCCCACTTTTGAGATCTGGGATTGTCACCGGTGATTTGGTATCACCGTGGGTTGGCCCCACAGATGGATTTTTCGTGACTTTGGGTCACCGGTGGTTTGGCACCACATTGATGGATATCGTGACTTTGGGTCAGCGATGGTTTGGCACCACCGATGGTTTGGTACCATCACGGGTAGAAAAGGTGTTATGGATGGTTAGGATTGGGTGCATTAATTGTATTGCCTTGTTATAATGTGTGTTAGTATGTTGCATATCTGGGAGGGGATTTATGCCTTTGAGTCTTCGACTCACCTTCTTCCTTATCATTTCGGTGACACTTAGATCGCGAACACGAGCCGGGTGGACTCGAGGTGACCATGCCATGAATAAAATGGGATTTGCATCGATTTAAAAACTTGGTACTTTACTCTATTTATTTCCATTTGATTTTGTTGGGATGGTAAAGGCCTTTTAAAATTATACTTGGGTGATTTATATGCTTAAATTTGATTTCAAACATGCCTTAACAAATTCTTGGGTTATTATTGGATAAAACTTGGAAAGATAAGGTTTTCAAAACTACAAAGCGATATGTTTTAAACTTTACCATCGGGTATCATATTTGTAATTTAAAATGAATGCAACTTAAATGTTTTCCAAACTTAAACTAAGTCTAAAACATTTTTAAGCAACTAAAAGGAATAACTCAAATTTCTAAATGGCATAAATTGGTTTTACTATTAGATTCAACTAAGTTTTCAAAAATTTGAGTTATCAAAATTCACTATCGGTTTAAACGATCATACACAAGATTTTTTTTACAAACACAAAAAGAGTTTTCTTTAACATTTTAACGAAAACCTAACCTCTCAAATACAAATCTCAAATAATAAACCGATTCATTGTGGTGTATTGGTAGAGTTTGAGGTGTTACAATTTTGGTATCGAGCTAAGTTTAAAGGTTTCATTTGTGGTAGGAGGCCCAAAATGTTTTAAATTCGGTTTTAAGTGTCTTTGGTTTTAAAGAATATGGTTTGAAAGGCATGGCACCGAGACTCCGGCACTAATCTGGCCAGGTAAGTACCCCTTATTATTGCTTGAGATTTTGATGTGATGTGATCGAATGACTAGAGGTAGTAAACTACTTTAGAAACTGAAATCAATAGGACTCTGTGGACTTGCGAAAACAAAACTTCTTTAAGAAGCAATATTCATAAGACTTCGCTTTTAAACAGTGGAATAATTACTGATGCATAAAATTCTTTAAATCAGACAAGTAGAGATCTTAGTCATGAGCGCTAGAGGTGGACGTGGTCGTGGACGTAGTTGAGGTAGGATGACAATTTCTGAACTCGTAGGATCTGGTCAGGGGTCAAAGAATGAGATACCGATACCGCCACCAGCTGGAGGTGGTGAGTTCGAGAACGATCGGGACGACGCAGTGTCACGAAGCGATCTTGATGAGTTGAAAAGGGTAGTGGGAGTAGGTGGAGGCGCAGGAGCTTGGAAATCTGTGCTTGAACGACTCCGAGCAAACGGGGCTGAGGTATTCCGAGGTGTGTCTGGTGTGGCTCCCAGCACAGCTGAATATTGGCTGGAGGCGACAGAGCGGATCGTGGACGATTTAGACCTGACTGCTGAAGAGAAACTAAAGGGGATAGTATCACTTCTTTGAGATGAGTCATACCAGTGGTGGCTCACGGTTTGAGACAGTGCTGCAGCGGAAGACCTTACTTAGGATTATTTCAAGGCTGCATATCAGAAAAAGTACATTGGAGCTAGCTACATTAATGATCAATGAAAGGCATTTCTGAGGTTGGTATAGGGGAGTAAGTCCGTAGCCGTCGAGTCTGGCGAGTTCTTGAGGGTGAGTCGGTATGCTAAGGGTATGGTGGCTCTTGAACACGAGAGGTGTGTTCGTTTCGAGGATGGTCTGAGAGATGAATTAGGGTTGCTGATTGTTCCACAGCAGGAGCGTGAGTTTGTTGTCCTGGTTGAGAAGGCTAAGGTAGCCGAAGGGGTTAAAGAGTCCGTGAGGCAGAACTTGGATAGGAATAGGCAAAAGCGGACTTTTGGATCTTCTGGGTCGTCAGGAAATCCTTAGAAAAGGGCTAGATGAGTGGGCCAAATCGATCTGGTAGGGTCATTCTTGCTAATCGGGGACCGCCACATGTAACTGTTGTGGGAAAGCTCATTGGGAGGATCTTTGGACGGTGGAAAAGGATGTTTTGAGTGTGGCTCTTTAGATCATCGTGTGAGGGATTTGTCGCGTAAGTTGGCTAGGATTGATTTGAGAGTCGGTAGTACTCGGTTCAGAATAATGGACCACCACCGCAGAGGGGCCGTGGTAATGGCAGAGGAGGTAATGGTTACAGTCGGGGCCATGGAGCACCCAAGGCGAGAGAGGTGTAAATAGTTGAAGGCGAATGACTGGGCTAGTGAATGCAATGAGGCACCGAGATGAGGCGGCCTTTTGACGTCATAACCGGTACATTCTTAATCTTTGGTTCTCCATTTACTGCTTTGATTGATGTGGGTTCAATGCATTCATATGTTGCGAGTAGCATAGTAAAGACCATGGATTTAGACTCTGAGATATCTTCTAGGCAGATGACCGTAATTAGCCCTCTAGGTCACTCTGTAGTTGTAGATAAGCTGTATAGAGATGTACCTCTAGAACTTCAAGGGGTAGTGTTTGTGGCTGATCTGATGGAACTGCCGTTTAGGGAGTTCGATCTAATTCTTGGGATGGACTGGTTGGTTAAGTACCCGGCGAAGTTGGATTGCACGGCTAAGCGCATGGTTCTAAAGACGTCGGAGGGTGATGAAGTGGTCATGATAGGTAATAGGAGGGACTACCTATCCAATGTGGTATCTACTCTGAAGGCTGGGAAGATGGTCAGAAAGGGCTGTGAAGCATATGTGGTTCATGTGTATGCCTTGGAGGCTAAAGAGTACATTGTAGAAGGTCCAGACAGTTAGGAATTTCTTGATGTGTTTCTGAGGAGCTTCGGGTTTGCCAGGATCGTGAGGTAGAGTTGAATAGATTTATTACGAACAGCCAAGTGTCTATTGCTCCGTATAGGATGGCGCCAAATGAGTTAGTAGAGCTTAAGGCTCAGATCCGGGAGTTATTGGACCGAGGCTTTATCAAAGCCAAGTGTTTCACCTTGGGGGGCGCGGTACTCTTTGTTAAGAAGAAGAGCGGTACTATGCGGATGTGCATAGACTATCGCCAATTGAATAAATCGACGATCAAAAACAAGTATCTGCGCCACGGATAGATGACTTGTTTGATCATTGAAAGGTGCATCGGTATTCTCAAAGATCGATTTAAGGTCAAGGTATCACCAATTAAAGGTGAAGGAGGTGGATATCGCAAGGCGGCATTTAAATTACTCGGTATGGGCACTATGAGTTCTTAGTAATACCGTTTGGGGTGACTAACGCTAGCAAGCGGCATTCATGGATATGATGAATAGGGTGTTCAGCAGATTTGGATCAGTTCATCGTGGTTTTATTGGCGACATCTTGGTGTATTCAAGGACCGAGGAGGAACATGATGCGCATTTGTGGGTGGTATTGCAGATTCGAGGAGAAGCGACTTTATGCAAAGTTTAGTAAATGCGAGTTCGGCTTAGAGGTGACCTTCTTGGGTCATGTAGTGTCGGTGAGGGATTAGAGTGGATCCTCGAAAGATTGAGGCGATTTTGGATTGGAAGGCGCCTAAGTCGATGGTGAGATTCGAGTTTTACGGGCTTGGCGAGGATACTACCAAGATTTGTAGAGGATTTTCGTTGATCGCAGCACCAATGACCAAATTGTTAAGAAAAGGGTTACATTCATTTGGTGAGAAGAAGCGGAGAGTTTCGACAAGTTGAAGAAGATTTTGGTGAAGCTCCATTCTAATTCAACTGAGGCGGAAAGGAATTCACGAGTATATTGCGATGCATCACATGAGTTTGGGTTGTGTCTTGATCTGTTGAGGCCACATCAGTCAATTATCCAAGACGATCTGGAGTTAGCGGTTGTAGTCTTCACTTTGAAGATTTGGAGGCATTACTTGTGAGAGAGAGATCGATAGTCTACAGATCACAAGAGTCTGAAGTATCTTTTGACTCGAAAGATTTGAATCTGAAAGGCGTAGATGGATTGAGTTGCTAAAAGACTACGATTATTCGATTGAGTATCATCGGGCAAGGCTAATGTGGTGGCGGATGCATTGAGCCGTAAGGTTATTCTGGAACTTAAGAGCGATGTTTGCCCATTTGAGTTTGTATGAGGACGGAAGTATTATGGCTTGTTGAGTTAAGCCTACTTGGGTTGAGCGGATCGAGGAAAACAGATTAATGGATGAGGTTTTGAGTCGCAGAGGTCACAAGTGCGAGAATGGTGGCTTGGAGGGTTCTGATTTGTCTAGTGATGGAGTCTTTGTGTTTTTAGGGAGAGCTTGTATGCCGAGGGATATTGAGTTAAGCGAAGATTCTTCAGGCGCACATAGTAGCCCTACGCTATGCATCCCGGAGGCGAAGATGTATCGGGATCTAAAAGAGCGATTTTAGTGGTAAAGATCGAAGAGGAAGTGACAGAGCTTGTGGGGAAGTGCTTGACATGTCGTGAGTCAAGGCCAAATATCGATCTGCGTCGAGGTTGCTTGACCGATGAATATTCCACGATGGAAGTGGGAAAGGATAACTATGGATTTCATCGGTGGATTACCTCTACGCCTAGCAAGAAGGATTGATTTGGGTAATTGTGGATCGTCGACTAAATCACTCACTTTATCCGGTGAGGTGGATTACTCACTTGAGAGGATATCGGTCAGTATGTGTCGAGATAGTGAGGTTTGCGGTGTGCCGATGTCGATCACCTTGGATAGGGATCCCGATTTACATCAAGGTTCTAGAAAGCGTTGCATCGTGCTCTGGGTACGGTTGGATTTCAAGACGACATTTCACCCTTGATCGGCGGGCGATCGGAAAGGATATCTGATCTTAGAGGATATGTTACGAGGTTGTGTCCTGGACTTGAGAGGTAGTTGGGAAGAGTTTCTCCCATTAATGAGTTCGCCTACAACAATAGTTACCAAGCAAGCATCAAGATGGCACCATATGAGGCGTTGTATGGTAGGAAGTGTCGCTCACTTACTTGTAGGGCGGAGTTGGGTGAACGTCGGTTGTTGGGACGAGTTGGTTCTTGAGACCGAAGACAAGGTTAAGTTGATTCAGCTCGATTGAAGGAAGCTTGGACCGGCGAAGTCTTATGCCGATCTTAAGCGAGAGATATAGAATTTCTTGTGGGAGATTAAGTTTTCTGAAGGTCTCGCCATGTAAGAAAGTGTTAAGGTTAGGAAGGAGAGGCAAGCTAAGTCCGAGGTTTATTGGGCGTATAAGGTAATCGAGACGAGTGGGACCATGAGCTTACCGACTTGAGTTGCCGTGAGCTAAGTCGATTCACGATGTATTCTACGTTTGATGCTTAGGCGATATCGTTCAGATCCATTGCACGTGGTAGCGATAGAAGAGATCGAGGTAAATCCAGATTTGACCATGGAGGAAGAACACGTGCGATTCTAGATCGGGATGTGAAGGTTCTGCGTGGGAAGGCTGTGCCTTTGGTAAAGGTCTGTGGCGGAATCATGGTATGGAAAAAGCTACGTGGGAACCGAGGATGTGATGAAACAAGATACCCTCAACTCTTTTGATCGGGTAATTTTGGTTGAAATTATTTTTAGGGGTAGAACTGTAATATCCGGGATAGGGGCTATTTTTGTTGTTGCATTGTTTGCATGTGTTTGGTGTGCAAAGTCATTGTTTTTCATGTTTTAGGGCTTAGATGTAAGCTTGGTGTAAGCCTGAGTGGTAGGAAAATTTTTAGTTTTAGGCTCAGGAGAGAGAAGCTGAAGAAGCTGAGGTTAATAAGTATTCTTTGGTGAATTTTAGCACAAGAAAGGAGCTGGTGGAGTGGCAAGCTAGGCGCCACTTAGAGCTTGTGTGTGTGTGTGACGCCACTTGCAGGGGGAGGTCCTGTGTTCAAGCTGCAGGATGCTCACTTTTTGCTTCCATTTTGACGCCAAGGTGGTTGAGGTTAGACCAAGTCAAATGTTTGAATGGTGGGAGGAGAGTGAATCAAGGAATTTGACTAGTTCAAACTAGTTTGAATGAGTGGCCATGAGCAATTGTTGGTAGTGGCCGAATGTGGGAGAGATTTTTGAGGGGAGTGATCGGTTTGGTAGGTGAGTTGAGGGAGTGCCGAAATTCACTTAGGAATTTTGTGCATTTTCGGTCTTTGAGTGTCAAGCTAAGTTCTCCTTTTTGGTCTTTTGGTTAGCCGAAATTTCAAGAAAACTCTCTCTTTTGTCCTCCTTGAAACCGAAAGTCCAAACACCTACTTGCCAAAATTTGCCTTGCTTTTCTTGATTTTGTGCTTGTGGCCGAATGCTCCCTTCCATATCTTCTTTCTTTTTCATTTGTGTAAGCCGAAACTAGTACTCTCTCCTCTTCATACTTCTTTCTTTTCTTGAAAACCTTGATAGCCGAAACTCTATTCTTCAAAACACTTTCTCCATTTCCTTTTCTTTCAAAACCGAAAGTATCTTTCTTCTTCTTGGTTCCATTGTTGTTGTTGGCCGAATATCAACCCTTTTTCTCTTCATCTTTCCCTTGTGTTTTCTTCCTGTGTGTAAGGCCGAATCCACTTTTCTATTTGTTTACATCTTAGCCGAATCTCCCTTCTCTTCTAGTGGTTTTCTTGGTCGAATATTGGTGTGGTGTGAATCTCTTCTAGCCTTGGTTCTAGTCGGGTTTAGAGAAAGGTAAGTGCTTGGCCGAATGGCCATTTCCCCTCTCCCTTGTTCTTGTTGATTTTGGTTTGGATAAGTGCCGATTTTGGGCATTGGTTGAAAGAAGTTAATCCCTTGTGTGAATCGTTTTCCTTATAGGGTATCCGGGATTTCGAAGCTGTCACCCTTGAGTGATCATTTGGTAAGTGGTGGTAAGAAGTTGGTTCTTTTAGTCCACTCTTCTAGTTTTGTTAAGTCAAGTTTCAAAGGACTAACTGTTTACATTTTAGGGTGTGGCCGATTGTCAAAGGAACCATTGTTTGGTTTGGGATTTGGTAGTAAACCAAATCATTCATAAGGTAAGGGTTTGAGCATTAACCCTCTTAAGTTATTTGGTTTGGCCGCTTGGTATAGGTTCCTAATGTTCTTATTTGGCCGATTATAGGAGCAAGCCAATCGAGGGTCTTAGATCGGTTCTTTTGGATTAGGGCTTGCGTATTAACAGGTGTGTAAACTAACACACTCTTTACTTAGTAATATGCTTAATAACCTGATTTCTTAATAAAGCCGAAACAGTATGGTTGATTGATATGATACCATATGGGGTATGTACACGGATTCGGGTAAGTTCGTTTCATTATGAGCTTTGTTATTGATATGATATCATAATCTATGATGTATGTGTTATGAGATGCTACCCTAAACATATTAGCATGATTTGCATGATTGCACGATTTGCATCAGTATGATATGTTATGGGTGATATGAGAGGAGGGGGAATATGATATCTGTGTCTTTGGGACACCAGAGGTTTGGCACCTCCAGTGGTTTGGTACCACAGATTGATTATTGTGACTTTGGGTCACCAGAGGTTTGGCACCTCAGCGTCTCGTCCCAGTGGCTTAGCACCACAGTAGGTTGGCCCCACGATTGATTTTACGGGATTGAGGCTAGTGATTTGGTATCACACGATGGGTTGGCCCCATCATTTGATTCATGACTGCGGTCACCAGTGATTTGGTATCACACTTGTGTCTTTGGGACACCAGAGGTTTGGCACCTCATAGCGACTCGTCCCTGTGGTTTAACACCACCGTGGGTTGGCCCCACTTTTGAGATACGAGATTGTCGCCAGTGATTTGGTATCACATGTGGGTTGGCCCCACAGATGGATTTTTCGTGACTTTGGGTCACCAGTGGTTTGGCACCACATTGATGGATATCGTGACTTTGGGTCACCAGTGGTTTGGCACCACCAGTGGTTTGGTACCACACGGGGTAGAAAAGGTGTTATGGATGGTTAGGATTGGGTGCATTAATTGTATTGCCTTGTTATAATGTGTGTTAGTATGTTGCATATACCGGGAGGGGGATTTATGCACTGAGTCTTGCGACTCACCTTCTCCCTTATCATTTCAGGTGACACTTAGATCGCAGACACGGAGTCGGGTGGACTCGAGATGACCATGCCATGAATAAAATGGGATTTGCACTGATTTAAAAACTTGGTACTTTACTCTATTTATTTCCATTTGATTTTGTTGGGATGGTAAAAGGCCTTTTAAAATTATACTTGGGTGATTTATATGCTTAAATTTGATTT
The DNA here is from genome assembly GCA_025506655.1 of Gossypium rotundifolium. Lineage (NCBI taxonomy): Eukaryota > Viridiplantae > Streptophyta > Magnoliopsida > Malvales > Malvaceae > Gossypium > Gossypium rotundifolium. The sequence goes on along the minus strand of CP106724.1, from coordinate 82,019,649 downwards.
CAAACATGCCTTAACAAATTATTGGGTTATTATTGGATGAAACTTGGAAAGATAAGGTTTTTCAAAACTACAAAGCGATATGTTTTAAACTTTACCATCGAGTATCACGCTGTAATTTAAAATGAATGCAACTTAAATGTTTTCCAAACTTAAACTAAGTCCAAAACATTTTTAAGCAACTAAAAAGAAATAACTCGAATTTCTAAATGGCATAAATTGGTTTTACTATTAGATTCAACTGAATTTTCAAAAATTTCGAGTTATCAAAAATTCACTATCGGTTTTAAACGATCATACACAAGATTTTTTTTACAAACACAGCAAAGAGTTTTCTTCAACATTTTAACCGAAAACCTAACCTCTCAAATACGAATTTCCCCATAACAAACCAGATTCAGTCGTGGTGTATTGGCCGGGTTTGGGGTGTTACAACATTAAAAACGGGGCTAGGAGGTACTTATAATCAAGCTTGAAAATTGAAAAAACCCTAGCTATGGAGTCTTGTAATTTTCGACTATGGAGGATGAAGATGGACATGATTTTTAACTTATTTTCCATTTTAATTCTTTTATTAACTAAATAACAAAAATGCCCTTAAGGCCCCTTTCTTGAGATTTTTCCTTCCCATGCCTATTTTTGTCCATCTTGACATATATTGGTCTGATTGCTAAATAAGGACTTCTAATAATTTTTAGAATGTTGTCTCATATTTAAATCTTCTAGAATCTCATATTTTCCAATCTTTGCAATTTAGTTCTAATAGACAAATTGTTCACTAATTTATAAAATTTCTTCATGAATTTTTCACACAATCATGCAAACATGCTTTAGGCCTCATAACAGTCATAAAACACATATTTCTACCTCAGATTTGTGATCCCGCAACCACTATTCTTACTAGGCCCTAAATTGAGCTGTTACAATTCTCTGACCTTAGGGATTTTCGTCCCCAAAAATCTTACCAGTAAAAAGGTTTGGATATTGGTTTCTCATACCTCCTCGGGCTCCCATGTAGCCTCTTCTACCCCATGTCTTTTCCATAGTACTTTCACAAGAGCTATAATTTTGTTTCTTAATTATTTGACTTCTTGTGCCAAAATCTTAATCAGTTTTTCGCCATAAGTCATGTCGGGTTGAATTTCAACATCTGTCGGTGTAATCACATGTGAAGGATCTGATCGATAACGACGTAACATAGACACATGGAACACATCATGAATCTTTTACAACTCAGATGGCAAAGCCAATCAATAAACTACTGGTCCTATCCTCTCAAGTAATCTTATATAGTTCGATAAAACGTGGACTCAATTTGCCTTTCCGGCCAAATTTGAGAACTTTCATACATGGTGACACTTTATCACTAGTTCATAATCCTTTATCAACTCTAACAATCTTTTTTGCCTTAAGTTCAATTCCTTTTGAGTCATCAAGTACTTTAGGCTTTTATGATCGGTGAATATCCGACATTTTCACCATACAAATGGTGTCTTCATATCTTCAATGCAAACACAATGGCATCCAACTCTAAATCATGTGCCAAACAATTCTTCTCGTACGGATTTAACTGTATGGGGGCATATGCTATCAACTTGCCCTCTTGCATAAGCACACAGCCCAATCCATTCAATGATGTATCACTATAAACCACAAATTCTTTTCTCGATTCAGGTTGCACTAGAACTGGAGCCTTAGTCAACATTGTCTTTAGTTTCTCAAAACTTTGTTGGCATTTTTCTGTCCATTCAAACTTCACATCTTTTTGTAACAACCTCGTCATTGGAGTCACTATCATGGAAAATCCCTTGACAAATCGTCTATAATAGCCAGCTAGGCCTAGAAAACTTCTAACCTCTGGTACATTTCTCGGCGGTTTCCAATCAATAAAAACCACAACAAATTTATCCAAATATGGCCGAAAGATGCGGTTCATTAAATCCATAAACACAGCAGGGGCATTTGTTAAACCGAAAGGCATGACTAAAAATTCATAGTGCCCATACCTATTTTGAAATGCAATTTTCAGCACATCTGAGTCTTTGACCCTCAACTGGTAATAACCAGACCTCAAGTCTATCTTGGAAAACATAGTACTCCCTTCAATTGATCAAAAAAATCATCGATCCTTGGCAATTGGTACTTGTTCTTCATGGTTACCTTATTAAGCTGCCGATAATCTATACATAATCTCATGGAACCATCTTTCTTTTTCAAAAATAATGCTGGAGCACCCCACGGAGAATAACTCATTCATGCAAAGCCTTTGTCCGTCAACTCTTGTAACTGTGCCTTCAATTCTTTCAACTTAGTTGGAGCCATTCTGTTTGGAGCAATCGATATAGGTGAAGTACTAAGGAATAACTCAATGCCAGATTCAATTTCTCTAATCGGAGGCAACCCTGGCAATTCTTTAGGGAATACATCTGGATACTCACATACTATCGGCACTGGTTCAATTCTTAACTCAGTTTCTTTGGCTTTCATCACAAAGACAAGATAAGCTTCGCACCCCTTTCTTACATATTTCTGGGCAGACATATAAGAAATCACTACAGGCGATATGTCCTATTCATCTAATTCAACACGAAGAGTGTCCTCGTTTTCACATCTCAATTCAATTTATTTCTTTCCACAATTTACTGTCACACCATGAGTGGTTACCCAATCCATATCAAGAATTATATTGAATTCACAAATGGCAATAACATGAGATTTGCCTTAAACTAATGACCTCTAATCATCAATGGGCAATATTTGCATACCTTATCAACTAATACACATTTGCCTAAGGGATTGGACACTTTTATCACTAATTCTGTAGACACTACAGGTATACTTCTACTAGATACTAATTTCATGCAAATATATGAGTGGGTAGATCTCGAATCAATTAAAGCAACAATATTAGTATCATAGAGAGAAAATGTATATGGAATTACATCAGGGGATGATGCCTCTTCACGAGTACGAATGGCATAAGTCCTTGCAGGCACTCTGCCCTCAAATCTTGCAGTGTACTCTCTGGGTGTACTTTTACTACTTATTCCACTTCCTGGGTTTCTCTGTTGCCTCCCTGTAGTAGTACTTCCCGATCTTGTGCTCTGAATTTTTATTTTTTTTCAAGCATCTTGGGACACTCTCTAATAAAATGATCTTGGGAACCACACTTAAAACAGGCTCTCTCATGTGCTGGCACTCACCGAGTGACGTATGCAACACTGTGAACATTCGGGCCTATTTGGTCGAGCATTCCCAACACTAGCAACTGAAGTGGTTTGAGCATTAGACCCCGAGTACTGGTTACCCTTACTTCTACTTGGAAACCTAGCTGAAGTAGCTAATCGAGTAGTGAAATCTCTAAACTTCTTGGATGAGGATTGAAATGGCTTGTTCAGTTGTCTCTTTCTTGAGTCACAAGACTCTATTTCAGCTTTTCTTTTCTCTTTAACCAACTCTTCAGCTTTGCAAACCCTGTCCACTAGCACAACAAGTTCCTTCAATTCTAAGACACCAAAAAATAATTAGATATCTTCGTTTAATCCGTCCTCAAACCTTTTACACATAATGGCTTCAGTGGATACACACTCTCAAGTGTATTTGCTGAGTCTTACAAACTCATGCTCATACTCGGTTACTGTTATCCGACCCTATTTTAATTCAAGAAAATCCTTTCTTTTCTGGTCGATAAACCTTTGGCTAATGTACTTCTTCCGGAACTATTCATAGAAAAACTCCCAATTAACCTTCTCCCTTGGTACTACCGACACAAGGGTGTTCCACCACTGATATGCCAAATCTCTCAAGGGAGACACCACACATTTCATGCACTCTTCAGGTGTGCAAGATAATTCATCAAATACCTTGATGGTATTTTCAAGCGAAAATTCTGCCCTCTTCAAATCATCATCTTTACTAGCTCTAAATACTGTGATGGATGCTTTTCTCTCCTTACCACTTCTACCACTTGGGGAGCTATAGGGGTAGGCTGAGGAATAGGTGGAGGGGGTTGCGCATTCGGGTTTGTACGAACAAACTTTGTATACCATACATTCATCATATGGAGAAAGGCTTCCCTAGCCTTTTCTCCTTCTCTCTGACTTACAGTCGCTGGTCTATTCTTATTCTCATTCGTCACGTCCCTTGAGCGGGGTCCGGTGCATTAGTTTCTACATCATCTGCCACAGCTCTATCAGGGTCCATTTACTATATAAAAATACAATTTAAATCGTCAGGAGTCGTCACACTATCATTAAGTAAATACTCATACATATGGCATATATATCTAAACTCACGCATATGCTACGTTAGTCTGACAATCGACTAAACCGTAGCTCTGATACCATTAAATGTAACACTCCTTACTTGTATTCAATGCCAGAACCAGATACGAGGCATTATCGAACTTAACTTGCTCAAACATATAACATCGGGCCATAAAATTTTGTTTCAACTTAAAACTTTTTCATCCATATTCATAACGTCCCTATTGTGGGTCTTCGAGACCCTAAACATTCATACGGAATGGTTCGAGTCTAAATCGAAAGCTTTCACACGCTTAGAAAATTTTTACTTAAAACAGGGCTACACGTCCTTGTGGAAAGGAACACGCCGGTGTCCTTACCTGTGTGTGAATACATTAGTATTCTATTTATGATGTCAACAAACACTTAGGGGCACATGGCCTAGTCTCACGCCCATGTGCTAGCCCATGTGACGAATTAAATTTTTGCAAATTTGATGCAAGGGACACACGGCCTATCAACACGCCCATGGGGCAGACCGTGTGTCACACACGGCCTAGGCACATGCCCCTGTGTCTACCCGTGTAGACAATTAGAAGGGTATTTACCAAGCCAATTGCCACCCTAAAAAACAAACACAATTATACCACCATAAGAAGCACATAACATAGCAATAATACACTGTGAAGAATCACTAATTCATCATGCATACGCTTCACATTTTTCTTGATCAATTACACGAACTTGTACTTCATGGATATCATCATCATTGATTATATATATAAAACATAACAAGTATTGGCCAAGTCCCAATGGCCATTTACAAAATGAATAAGTAACAATAATAGTCAGCATTTTGGCTAACAAATATGACATAACAAAATGGCCAAGTTCATATACATGCCATTCCCAAAATAAATCAACTTTACTATACCAAAAGAATAGTGGATAGTGTGATCCAAACTTTGACGTTCTACGATCCCTGAGTTAGCTTGGCGATACTACAAATAAATAGGGAGAGTAGCAAGGTAAGCATAAAGCTTAGTAAGTTTGCATGAAATAAATAGCAACATAAAGACTTATGATAACATCCATTCATCTTATTGAATAAAAGCAACACAAGTTCTCAAATACATCAACATAACTTACTCATGCTCAATCTTACCAAATCACACATCACATTTTGCATTTATATCTCGTAAGTTATTCATGGGTACCTTTATCACTTCATCACACAACTTTAGCACTTTTATTCTCTTAAACATAGACTTAGCTCTTTGTTATGTGTACATAAACTTAACTTTTTGCCCGTTGAACTACTTGGAATATCGAAGAATACTCAATATCATCATACATGTATCATGATGCCAATGCCATATTTGTAACACCCCTATCCCGTGTCCATCGCTGGATTAGGGTTAAGGGCGTTACCTGACAGATCGTAAACTTTATCAGACAATTCGTAAGTTAAGCCATCAAATACAATCATAATGTCCCCTTTGTAGGTAATCGAGACCTAAAACATGCTTTGTAACAGGGTTGGGACTAAATCGGAACACATACAAAAATTTTTAGAAATTTAAAACTTTTCAAAGTTTTAGGGATTACACGCCCGTGTGGGCAGGCCGTATGCCTCCCACGGCTACTGGACACACCCGTGTGTCTTTCACGTGGTCGAACCTGAGTTTACTCCACAGCCACCAAGCACGCCCGTGTACCTTAGCCATGGTCAATTCTGACTTGGCTCCACGGTCACTAGGCACACTCATTGCCACAACCGTGTGACATCATAGGTCATTTCCAAGGCCAAAAATGCCACCCACCTAGGGTCTTAACCTACAATCAACTACCAATCTGATCAATGCATATTTAACAACCATGAACATGCCAAAATATCCATTCAATCTTTACATTCAAAACCAATTTCAACCATGCCAACTTACAAGGTTAAAACTTATGTATATGCAAGCATAATTTATCCATACTTACCGTTCACAAGCTCATCCTTTTGTTATATAAGCTCAAAATTTCATCTATATACTTACCTTAAACTTAATAATTTCTTATGCTTTCAAACCATACCAATTATACATCATATAACACATTCATTAAAGCATATTACACACATAACTAGCCAAACCACATGGCTAAGTTAAAATCTCACACTTATACAAATAACTAGCCTATACATGCCATATGTAGCTATATACATTTCCAAAATGTACCAAAACAAGCTGAGTAGTGTGATGGCGATCTTCGACGGCCCCCAAGCCTTAAGTAGCTTTGACTATTTATAAAACAGAGAAAACACACACATAGAGTAAGCGTTCCAAAAGCTTAGTAAGTCATATTCAAATAAACTTAATACATAATGTATATAACCAAAATTGAATCATTGGTACTTATAAATCTCATAGCCATTTCATTTCAAAGGCTTTGGCACATTTCCTCATGCAAAGCTTGCCACATATTTCATATCACATATCACATATATTGTAACATCCTAAAATTTGAGTATTATTTGTATTGGCTCGGGTATGAATTTTATGTGTTAGCATAGTCTTGTGAAGGCTTGATTTTATTTAGGAAGATAGAATAATTCTTGGTATTTAAAAATTTAATGAAGTGAACTAGGTGATCTTGACACTTAAGATAATTTAAGTATTAAATTCTAACACATGAGGAGTAAGTGGCAAGGTGGCTATGATGCATGAAAGGTTGCCTGAGGGAAGAGGTTCGAGTAGCATGGATTGCATTGGAAGACTTTATTTTATGCATCTTAGCATTAAGTGTCGGCCAAGACATTCTTATGGTAGGTTGGACTTTCAAAATTTTGGTAAGTTGAATAATGGTTTTGGAAAGCTTGTAATTAGGGATAAGATTCTTAAGACTTATGATATGATGAGGGGACAAAGGCATGGATGATGAAGAGTGTTTTGGAAACTCTTCTATGGCCATTAGTCCATGTATGTGGATGGCATAATGGTCTAGGGAGAGGGGTTGACCGATTTTGTTGAAGGCTTGAAAGGTTGGTAGCTTTTTGGCCATATTCCTTAGCTATTGTACATCATTTTCTTTTCTCTCCAAAAACACTCTCCCTACCCGAATGTATTAGTGAGCAATAGGTAAACTTTGTTTTGGTTTTGGCTTTTATTTTGACCAATTAGTATTGTTTTCTTCTCCTCTCAAACTATTTTTCTCTTGGTGCCGAAAATATACTACCATTGAAGGAGGCATTTTCTTTCATTTTGTTCTCTTTTTCTTCCTTGGCGAATCTCTTTCTCTCATCTCTCTCTTTTCTTTTTCCACTTTTGCTCAAACCGAAAGTACCATCTTCTCCCTTTCATTTTCTTTTTCTTCTCTCAAACTTTTATGCCAAAGTCCTCTCCACCTTCCTTTGCCAAATCCTCTCTTGCATTTCACTTTCTTTTCTTTCTTTTTCCCACTCTAACCAAATTTTCCTCCATCAACTAACACCATAGCAGAATCTTCTTTTTCTCTTATTGTTTTGTTTTGGCCGAATATTCAAGGGTAGATTCTCTTTTGCTTTCTTCAATCGATTTTGGTTAATAAGTAAGTATTCTTGGCCAATTTTCCTATTATTTCTTTTCTCCTCTCTATGTTATTTTCTTGTGGACAAAGGCCGAACCTATGGGCATTTGTTGCAAGGTTCTAACCATTTTAGGAATCGATTTCTTTTAGGCTCCTTGGGACATTGGAAGCAATCAATCTAAGCCTCGTATATTTGCCTCTCGTTTTGGGTAAGCTTTTAGGTAAGATTGGTATTTCGAAGCGATAACTCTTTGGGATTTAGTGGTAGGGCCGAATGGCCTTTGTTTATAATTAAGTGTTGGTCGATTGTAGGACAAGGTGATCTAGTGCGATAGATCGGATCTCCGGAAGTTAGTTCTTGCTTTGGTGAAAGGTGTGTATCTTACACACTTTATAACTTGGTTTATACATGTATTTATGTGTGTTATAACCAATCATATTATGAAAGTGGGAAAAACGATGAGATTTGGATATGATACCATGATGGTATGAATGAGGATTCGGGTAAGTCCATTTCGATATGTTGTAAATACATGTGGATAGAAATCATGATCTACGATTTATGATATATTTGTTATGAGATACATATCAAAGTATATTGACATGATTTGTTTATTTATTGCATTGGCATGGGCAATATGAGAGGATGGGAAGATTGATATCGTGACTTGGTCACGGTGATTTGGTATCACATTCGTGTCTTGGACACCGAGGTTTGGTACCTCCAAGTGATTTGGTATCACATTTGTGTCTTGGACACGGAGGTTTGGCACCTCATAGTGACTCGTCCCGTGGTTAACACCACCGTGGGTTGGCCCCACTTTTGAGATATGGGATCGCCGCCGGTGATTTGGCATCACACGTGGGTTGGCCCCACAGATGGATTATTCGTGACTTTGGTCACCAGTGATTTGGTATCAAATTTATATCGTGACTTCAGTCACCAGTGGTTTGGTACCACACGGGGTAGAAAAGGAGTTATGGATGGCTAGGTTGGGTGCATTATACATATATGTTGCTTTGTTATAATTTGTGTAAGTATGTGGTATTTACCCGGAGAGGAATATGCATCGAGTCTTGGTGACTCACCTTCTCCTTTATCTTTTCGGTGATTCATGAAATCGCGGATGATGAGCCGGATGAACTCGAGGAGGCCATGCAATAAAAGTTGGTTTTATATAAACTTCCATTTGGGTATTTTATTTTAATTTGGTTTTCATATTTTATGGATTTGTAATAAGGCCTGTTTAATTATGTTTTGGATTATTTTATGTTTTGAACATGTTTTAAATATGGTTTATAAATTTCATGATTATTATAATAAATTGAGCACCAAGTTTTCTAAACTACAAAACGCGACGGCTTTTAAAACGTTACCATCGGGTAACATAAATCATTTGATAATTTAAACAACTTAAGTGTTTTCGATAATTTAAATGATTTTCAAATATTAAGTTTCTACATTCAAATGCAAACGGTTTTCAAAGTAATAATTGAGTTTTCTTAAAATGATATAAATGTTTTCTAACCTATGATTTATTCACTTATTTTAAAAGTTTTATGTAATTTCAAAGTAAATCTTTAGTTTTAACTTATTAAACATGTAATTTCTACAAATATAGAATTTCAAAGAGTTTTTCACAAAAATTTAATTGTTAATTCGATTCTTTCAAAAAATATTTTCCTCAGTGACATACCAGATTCGGTCGTAGCGTATTGACCGGGTTTGGGGTGTTACATATATACTTAGCTAATTCAAAACCACTATTATATCTCATTCAGATTCTCATGTTCAATCATACATTTATTCAAATCAAATTCACATAGGTACTTACCTTTTATACACACTTAGTGTACATATCAAACGTACCTAGAACGAATATACATTCACATAATTGTTCATAGCTAGGAATTGCCCGTTGAACCACTCGAAATCTAATAATATATACAGAATACTCGAAATAGTTGTACAATGCCAACGTCCCAGACGTGGTCTTACATGTGATCAGATATCGATGCCACTGTCCCAGACAGGGTCTTATACGAATCAATATGATGCCGATGTCCCAGACATGGTCTTCCACGTAAAGATCATATCGATGCCAACATCCCAGACCTGGTCTTACACGAATCTCGAATCAATGCCAACGCCCTAGATTGGGTCTTACATAATAAAACATAACAGATACCTATGTCATGACATAGCTAATCCTATCTATTCCTAGGTTCGTACGGGACTTCTCGGATATTATCACTATATCGATCTTATCTCGAAATTCATATACATAGCATCTCGTAAGCATTCACTATTATCAATAGTCATATGAATATGCACAATTCAATACAAATACATTTATTTGCACAATGACTTACCTCAGATTCGATTTAACGGAAATGGAAACGGCTACTCGGTTACTTTCGTTTTCCCGCAATTTAAGCTCGTTTTCCTCGGTTCTTGATCTATACATATTCAGATTTAACCCTTTTATTCACTAGTTCATCCAATTCAATCCAAATACACATATTTTGGGCAATTTACAAATTAGCCCTTATAATTGTACATTTTATCAATTTAGTTCATTTTTCTCAAAACATCAAATTCAAAAATTCATCATTTAACCATGCTTAGCCGAATGTTCATACAACTCATACAAGCCCATATTTTCCATCAAATTTGTAATTTAGTCTCTCAAGTTAATATTTTCTCAATTTAACCTTAGTTAGCTAAATTCATAAAAATTTCAAGAACAAAGTATGTTCATCTAGCACAAATCTTTCAATTAACAACTAAGCTCATCAAGCTCACCATTTCATCAATGGCACATCTCATGAACATCATCAACTCATAAAATTGAGACATGGGCTTAATTGTAGGCTAAGCAACAATCTCAAGAACATAAAAATCATTAAAATCTAAAACCAAAACATACCTTAATAATGCAATTCAATGGCTGAATGCCTTAGCTAGTTTTTTCTTTTCTTTCTTTACTAGTTTCGATCAATTGAAGAGAAATAAAAGATGAACACTTTCATCTTTTTGTTTTTTTTAATATAACATTAACACCTATTTTACTAACTAACCTTCTATAAACATAAAAGACAATTATAATTCAATGTCATTTTTGTCCATTAACAATCCACTAACTTATGAATAGCTTAATTGCCATATAAGGCCTCCACCTTTACAAAGCCACAACACATTGGTATTTTAACACATAGCATGCTAGGTTTGCATTTGATGCAATTCAATCCTTTTATCAAATTAAACACACAGACATATAAATTATCTTACGAAAATTTAGCGCATGCTTAATCACACATCAACGTCACGAAAAATAATATTAAAATTTTTCATTGACTCGAATTTGTGGTCCCAAAACCACTGTTCCAACTAGGGTATAAACCTGACTGTTACATTATCCCAGGTATGGTCGTACATGGGATCACATCTTGATGCCGATGACATATCCCAATTATGGTCTTACACGGGATTTCATATCTTGATGTCGATGCCGTATCCCAGATAAGGTCTTATACGAGATCATATATAGATGTCGATGCCATGTCCCAGACATGGTCTTACATGAGATCTTTCTTTGTTGTCGAGGCCATGTCCTAGACATGGTATTATACGGGACCTTCTTTATTTGGTGCCGATTCCATGTCCTAGACATGGTCTTATACGAGACCTTGCTTATTTGGTGTTGTGACAAAGGTATCCTTGCTATTCCGAATGTTCAACTGGGAATTCAACTTAACATGATCTCATTATAATTTCATCAAGGCATCATGAATCAACTTCATGGAAATAATATACATTTCTCATACTATAAAGTAATTAAAAACATAATAACATTATGTGACTTTAATTTCACACAAACTTTCTTTGGTACTCAAAATACGTATAGTTGTTCGATTTAGTGCACAACCTTGGTCTTGCCTCGATTTTGGTCTGGGCTTCGTGTTTCTTGATCTATAATAACAATTTCACTTATTTAATACTCATATTGACTAAATTAACCCATGAATATTACTTTGGAAAAATTATGATTTTGCCTTTAAACTTTTACATAATTGCATTTTTCCCCTATGTTCGTAAAATGATTTTTATTCAATTTCCTTGTATTTTAGGCCTAGCCGAATCATTTTCATAACTATAATAGACCCCGATTTCCACTAATTCATTCATGTATGATCATTTTCATGACTTTTGCAATTTAGTCCTTTTTATGAATTTCCTATGAAAATCACTTAGAAAAAGATGTTTATTATACATCAAACTTTCTTATTCTTCCATAAATCATCAAAATACATGCATGTCATTCATGGGTAAATTTTTGAATATAAACCTTAGCTCAAAATATAGTTAGAAATAACTACATCGAGCTACGAGGATCTCAAAAATGCGAAGAACATTAAAAACAAGACTAGGATGTACTTACAATCAAGCTTGAAAGTTGAAGAAATGCTAGCTATGGAGTCTTGTAATTTTCGGCTATAGAGGATGAAGATGGACATGATTTTTAACTTATTTTCCCTTTTAATTCTTTTATTAACCAAATGACAAAAATGCCCTTAAGGTCCCTTTCTTGAGATTTTTCCTTCCTATGTCTATTTTTGTCCATCTTGACATATAATGGTCTAATTGCTAAATAAGGACTTATAATAATTTTTATAATGTTATTTCATACATAAATCTTCTAAAATTTCATATTTTTTAATCTTTGCAATTTAGTCCTAATAGACAAATTGTTCACTAATTTTTAAAATTTCTTCATGATTTTTTCACACAATCATGCAAACATACTTTAGGCCTCATAACAGTCATAAAACACATATTTCTACCTCGAATTTGTGGTCTCACAACCTCTATTTTGACTAGGCTCTAAAGTGGGCTGTTATAGAAAAATACCTTTTGGAACTCAATGGTCGAACTTTCATACAAGAACAGTGTTGCAACCCATCGATGACAATATGTAATGCCAATCGAGAGTTGGTAAATTTTAATCATTGAGAGGATTTTTGTTCTAATTCGAAAGAACCGACAGTTGACTCGGTAGATTATGAATTTTATGCATCTTTGAAAGAACGAGAAACTAATAATATACTGAGTCAAAATCATACTCATGACCGCCTCCAAATGTAAGTACTGATCATTGTTTTGTCGAGTTTTAAAATTTATAAAGAGAATGATCGAACCTGGAAACTAACTCCGACAATGACTTAAGGCAAGTGTACCTATCGAATAGTAGTATAGCTTAGGCAAGACCAGATTATCGAACCCAAAGGAACTAAAAGTACTAATACTAACTTTCTTTTTATTATTTAGCCTAAAATAAGTGAAGTTGTTTTAATCTAAATTAATGACTTACTAAACTAAAGACACAAAGACAGAAGGAATGAATTGGAAAATAACTAGAAGAGAAACTCAATTGATCACGACGATACCCTCAGGAAGAATCCACCTAGACTTCACTTATTATCTAACACTGAACCATACGATTTATTCACTTAGTTTGATCCGTAAGACTCCCTAACGTATATTAAACCCTCTCTCGAGGCAAATAATGTCTATCCCTAGGTTAATTAGTGGAACTCTCATTCTCTTATAATAACCCCCTAGAATAATAGTAAATCGATATATGGATTCCCATATTAGGTTTCACCCTAATCCCGTAAAATCTAGTCACCTTATCTCTAGGCGTGTGATCAACTCCGCTTAATTATGCTAGATCTACTCTTAAACAGGGTCTATTCCTCCTCCACCTAAGCACATCAGATTTGGATTAAGCATGCATAATTAAGAACAAACTAAGTATTTATCATATAATTCAGAAATCAATAACAAGATTCATCTAGGTTTCATCCCCTTCAGGTATTTGGAGGGTTTAATTCATAACAAATAAAGGAAACAACTCAAGGGAAAAGATAAAACAAAACATAAGAAATCCGTAAAACCCCCTGAAGGAATTGAAGGAGAAATCTGTCGTCTTGAGTAGAATTCCGGCTTCTTGGGATGGATCAACTGGCTATCTTCAAGCAATTCCCACAACTCTGGCCTTCTGGCTCGGCTCCTTGGCCTAGCTAACCGCCCCAACAAAAGCCCTAGTAAAAGGGTTCGGCTGAACTCCCCGCTTAAGCTACCTCCTTGGGTGTTTATATAGACTTTGAGATGCCTTACTTAGCCCCTAAGTATCCTAATTCAAGTATAATTCCTACCCGGGTGTTTGAATAGGCTTTGGAATGTGTTTTTTTTCCTCAAAGTATCCAAATCCGAGTGAAATTGCTCTCTCTCGCGGCAGGGCCACGGCCATGGTACAGGCCTATGTAAATCATTTTCAGGCCGTGTCTCGATTCTGTCGATTGGGGCACGGCCATGTAAATCTTGGCATGGCCATGTCTTAGTTAATTGTCGAGGCACGGTCGTATGGCTTGAAGTCCAGGCCGTGTGGATTTCCTCTTTGGCCCAAATTGGCTCGTTTTAAGCCCGTTTCTTGTTCTTTTCGTCCTCGGGTGCTTTCTTGAGTAAAAACATGAAAAGAAATGATGAAGAGAACCTTTTTACATAAATAAAGGGCTAAATCATCCAAAAGCATACTAAAAGTGGGCCTAAAATATGTTACTTTTACGGTTTATCAAATACCCCCACACTTAAGCTTTTGCTTATCCTCAAGCAAAATTCTCAACTTTATAATTAAAATGAACTTTCCATAATTCAAAGTTCCTATCAACAATGCCTCATCATAATTCATAGATAATTTATACATGGATAATTTTACTCAAAGACTCCAAAAGATTCAAACAATTCTAAGTCATACATTTTGTAGCACGCAAACATAGGTGTCTCCCCTTATCTAAATAATTACCTTTAATTCAAAACCGACAAGGTTTGACATCCTCACTAAAGATTTACTCAAATCACTCGAAGTGTTTAAGTTTCTGGAAAAAGCACTCATAAGTTGAACCTGAAATTTTAATCCCATAGGCTTGCCTGAAAATCAAATCTCCACCACTGTAATATGAGATGATACACAAATCAAAAGGTCTTTGATAGGGTTGTAACGGGGCTTAGGTTAAAGGTGTGGATAAAGGCTGAATTAGAAGGTTTAGAATCAAGATTGTCCTGACCAATTACCTAACTAAAAATAATGATCTAGAAAATAAATGATTACATCAATGAAAACTTGAAACTAATAAATACGAGCGTTTTCTTTGATAATTGAAATTTAAATGTCTGAGCTCACTTTTATATTACTAATGCTGATTATACTTTGATTTTTTTTTATTTTTTAGAGCAAACTAAAACATAATAAAGAAAACTTTATCAACTGAAATAAACTAATTCAAAGAATCGATCAAATCAATTTTCGATAAAAGGGTTGTCAAAAGAATGGTGATAACAAATACAAAGGGTTTTGGGTTAAAATTTAGCGGGTAAATCAATAAAAGTGTTGTCAGGATCAACGGGGTTCACTACGGGTTAATTATGTAGGTAAGCTTTTTAGTAGAGTGAATGGGTTAAAACCTAGGTGCCTTTATCATATCAATTTATCAAATCATTTAATGTGGTCTCGATATGTACAATCTAGGCAAGTTCTAGAATAACAATTCAGTGTTGACACACTCATAATCAATAAAGTGAGCATGAAAAAGAATCTATGCTCTATAAGGCTCAAAATCTTACAAAAATTATGGGTATTTAACATCAATCCTCGTTAATTTTGAACTTCAAGGTAATATTCAAATTCAGTTCAACAACCTAGAAAATTTTTAATTCTTGAAAAATAGACTTATCATGCTTGATTCTCTAGTATTCTTCAAGTATAAATCATCAATACACAATTATCAATGACTTACTCAAAAACATATCAATAAAAATCATAAATCATTAGAAATTTCATCCTAATTGATAGTATGAGAAAATTGATTAGGAACAAGACTAAAATTTAGGATTTTAGAATAATGCAAAAGTTAGGTACTTTTACCCCCCACACTTAATATTTACATTGTCCTCAACGTACAAAGATAAATAAAAAATTACGTAAGAATAAAATCAAAAGAAAAGGGGAGAAGTAGCACTTCCTGAATTTTTGGATGAAGTCAATGAAAAGGAACCAGATAAGATTGGAGGTGAACGTGGGGAAGCATCTATAACCGTTTGAAATGGAGTCCTCGAAGTAGCCGGCTTGGTTTTATTATATCCTAAGCTAAATCTAAATGCCATTGAGAAAAAAGAGAAAATAATAAATAAAGTAAAAATAAAAATAAAAATAAAAATAAAAAATTAAAACAAAAATATGAATAAAAGTAAATAATTAAATAGAGATAAGGTCCACACCCATGTACCTAGCCGTGGTGTCCACACGGCCATGGCCATGGCCGTGTGCAAGGCCGTGTGAGTATGGAAACCATGCCTAAATACGAAAAGAAATAAAACCAAACTAATTAGTACGGTTAGTACTCAGGTTGCCTCCCGAGAAGCGCTCATTTAAAGTCTTGAGCTAGACTTAGCTGTTGTACGTAGAATCATGTTGTTTGAGGAGGTGGAAATCCTTTCTCATCCGATCAACTCAATTTTGGATATAAAGTTTAATTCGAGTAATGTTTACCTCGACTGTTCCATATAGGAAGACATTAAGTACCTCAAAAGTGATTTCTTCGTTTGTCTTCAGGTCTGAATTGGTGATTCGAGGGTCTTCCTTATTCAACAATACCGATCCCCTATTTTGAAGTGATTTATTGTTCCTATCACCGTCAGGGTTTCCTTGATTTCACTTCGTGTGGTTCCGGTTCTTCTTTAGATTGTGTTTTCCACTCTTCTAGTTTGTCAACCCCAAGGCTTCGTTCCTCATATAATTCTTCTTTATTGGCATGAGGTCTAAGATCTAGCTCAGCTAGGTGATTTCGTGATGCTTCCTGTAAAGAAGGTTGAACCAAATGGTTATCAATAGAATTAACGTTCGTACCTTTATTACTCGATGTCCTAGCTGAGTCAAGAGCTTGAAGAGTGATTGTTTCGTCATCTACACGAAGTGTGAGTTCACTGAATTCTTCCTCTACGTGATCTTTCTTTATTGCATAGGGATATGGCACACGAGGTTGGTATTCTGTAATTACCAGTTTTGGTATATCATGGCACACCTCAACCTTACGTTCACTTACCACAGGTTCTTCCTTTAGGTTTGGTTCGTCTAACCCTTCACTATCGTGAGCTGGTACGATTTGAATTTGCTCCTTTGGGTAAATCTCTATGTGGCTTGGTAGACGCCCTTGCTGTCGTTCGGACATTAACTTTTCAAGTTGTTCAACTGACTAGTAAATTTTTGAACTAAGTTCTTGATCTCTTTGATCGATGCTTGTTGATTATCAATCGTTGTCTCAATTTTTTGGGGACGGGTTTCTGTAGCTGCCATGAATTTTATCAGATCTCCTCAAGACTCGGCTCCTTTTCCTATTGGTGAGGTGGTTGTTGAAAATTTGGAGGAAGTTCCTGTCATTGGCTACTTTGATCATCCCACGAGAAATTGGGTGGTAACTCCAACATGCATTATAAGTGTCATTATAAAAATTATTTTGTAGTCTAGAATAGTTACCCGTATAGTGAGCTTGCTCATTTTCCATGCCATATCTGTAGGGTGGGTACTCAGGATTCGTCATGCCTCCTAAATTCGAATCATATTACATTATTGGGTGTACCTGCGAAAGACTATTCAAACCATCAATCTTTTTATTCATCATCTCTAGCTGGTTTGATAGCATGGTTATTGGGTCAAGGTTGTAGATATCGGCTGCTTTTGTTGGCCTTATCCTCATAACTTGCCACTGATAGTTTTTTAGTGCCATCTTGTAACATCCTGAATTAGGGGTTGTTTGTAATTTAATTATTTTATTATTTTCCCATGTGTGTGCTTGAAGAAATGAATACTATGATTTATTTGGCATGCTTTAGGGTCTAGTCATAACCCCGGGCTAGGTCTGACTTAGGGCTGAAATTTCTTTTTAAGTGCTTAAGAGGAGGGAGCTAGATGAAATAGGGGTTAAGTGAAAGTTTCGGAAGAAGCATGACACAAGGAATAAATTGGCAAAGTGGCTTTCATGCGCCACTTAAGAGCTTGGAGGTGACGATGGGCGGAGGTCTTGGGTTCGAGCTGTCGAATTTGTGCTTTGGGAGTTTATTTTCTTTTGCGTTATGTATAGGGTGATGGGCTAGGTAGGCTTTAAAAATAAAATGGTGAGGTTTTGGGGCATGAAAGTCGATTTGGAAGAGTGGCTTGGGGCGTTGTGAGGTTGCATGGCGGTTGCTCCTTTAGGTCCCATGTTGAACCAAGGAGCAAGCAGTTGGTATTTTATTTTTTGCAATCCGGCGTGAATGGGAGAGGGGCGATGGCCACGATTTTGGACTCTTAATGTGATAAGGATAAGCTTAAATGTTTGCACTTATTTTCGGCTGGAAGAGTAGTGTTATTAGTTTAGTTTTTTTCTTTTATTTTGAAGAGGTGGATAAGAGATAAAATGGAAGATAAATGTTATTTTTTTTGGGTGATAATTAAAAGCTGGAAATTATCACCAATAGAGGAGATGGTAGAATATAGGACTCCTTAGGGCCATCCATATTCGGTTTTGTGTTTAGCAAGGGTGTGCCGAAATTCAGTTAGCTAGTTTCTCTTCTTTTTCCAATTTGTTGCTGGCCGAATTCTCCCTAGACATATTGCCAAAATTCTTCAAAAATCCTAGCTTCTTTTTCTTCTACTTGGCCGAACCTACCCCCTCTTCTACTCAAAATTTCAACCCTTCCATCTTGTGTTAGCCGAATCTCTTAGGGGCTGTCAACTTTTCTCTTGTAGTTCTCCGAGCGGCATAGTGGTAAGTAGTTCTTCTTTAAGGCAATTTGTTTGTTTCTTCTCTTTTGGGATGGCCGAATGTTCATAGGATCACAAGGTGGTATTTCTTTGTTGTAGCTAACGGTAAGGTGCATTGAGGGAGCCTTTCATGGTTTCAATTCTGCAAGGTAAGCCAATATGGTATTCAGCCATAGGCCACTTTCCATAGATTTGCTTATAGCCGATTTTAACAAAGTGACATATAGGGATTTCGACCATTTCAGAAGATAGGAATGGTTTTTCGGGATTTCGATTTTGCTTTGGTAAGTAATAATAAGATTCTGCCTAGGGCCATATTTGGATTATAGGTGCGATTAGTCCTTCGGGATTACTAATTTGGCCGAATAGGCCTATGGCACTAACTTTGGTGATTGGCCGAATATAGGGTCAAGGGATAGAGCACAGTAGATCGAAACTTCGGGATCTAGGATTCGCGTTAGTAACAGGTGTGTAAAATTCACTACACACTTTATTAGTTAACATGACTCTGTTGTTGCCTTTTAATCATTGTGGTAG
Organism: Gossypium rotundifolium; assembly: GCA_025506655.1. NCBI lineage: Eukaryota > Viridiplantae > Streptophyta > Magnoliopsida > Malvales > Malvaceae > Gossypium > Gossypium rotundifolium. The sequence goes on along the minus strand of CP106724.1, from coordinate 82,000,460 downwards.
TGATTTGCTTGTGGACATGAGCATGGATTCCGGGTAAGTCCCCTATTACGTGATCTATGAAGTATGCTTGAGTATGCCATCACATCTTTGTTGAATGCTATGCTATACATAAATGCATGATATATTGGATTATGATAATTGTTATGTAAGCATGATGATGGTGGGATTAATGAGAGGAGGGATGATCTCTATGGATCGTCACCGTGGTTTGGACCACAAGATGGGTTGGCCCCATCGATTAATTGTGACTTCGATCACCGGTGGTTTTGACCACACCGTTGATAAATTATGACTAAGTCCCTGTGGTTTGGTACCACCAGTGGTTTTGACCACACGATGGGTTGGCCCCATCACTTGATTTGTGACTCTAGTCACCAGTGGTTTTGACCACCAGTGGTTTTGACCACACGGGGTAGTTAAAGGAGTACGGATGGTTAGTTGGGTTGCATGTTTGCATGTCAATTAATAATTCGTGTATGAGTTGCAATTCCGGGTGGGGGATTTACACACTGAGTCTTGGTGACTCACCCCTTCCCAAATTATTTTGCAGATGAGTAGATCGCGGAGATGGAGCCGGAGAGGACTCGAGGCGGCCATGCTTGTTCCTTGGTTTCAAAATTTTATTTGATTTTGTTCATGTTTAGTTATTTTCTAAATTTTTAATTTGGGTTGTAATAAGGCCGCTAATTATTATTTGGATGTTTTTATAGTTGTTTTATTTTACTTAAACTATATTACAAATGAAATTATAAATGTTAAGTGAATCGGTTAAAAGTAACATTTTCAAAATTAAGTGACATTTACGAGTTTTCAAAGATATTACCATCGGGTAGCAAAATTCACCAAGTTAACAATAACATCTGATGACTTTAAAATTTTAAATGATCAAATGTTTTCAAAGGATTTTCAACACAACCATGTTTATAAAAATCAATCCCTCCTGAGTTTTATCAAACCCTGTTTTATAACTTTAGCATATTTTCTCCAAATTTCACACAGATCAAAATCTTTCAAAGCATTTTTACTCCGTGACATACCAGATCCGGTCAGGGCTCATGGGCCGGGTTTGGGGTGTTACAAATCTCCTCTATCTTCCAAAATCAAATAAAAGAAAATTTAGCAGAAATCAAAATTGAACCTAAAAAAATTAAAAGTAAAATTGCGGAAAAAAATGGCAAATGTAATAAAAATAGAGCTTTCTTAATATTTTAGTTCCCCGGCAATGGCGCCAAAAACTTGATCGTTGTTTTGTCGAGTTTTAAAATTTAAAGAGAATGATTGAACCTGGAAACTAACTCTGACAACAACTTAAGGCAAGTGTACCTATCGAACAGTAGTATAGCTTAGGCAAGACCGGATTGTCGAACCCAAAGGAACTAAAAGTACTAATACTAACTTTCTTTTTATTATTTAGCCTAAAATAAGTGAAGTTGTTTTAATCTTAATTAATGACTTACTAAACTAAAGACACAAAGACAGAAAGAATGAATTGGAAAATAACTAGAAGAGAAACTCACTTGATCACGACGATACCCTCAAGAATAATCCACCTAGACTTCACTTGTTATCTAACACTGAACCATACAATTTATTCACTTAGTTTGATCCGTAAGAACCCCTAACGTATATTAAACCCTCTCTCGAGGCGAATAAAATCTAACCCTAGGTTAATTAGTGGAACTCTCATTCTCTTATAATAACCCCTTAGAATAGCAGTAAACCGATATATGGATTCCCATATTAGGTTTCACCCTAATTCGGCAAAATCTCGTCACCCTATCTCTAGGCATGCACTCAACTCCTCTTAATTATGCTAGATTTACTCTTAAGCAGGGTTTATTCCTCCTCCACCTAAGCACATCAGATTTGGATTAAGCATGCATAATTAAGAACAAACTAAGTATTTATCATATAATTCAAAAATCAATAACAAGATTCATCTATGTTTTATCCCCTTCAGGTATCTGAAGGGTTTAGTTCAAAACAAATAAAGAAAACATCTCAAGAGAAAAGATAAAACAAAACATAAGAAATCCCTAAAACCCCTTGAAGGAATTGAAGGAGAAATTCGCCATCTTGAGTAGAATTCTTGCTTCTTGGGATGGATCAATTGGCTATCTTCAAGTAATTACCATAACTCTGGCCTTCTGGCTCGGCTTCTTGGCCTAGTTAACCGCCACGACAAAAGCCCTGGCAAAAGGCTTCTACCGAACTCCCCGCTTAAGTTGCCCCCTTAGGTGTTTATATAGACTTTAAGATACCTTACTTGGCCCATAAGTATCCTAATTCAGGTAAAATTCCTACTCGGGTATTTGAATAGACTTTGGAATGTGTTTCTTTACCTCAAAGTATCCAAATCTAAGTGAAATTGCTCTCTCCTGTGACAGGGCACGGCCATGGTACACGCCCATATAAATCATTTTCAGGTCATGTCTTGATTCTGTCGATTGGGGCACGGTCGTGTAAATTGTGGCATGGTCGAGTCTTAGTTAATTGTCAAGGCATGGTCGTGTGGCTTGAAGTCCAGGCCCTGTGGATTTCCTCTTTGGCCCAAATTGGCCCGTTTTAAGCCAGTTTCTTGTTCTTTTCGTCCTCGGGTGCTTTCCTGAGTATAAACAAGAAAAGAAAGGATTAGGAGCACCATTTTACATAAATCAAGGGCTAAATTATCCAAAAGCATACTAAATGTGTGCCTAAAATATGTTACTTTTACGGTTTATCAAATGCGTTTAGGGTAAAAATCGTGCAAATAAAAGATATAAAATCAATATGATATTTGCAAGTGAATCATGAATTAGTAGTGTAAACCCAAATTAAAGGATGTATTAAACTAATTAAACTAATAAACCTAAATTAGCCTAAAGGAATTTCCTATTCCTAGTGTTAATGAAGCGAGCTTTAGCCTATGATCGGTTAACAAGAAAAAGATTAACTTACTTTAATGGTTGTAACTAACCTTAGAACATAGCTTTTAATGATGAATTAGTTATTAACTAACTAGTATTGCCTCTCGCCTTTACTAATTAGTTAATCGATCATTATACGCTTATCTCTCGACCTCACTCTCTTGACCGAGATAAATCCATGATTTACTGGGTAAACTTATCTCTCTACCTCGTTTATCCTAGATTACTTCCTAGGGTTGTCAATCCTAGAGCTTGAACCCATGAATATATACCAACTAACTCGTATAGGAAACCTTTGTCTTTCGCTAATTACTTCCACATTTTCTTGTTAAACTACTAAATTAAGCAATTAGTTCCATAACCAAAACATGATAGATATAAATAAAACACATAATTTATTCTAATATTCATACAAACATTAGTTGATCAGGATAACAAAGTATAAATAAATGAATAATAAGAATAATGAAGAAATTTTTCGTGAATGATTATAAGTGTGGTTCTAAAGTAATCTACGCTAGTTATTGTCTTCACATAGGAATAGGTAGAATTTTGACTATTGGAACATAAAAATAAAACTAAAAATAAAAGTTGAATAAAATTGTTCTATATGGTCTAAACCCCTTCTAATGAGGTTATAAATATGTTTATATAGGCATACATTAGGGTGCTAGGTGTCTAAGATGTTTAAGATGCCCTTGGAGTTATTAGGATTTAATTAGGGTGCATAACCCTAAGCCATCCAAATTCTACTGAATATGTCCAATTTTGGTTGTGACATCGTGATATCAGGAAACTCCTCATTGTAACATTGATGTGAAGATTTCTTTTCAAGTTAGTTGCATCATCGTGATGTGGAGAAACTCTGCATCATGATGTGGAATGATTTTTAGCCTTGGCAGCTTCGTTGTTCAATATTGTGACACGAACCTCCTTGTGTCGTGACACGATCATCGTCCCTTGTGCTCCTTGACCTGAAATGGGATCCTACACACTCAAATGGCCTATTAGTCACTCTTGAGGCCTAAATTGGCCTTACGGGTTGTCAAAATACTAAATCTACATAAAAAATGCTTATTTTGCAATAAAATGAATCTAAGCTAAGAAATATGAAAATGGAATAAAAATATTAAAATGCTTATAAAACAAGCTCGTTAAGTGCCGCAAAGTACTTAATTTGCCACTACAATTTGTGGTGGATCAAATACCTCCACATTTAAGTCGTTTTTTGTCCTCAATCAACAGAAAAGAAAAAAAATCAGAAAACAGTACGAAAACAAAATGACTAAACGATTCTTGAGAATGCTTTAGAGATGAGCTTGGATTGGAACAATATAAACAAGACAATGTGACTAAACATGTAATTCTAGAACAATATATACTCGAGTTCTGATTTTCAATATCAAACACGTTAGTTCTCTAGGTTACAAAGTAAAAAAATTTAAGAATATTAAGCATGGTATTCCATCAAAACAAGTACACAAAATTTACATTTATGTTCGAAAAATTCAAGTGGTTAGAAATTGAAGAATCGACTCTACAAAACGGGTTAAGCATGAAAATATTTTGGCACATTATATTGACCTCGATACTACCTTAATTATATCCCTTATCTCACCACCTTATATCCAATTCTCTCTCCTTCCTTTTCTCTCCATTTCCTAAGGTAAAATATTGTATTCATGAGTACAATCATCATAGCGAGTCTTTGGTGCAACAATGAGCATTTTTGTTTTATTTCTACTCACTTTGCTTTTATTCGCTCAAGAGTTTCTCGCTTGGATTTGGCCTTTACAAAGTTTTTCTATACTATACTATCCTTTAGTTTTCTGTATTGATTATTTTGAAACCTCCATGATGTATCTACCTAACCCTCAATATTAATGGCTCGACATCTAAGTTTGTATTGGGACCAAAAAGAAAAAGGATCAAGAAATTATGCATTAGGCTTATGGTTTTAATCAAGGTTCATCAATAACTGCGATTATGCTAAAAAATTAGGTACTAGGGAATTAATACACAGGATCGGCTTTTTTAGCATTAATGGTGACCAAACAATGCCTTAGGTCATCCCTAGGTGCCTCAGTTCATGGAATCAATTAACAAAAATTTAACATTCTAACAGCTTATCATTCAAACAAACATATATGTTTTTTTTTTGTACTTATTTTCATTTGATATACTTAACACACTTTTACCTATTTATAATGTAACAAAGTGAACTAATTAGTTTAATATTAAACAACCTAAAATTAATTACTATTAAACTAAATTTTGCAGTTTAAACAAAAAATCCTATTTACATGGTCCTAACCAATGACTTGTATTTCTACAAGCTCGCGCACAAACAAGCACACAAAAACTAAAATTTAACTACTACTAAAATAAATAAAAACAAGTAACAAAAATTTAAAAATTTTGAAAAATTCTATGTTACCACCTTAATGTGCATCCAAGAGATAAGAGAAGGGACTACTCAGTTTAAGCATTGAAGGTCCTCGAAAGTAGTCGAGTGGTCCTCCGGGTGCTGGTTTAGCTCCAAGTTTTAGTGTCGCCTATTGTATAGGGATCCTACACAAAATAAACACATTTTTAAGGAAATTAAAATGAAAATCTATCCTAATTTTTTTAATATAAGAATAAAATAAATCGAAAAAGAAAGGAAAACTCCTTTATAGATCAGCAAAAAGGTTATCGTTGAACTTGTCCGTACTGCCATCGCTCTTGTCTGAGACGACCCCCATCACATCCCTTCTCAATGTGGATGGTTCTTCTTACGTGGGTTGAGTGGTGTCAAGTGGGTCGCAAGTGGAGATTCTTCCTTAGGGTTGGGTGGTGGAATTGGAGGATCAACATCCTCCGAGGTGGTTTAAAATGGTGGCCACTCAAGTTCGGGTAAACCTTTTTGATCATCATAATGGGCCATCCACCTTGGTTGATGCTCAGTGTGGGCCAACACATGGTAGATCATCTATTTGATTGTTAGATCCTTTGGAATCCCCTAAACTCAATGTACATAAGGTGGTACTGGTTGGGGTGCTTCTATTAGTTTCGAGAGCCCATGGTCTTTGGAGTACTCCCTATATGTGGCCACCTATTCATTTTACCTCTCTATCCGACCAACGTGTTAGTTATAAAACCAATCGTAAATATTATTGTTTAGCACACCTTTTGGCGGATAATTTGGTTACTCGAGATCAATTGCAGCGCCATCTCTCTTGCACATCCCTATAATCTGGTGCGGGTATGGGAGTCCTCATTTCTGCCCTCAAGCACATTGTCTCATGTTTGCGGGGATCTGGTCTCCCACGTTGGTTTGCCAACCTTGTAAGATAGTATACAAAAATAGAGCACGGTCACAAGTACATCAACATTTTAGCTTTCAAGGGCATAATTGATTACTGAAATCTCAATGGCTCCTGTGTTATTGACTTCCAGACCAAATTGTCTTGACTCTTAGTTAAGAAATTAATAATCTCATCATAATCCACCTCATCCTTATTTAAATCTTAGTAAAAATTGGGGGAATAGTAAGGTGTTTTATGAGTGACCTTGATCTCTCTACATACAAGCCTCTCAAAAAGACATTATTTTTTTGGGCTCCAGGAAAATTCGCGTAAAATTCCTGAATGATCGAAATGACGACAGATTGAGAGGTTGCCAACAAAATGTATTCTAGCATAACCAGTCGACCCTCATAATTATAGGGTCATGGAATAATTGTGTGGCAAAATTGAAGCCACGTTCTAGGATTAGTGGTTTATCGAAGTTTCCAATTTGTTGACTGCTTCATTGGAGACGAATCGCCTCCTTGGGACATTTGGAATTCCCCAGATCATTGGGATGTCATTCATTTTTGAGATGACATTTTCACTAAGTCGATATAAATTAAATCAACCAATAAACACAATTTATACTTTCCCGATTTGCTAATCTATTTATCAAAATCTAACACGACTATTCAAAGATTATAAAAAAGATTGAGTATCACTGGGATTTCAAGTTGTTAAGATTTCGTAGTCCCCATGCTTCCCCGTCGGCCACCGTCGTTCCTTCATTGAAATTTCATGTTGCACTCAGAGAGAAGAGTTTTTTTATCTGAATCCTAATAAATACTGAAAATAAGAGATTCAATCTATTTAGAAATGAGGAATAATGTAAAGAAACAGGGTTTTAAGGCTCTGGGGGCAGAGAATGGTAGAGAAGAAGAAGAAGAGGAAACTATTTGGGGTTTAGGTTATGGTTTCTTCACCGCGACATGGACTCCTCCCTTGCCATGATGTCGCTTAACATTATGAGTTCTAATGCCATTATGTCATGGATCGTCATGATGTGGAGAACCCTTCATTGCGACGTGCGACTACTAACCACATATAAATGAGTTATCATTTATAGTAAAATATAACAAAAAATATATAAGAATTTAGAGCTCGACATCCAGAAGTGCATTGGTCAAATTGTAATATAGTTAGTACAATAAAACACTTGGAAGTATTTGAGAATTGTACCCAAGGAGGATGTAATAAATCAATGAAAATCTTTTAAAATAATAAGTCTAAATAGTACTAATTAATTCCTATATTAGGATAAACCATAAAATAGATAATTTAGACAAATTAAATAACTAAAATAAATAAATAAATAGTAAAATAACAAATGACTCAAATTACTAAACCAATCAGGAAGATTAACTCCCTTCAGGATTTGTAATTAACTTCGAATTAGGGTTTAGGATGGATTAGCTATCGATTAACCAATTATTACCTCCCAGCTTCTAACTAATTAATTAATTTTTTGATACTTGCTTATCTCCTGACCTCACATTCTCAACTAGGATAAATTATTATTTACTCGGTTTGACTTATCTCTCAACCTTATCTAGCCTATGATAACTTCCTAGGGTTATCAATCCTAGTGCTTGAAGATCATGTAACCTCTACCAACTAACCCTCAAGAGAAACTTGAAATCCACCGAATCACATCCCCATCCACTCATTAATCTCCCCTAAGGTATTTATCTACTGATGTTATTCATAATCTTGACTGCAATTGAATAAATCGTGTGAAGAACACGATCGAATCGAAAAAGAAATGAGATTAGAATAGTCATGGATTTGATAACGAATGGAGAATGGAGTAACAAATCAATTGATTGAAATAATGAAATAGATCAAATGCAAAGAGAAAATAAGTTGAAATAATCCAATAATATAAAATAACTCATGGATCTGGAACCAATTCAAAGAGGGGAAACAAATAGTCATGAAAAGCCAAAAGAAAATTAATCTAATTCTATTCCTAAACAACTAGGGTTTTTGAGTGTTTATACGATGACTTAGTTACATCAAACCCCTAATGTCTTATTTATAGAAGTGTTGGAAGCCCAAATTAGGTCTTCAGCACATCCTAGGTCTTCGAATATGGTTGATTGTGCAGATAGACTCGATTTTATTGGGCACTGCTTTGACATGTGTCATGCCATAGCCCTTGCCTAGTGTGACACGACATGCAATTTTTTCCTTGTATTGTTCATTTCGTGCTTTGATGTCTCGAGAAGCTTGTGCATCACTCATAACTTGCTTCCACATCAATTGGGCCTTTAAATATTCATCCTGCACATTTAGTTGCACACATTAGCACTACCTAAGGCCCTGTGTCGGCCTAATGGGTCACAACATTGATAAAATGTGTTAAAAATACTTATTTTATTATTATTATTTAATCCTAAGTACTAAATACTAGAAATGTAACGTAAAATACTAAATTGGCTAGAAAACAAGCCCCTCAAGTGTGGAAATGATTCGAATTAACTACTACATTAGACAATAGGTCAAATAGCCCTTCACTTAAGTGTTTCCTTGTCCTCAAGCAAACTAAACGAAAACAAAATAAAAACTAAAAACAAACTAAACTAAAAAAATAAGAAATAAACATGCAAAGAAAATAAATTTATTCGAGCTAGCTTGATTCATGAAATTGGAGAGAAGTATATTAACAAGACAAGGTAAATAAATATACAACTCTAGAGTGATATACAATTGACTCTCAATTTCTAATGTTAAACATGTTAGTTAAATAAATTACAAAATAAACAAATAAAATGTTAAGTATAGGATTCTATAAAACATATATACAAATACAAATGTATGTTCAAGTGAATTTAAATGGTCAAAACATCAAAACTCGACATAATTTCATCCACGTAAGGTATACCTAAGTCACATAGGACTTTTTGACTTGTAACGTTCTACGACATAGGTTTCTTTAGAATTCAAAGAATAGGCTCGATAATATGGTTAAGTATGAAAGTAGTTTGGCACATGATATTGTTCCCGAAACTCCCCTGAGTATACATAAGCTCGCTACCTTGTATCCACTTCCCTCACCTTCCTTATTTCTCCATTTACTAAGGCATCATATAGTATTCATGATTACAATCATTCGAGCTCGTAAATTTATTTTTTCAAACAAAGGTGAGCATACATTTTTTCCAACTCACTTTTTTTCTATCTTTCATCGAGATCTTCTTGATTGACATTTTGTCTTATTTTTCTACAAGCTCAAAATTCTTGTACTCACTACACTATACAATTCCTTAGTGACTCAATTTTTTTCTTTTCTTTTGAGACCACTGAGATGTATCTACCTAATCCCTCAAAATCGATGACCAGACGTCTAAATTCTTACTAGGACCAATAAATAAGGGATCAAATAGAATATATAATAGGCTTAAGGTTTCATTTCGTGTTCATCAAAAAAATGGATTAAGGCTCAAAATGGGTACTAGGGAAAATATTTACGGGATAACTTTTAGGCTCGAGAAATTGTCTACCAATAATGCTTTAGGTTGTACCTGGGTAATTCAATACATGGATTAATTGGCCAAGTCAATCAAATTTTAAAACCTACAATTCAACTAATCATGAATGCTATTTATATACCTAGTTTTCATGTGGTATACTTAACACCTCAAATCTGTTCACAATGTAATAAATTGAACTAAGTTGTCTAAAATAAAAATTTAGAATCAATTATTATCAAACTAACTTTACAATTTATTCACACAATTCTATTAACATGCTCCTAAACCAATCACTTGTATTTCTAAAAGCTCAAGCACATAGGAAACATGCAATTAAAAATTAAAAAGAATGAAAATAAAGTAATATAATGAAACAAATTAATTTTTTTCCTAAGTCACCCTCACACTTTATTCAGCACATTGTCCCTAATGTGCAATTAAAAATATAAAGGAAAGAGATTACCTGATTTTCTTGATTCATGCAATACAATTGGTGGGGCTACTCCCCCCTTTCGGTTTTGGCTCTATATTATTGTGCCTTCAAAAATTCTAGGTTCCTACTAAGAAAAACTAAACACACTACATAGATATAAAATTAAATTCTTAAATACTTAAAAACTAAAATTAAAAATTTTTGAATAAAATAAAAATACTAAGTCCATATTAAAAGAAAAGTTGAAAATTAAACGAAATTGTTTAAAATTAGTCTAAATCAGGATCCGAGGCTTCATCCATTTTGCTTGGTTCGCCTTTCAATTCCTCCTCTGAATCTTTTTCAGGGTCTTCCACTTCCTTCTATTCCCTCTCTTTCTTCACCTTGCTCGATTTGATTGTTACCTCTTAATTAGCAATTAAGAATTGTGGCAACTTCAACCTATTTTTTTCTCAAATAGTCTTAAAAATTAGTTCAGTTTCTTGCATCCATCGAAGGATCCATTTCGAATCGGGTAACACATTCTCCCCTGGATGTGGTTTTGTCTTTATCACTCTCTTTCATTTATAATTCCTTATAAGATATTCCATACTTAGTTCCAAAATAGTAAACTTGCTTGGTTGTAAGACATGACCTGATTATCCCATTGGCACCTTCGTTTGTCGGCATATGGCTGTCACTAAGTGTGGGAACAGTAATTCCACCTCGTTTTTCCTTTCACATTGGAGAATGCTCCGAAATATCCATGTTCCCATACAAATTTGTCCCTTTATTAAAATTACGTACAACAAAGTTGCCTGAAATGTATTGATATTGGACATGTCTATCGCTGGGCAAATTCGAGTACTAATGAATTTCAACCACATTCATGCCATAGAAGTTAATTTCACCTGAGAGACTGATATGGGATAGTTTGTTCCTAAGTGGTGTTTCCATTCACCCTTCCCATCCATGAGGAGTTTGATTATGTCATTCATATTCTCTCTCGTGAAAAATCATAGAGATATAATAGAATGTCATAACGCCTTGCTATCTCGGTTGGCGAGATAGACATCTCCTTCCTTTAGAATGAAAGTCACATCTATGGTACTTCCATCGGTCTACTTGCATCCACCTCCTTCAATGTAACGTAAAATTTGTGCATGATTGAGAGGTATACCAGATTGGTTAGGGTTGTACAGAACTTCTACCATCAAATGATATTGGATCAACTCTTGTGTTTCACTCTTTAATCTACCTATGGATTTGAAACCTTGCTCTTGTAATGGGATTTTATGCTAAGCTGCAAGAAGGTTACTTTTGAGATCATTTTCTTGGAGGTAGGCATGGTTATCTCGCTCACGATTCACTATCGGAAAAGTTACTATGCATGATTTTGGGGTTTGGAAATAGAAGAGAAATAATAAATTCATTAAATCCCAAAGAAAAGGGTTGTAAACTAAGTTGGATGGCTATGACGGCTTGAAGGGTGTATCAGCTAGCAGGGGAAATATATAGAAGCCATTTATGGCTTTACTTACCTTCCAAACTTGGTGAAAATCTTTGAATATCTTGAATCAAGAATTGAAAGCTGCCAACAATGGCCAACATGTCGCGCCATAGGGTGCATAGCGCGACATAACACCTATTTTCCCCCTATTCTTGCTTTTAATTGAAGGTATGTCATGCCATAGAGCATCTATGTCATTCCACGATGAAAAAGGTTCATATTTTCAAGTTCATAGGGGTGGTGTCATGCAATGGGATTGTTATGTGGCAACAAAGCTTTGATTTGGCCCCTCCGGGACTTGTGAAAGGCCATCGTTGCTGTACTTGCACCCTTCTAATGTATAGCTCCTCCGTTGTTCTTGGAAACCTGTTTCCTTCTAATTCTATCATGAAATAACTAATCTAATTCCTAAAGTAGAAACAAATTAGTATACAATATTTACAAATTAATTAAGTTCGATGGTTAACAATCTATGTCATGCTACTGGACTTGTTCGATAATTTCTTAAACTTTACCATCGAATTAATTTGTTAGTCTCACCATTCATAGGCCTTCTAATTGCTTGGGTTATATTTTTTCAGCTGTAAGAATTATCCTTTGATGACTCGGGGTTACAGTTTTTTGGCAGATTTGATGCTATTACCATTTGATGAATTTGGTGTAATTTTAGGCATGGATTGGCTAACTCTACACGATGCTATTGTGAACTATAGACGAAAGCTTATTGTATTGAAATGTCAAAAAGGTGAAACACTTTGTATTGATTTAGATAGTCCAACTGAATTGCCTATTGTTATATCAGCTATGTTCGCACAGAAATATGTGAGAAAAGGTTTCAATGCTTATCTTGCTTATGTATTGGCTCCTAATGTAACAACCCGATTTAGGGCCTAGTCTGGAATAGTGGTTGCAATACCAAAAATTTGAGGTAGAAATATGTGTTTTATGGTTTTTATGAGGCTTATGATATGCTTGGATGATTATGTGAAAATTTCATGAAGAAATTTTGTTAATTAATGATTAATTTATCCTATAGGACTAAATTGAAAAGATTTAAAAATATGAGTTTATGGAAGATTTAAGTATGAAATAGCATTATAAAAAATTATTAGAAGTCCTTATTTAGCAATTAGACCAATATATGTCAAGATGGACAAAAATAGACATGGGAAGGAAAAATCTCAACAAAGGGGCCTTAAGGGCATTTTTTTCATTTAGTTAATAAAAGAATTAAAAGGGAAAAAGAAGTCAAAATTCATGTCCATCTTCTTCATGCTAGCCAAAATTTTCAAGCTCTCCATAGCTAGGGTTTCTTCATCTTTCAAGCTTGATTGTAAGTACGTCCTAGCCTCGTTTTTAATGTTCTTCGTATTTTTGAGATCCTTGTAACTCGAGCTATTTCTAGCTATATTTTGAGCTAGGGGTTATGTTCAAAAATTTACCCATGTATGAAATGCATGTATGTTGATGATTTATGGAAGAATATGAAATTTTGATGTATGATAAAAAAAATTTCTAAGTGATTTTCATTGGAAATTCATAAAAAGGACTAAATTGTAAAAGTTATAAAAATGGTCATACATGAGTGAATTAGTAGAAATTAGGGGCTGTTGTGTTAAGAAAATAATTCAGCTAGGCCTAGAATATAAGGAAATTGAATAAAAATCATTTTACGAGCCTAGGGGCAAAAGTGTAATTATGTAAAAGTTTAAGGGCAAAATTGTAATTTGGCCAAAGTATGATTCATGGGTTAATTTAGTAAATGTGAGTATTAAACAAGTGAAATTGTTATGATAGATCAAAAAAAATGAAGCCCAGACTGAAACCGAGGCAAGAACAAGGTTGTGGACTAAATCGAACAACTATACATACTTTGAGGACTGAGGTAAGTTTGTGAGAAATTAAAACTACATAATGTTATTATGTTTTAATTACTTTATATTATGAGAAATGTATATTATTTCCATGAAGTTGATTAATGATGCCTCGATGAAATTATAATGAAATCATGTTAAGCTGAAGTCCCGGTAGAACATTCAGAATAGCAAGGATACCTGCGTCACAACATGAGATAAGGAAGGTCTTGTATAAGACATGTCTGGGACATGGCATCGATTAAGGAAGGTCCCGTATAAGATCATGATTGGGACATGGCCTCGGCACCAAAGAAAGATCTCGTGTAAGACCATGGCTAGAACATGGTATCGACATCTATATACGATCTCGTATAAGACCATATCTGGGATATGGCATCGACATCAAGATATGTGATCCCGCGTAAGACCATATCTGGGATACGGCATCGGCATCAATATGTGATCCCATGTAAGACCATATTTGGGATATGGCATTGGCATCATGATACATGTATGATGAGATTGAGTATCCTTCGATATTCTGAGTAGTTCAATGGGCAAAGAGCTAAGTTTATGTACAAATAACAAAGAGCTAAGTGTAACACTCAAAACCCGTCCTAGACGTTATGGCATAATCTGGAGTGTCACATTGAAGTGTTTTTCGAAAACCATGTTTTCAAAGAAAACCCTCTTTAATATTTAAAAACTAAAGTCTCTGTTTGTGTTCGTTCAATTTCAAAACGTGGTTTATTGAAACGTTAATCACTTTTAAAAATGTTATTAACTTCGTTAAAAATCTATTTTAGTTGCGAAAGCTAATTTAAGGTAATGAAGTTTAAAACGAATGTTTTTAAAAAACAATAATTGGGTTGAAAACTCATCTACGTCTAACAGATATAAAACGTAACAAAATCCCAAAATAAAAATTAAATCTAGAGAGGCTTATTACAAAAATTAAAACCCAAAATATAAAATTCCAATAAAAAGTCTAGGGTAGAACATCAACGGTCATGTGGCCACTTTCGAGTCTCTTGTAGCACCAATCCTCCTAACGCTGGGGATTACCTGCATAGTTAAAAACAGGGTGAGTTTACAAAAACTCAGTGTGTAATCCCCTTACTAGAGTAACTCTCATTATACAGAAACAAAAAGTGAAATAGTCTGGGCAAAAGCCCTTTAACAGTAATAGTAAGTCCAATTCGGAGCATAAGTGGGCCAAAACCCACTACAATATCATTTGGGTCACAGCCCACAACAGAATCAATTGGGCCTAGCCCAAACCAATAGCAGAACAAGTGGCCTAAGCCCAGTACAGTGAAAAATCTCATAAATAGATATGCAATATTATGAGGATGCATTCCACCCCGATCCAGCCAACACACCACCCGTACTAACCCTACACTCTTGTGCGGATAAAATTGACCCACCCAGCCAACACACAAAGCTTAGCACCGATTGCGGCACTAAGTCAATGAGCATTTCGGAGTGCAGGAGCGAAGCGGCTAAAAGCCATAAATATCACAAGAACGCCGATTAACAAACGACTAAAAGCCATAAATAGAATGGTTATAAACCATAATCAGGATGGTACAGAACCATAATCAGGATGGCACAAAGCTATCGGTATCTGTAATAAGTTTGGCACATAGCCATCAACGACGGTAATATAATTGGCACACAGCCATGGGTAACTATGATCGATACAGAGTCATCAGTATATATGTTAGGCACATAGCCACGGGTAAATACGATTGGCACAAAACCATAATCAAGATGGCACAGAGCCATATTTAGGTTTGTACAGAGCCATAATCAGATTATGCGACTTTAAGCCGTCTGTCGATCCACAGTCATCTCATGCGACCCGTGCGACCTTATCAGAACTTCCTCCGTATCAATGTCCCAACCCCATGCAATATATTGTGTATATCATGCTCAATCATTACACGTGTATGCACAATAGCCATGCTCAGTAACAGTCATTTAAACATATATTAAAAGCATATCAGTCACATGATCACAATCAAGTCAGTTAAAACACAGTCATACGATCACAGTCAAATCCGTCAAATTTATAGTCTAAGTCAGTCATTTACCCACAAGGGCAAAATAGTCATTTTACCCTATAAGGGCAGTTCAGTAATCTTACCCTTCAGGGGTATTTCGATAATTCTACCCTACAGGGGTATTTAGGTAATTCTACCAAACAGGGGTATTTCGATAATTCTACCCTATAGGGGTATTTCGATAATTCTACCATACAGGGGTATTTAGGTAATTTTGTAAACTGGGGTATTTTGGTAATTTTACAAATCGAGGGTATTTTGGTAATTTTGTAAACTGGGGGTATTTCGATAATTTTGTAAATTGGGGGTATTTTGATAATTTTACAAATCGGGGGTATTTCGATAATTTTGTAAAATCCTAGCGACCCAACAGAAGGTCCACCGTCGCCTCGAGCGACTTAAGTAACCCAAACAAACACAACGATGTAAATGGGCTTAAGGCCCATTACTCGACCCAAGTGGGCCCATACGCTCATGTGGCCCAATTAGCCCAAAAATAGCCTCGACTATATGAACAACACAGTTCAAACAAATAGAAACCATATAACATGCATTTTATTCGTGTGGGGCCCACTAGCCTAGTGGGCCCACAAGGCCCATTGCCTAAAAATGACCCTAGCCTAGTGGACTACACGGCTCGATCTAACATTTACATAGGCCCATTGGGCCCACACGGCCTATTTTGGCCCCAACGGGGCCCAAAACGACCGAAGCCCATGAGAACACTCATGGTGGCCTCAACCATCTTACGCCTATATTCGTGGGCTCGATCCACCACACGTGTGATCGCATGCTCGTGTGGCATCATTCACTGATACTTTGGCTTTTCAGCATTTTGTGGATCTACGATCAGAATGAGTGCGGTTACACACACTCTATCGACTTTCTCGCCAACTATTGAATATAGGGTATTGTTACACACCTGATCACGTAGAGTACTAAGAATTCACGATTGCCAGAACCTATATTCAAACATAACATTCAGTTAATCACTAAACAAATAATGATAAGAAAAACTCTTAGCAACCACCTAACCAAGAGATCGATACCACATGCCTTGAATAGATCGGCCGACAATAATTTGCCCAATTAATCCAAAGTTTGATGCAGCCACCGTTTCGCATCCTGGTGAAAAATCCTGAACAGCCGACACCTTACACTGCTTAAACCTGGGAGTAGAAACTACGCGCTCAAAGATAGCCGGTACTTTTGCCATCCCTTTACTACTAGAATTCTCTTTACCCATTGAGAGTTCTTGATTGAATAACAAAAGAGTTGCTATCGCTTTTGAAATGCTTGCACCCCGTCACTTCTTGTAGAAATCTAAAAACCCAAAGATCAACTTAGGAAACTAACATTCGGTAATCAAAGAATAAGATGGAGGAGTATTTGGCTTTTAGAAAAAGTAGAAGAAATAGATTTGAACACATATTGCAATAACAGAGAAACAACAGAGAGAACTTATGAGTACTTATCGATTCCTCAGAGTCCTTGCAAGACCGAAACAACACCAATGGCGGAGCACTAAAATAGTCAGCCAATAATAGGGAGAGAAATAGAATATTAGGCCAAAAGAGCAACAAGTAGAGGGGAATATTAAAGAGAAAAGAGAAAAGATGGAGAAGAGGCAATCGGCTAGAGGGGAATAACCAAAAAGAAAGAATGAAACCGAGGGGAAAAGATAAAAGTTAAGGAGAAGAGAAGAAAAACAAGGTTATTGACTACCAAGGCTTTTGGTTTCCAAAGTAAAAAGAAAATAGAAAAAGAAGACAGTGCGAGGGAAAAAAGATAAAGTATTTGGCCACTTAAGAAAAGAGGAAAACGCAAAGTCGAAGAGGCAAAAACTCGAAATAACAAAGCGCCAAAATTGACCTACATGATTCGGCCACCACTTGCCAACAGGAGAAAAGAAATCCCTTCTAAGCACTTACAATTGTCGAAAATGCATAAAAGGACCCCCTAGTCGAAATACACATACCAGCTACCTAATTCAGCTACAACTTCTCCCATTTTCAAATTCCTTAAAGATCTCTCCCAATCCCTCCACCAAATTTTCTCCTTGATTTCCTCCAACTCCCCATTCAAATTCAATTCAAATTCTTATGACCAATTCAACCACAGAGTTCCAATCCAGTTCCAACACCTCTCCAGCTCAACCAGCAAAATAAACATACAATTGCGCACACCATGCCTCTAACCTCAGACTCCTTGCCACTAGATCACCCACTCTCTTTGTGTCACATTTTACTTTCAATAAATTAAAAGGTTTAAAGGCCAAAGCCCAAGTTCCTTTAAAAGAAAAACCAAAACAAATTGCAAGAGCCAAGACTTGAACCTAGGCTCCCTTGCAAATTTAATGATGCCACAACCACTAGACCACATGCTTCCTTATGTCATTTTTTTAACATAATAATTTAAAAGGCCTACATCCAAGCATCCAGGGTTTTATCCACTTAAAACCAAAATTTTTGCTAAAGCCAGGTTTGAACCCAGGACTTCTCCAAGAATTCTCAAGACCCTTAACCACTAAAGCAGACATACTTTTGTGTTATTCACTTGCACATCTAAATTCCAATCCCTTCGATACACGAATCCCATTTCTTCTAGGCCCAAAAGTCGAGGCGTTAGAGTAAGTCTATGTTTAAGAGAATAAAAGTGCTAAAGCTGTGTGATGAAGTGATACAGGTACCCATGAGTAACTTACGAGATATAAATGCAAAATGTGATGTGTGATTTTGTAAGATTGTGCATGAGTAAGTTATGTTGATGTGTTTGAGAACTTATGTTGCCATTATTTGATGAGATGAATAGATGTTATCATAAGTCTTGATGTTGCAATTTATTTCATGCAAACTTACTAAGCTTTATGCTTACCTTGCAAACTTACTAAGCTTTATGCTTACCTTTCTCTTTTTTCTTTTCCTTGTAGTATCGCCAAGCTAACTCGGGGATCGTAGGACGTCGGAGTTCGGATCACACTATAAATTATTCTTGTGGTATAGTAAATTTGATTTATTTTGGGTATGGCATGTATAGGAACTTAGTCATTTTGCTATGTCATATTTGTTGGCCAAAGTGTTGGCTATTATTGTTACTCTTTCATTTTGTAAATGGCCATTGGGAATTGGCCAATTGTTGTTAAGTTTTACATATATATCCAATGATGATGATATTCATGAAATGCAAGTTCGTGTAATTGATTGAGAAAAATGTAAAGTGTATGCATGATGAATTAGTGATTTTTCATAGTGTATTATTGCTATGTTATGTGTTGCTTGTTGTGGTATAAGTGTGTTTGTTTTTTAGGGTGACAATTGGATTGGTAAATAACCTTCTAATTTTCCACAAGGGTAGACACACGGGCATGTGTCTAGACCGTATATGACACACGGTCAGCCCCATGGGTGTGTTGACAGGCCGTGTATCCCTTGCATCAAATTTGTGAAAGTTTATTTCGTCACACGGGCTAGCACACAGGTGTGTGACTAGGCCGTGTGACCCAAAGTGTTTGCTGACGTCATAAACAGAATACTAAGGTTTTCACACACGGGTGAGGGCACAAACTTATCTTGGCCATGCAAAAGACACGGGCCATAGACACGGGCGTGTGCTAGGCCGTGTGAAAATTCTTGTAGGTTCAAAATGAAAAATAAAATACACACAGGTTAGGAACATGGGCGTGTCTGACCACACGGCTTGCCCACACGAGCGTGTTCCTTTCCACACGGGTGTGTGGCCCTGTTTCGAGTAAAATTTTTCTAAGTGTATGAAAGTTTTCAATTTAGTCTCAAACCATTTCGTATGTATGTTTAGGGTCTCGTAGACCAATAATAGGGACGTTATGAATATGAATGGAACTTTTTTTAAGTTGAAATGAAATTTTATGGCCCGATGATATATGTTTGAGCAAGTTAAGTTCGGTAATGCCCTGTATCCATTTTGGCATTTAATATGGGTAAGGGGTGTTGCATTTAGTGGTATTAGAGCTACGATTTAGTCGATTCTCAGACTAACGTAGCGTATGCATGAGTCTAGCTATACATGCCATACGTGATGACTCTTGACGATTTAAGTTGTGTTTTTATATAGTAAGTAGATCTCGATAGAGCTGTGGTGAATGATGTAGAAAGTAACGCGCTGGCCCCCGCTCAAGGGATGGTGCCGACTGAGAATGAGAATAGACCAATGACTGTAAGTTAGAGAGGAGAAGAAGAGGCAAGGGAATCCTGTCTCCACATAATGAATGCATGGTATGCGGAGTTTATTCGTACGAACTCGAATGCGCAACTCCCTCCACCTCACCTATTCCTCAGCCTACCCTTGTAGCTCCCCAAGTGGTAGAAGTGGTAAAGAGAGAAAAGCCTCCAGTTGATAGAATCCAGAAATAAGGAGCTGAGAAATTTTGAGCTAGTAAAGATGACGATCTGAAGATGGAAAAATTTTGGCTTGAAAATACCATCAGGGTATTCAATGAGTTATCCTGCACACTTGAAGGCTGCATGAAGTGTGTAGTGTCTCTCTCAAAAGATTCCACTTATCAGTGTGGAACAGCCTTGTGTCAATTGTACCAAGGGAGAAGGTTAATTGGGTGTTTTTCCAAGAGGAGTTCTGGAAGAAGTATATTACCCAAAGCTTTATCAACTAGAAAAGAAAGAAATTTCTTGATTTAAAATAGGGTCGGATGACAATAACCGAGTATGAGCTTGAGTTCATAAGGATCAACAAGTACGCTCGAGAGTGTGTATCCACTGAAGCCATTATGTGTAAAAGGTTTGGGGACGGATTAAATGAAGATATCTAATTATTTGTTGGTGTCCTAGAATTGAAGGAATTTGTTATGCTAGTGGACAGGGCTTCCAAAGTCGAGGAGTTGGTTAAAGAGAAAGGAAAAGCTGAAATGGAGACTTGTGACTCAAGAAAGAGACAACTGAATAAGCCATTTCAATCCTCATCCAAGAATTCAAGAGATTTCACTATTCGATCAACTACTTCAGCTGGGTTTCCAATAAAAAGTAAGGGTAAATAGTACTCAGGGTCTAAAGCTCAGACCACTTCAGTTACTAGTGTCGGGAATGCTCGACCAAATAGACCCGAATGTCCATAGTGTGGCATACGTCACCTCGGTGAGTGCCGAGCAAATAAGAGGGCCTATTAAGTATGGTTCCCAAGATCATTTTATTAGAGAGTGCCTCGAGATGGTCGAAAAAGAGAAAATTCAGAGTACAAGATCAGGAAGTACTACTAGAGGGAGACAGTAGAGAAACTTGAGAAGTGGAACGAGTAGTAAGAGTACACCCAAAGAGCAGACTGCAAGATCTGAGCGTAGAGCACCTACGAAGACTTATGCCATTCGTGCTCATGAAGAGGCATCATCCCCTAATGTAATTACGGGTACATTTTCTCTCTATGATACTAATGTTACTACTTTAATTGATGTGGGATCTACCTACTCATATATTTGCATGAAATGAGTATCTTGTATGAGTATGCCTGTAGAGTCTACAGATTCATGATAAAAGTGTCCAATCCCTTAGGCAAATGTGTATTAGTTGATAAGGTATGCAAAGATTGCCCATTGATGATTAGAGGTCATTATTTTAAGGTGAATCTCATGATATTGCCATTTGATGAATTCGATATAATTCTTGGTATGAACTAGTTAACCGCTCATGATGTGATAGTAAATTGTGGAAAGAAATACATTGATTTGAGATGTGAAAATGGGGACATTCTTCGTTGTTGA
Source organism: Gossypium rotundifolium (assembly GCA_025506655.1). Taxonomy (NCBI): domain Eukaryota; kingdom Viridiplantae; phylum Streptophyta; class Magnoliopsida; order Malvales; family Malvaceae; genus Gossypium; species Gossypium rotundifolium. Next base: position 81,979,165 of record CP106724.1, on the reverse strand, counting down.
ATCAGATGAACGGAGACGGATCGCTTTGTTGATTTTTCATATATGCCTTGAAATATGTAAGAAAGGATCTGAAGCTTATCTTTCCTTTGTGATGAATGCCAAAGAAATTGAGTTAAGAATTGAATCAGTTACTACAGTATGTGAGTATCCAGATGTATTCCCAGAAGAATTGCTAGGGTTGCCTTCGGTTAGAGAAATTGAATTTGGCATTGAGTTAGCCCCTGGTACTACACCTATATCGATTGCTCCAAATAGAATGGCTCTAACTGAGTTGAAAGAATTGCAGGCACAACTACAAGAGTTGACGGACAAAGGCTTTGTACAACTGAGTTATTCTCCATGGGGTGCTCTAGTATTATTTGTGAAAAAGAAAGATGGTTCCGTGAGATTATATATAGATTATCGGTAACTTAATAAGGTAACCGTGAAGAACAAGTACCCGTTGCCAAGAATCAATGATTTTTTTGATCAATTGATGGGAGCCACTGTGTTTTCCAAGATAGACTTGATGTCTGATTATTACCAGTTGAGAATCAAAGACTCAGATGTGCCGAAAACCAAATTTTGAACAAAGTATGGGCACTATAAATTTTTGGTCATGCCTTTCGGTTTAACAAATGCCCCTACTGTGTTTATGGATTTAATGAACCGTATCTTTCAACCATATTTGGATAAATTTATTATGGTTTTTATTGATGATATACTAATGTATTCTCGTGATGAGAATGAGCACGCTGAGCACTTGAGGACGATTTTCAAAATTTTGCGAGATAATCAATTATATGCCAAGTTTAGTAAATGTGAATTTTGGCTTAAAGAAGTTGGGTTTTTAGGGCACATTATTTCGGGAGATGGAATTCGAGTTGATCCGAGTAAGATTTCTGCTATTATTAATTGGAAACCGCCAAGAAATGTATCAGAGGTTAGAACTTTTCTGAGCTTAGCTAGCTATTACAGAGGAATTTCCATGATAGTGACTCCAATGACGAGGTTGTTACAAAAAAGATGTGAAGTTTGAATGGACTGAAAAATGCCAACAAAGTTTTGAGAAACTAAAGACAATGTTGACTGAGGCTCCAGTTCTAGTGCAACCTGAATCGAGAAAAGAATTTGTGGTTTATAGTGATGCATCTTCGAATGGATTGGGCTGTGTGCTTATGCAAGAGGGCAAGGTGATAGCATATGCCTCCAGATAGTTAAAGCCACACGAGAAGAATTACCCGACACATGATTTAGAGTTGACTGCCATTGTGTTTGCATTGAAGATATGGAGACACTATTTGTATGGTGAAAAATGTCAGATATTCAACGATCATAAAAAGCCTAAAGTACTTGATTACTCAAAAGGAATTGAACTTAAGGCAACGAAGATGGTTAGAGTTGATAAAGAATTATGAGCTAGTGATTGACTACCACCCTGGAGAGAGTATAACATCCGGGATTTAGGGGCTTTGCATGTATTTCGTATTTATGTGTTAGTATGCTCTATATGGTTGTTTGAGTATGTTTAGGGCTTCGGAAAACCTTGGGGCTAAGACTGGGCCTTAGTGAAAGTTTTTGGTTTTAAGCTTTTAGGGGAGAGCTAGTGGAGGCAGGCTTTAAGGGATTAAATATGGTGAATATTGACATAAGGATTAGGGTGGTGTAGTGGCAAGGGCGCGCCACTTTGGAAGCCTAGAGGTTGCGTCAGGGGGAGTTATAAGGGGGAAGGAGTTCGAGCAGCAGGGATAGCATTTTGGGAGTTTTATTTTGGCGTCTGCAGAGGTAGGTGGTGGATTCGGCAAGGGCTCTTGAGGAGGGAGTGTTGATTGGGTCAAACACTTTTGAATGGTTGGTGGAGAGGGTTTTTAGGAGTTTGAAGCATTCAAACTTGTTTGAATGTGTGAAGGAGAGGGAATTAAGGAGAGAAAGAAGGGATTTGGAGAGGGAAAGAGTGTTTGCTGAATATGGGGTTCTAGGAGGTAGGATTTTTAGTCATGCAAGAAGGGTGTGAGGGGGTGTTTCGATTTAGGGGTATAGGTGCCGAATGTAGGTGTTTTAGTAGTTGGGGGTGTGCATCTTTTTTATTTTTTCTTTCCATATGACCAAGAGCCAAAACTAGAAGAGACCATTTGGTGCATTCTTGTTCATCTTCTTTTCCCTCCACTTCTTCTTTAAAAGCTGAACCTTACCCCTCTCTTCTCTTCTTTTTCACTTTGATAACCTTAAACCTTCACTTCTCTTTCAAAAGCCAAACCTTACCCTTCACTTTCTCCCATAGCCAAAACCTCTTAACCTCAACTCTCTCTTCCTCTCTTTCACCGATTACTTCACCTTCAAAAGCCGAACAACCCTTCTCTTTTGTTCTGTAGCCAAATGAACCTTCCACTCATTTGAACCTTAGCCGAATATCTATTTTTGGGTAGTGATTATTTTCATGTGTTAATCTTTAGAGGAAGTTCCGTCACTTATCTCCTGTCAATTTTCCTAGTCGATTTTAGTGGTTGTGGTAAGGGTTTTTTTCCCTTTTGAATCTTTCTCATTTTTTTCTTTGGTGCCGAAACCAAAAGCCTAACTCTATTTTTCATGTGGGGCCGAACCTATGGGAGCTTGATTTCGTGCCATTCATTTGTAGCCAGCGTGAGGGGTATTAGGGATCAGTTGGTTTCGATCAACCAAGGTAAGAAGGATACACCTTTCGTTCGGCCGAATGCCACTTCATTTGGATCATGAGTGTTAGACCGAATCTAACATGGGTTTATGTAGGGACTTCGACGATATTTTAGTTTAGGTGTAGACTCTTCGGGATCAGTCAATTTCAGTAAGGGAACACTTGATTAAAGTATTTACTTAGTTCTGTTATTTCCATAATCAACATTTTAACCGGGTATTTTGACCAAGATTATATCCTATGGATTCGAGTACCAGTCAAGTAAAAAAAAGGGTTGGACATGTAGTCCCTACCCCTAAATTCAAGAAGCGAGTAGTTTCAACGGTTAGGGATTAGCCACCGGGCTGTGGGCCAGCATCTGAAAAAGACAAGCAGATCGCCGTAATCTTTTCAAGTGATGACATTAGGGAGATCGATAGTTTAGTTCTCCAGGTTCACAGGTGTGTAATTATCACACCATTCCTTTAATTTTTATGAATATATGTGTGTTGTTTGAAAGCCAAAAACAGTGGCAATGGTGGGTGTATTACCTGTGATGGGTAATCGGTAATCAGGTTAGTTACTATCTACATTAATGATTGTGGATAAGTGGTTGTGGATGCATATGAGTATGATTATATATATGAATATATATACATGTATGTTTCATCATGTGGACATTGCTATAATATGTTGCATATGCATGGGTGGGAATATAAATGATTAAAAGGGGAAGTGTATATGTGGGTGACTTTGTCACAGTTAATGATGGTTTCAAGCCTCATTGTGGATATGGTGATTCAATCACGTGTATATTCAGTGGCTAGACCACTTATGTGGACTTTGATCAGTGTGTCTGTCAGCATGACTGCCAAAGAGGTGTGTAGCGAATGGAGGGTCAATTGTAGAAATCCCCCAGTGTGTATGAGGATGGATGTACAGAGTGGTGTGTAGAGGATGGATATTAGGTTGGGTTGGGTTGGCTTTTCATTTTAATATTTGTGCATGGTATGTGGATTTGAGGGCCAAGCCCACTTGTGGAATGTGGCAGTATGATTGCACACTGAGTCTGGTGACTCACCCTATTTATTTTTCTTAACACATTGTAGGTAGCTCATGATACATTGGATTGGGTTGGAAGGGACTCGGGGTGGCCATGCAGGAGTTTATTTAGTAAATTTTATTTTAAAATATGAATTGCTATTTTCTGTTGGGATATTTTTATTGTGTAATAAGGCCACTATCACTTCGATAAATTTTGGATTATTAAGTTGGTTTTATTATTTGGCAATTATTTAAAGAAAGGTTTTACAATGTTTTAATATGGGAGATAAAATAAAAAGAGCTTTCAAAAACTTGGGGCAGAGTAAAAACAACTATTTTCTTCTTATATCAATAGGGGTAATAAATATAATTCAACTCAACTCCGGGGTTTTCTTTCAACTGCTAACCTCTGATTTCAAAATCGCACCTCAGGTAGACAGTTTTTTTTAATACTTACGATATTTTCTTACCTTGGATATAAAATTCGTTTACACCTTTTTCCAAGTGACATGTCAGACCCGATCGTGGTGTTTGCGCCGGGTTTGTGGTGTTACAGAGACGAATGTAGTTGCCGATGCTTTGAGTAGAAAATCCTTATTTTCATTGAGAGCCATGAATACATGGATGACTTTTCCAGATGATGGTTCTATCCTAGCTAAATTGAAAGCTAGACTGATGTTTCTCCAAGAGATTTGTAAAGCTTAGAAAAGTGATAGCGACTTGCAAGCCAAAAGAGTTCAGTGTGATTTGGGTGTTTAATTAGATTTTCAGATTAATTCTGATGGATGTTTGATGTTTCGAGACAGAGTCGGTATACCAACATATGATGAGCTCATTCGAAAAATTTTACTCGAGGGACATAATGGTTTTTTATATGTACATTCGGGCAGCACAAAAATGTATAATGACTTGAAGAAATGGTATTTTTGGTCGAGTATGAAGAAAGATATTTTTGAGTTTGTATCAAAATGCTTTATTTGTCAGCAAGTGAATGCTGAACACCAAGTACCTTCGGGTTTACTTCAACCAATTATGGCTCCCAAGTGGAAATGGGACCCTGTTACTATGGACTTTGTAATGGGTTTGCAGTTGACACCGAGCAAGAAAGATGCCGTATAGGTTGTAGTAGATAGACTTATGAAGTCGGCCCATTTCATGCCTGTACGCATTGATTATTCACTTGATAAGTTGGCAGACTTGTATGTTTCAGAGATTGTAAGACTATGTGCCCTTATCGATTATATCGAATAGAGATCCGAGATTCACATCCCGATTTTGGAAAAAGTTACAAGAAGCTTTGGGCACAAAGCTGAGTTTTAGAATAGCTTTCCATCCGCAAACTGACGAACAGTCAGAGAGATTAATACAAATACTTGAGGATATGCTCTGGTGTTGTGTTCTTGAGTTTCAGGGCAGTTGGGAAAAGTACTTATCTTTGGTAGTGTTTGCCTATAATAACAATTTTCAGTCGAGTTTGAGAATAGCGCCTTATGAGGCATTGTATGGCCGAAAGTGTCAAACGCCTTTGTATTGGACCGAACTCAAAGAAAATCAGATTCATGGGGTTAATCTGGTTAGAGAAACTAAAGAGAAGGTAAAAATATTTCGTGATTGTTTAAAAGCTGCTTCGGATGGACAAAAGTCCTACTCGGACTTGAAACAGAAAGAGATCGAATTTCAAGTTGGTGATAAGGTATTCTTGAAAGTGTCACCACGGAAGAAAGTTCTTAGATTAGGCCGAAAAGGCAAATTGAGTCCGCATTTTATCGGACCATATGAGATTACCGAGAGTATAGGACCAGTAGCTTACCGATTGGCTTTGCCATCTGAGTTGGAAAAGATTCATGATGTATCCCATGTGTCTATGTTATGTCACCACTGATCAGACCCTTCGCATGTGATTACACCGATAGAGGTTGAAATTCAACCTGATATGAATTATGGCAAAGAGCCAGTTATAATTTTGACACGGGAAGTCAAACAGTTGTGGAATAAAAGTATAGCTCTTGTAAAATTATTGTGGCAAAGACATGGGGTAAAATAGGCTACATGGGAGCCCGATGAGGCTATGAGAAACCAATATCCCAACCATTTTTCCGATAAGATTTTCGGGGATGAAAATCCCTGAGGGGGAATTGTATTAACCCAATTTAGGGCCTAGTCAGAATAGTGGTTGCGAGACCACAAATCGAGGTAGAAATATGTGTTTTATGGTTTTTATGAGGCTTATGATATGCTTGCATGATTATGTGAAAATTTCATGAAGAAGTTTTGTTAATTAGTGATTAATTTGTCCAATAGGTCTAAATTGAAAAGATTGAAAAATATGAGTTTCTAAAAGATTTAAGTATGAAATAGCATTATAAAAATTATTAGAAGTCCTTATTTAGCAATTAGACCAATATATGTCAAGATGGACAAAAATAGACATGGGAAGGAAAAATCTCAAGAAATGGGCCTTAAGGCATTTTTGTCATTTGGTTAATAAAAGAATTAAAAGGGGAAAAGAAGTCAAAATTCATGTCAATCTTCCTCATGCTAGCCGAAATTTTCAAGCTCTCCATAGCTAGGGTTTCTTCATCTTTCATGCTTGATTGTAAGTACCTCCTAGCCCCGTTTTTAATGTTCTTCGTATTTTTGATATCCTCGTAGCTCGATTTAGCTATTTCTAGTTATATTTTGAACTAGGTGTTATGTTCAAAAATTTACCCATGTATGAAATGCATGTATTTTGATGATTTATGGAAGAATATGAAAGTTTGATGTATGATAAACATCTTTTTCTAAGTGATTTTCGTGGGAAATTCATAAAAAGGACTAAATTGTAAAAGTTATAAAATGGTCATACATGAGTGAATTAGTGGAAATTATAGGCTGTTGTAATTAATAAAATAATTTTGCTAGGCCTAAAATAAAAGGAAATTGAATAGAAATCATTTTACGAGCCGAGGGGAAAAACTATAATTATGTGAAAGTTTAAGGGCAAAATCGTAATTATTCCAAAGTATGATTCATGGGTTAATTTAGTCAATGTGAGTATTAAAAAAGTGAAATTGTTATTATAGATCAAGAAACACAAAGCTCGGACCAAAACTGAGGCAAGAAAAAGGTTGTGGAATAAATCGAACAACTATACGTATTTTGAGTACCGTTGTAAGTTTGTGTGAAATTAAACCTACATAATGTTATTATGTTTTAATTACTTTATATTATGAGAAATGTATATTATTTCCATGAAGTTGATTAATGATGCCTCGATGAAATTATAATGAGATCATGTTAAGTTGAAGTCCCGATTGAACATTCAGAATAGCAAGGATACCTGCGTCACAACATGAGATAAGGAAGGTCCTGTATAAGACCATGTCTGGAACATGCCATTGGCACCAAATAAAGGAAGGTCTCGTATAAGACCACGTCCGGGACATGGCATCATCACTAATTAAGGAAGGTCCTGTATAAGACCATGTCTTGGACATGGCCTCGGCACCAAAGAAAGATCTCGTGTAAGACCATGTCTGGGACATGGCATCGATATCTATATACGATCTCGTATAAGACCATATCTGGGATATGGCATCGACATTGAGAAATGAGATCCCGTGTAAGACCATATCTGGGATATAAAATTGGCATCCTGATACATGCATGATGAGATTAAGTATCTGTAGGACCCCTTACCCGTGTCCGACGCCAGGACAAGATACGAGGCACTACTGTACTTGACTTTACTTAAACATGTATTATCGGGCTATAAAATTGCTTTCCACCTTAAAACTTCTCTTTCTTACTAATAAAATACTTTTCATAGGCCTTCGAGGCCTTATACATACATTCGAAAGGTTTTGGGATTCATCCAGGAACTTTGGCACTCCTTGAAAAGTTTTGCTTAAACAGGGGCCACACACCTGTATTGTCCAAGGGACACGCCCGTGTGACCCTATGACATGCCCGTGTTCGACACCCGTGGTCGACATGACTTATTTCACACAGTTGAGCACACGCCCTTGTCTATAGCTCGTGTCCTTCACATGGCCTTTACATGCCCGTGTCCTCTACCCGTGGAGCTCTCTACTTATGATGTCATCATAATTTTAATAGCACACGGCCATGGCACACACCCATGTGCTGTCCTGTGTGACGAATCGTATTTTCGTAAATTAATGCAAGGGACACACGGATTATCAGCACACCCATGGGGCTGACCGTGTATCAGACACGGCCTAGACACATGCCCGTGTGTCTACCCGTGTGGACAATTATAGGGCTATTTTCCAAGCCAATTGCCACCCTGAAACATAAACACACTTATACTATCTCAAACAACTCGATTATTCCATCCATTTCATAAACTTAAATGCATAAACTTATCATCATGAAAGGGTATACAACTTAACAATATTGGCTAATTTCTAATCGCCATATACAAAATAATGTATAATCTTTATAACTAAGCGTTTAGCTCACAATATGACATGACCAAAATGATCAAACTCCTATACATGCCATACTCAAAATTAATTAACTTTACTATACCAAATTAGTGGATGAAAGTGTGATCCGAGCTCCGACGTCTGTGTTCTTCGAGCAAACTTGTCGAACCTACATGGAAAAAGGAAAGGAGAGAGTTAAGCATATAGCTTAGTATGTTTGCAAGAGGATTGAAAAAACAATATAATAGCTTATAATTAAACTCATTCCTCACAAGTATAAAGCAACATAAATAAGAAGTGCTTGAACTTAGTTACTCTTTCTCATCACTTACCACATTATAATTTCATACTTGTAAATAAATTAGGGCACATGTGTAACATCCTAAATTTTTGGGCCTATGCGTTTAATTTGTGAATATGTGGAATGAGTTAATTTAAGTGTTAGGGGTCCAAATTGGGCTCAGGCTTAGGCAGAGGCCTTGATTAAAATTATCTGTTTGGGCATCATAGGGTTTAAAAGGTAGTATCTATGTTTAAAATACCAAAGTGGGCTTGTGGCCCAATCTTAGGAGGTGACGCCACACAAGGGGGTAAGGGGCCCAAATTTAAGTTTCATGGAGCCCAATTCTTTTAATTTAAGTTAGCTAAATTTTGGGCATTAGGATTAGGTGGAGTGGATGGCAACAAGGCTAAAATTTAGGGGTTTTAATGTTTAAAATATGTGGATAATAAGCAGATAAAGGCTATTATTTAGGAATTTATTTTATGTGGATAATAAGCAGACAAAGGCTAAGATTTAGGGATTTTAATGATTAAAATATGTGGATAATATGCTGATAAAGGAGGGAGGAGTTAGAGATAATTAAGTCTCTTTTAGATGAGCTAGTAGATTAAGATAAAGGAGAAAAGTTAGGAATTTATCTACAAAGAGAGTGATGGCCAAGAATCCATCACTGGGAGGAGTAAAGAAACCAGCTACTACATGGCAAAGGGTTGTCGAATTTCCTATAAATAGAGGGGGCTAGCTCCTTGTTTCTGACATTTAATCCTCTCCTTTTGTGCCGAAATTCCTTAGCTTCTTTTCTCCAAATTTCTTTCTCTAATTTCTTTAAAAGCCGAAACTTTTCCCCACTTTCTTTTCCCTTGTGCTGATTTCTCTAAAAAGCCGAAGCATCCATCACTTTTTTTTTATTTTATTCATCCTATTTGAGAAATTGTTCTACACTTCTGGCATTTAAATCTTCCATCGGAATTACCGAATCCTCTCCCTAGTGCTAGCAGAATCTCCTAAGATAAGGTAAGAGTCTAATTTTGATTAGTTCTCATAATCTATTTTAGAAAGGCAAAAGCCGAAATCTAATAGTTAATGGTTTTATGATGGGCGGCAATTTGGGATTTGAAGGAGGCTTAGTCGACTAGATCTAAAAAGAAAATCATAAGTCTCCAATTTTGGGATTTTAAGGTAAGAAGATTATCCTAGATTTTATTAGATTCATTCAATATATATATGATCTTAGCTCTAAAAGGAGGATTAACGATTAAATATTGTTATAGTAGCTCTGATAAGGATTTGATGGAATTAAATATGGATCAGACAAAAGAAAGAATCCCTAAGTTTAAGAAACGAGCAGTATTTGCTGTTCGAGATTGGCCAATTGGTTGTGGAAACAACACCTTAGGCAGATAGCAGTTGTCTCGACTAAGAATAGCGTCGATATAGAAATCCTCGTTTTATCGGTAATCAGGTGTGTAACACTTCCCCACCATCTAGATCTAATTAATAATAAATGTATATATATGTATATGTGTTCACAATATTTATATGTTACATTAAAAGCCAAAATCTCAGATTTAAACGATGGACCCTCAGGTTAGTAAATAATCTGACTATATGTTACAAGTAAACTGTTGTACATGTTTTAAATTATTATGCATGTTGCATGGGATGGGTGATGAGAGAAGGAAGTTATATGTACATGTATATGAGTAACGGTTTTTACCGTGAACTACTGTAGCGGCTAATACCGTGAACTATTATATGGGTTTCGGCCATTATATGTTATAAGGGCTTGACCAATATATGTTGATGAGCGACTTGCGCCATCTTGGAAAATAGCGGTGTGGGTTGATTGTAGAAATCCCTAATGGTGTGTTGGTTGTGCAGGCGTGTAGCGGATGGAAACCTAGGCAAATGGGTTGGGCTTTGCATATTATATGTTTCCATGTAATTGAATTTATTATTATGTTTAATGAGGCCCAAATCTAGTGGTGCATGAGGGTTGCACACTAAGTCTCACGACTCACCCCCTTTAAACTAACCTTTCAGGTGACGATTAGTGCATCGGACCGGGTCGGAGTGGAGCACAAGGTGGCCATGCAAAAGAAGGTGGATCCGGCGACAAAGTTTCCCCATATTATTTTTTTTTTTAAAAGTACTTTATATGATGGATTTAAAATACACTGTAATAAGGCCATAGGCCATTTGTTTACATTTTAGATTTAAAATGGGCCTTTAGTATTTATTCTCATTTTAATTTCTTTCAAGGACATGTAATTAAGTTTTGGGCTCTTGATTATTAAGGCACAATTTATGTAATTTTCTATTTGGGCTTTTTGTCGACACGATGGTTTCCTAAAAATTTTTCTTAGTGACATACCAGATCTGGTAGTAGTGTTTGGCCTGGGTTTGGGGTGTTACAAATTAGTATCAGAGCCCAGTTCAAAACTCGGCTCTAGGGGTTTTTGGGCTCAAAACGTTTTCTAAAGATGGGCTTTGGAAATATACATGTTTTTAAATAATAACAGGTTTTTAGCTCGGCATGGCACCTGCGTCTCCAACCCATGTCCACCAGGTAAGTACTCTGAACCATTGTGTGATATATTTATGTGGGCTTCATGGGCTTTATGGGACGTAGACTAAGTTAGAATTAGAACTTGATGGACTTTAGGCTTAGTACAAACTACTTCTTAAAAATTCATAAAACTTAATTTCCTTGAACAAACTTGATTAACGAGCATGAGGCTAGGGTGTGGTAATTGTCATACGCATGTCTAGGAAGGATCCGGAAGAGCCTGGTATTTAAGCAGTCCTAGTGATTCACCTCCTCTTCTTTGGAATCCTACAGTGCATAGTATTGTTCACCTTAGTCAAGTTAGGGTGTGGCAATGGGCATCGCATGTCTAGGAGTGGATTAGGGAGAGCTTGGTATTTAAGCAGTCCTAGCAACTCACCTCCTCTTCGCTAGAATCCTACCTAGTGCGTAGTGACTATTCACCCTAGCTGCGAGGATTTATTAATGGGCTAAACCTTATAATTAAAACCGAAAGAGACCAACCACCTATTTTGAAAAAAATTCCAAGGTTTTGAAAAAAATTTCAAAACATATTTGATTTGTGAAAATTTTTGATCAACCATGAACTTATAAAATACCTATGTTTCGAAAATTTACCCGAAAATACCACGTTTACAAGAATAACCCGGACCATGAAATTAGTTTTTTTCCAAAAGTACCCCTGTTCGAAAAAAATTACCAAACTACCCATACTTGGCAAAAAATGACCAAAATACCCTTGATTGGCAAAATTACTGAAATATCCTCAGATTTCAAAATTATTGAAATACCCCCAGATTTGCAAAATTATCGAAATACCCCCAAATTTTTGAAATTACCAAAATACCTCGAATTGGAAAATTACCAAAATACCCTTATTTCACCAAATCACTCGGAACCTTATTTTAGAAAATTACGAAAATACCCATGTAGGTAAAATTACGAAAATACCCCTGGGTAGCGAAATGACGAAAATACCTTAGGTAATGAATGTTACTTGTATGAACGTTGTGTGTGCATGGTTCCTAGAATTAAGAAAACTGAAACTGGTAGATAGGTTTGAATTCGGAAGAACTACTTTTAAAACTATTATTCATAAGACTATTTGTGGTTAATCAGTGGAAGAAAACTAATAATTCATAAAATTCTTAATCAGATAAACGCAAATCGGTAGCATTAGTACAAGGGGACGAAGACGCTCCAGGAGCGAATAATAGTGCGTACCCTACCATAGTATACTAAGTGTTTATTTTGGCTTTAGAATTAGAGTGTGCAGTGAAAGAAAAGTGGTGAGACTCAGGTAGAATGATTACTAGTTAGTTGGAAATTTCGAGGACGAAATTTTTTTAAGGAGGGTAGAACTGTAACATCCTAAATTTTTAGGCCTATACGTTTAATGGGTGAATATGTGGAATGAGTTAATTTAAGTGTTAGGGGTCCAAATTGGGCTCAGGCTTAGGCAGAGGCCTTGATTAAAATTATCTGTTTGGGCATCATAGGGTTTAAAAGGTATTATCGATGTTTAAAATACCAAAGTGGGCTTGTGGCCCAATCTTAGGAGGTGACGCCACACAAGGGAGTAAGGGGCCCAACTTTAAGTTTCATGGAGCCCAATTCTTTTAATTTAAGTTAGCTAAATTTTTGGCATTAGGATTAGGTGGAGTGGATGGCAACAAGGCTAAAATTTAGGGGTTTTAATGTTTAAAATATGTGGATAATAAGCGGATAAAGGCTATTATTTAGGAATTTATTTTATGTGGACAATAAGCGAGATAAAGGCTAAGATTTAGGGATTTTAATGATTAAAATATGTGGATAATATCTGATAAAGGAGGGAGGAGTTAGAGATAATTAAGTCTCTTTTAGATGAGCTAGTAGATTAAGATAAAGGAGAAAAGTTAGGAATTTATCTACAAAGAGAGTGATGGCCAAGAATCCATCATTGAGAGGAGTAAAGAAACCACTACTACATGGCAAAGGGTTGCAATTTCCTATAAATAGAGGGGCTAGCTCCTTGTTTCGACATTAAATCCTCTCCCTTTTGTGCGAAATTCCCTAGCTTATTTTCTCCAAATTTCTTTCTCTAATTTCTTTAAAAGCCGAAACTTTTCCCCACTTTCTTTTCCCTTGTGCCGATTTCTCTAAAAAGTGAAGCATCCATCCCTTTTTTTTTTCTTTTATTCATCCTATTTGAGAAATTGTTCTACACTTAGGCATTTAAATCTTCCATCGGCATTACTAGAATCCTCTCCCTAGTGCTAGCGAATCTCCTAAGATAAGGTAAGAGTCGAATTTTGATTAGTTCTCATAATCCATTTTAGAAAGGCAAAAGCCGAAAGCTAATGGTTAATGGTTTTATGATGGCAGCAATTCGAGATTTGAAGGAGGCTTAGTCGACTAGATCTAAAAGCCAAAAATCATAAGTCTCCAATTTCGGGATTTTAAAGTAAGATGATTGTAACATCCCCAAACCCGGCCCACGAGCCTTGACCGGATCTGGTTATGTCAACTGCGGAATGACGGTTGAAAATCTTTGTCTTTAGCATAAAACTTGAAAATTTTTGTTTATTTTAGGAAGTAATTCCATTAAAATTATTTAATACTATAAGCGATATAAAATATGTGAATTAAAACTTTATTATAATTTATTATATTATAAATCATTTGAAGGAAATATATCTAAGTATAATATAAACCCTAATTAAAAAGATAATAAAATGATCCCAACAATAAATTAAGAGGCCTTTTATTACAACCAATATTTAAACCAAAACTTAATATAAATAAGCTTTAAAATATTTAAACTCTTCCTTACGCATGGGCCACCATGTGTCCTCTCGATCCGGTCCAATCTCAAGAGTCACACGAAATGTTAGGAAAATAATTGGGTGAGTCATACAGACTCGATGTGTAATTAAACCAGCGATATCCACCCACATGTTAGCCACAAATCAACCCAATTATCAAATGCAACATGTAAATATAATCATTTAGACATTACCACAATTTGGGCTTGGCCACAATTAAATCATATTCAAGCTTTGGGCTAGGCCCTTTTCTCATTAATCCACTGATTACTGGGCTTGGCCCATTTCCACGTATGTTCTCATGACATACCTATTCATATTCCATATTGGGCTTGGCCCATTTCCATATCAATTTATAACAAAACCATGCGATATGAAACCCAACCCAATCCTAAGGTCCAACCGCTACACACCCCCTTAACCGACCTACCACACACCGGGGACTATCGAGTCACCTCTCCTTTTCCCTCCAAAAAGGCAACCAATGCCATCCACGATGTAGCGTGTAGCTAACATCAAACCACGATGGAGCACACAGCAATCCATCAAGCCACGATATGGCATAAAGCCGATATCAATCAAGGTAACCACGCGAACTAAATCGCAAAGATCCACAATGCGACCTCAGTCAGCGCCAATCCACGATGTAGCACAAAGCTGACATCAACCACGTACTCGAAGTACACCCGTACCTTCTTTCAGAAACCCACCCATGCACATGTAACATAATATAATGCGGAGATGATGCATGTGCATGATATTCACAATCATAGGCATACTCACATATTAAAAATCAATTATCACATATTAACCAATTTGCTACTAACTTGGTCATCATCATACCCCCTTCAAGGGTATCAATTTCACATTTACTGCACTTGTTAGCAAACATATTTAACACATACACCTATCGCATACATATCATATACCCGGAAATCGATGGGTTAATCACACACCTTATAACCTGAAGCTCTAATCCCTCGATCCCGACACTATCGTTTAGCGAGACTACCGTTATCGCCTTTCGTTTTCCATTGTGCGCCCACACCCGGTGGCCAATCTCGTCTGCGAAACCGATCTCTTTTGAACTTCGGGATGGGAGCTTTCCCTTTCTCCTCTTGGTGGTCGTAGCCTCCATCAACACACTTAATCGAACAACGGTTAAATCCCAACTCATACATCCAAATATTAAACCTTACTAAATATCTTTACCTCAAGTGGTCGAATCGGCGCTACTTAAAGCTTTACATGACGTTGACTAAACCACTCCAAAGAAAGTCTCTGCGTTAGGCTCTTTCTCCTACAATCGGCCTTAGCATCAAATACTTAACAACCTTAGTCTTAATCGAATACCAAATACATAACTTACCAAAATAAACCCTTACCAAGTCATTGCTAGCAACCGAGGCTTGATGAATACCTCAAAATCCTAGAGTACCTTCAACAACGATTGCTTGAAAACCGAAGAGATCTATGCTAATATTCGCCAAGGTGCTACCAAATTGAAGAAAGGAAATTCGGCACAAGGGTGGGGTGTAGATTGACTAACAAAAGAAACCCAAGGAATAGGGGTTTGGCCAAAAGGTTTCAAGAAGAGAGAGAAAGGTATGGGGAGACAATATGAAATGGTTTGACTTAGGAAAATAGAGAACCAAGTAAGAAAATCGGCTAGGTGACCTTGAAGATTCGGCCAAAGTGCATAGGTGAAGAGAAGGGATATTTTAGTGTTGGTAGAGTATGGAAGACAAATGGATGAAGGCTTAAGAGGGGACTAGGATTCGGCAACCAAAGAAATGGGGAACAAATTTCGGCAGGGAGCACAAATGGTGAAAAAAACAACAAAGGTGAGCACCTCCCCTTATTTATAGAATTCGGCTACTCCCCCACCTAAAGAACCCAAGTTCCGGCCATCACCTATGGCCACTACTTCAAAATTATTCAAAATAATTTAAACACTCAATTGCCTATTTTTCCTCCTTGCCACTTGATAGAGATTAGTAAATTAAAATCCAAAATATACAATATTATCCCTATTATCTCAAAACAATAAAAAGATAAAATTGATGACTACTCCTCATCCAGTGAATTTAAATACAAAGCTATCTTAATCTTCATCCCAAGTGTCAGTCCATCATCTTCCACCTACTGCAAAAGACCAAAACAAAATAAAATTCCCAATGCGGCACTCTGGTTCGAGCAGGACCTTCTTTGCTCCTCTACGCCTTGAACCATTCGCCACATTACTTTATGACAAAAACCCCATCATTTAATCTTAACTCATCATAGCCCCCATAACCGCATAAAATAAAATCACGCCCAAAATCTTTGCTCGGGCCCTCGAAACCGCGACCTCCTTCCCTCGGTACCTATGTACCATACGATAACCACTTGGCCAAGTTCTTGCTTGTGCCAAGTACTGCATAAATTATTTTAAGGCCTTCTACCCTGCAACGCCATAATCCCAAAAATAAAACGCCACTTTTGTTGCCGCCTCAACTCGAACCCAGGCCCTCGATGGACCTTCTTCCAGCCCCCTTAAACAGCGCATAACCACTTTGCTAATGCCTTTCATGTACCAAAATCATCCAAAAAATTTTCTTAAGCCCTCTAAAGCCCAGCTCCATTTCTTAACCCCAAAAATTAAAATTTTCCTAAGCCATCCCTTGCCTTCTAGGGTTCTCCAAAACCCCTAAAATTCCTCCAACAGGACCTTAAGCCTACTAAATGCTCGGGTTATGCTCCAAACGCATAACCCCTAAACCAGGGTGTTACAATTCTACCCTCCTTAAAATAATTTCGTCCTCGAAATTACTTACTGCCATGCAATCCTAACTCCCTACTCTCGCCTCATTGCGCCACTCGATTCCAATTCATCATACTTCCCGGGCGTAGTCTCTAAGTTCTCACTCGAGATCCAAATCATACAGAAAGAATTAACTTACAAACAAGGAGAACAATTAAAGAGTATTCCAAAACAAAGGAGCTTACGATATCACATCCGTGGTTGACTTTGACTAGAACCACGACCCTTCGTTGCTTTCGAAGACAATTCTTAACCGGATGTGCCTTAGATCCACAAAGCATTCTTTATTATTTCCCCAACACTCTCGTGTGAGGTCTTCCACACCGAGCACAAGGGCGATTCCGATCCTTGGTACAAGTGCACTTACGGGTTCTCGGTCCTTAGTCTTTTACGGGCATTACCAAACGATCTTGATGGTCCAACATTTCTCTTATTCTCGTTCCTATTCTTCTCTCGGTTTTCCCTTATAGTCTTCTTAACCTCTTGTTGATCAGAGCTTTCTCCACTAAAATGGCAAAGTCTCTTTCTGCATGCGGGCGATCAACTCCGTAACTCATCTCGTAGCCCATCTTGAATCGAACACTTCTTTCATAATCGGTAGCCACGATTCCTTTGGCGTCTTGACTTAGTCGCCTAAACTTCGACTTCATACTCCGCTATCAACTTACTTCCTTGCACTAGATTTAAACGCTTTCCTTTGCGAGTCCAAATAAGCGGCTCTACATACTTCCTTCAAACTTGGCCTTAAAGAAGTCCCAATCCGATCGATCCGTGGGACACCTTGCTGACGGTGAGCCACCAGCGATAAGCCGTCGCGAAACAGCGAAAACACACCTTCACTTTTCTTCATCGGTACAATCCAAATCGTCCATGATTCTTTCAAGCGCTTCTAGCCAATACTCCGCTACGTTAGGAGCTACTCACGACACTCCTCTAAAGATCTCACTCCGTTCGATCTAAGCCTTTCGTCTCGACTTCGGGTTCCATTTCCCCTACTAACTCCGCTACTCGCTCTAGCTTTTCATAACATGGCCCGCGATCTGCGTCATCTTCTCGGTCGATCTTGTTCCTCATGACCCTTTCTTGGCGGCGGTACTTCACTTCGACCCATGGCGGACCCTATCGGTTACGATCTTGCCATTCTACCTCTATTCGTCCCCTAGAACTCATCTCTATCGTCTTGATTTATCGATTAAAGTTTTATGCATTAGTAATTGTTCCAATATTTAACCACGAGCAAATTTTATGAAATGAAAGATATTTAAGTAGTTCTTTCGATCACACAAAGTTTCGATTCGAGTTTACTACTCTAGTTCAAGAATCACATTCACACACACATCCGTTCATCAACAAGAACACATTCCTTCCTCAAGTAAAGGCACATTCGATGGTATCTACCACACATTCACTATTCGGACATTTACGCGTTTACGCCTAGGGTATTTAGTCATTTTCCTCTGAGGACATTTCCGTAATAAACCGGAAATTTTAAAACTTAATAAACCGAACATTTTGAAATTTCCACATCGGAGGGCATTTACGAAAATTTGTCAAATTAGAATCTGCAGGATTTTAGAAACCGGGGTATTTTAGTAATTTTGTCAACAGGTAATTTTGTAAATTTCAAAATTGGTATTATTTTAAAATACAAAACTTGGATACTTTTGCAAAGTGAGAGAATTTTATTAAAGTTGGGGTTAACTCGAAATTTTGAAAGTCGGGGCATTTTAGTAATTTTCAACACGAGGGTATTTTGTAAATTTTCCAAATATTGATATTTTGAACACTAGAATTTTAATATTTTGCAAAGTAAAAATCATTTTAACAAAAGTTGAGGTATGTGGTAATTTTATAATCTGAGGGCATTTTGTAATTTTCTTTGCTAGGGGCATTTTGGTAATTTTGGGTAAATCGAGAAAAAATGTTTTTGTTTTTTTTCAAAACCACATTTAGGGTTTACAAACCAAAAAGGGTAAATTTAAAGATCGTAAAACCAAGAATTTTAAAAGCAAGAAGGCTAATCCCTTTCGGGTTTTAATAATTGGTTGACTGTGAACAAGTCCTCTTGGTTAAGGTGAGCAGTAGCTACGCACGGTAGGATTCAAGTGGAGAGGAGGTGAGTCAGCGGACTGCTTAAATACCAAGCTCCCACTGAATACCACTCCTAGACGTCGCACACAGGTTGCCACACCTTAACACGGCGACTTACTTCTGAGTTTGTTTAAGAGCTTTAAGTTTTATGCATATGTTTGAGTAGACTAGCCTTAGGGTTCAATAGCCTATCATTCTATTCTCTGAGCCCAACTAAGCCCATAACAGTTCATAATAGTAAAGCACTTCAAAAGTCCAAGTACTTACAGGTGGACTCGGTAGGAGAATACAGTGCCATGCAGAAAAACACGAAATAAAAGCCCATATTTTGAAAAGCCTATTTGAAAATGTTTTGGGCCCAAAACCCTCAAAGTCGAGTTTTGAACCAGACTCGATACCAATATGTAACATCCCAAACCCGCCCACGAGCCTTGGACCGGATCTGGTTATGTCAACTGCTTGAATGACGGTTGAAAATCTTTGTCTTTAGCATAAAACTTGAAAATTTTGTTTATTTTAGGAAGTAATTCCATTAAAAATTATTTAATACTATAAGCCCGATATAAAATATGTGAATTAAAACTTTATTATAATTTATTATATTATAAATCATTTGAAGGAAATATATCTAAGTATAATATAAACCCTAATTAAAAAGATAATAAAATGATCCCAACAATAAATTAAGAGGCCTTTTATTACAACCAATATTTAAACCAAAACTTAATATAAATAAGCTTTAAAATATTTAAACTCTTCCTACGCATGGGCCACCATGTGTCCTCTCCGATCGGTCCAATCTCAAGAGTCACCGAAATGTTAGGAAAATAATTGGGTGAGTCATACAGACTCAGTGTGTAATTAAACCACTGATATCCACCCACATGTTAGCCACAAATCAACCCAATTATCAAATGCAACATGTAAATATAATCATTTAGACATTACCACAATTTGGGCTTGGCCCACAATTAAATCATATTCAAGCACTGGGCTAGGCCCTTTTCTCATTAATCCACTGATTACTGGGCTTGGCCCATTTCCACGTATGTTCTCATGACATACCTATTCATATTCCATATTGGGCTTGGCCCATTTCCATATCAATTTATAACAAAACCATACGATATGAAACCCAACCCAATCCTAAGGTCCAACCGCTACACACCCCCCTTAACCAGCCTACCACACACCAGGGGACTATCGAGTCACCCTCTCCTTTTCCCTCCAAAAAGGCAACCAATGCCATCCACGATGTAGCGTGTAGCTAACATCAAACCACGATGGAGCACCGGCAATCCATCAAGCCACGATATGGCATAAAGCGATATCAATCAAGGTAACCACGCGAACTAAATCGCAAAGATCCACAAGCGACCTCGGTCGGCGCCAATCCACGATGTAGCACAAAGCGACATCAACCACGTACTCAAGTACACCGTACCTTCTTTGAAACCCACCCATGCACATGTAACATAATATAATGCGGAGATGATGCATGTGCATGATATTCTGATCATAGGCATACTCACATATTAAAATCAATTATCACATATTAACCAATTTGCTACTAACTTGGTCATCATCATACCCCTTCAAGGGTATCAATTTCACATTCTTGCACTTGTTAGCAAACATATTTAACACATACACCAATCGCATACATATCATATACCGAAATCGATGGGTTAATCACACACCTTATAACTGAAGCTCTAATCCTCGATCCGACACTATCGTTTAGCGAGACTACGTTATCGCCTTTCGTTTTCCGTTATGCGCCCACACCCGGTGGCCAATCTCGTCTGTGAAACCGATCTCTTTTGAACTTCGGGATGGGAGCTTTCCCTTTCTCCTCTTGGTGGTCGTAGCCTCCATCAACACACTTAATCAAAACAACGGTTAAATCCCAACTCATACATCCAAATATTAAACCTTACTAAATATCTTTACCTCAATGGTCGAATCAAACGCTACTTAAAGCTTATGGCGTTGACTAAACCACTCCAAAGAAAGTCTCCTGCGTTAGGCTCTTTCTCCTACAATCGGCCTTAGCATCAAATACTTAACAACCTTAGTCTTAATCGAATACCAAATACATAACTTACCAAAATAAACCCTTACCAAGTCATTGCTATGGCGAGGCTTGTTGAATACCTCAAAATCCTAGAGTACCTTCAACAACGATTGCAACGAAAACCCGAAGAGATCTATGCTAATATTCGGCCAAGGTGCTACCAAATTGAAGAAAGGAAATTCGGCACAAGGGTGGGGTGTAGATTCGGCTAACAAAAGAAACCCAAGGGAATAGGGGTTTCGGCCAAAAAGGTTTCAAGAAGAGGAGAGAAAGGTATGGGGAGACAATATGAAATGGTTTCGGCTTAGGAAAAATAGAGAGAACCAAGTAAGAAAATCGGCTAGGTGACCTTGAAGATTCGGCCCAAAGTGCATAGGTGAAGAGAAGGGATATTTTAGTGTTGGTAGAGTATGGAAGACAAATGGATGAAGGCTTAAGAGGGGACTAGGATTGGCAACCAAAGAAATGGGGAACAAATTTCAGGGGAGCACAAATGGTGAAAAAAACAACAAAGGTGAGCACCTCCCCTTATTTATAGAATTCGGCTACTCCCCCACCTAAAGAACCCAAGTTCCGGCCATCACCTATGGCCACTACTTCAAAATTATTCAAAATAATTTAAACACTCAATTGCCTATTTTTCCTCCTTGCCACTTGATAGAGATTAGTAAATTAAAATCCAAAATATACAATATTATCCCTATTATCTCAAAACAATAAAAAGATAAAATTGATGACTACTCCTCATCCAGCCGAATTTAAATACAAAGCTATCTTAATCTTCATCCCAAGTGCCGTCCATCATCTTCCAGCCTGCTGCAAAAGACCAAAACAAAATAAAATTCCCAATGCAGCACTCCTGGTTCGAACGCAGGACCTTCTTTGCTCTCTAACGCCCAGCCATTCGCCACATTGCTTTTATGACAAAAACCCCATCATTTAATCTTAACTCATCATAGCCCATTATAACCGCATAAAATAAAATCACGCCCAAAATCTTGCTCCAGGCCCTCAAACCGCGACCTCCTTCCCTCCGGTACCTATGTGCATACGATAACCACTTGGCCAAGTTCTTTGCTTGTGCCAAGTACACGCATAAATTATTTTAAGGCCTTCTACCCTGCAACGCCATAATCCCAAAAATAAAACGCCACTTTTGTTGCCGCCTCAACTCGAACCCAGGCCCTCGATGGACCTTCTTCCAGCCCCCTTAAACAGCGCATAACCACTTTGCTAATGCCTTTCATGTACCAAAATCATCCAAAAATTTTCTTAAGCCCTCTAAAGCCCAGCTCCATTTCTTAACCCCAAAAATTAAAATTTTCCTAAGCCATCCCTTGCCTTCTAGGGTTCTCCAAAACCCCTAAAATTCCTCCAACAGGACCTTAAGCCTACTAAATGCTCGGGTTATGCTCCAAACGCATAACCCCTAAACCAGGGTGTTACAATGATTATCCCTATAGAGTCGTTCATATATATATATGATCTTAACTCTAAAAGGAGGATGAGCGATTAAATATTGTTATAGTAGCTCGATAAGGATTTGATGGAATTAAATATGGATCGGACAAAGAAAGAATCCCTAAGTTTAAGAAAGAAGCGATATATCGCTATTCGAGATTGGCCAATTGGTTGTGGACCGACACGAACAACACCTTAGGCGGATAGCGTTGTCTCGACTAAGGATAGCTCGATATAGAAAGCCTTGTTTTATCGATTATCAGGTGTGTAACACTTCCCCACCATCTAGATCTGATTAATAATAAATGTATATATATGTATATGTGTTCACAAGATTTATATGTTACATTAAAAGCCAAAATCTCGGATTTAAATGACAGACCCTCAGGTTAGTAAATAATCTGACTATATGTTACAAGTAAATTGTTGTACATGTTATACATTATTGTGTATGTTGCATGGGGTGGGTGATGAAAGGAGGAAGTTTTATGTACATGTATATGAGTAACGATTTTTACCGTGAACTCTTTGTGGCGGCTAATGCAGTGAATCATTATCTGAGCTTCAACCATTATATGTTATAAGGGCTTGGCCAATATATGTTGATGAGCAACTTGGCGCCATCTTGGAGAAATAGCGGTGTGGGTTAATTGTAGAAATCCCCAATGGTGTGTTGGTTGATGCGAGGCGTGTAGCGCATGGAAACCTAGGCAAATGAAATTTGGGCTTTGCATATTATATGTTTCCATGTAAATGAATTTATTATTATGTTTAATGAGGCCCAAATCTAGTGGTGCATGAGGGTTACACAATGAGTCTCACGACTCACCCCTTTAAACTAACCTTTCGGAGTAACGATTAGTGCATCGGACCGGGCAGGAGTGGGCGCAAGGTGGCCATGCAAAGAAGGTGGATCCGTGTGGTTTCCCCATATTAGTTTTTTTTTAAAAGTACTTTATATGATGGATTTAAAATACATTGTAATAAGGCCATAGGCCATTTGTTTACATTTTAGATTTAAAATGGGCCTTTAGTATTTATTCTCATTTTAATTTCTTTTAAGGACATGTAATTAAGTTTTGGGCTTTTGATTATTAAGGCACAATTTATGTAATTTTCTATTTGGGCTTTTTTTCGACACGATGGTTTTCCTAAAAAATTTTCTTAGTGACATACCAGATCCGGTAGTAGTGTTTGGGCCGGGTTTGGGGTGTTACAACATGTATCACTTAATCACATAGATTAGCACTTTTGCTAATATAACATGAACATCAACTCATTATCTCCCTTAACTTAGGTAGATTTCCTTATCTTTCTTGAATAACTTAACTTGTATTATTTTGCTTACTTAGCTTTCTTATTACTTCTTTCATACTTGTCTCTTTTGCCCGTTGAATTATTCGGAATGTTGGAGGATACTCAATCTAGTCAAACATGTATGTCGATGCCAATGCCATACCCCAGATATGGTCATTCATAGGATCAACTTATGATACCGATGCCATATCCTAGATATGGTCTTACACGGTATTCCTTAGCTTGATGTTGATTCCATGTCCCAAACATGGTCTTATACGAGATCTTCCTTATATGTTTCCTTTGAAACTTACCATTGCCATGTCTTGACATAGTCTTACGTGGTATCCTTGCCTTATGAACTCAACAATGCCATGCCTTGGCGTGAACTTACATGGGATCCTTGCCTTATAGTAACTTATCAATGCCATGTCTAGACATGGACTTACATGATTTCCTTGCCGTATTCGATGTTGATGCCATGTCCCAGACATAGTCTTACACAGGATCTACATTCGATGCCGATGCCATGTCCCAGACATGGTCTTATACGGGACCTACATTCCTTGATGCTGATGCCATGTCCTAGACATGGTCTTACACGGGCTTTCCTTGTTTCATGTTATGACATAAGTTTCCTCGTCATTCCAAATCTTCAACCGGGTCTTTCACATACTTATTCTCATTGATTTTCTTATTAAGCATTATTATTCAACTTCATGAAAATAATGTACAATGTACGACATAGTAAGAAATTTAATTGTAAAAGTAATTTGTAGCTTTAAATTCATACAAACTTACCTCGATACTCAAAATATGTAGAGTTGTGCAATTTAGTCCTCAACTTTGTTTTTGCCTCGATATCGGTCCGGGCTTCGTGTTTCTTGATCTATAATAATAATTTAACTTTTTTAATACTTACATTGACTAAACTGACTCGTAAATCATAATTTGGAAAAATTACATTTTTGCCCCTAAGCTTTCTCAAAATTACTCTTTTGTCCTTAGGCTCGTAAAATGATTTTTATTCAACTTTCTTGCATTTCAAGCCTAGCCGAATCATATTCTCAACTATAACAACATTCAATTTCCATTATTTTACTCATGTATGACCATTTTCGTAACTTTTGCAATTTGATCATTACATGGATTTTTCATGAAAATCACTTAGGAAAAGATGTTTATCCTACACCAAACTTTTATAATCTTCCATAAAACATCAAAATACATGCATGTCATACATGGGTAATTTTTTGAACATAATCCCTAGCTCAAAATATAGCTAGAAATAGCTAAACCAAGCTACGATGATCTCAAAAATACGAAGAGCATTAAAAACGGGGCTAGGATGCACTTACTATCAAGCTTGGAAGATGAATAAACCCTAGCTATGTCTTCTTTGTGATTTTCAGCCAAGGGGAGGAGGATGGACACTAATTTTGACTTCTTTTCCCTTTTTAATTCTTTAATTTACCAAATGACAAAACTGCCCTTAATGATTATTTCTTAAGATTTTTCCTTCCTATGTCCATTTTTGTCCATCTCAACATATAATGGTCTCATTGCTAAATAAGGACTTCTAAATAATTTTTATAATTATATTTCATACTTAAACCTTCTAGAATCTCATATTTTTTAATCCTTGCAATTTAGTCCTAATGGACAATTTGTTCACTAATTAATAAAATTCCTTCATGAAATTTTCACACAACTATGCAAATACCTCATAAGCCTTATAAAATAATTTAAACACATATTTATTCTTTGGATTTGTGGTCTCGTACCGCTATTCTGAGTAGGCCCTAAGTCGGGCTGCTACAATTCTCCCTCTTAGGGATTTTCGTCCCCAAAAATCTTACTGGTAAAAAGGTTTTGGTATTGATTCCTCATAGCCTCCTCGGGCTCGCATGTAGCCTCTTCTACCCCATGTCTATGCCATAATACCTTCACAAGAGCTATACTTTTATTCCTTAATTGATTGACTTCCAGTGCTAAAATCTTAACTGGTTCATCACCTTAAGTCATGTCAGGTTGTATCTCAACCTCTGTCAGTGTGATCACATGCGAGGGGTCTGATCGGTAGCGTCTCAACATAGACACATGAAATACATCATGATCTTTTCTAACTCAGACGGCAAAGTCAATCGATAGGCTACCGGCCCTATCCTCTCGATGATCCCATACAATCTAATGAAACGCAGGCTTAATTTGCCATTCCGGCCGAATCTAAGAACTTTTCTCCATGGCAAAACTTTCAAAAATACTCTATCACTGACTTGACACTCAATCTCTTTCCTTTTTAAATCCAAGTAGGATTTTTGTCGATCTGACACCGCTTTCAAGCAATCTCGAATTACTTTTACTTTTTTTTTTGATTTTGCTAACCAAATCAACCCCATGGATCTGGTTTTCCTTGAGCTCAGTCCAATATAAAGGCGTTCGACACTTACACCCATACAAAGAGTCATAAGGCGCCATTTTCAAGATTGACTAAAAATTATTATTGTAGGCAAATTCAACCAACGACAAGTACTTTTCCCAGCTGCCCTGAAACTCAAGAACACAACACCTGAGTATATCTTCGAGAACTTGTGGATCAACCTTTTCGACTAGCCGTCAATTTGGGGGTGGAAGGTTGTACTAAAATTCAACTTTTTGCCGAAGGCCTCTTGCAACTTTTTCCAAAATCTGGATGTGAATCTCGGATCTCTATCCAATATAATTGATAAGGGCACTCTGTGTAGCCTCATAATCTCAGAAATGTACAAGTTTGCCAACTTGTCAAGTGAGTAGTAAACATGAATAGGTATGAAATGGGCTGACTTAGTAAGTCTATCAATTACAACCCATACAGCATCTTTCTTACTCAGGGTCAATGGCAAACCCGTTACAAAATCCATGGTAACTTGGTCCCATTTCCATTCGGGAACCATAATAGGTTGAAGCAGACCTAAAGGTACTCGGTGCCCAGCTTTCACTTGTTGACAAATTAAGCATTTTGACACAAATTCTAAAATATCTTTCTTCATGCTTGGCCACCAATACCGTTGATTCAAGTCATTATATATCTTAGTGCTACCCGGATGTACAGATAAACATCCGCTATGTGCCTCATGCAAAACTTTACGAATAAGTTCATCATCCCTCGGTACACAAACCCTGTCTCTAAACATTAAGCATCCATCTAAATTGATTCGGAAGTCGGTCTCAACACCCGACTCACATTGAACTCTTTTGGCTTGTAGCTCACTGTTATCTTGCTGAGATTTGCAAATCTCTTGAAGAAACTTTGGTCTAACCCTCAACTCATCCAGTATGGAACCATCATTGGACAAGATCATTTGTGTGTTCATAGCCCTCAAAGCAAATAGAGACTTTCTACTTAAAGCATCGGCAACTACATTCGCCTTTCCCGAGTGCTAATCAATAATTAGCTCATAATCTTTTATCAGCTCCAAACATCTTCGTTGCCTTAAGATTAATTTCTTCTAAGTAATCATGTATTTTAGACTTTTTTGATCAGTGAAGATCCGACATTTTTCACCATACAAATGGTGTCTCCAAATCTTCAATGCAAAAAAAAAAAAGCAGCTAACTCTAAATCATGTGTCGGATAATTCCTTCCATGTAGCTTTAGTTGTTTGGAGGCATATGCAATTACCTTACCTTCTTGCATTAGTACACAGCCCAATCCGTTTAAGGATGCATCACTGTAAATCACAAATTCTATTCCCGACTCAGGTTGTACTAGAATTGGAGCCTCTATCAGCATTGCCTTTAATTTCTCAAAACTTTGTTGGCACTTTTCTGTCCATTCAAACTTTACATTTTTCTGTAACAGCTTCGTCATTGGAGTCACTATCATGGAAAACCCTTTAACAAAGCGTCTATAGTAGCCAGCTAAGCATAGAAAACTTCTAACTTCGGATACATTTTTTGGGGGTTTCCAATCAATGATGGCTGAGATCTTAGATGGGTTAACTTGGACTCCATCTCCTGAAACAATATGTCCAGAAATCCAACTTCCTTGAGCCAAAATTTACTTTTACTGAACATGGCATACAGCTGATTATCTCGTAGAATCTGTAAAACTGTCCTTAAGTGCTTAGCATGCTCAGGCTCATCTCGAGAATATATCAATATATCATCAATAAAAACAACCACAAACTTATCTAGATATGGCCGAAAGATGCGGTTCATTAGATCCATAAACACAGCCAGAGCATTATTTAAACCAAAAGGCATGACTAAAAATTCATAGTGCCTATACCTCTTCCGAAATGTAGTCTTTGGCACATTTAATTCTTTTACTCTCAGCTGATAGTATCCCAACCTCAAGTCTATCTTAAAGAACACGGTGGCTCCCTTCAATTGATCAAACAAATCGTCGATCCTTGGCAATGGGTACTTGTTCTTCATAGTTGCCTTATTAAAATGCTTGTAATCTATGTGCAATCTCATGGAGCCACCATTTTTTTCACAAATAATACCAGAGCGCCCCTTGGAGAACAACTTGGTCTAGCAAAACCTTTGTCCGTCAATTCTTGCAACTGTGCCTTCAATTCCTTTAACTCAGTTGGAGCCATTCAATAAGGAGCAATTGATATCGGTACAGTATCGGGAGCTAACACGATGCCAAATTCAACATCTCTAACTGGAGGCAATCTTGGCAATTCCTTGGGAAAAACATCTGAGTACTCACATACTATCGGTACCGATTTAATCTTTATCTCGATTTCTTTGGCATTCATTACAAAGGCAAGATACTCCTCATACCCTTTTCTTACATACCTCTGAGCCGACGTATGAGAAATCACTACTGGTGATCTATCCCATTCATCTGATTCAACATAAAGAGTATCCCCATTTTCACATCTCAAATCAATATATTTCTTCCCACAATTCATTGTCACATCATGAGTAGTTAACCAGTCCATACTAAGAATAATGTCAAATTCATTAAATGGAAATAGCATGATATTAGTGTTAAAATAATGACCCCTAATCATCAATGGGTAATCTTTGCATACTTTATCAACTAATACACTTTTGCCTAAAAGGTTAGACACTTTTATCACAAACTCTGTGGACTCAACAGGTATACTCATGCTAGACAATAATTTCATGCAAATATATGAATGGGTAGACCCCGGATCAATTACAACAACAACATTAGTGTCATGAAGAGAAATTGTACCAGTAATTATCAGAAGATGATGCCTCTTTGCGAGCGCGAATGGCGTAAGTCCTTGCAGGTGCTCTACGCTCGGGTCTTGCAGTTTGCTCTCGGGTGTACCCCTACATCTCACCACACTTCCTGGGTTCCTTTGTATCTTTCCTCTATTAGTGCTTCTTGGTCTTGCACTGTAACACCCCTCACCCGTGCCAACTCTGGAACAAGGTTCGAAGCGTTACCGTACTTTAACAATCACAATCATACGAAACTGAGTTACCAAATTTTGCCCAAAATTAAAACTTTTCAAACACATGCATTTGATATTGTCATCTATTTAATCGCTTATACCACATAATAAGACATTAACACATACCATAAACAAATAGGCTTATAAGCCACATCTCATGGCTATAATTAACAAATCACTATAAGCCAATACATTTGGCTAACCACAACAACATCCATCATAGAAAAACTAAATCCCTATACATGCCACTCACTTGAAAACATTTAACATACACATGTCAATACTCCAAGGATAATGGCCAGATAGTGTGATGCTGCCTCCGATGATCTCCAACCCTGAGCTGACCTGACAAAACTTAAAGAAATAGAAAGGAGGGAGTAATCTTTACTCTTAGTAAGCTCACATGAAAATAATAAGTAATGCGATTACATGTTATTTTCGTACTCTTTCTATTTATTCAAATTCCAGTTAAGCTATTTTCTTAAGTCACAGTCATTAAATTATTTATATCTAGAGCTACAGAACTCCAAACTAAAATCCATTAATTTTCCTTGAAACTAGACTAATTTATCTTCTTACCATAAAATTTACATAAATTTTTGCTTATCCAATTAGTACATTTTATTCATTAAAGATTCCTCTACTTTACTATTCAACTATTCTGACATCTCTTCACTACGAATTGATTTTCTCATCGTACAGAGTTCATATAACCTTCTTATTTAGTTCACTTGAAAGTAGATTCATTCAGTATTTCAGGCATATAAATTATATCCAACAATTATTTTTTTTACAATTTTTAATGATTTTGCCAAGGTAGAACAGGGGATCACGTAATCATTCTGAACCAGTCTCACATAAATTCAAATATATCAAAATATACGAATCACTTGTTTGCTATGTTTCTTTTATATGAAAATAGACTCAATAAGCTTTAAATAAAAATCTCATAAAATTTATAATTCAATTTCTAATATTTTTTTGGTTATTTTTCAAACTCATGTCACTGCTACTGTCCAAACAGTTTTATTGTAAATTTTTGCTCTCTCTCACTTTAGTTGTGTTCATCACTTGCCTGTACCAATCTTTCCAATTTCCGATCACATATCGAGCGTATTGTTCATATGTACATCCTCCACATTTCTCAATTGGTCACATTCACAATTGCACTTATTCATAACATGATCGTATTCAATTACACTTAGTCGTTACACAATCACATGTATTTTCACTTAGTCAATTTTCCATTGAACTCATTAGAATAATAACAGATACACGGTGGCCTCACATAGTACCACCCTTGTAGTCGAAGCTATATGGTACACGTCGTAGCCAGCACTTAGTACACATGTGACCAAAACCATCACTTACACATAGTGGCCTACACTTAGTACCACACATATGATCGAAAATATCTGGTACGCATAGTAGCCCGCACTTAGTACTACACATGCGACCTATCCGTCTGGTACACGTAGTAGCCTGCACTTAGTACTACACATGTGACTTAAAACCATCTCGTTGCTCTCTTGTACACATAGTGGCCTACACTTAGTACCACTCATGTGTCCTAGCTGCCTCATTCATATCTTTTCTATTCCGAAGGTTATACCGGGAATTCTCACTTTTCAACATTTTACCAATTCATAAATTTTCATGCCATCATTTTATACAATTATCATACATTCATAAAACATGCATTTAAGCATATTATAGGTTTACATTAGGTTATTCGAACTTACTTGTCGAAATCTTGTCAGGTACAACCGTGTAGCAACTCATACAACCCATGTAATATTAATTTAACATTCAATTCCTGTAACATTAATTTGCCATTCAATTTCACATAACACAACAAACATCACATTTTCCATACCATACATCAACTTCTCATAAACATATTAAATCATAAAATTTATGTAATATCAATAGAGAATTACAATTCAAGCATGGTGTTGCATTACTATTAACACACGAACTTACCTCGGACACGAAAATGACAAATTTCCCAATTCGGTCCACAACCTCGATCTAAGACCGAACCTTATTTTCCATGATCTATAATATCACAATTAGCTCATTTATTAGTCACATTATTCAATGTGAACCAAAAATCATATATTTTTAAAATTTGCACTTTAACCCCTAAACTTTCACATATTTCCACTTTTCCCCAAAACTCGAAAATTAAACTTCAGCCCTTATTCTTATGTTTTATAACATGCTGATCATTTTTCTCTTCTATGGCAACTTCAATTTCTCACTAATTCACACACTTATGACCAATTTATAACTTTAACAATTTAATCCCTTTTTTTACAATTTCATCAAAAATCATCTAATAAAACTCGTTTCTCTAATCATAAACATGCATAGTCTACCAAAATTCATCAAATACACAATTATTCAACATGGGTCAATTTTTAAAATTAAACTTTAGCTCAAAATAATGGTAGAAATAGCTAAACTAAGTTACCAGGAATTCAAAAATACGATGAACATTAAAAACGGGGCTTAGACACACTTACTATAAGCTTGAAAAGCTTGAAACCCTTAGCCATGGAGTCTAGAAATTTTCAGCAGCAACATGAAGAAGATGAGCAGATTGTTTTTCTTGTATTTTGGTTTTATTCATTTAAAACAGTAAATAACTAAAATACCCTTAAGGCTTTTCTTTCGATTTGTCCTATTCTTGTCCATTTTTGTCCATCAAGTTATCCAATGGTCTAATTAACTTTTAAGGACCTCCAATTTAAAACTCATAACAATTTGACACCTTTAATATATAGAACTCAACTTTTGTACTTTTTACAATTTAATCCTTTTGACTAATTTGAGTGCCCAAACGTAGAAATTTTCGAACGAAATTTTCACGAAATCTTTCCGTGAAATTGTAGACCCTAAAAATATAATAAAAATAAAATTTTCCTCGTCAGATTTGTGATCTCGAAACCACTGTTCCGACTAGGCCCTAACTCAGGATGTTACATTTCTCCCCCTTTCGGGATTTTTGTCGTCGAAAATCTTACCAGAAGAGTGGTTTAGTTCTTTCTCATAATTTCCAACATCACTAAATAATCTTTTTCAAGACGATACTTTTAGAAACACTCTGTCATCGATCTGAATCCTAATAGAACTCAGTGAATTCTGTCAAACAAAGAATCGATACATATTGAAATTATTATGCTAGTTCCATCAAACGTTTGAAAACAACCCACTAGCATTTCTCTTGGCTCCCTACAGATCAATCGATAATCACTCACAATCTTTCAATAGCTCAATTCTTCACCACTGTCTTAAACTCAAATTTTGCTGTGCCATCAGATATATTAAACTCTCAAAACTAGGAAACATATGGCAATCCATGTTAAACAAATAGTGCCATCAATTTTTTATTTTTTTTACTCAGAAAACAAGGAATCATAATTGTCTCTAAAAAGATACGAACACATAAAATGCCCAGAAGAGATAGTCATAAATTGCTCAACTATAACTGTCATACATAAACATCTTTACAGGTCAAACATCATTCTTCTGACTAATTCTACCCTCACTAATTTCCACATTATTCCTTTCACTAAAGAAAATCAGTTCAGAAAAATTTCAGTTAATACTTCCTTTCAGTATCTTACCTGAATAAGTCAATTTATCAAAGTTAAATTTTTCACTAGTTACGATATTGTATAAACCAAATAATTCTTGAGCCAACCTGATATTTCTCTAATTCTGTCCTTCACTTGTCAACTATCCTCAATCTTTGATCATATGTATAGTTATTCTATAATTGAACTTTTTAATTCCACACTTAGGAACTTAATCAACATGAATCTCATGAATTTACGTTATAAACACCTCATCGGTAAGAGGGTGAGGTCGTACAGCCTCTAACTCGATTCTCACACACATATATATACATATGACACATCTTTCATTATCAATATATGTCATTATAACTATACTACCTACTTCGAACAATAATCATTCATATTTGTCTTACATAAAAATTTCCAACTATCTCATTCAAACAAGTGCACTCATTCATACATTCTACGAAATTTGAATAACTTACTTATCACATTCACTAATCAATTTTAGTCAAGAATGATATAGTATGTGAAGGTCAAAAAAATATGAAGAAGCATATTACTGTATAAACTTTCATTTCACACATTATCACGTATACATATTACAAAATCTTATTCATACTTTTCTGGGTTTAACTCATCATAGCTACCCTTATTCAAATACTTCAGTATCACTATCAAATGGTCGGATATAGCTCAGTTGGAGAGTACTTCTATTTTAATAAGATTGCCCTCAACCGCGTTGGAAGGCATCACACTATCACATATTGGTGACATGTATAACTAGACTCTCGCACTTGCTATGTTAGTCCGAGAACCGACTAAACCATAGCTCTGATTCCACTAAAATGTAACACCCCTCACCCATGTCCAACTCCGGAACAGGATTCAAGGCGTTACCGTACTTCAACAATCAAAATCATACGAAACCGGGTTACCAAATTTTGCCCAAAATTAAAACTTTTCAAACACATGCATTTGATCTTGTCATCTATTTAATCACTTATACCACATAAGAAGACAGTAACACATACCATAAACAAATAGGCTTATAAGCCACATCTCATGGCTAAAATCAACAAATCACTATAAGCCAATACATTTGGCTAATCACAACAACATCCATCATAGAAAAACTAAATCCCTATACATGCCACTCACTTGAAAACATTTAACATATACATGTCAATACTCCAAGGGTAATGGCCAGATAGTGTGATGCTGCCTCCGACGATCTCCAACCCTGAGCTAATCTAACAAAGCTAAAAGAAATAGATAGGAGGGAGTAATCTTTACGCTTAGTAAGCTCGCATGAAAATAATAAGTAATGCGATAACATGTTATTTTCATACTCTTTCTATTTATTCAAATTCCAGTTAAGCTATTTTCTTGACCCATAGTCATTAAATTATGTATATCTGGAGCTACAGAACTCTAAACTAAGATCCATTAATTTTCCTTGAAACTATACTAATTTATCTTCGTACCATAAAATTTCTAGAATTTTTGGCTGATCCAATTAGTATATTTTATTCATTAAATTTTCCCCTATTTTACTGTTCAAATATTCTAACCTCTCTTCACTACGAATCAATTTTCTCCTTGTACATAGCTCATATGACCTTCTTATTTAGTTCATTTGAAAATATACTCATTCAAGATTTCAGGCATATAAATTATATCCAACAATTATTTTTGTACAAATTTTATTGATTTTTCCAAGGCAAAATAGGGGATCACATAATCATTCTGAACCAGTCTCACAGAAATTCAAAATCTTAAAATATACGAATCATTTGTTTGGTATGTTTCTTTTATATGAAAATAGACTCAATAAGCTTTAAATCAATATCTCATTCAATTTATAATTAAATTTATACTATTTTTCGTTATTTTTCAAACTCATGTCACTGCTGCTGCCAAATAGTTTTATTGTAAATTTTTGCTCTCTCCCACTTTAGTTGTGTTCATCACTTGCCTATACCAATCTTTCTAATTTTCGATCACATATCGATCATATTGTTCATACGTACATTTTCCACATTTCTCAATTGGTTACATTCACACTTGCACTTATTCATAACATGTTCGTATTCAATTACACTTAGTCGTTACACGATCACATGTATTTTCACTTAGTCAATTTCCCGCTGAACTCATCAGAATAATAACAGATACACGGTGGCCTGCACATAGTACCACCCTTGTAGCCGAAGCTATAAGGTACACATAGTAGCCTGCACTTAGTACTACACATGTGACCAAAGCCATCACTTACACATAGTGGCCTGCACTTAGTACCACACATGTGATCGAAACTATTGGGTACACATTGTAGCTTGCACTTAGTACTACACATGCGACCTATCCGTCTGGTACACGTAGTAGCCTGCACTTAGTACTACACACGTGACCTAAAAAGATCTCGTAGCTTTCTTGTACACATAGTGGCCTACACTTAGTACCACACATGTGACCTAGCTACCTCATTCGTATCTTTTCTGTTCCAAAGGTTCAACTGGGAATTCTCACTTTTCAACATTTTACCAATTCATAAATTTTCATGCCATCATTTTATACAACTATCATACATTCATAAAACATACATTTAGGCATATTATGGGTTTACTTTAGGTTGTTCGATCTTACTTGTCGAAATCTCGTCAGGTACAACCGTGTAGCAACTCATACAACCCATGTAATATTAATTTAACATTCAATTCATGTAACATTAATTTGTCATTCAATTTCACATAACACAACAAACATCACATTTTCCATACCATACATCAACTTCTCATAAACATATTAAATCATACAATTTATGTAATATCAATAGAGAATTACAATTCAAGCATGGTGTTGTATTATTATTAACACACGAACTTACCTCGGGCACGAAAATGACAAATTTCCCAATTCGGTCCACAATCTCGATCTAAGACCGAACCTCATTTTCCATGATCTATCACAATTAGCTCATTTATTAGTCACATTATTCAATGTGACCCAAAAATCATATATTCTTACGGTTTGCACTTTGACCCTTAAACTTTCACATATTTGCACTTTTGCCCCAATACTCAAAAATTAAACTTCAGCCCTTATTCTTATGTTTTATAACATGCTGATCATTTTCCTCTTATATGGAAACTTCAATTTCTCACTAATTCACACACTTATGACCAATTTATAACTTTAACAATTTAACCCCCTTTTTTTTACGATTTCATCGAAAATCATTTAATAAAACTTGTTTCTCTAATCATAAACATGCATAATGTACCAAAATTAATCAAATACACAATTATTCAACATGGGTCAATTTTTAAAATTAAACTTTAGCTCAAAATAATGGTAGAAATAGCTAAACTAAGTTACAGGGATTTCAAAAATACGATGAACATGAAAAACGGGGCTTAGACACACTTACTATGAAGTTTAAAAAGCTTGAAACCCTTAGCCATGGAGTCTAGACATTTTCGGCAGCAACATGAAAAAGATGAGCAGATTTTTTTTTCTTGTATTTTGTCTTTTTTATTCATTAAAAACACTAAATAACTAAAATACCCTTAAGGCTTTTCTTTAAATTTGTCCTATTCTTGCCCATTTTTGTCCATCAAGTTATCCAATGGTCTAATTAACTTTTAAGGACCTCCAATTTAAAAATCATAGTAATTTGACACCTTTAATATATAGAACTCAACTTTTTCACTTTTTACAATTTAGTCCTTTTGACAAAATTGAGTGTCAAAACGTCGAAATTTTCGAACGAAATTTTCACGAAATCTTTCCATGAAATCGTAGACCAAAAAAATATAATAAAAATAAACTTTTCCTTGTTGTATTTGTGATCTCGAAACCACTGTTCCGACTAGGCCCTAATTCAGGATGTTACATGCACTCTAAACTTTCTCTTTTTCAACCATTTTGGGGCATTCTCTGATAAAGTGATATTAGGAACCACAGTTAAAACAAGCACTCTCATTTGCGTGGCACTCACTGGGGTGTCGTATGCCACACTGTGGGCATTTTGGTCTATTAGAT
The DNA here is from genome assembly GCA_025506655.1 of Gossypium rotundifolium. NCBI lineage: Eukaryota > Viridiplantae > Streptophyta > Magnoliopsida > Malvales > Malvaceae > Gossypium > Gossypium rotundifolium. The sequence continues at coordinate 81,942,639 of CP106724.1, read as the reverse complement.
TGGACATTCCTGACTCTAGCGACTAAAGTAGTCTGAGCCTTATTCCCTGAATATTATTTACTCTTGCCTTTGCTTGAAAACCCGGTGGAAGTAGCTGAGCGGGTAGAGAAATCTCTTGACTTCTTGGACGAGGACTAGAATGACTTACTCCACTATCTCTTTCTTGAGTCATGAGACTCTATTTTAACTTTTCTTTTCTCTTTTACTAATTCTTCGGCTTTACGAGCCCGATCTACCCATACAAAAATTCTTTCAACTCTAGGACAACAACAAACAATTTAATGTCTTCGTTTAGTCCATCTTCAAACCTCTTGCACATGATAGCTTCAATGGATACACACTCTCGGGCATATTTACTGAGCCTTACAAACTCACACTCATGCTCTGTTACTGACATTTTACATTGTTTCAGTTTGAATAATTTCTTCCTTTTCTGATCGATGAATATCTGACTTATGTACTTCTTCTTGAATTCTCCTTGGAAAAACACCCATGTGACCCTTTCCCTGGTACAACTGACACATGGGTATTCCACAACTGATATGTAGAATCTCTTAAGAGAGAAACTACACACTTCATGCACTCTTCGGGTGTGCATGACAACTCATTAAATACCCTGATGGTATTTTGAAGACAAAACTCTACCCTTTTTGGATCGTCATCTTTACTAGCTCGAAATTCTTCAAGTCATTGCTTTCGAGTTCTGTCTACCAGAGGCTTTTCTCTCCTTACTACTTCTACCACTTGAGGGACTACAGGGGTAGGTTGAGGAATAGGCGGGGGTGGATGTAACATCCTGGAAAGGGCCTATGCATTTTTGGTTTAATTGTACGAAGTGACATGTTTTATGTACTAGGAATAAATTTCAAACATTTCGAAACCCGAAAATGAATGGAAATGAACATTTTGGAAACCCGAAAATGTATAGAAATGTTAAGTTTAAAATGGAAAGTGAACATTTTGGAAACTAAGAAATGTAAGGAAATGATTTGGAAATGATTCAAAGAGGAAAGTGAACATTTCGAAACTTGGAAATGTAAGGAAATGTCAAGTTTACTGAGCGAACGAAAATTTTGGAAACTTAGAAATGACTTAGAAATGTCGAGTTTTAAAGTTTAAAGAGGAAATTAAGGCAAGGTGGCCTTAAAAGAAAAAAGAAGTTTTGAAATTTGAAACACAACAGGCTTGGAAAAGTGGCACGGAGATGCCACTTAAGGCCTCCGGAAATGGCGCCACATGCAAGGTGTTGGGCACGAGTTCGAGTCACTTGGGAAGCAAATAAAAGGAGTTTTATTTTTGCTTCCGAAGCGAAGAGTGGACGACAAGGCTTCTAGAAAAGGGAGTTTTATTCCTTTAAATTTCAATAACTAATGGGATAAATAAGGATTTAAATTGGATTATTTTTTGAAGAGATAATAGATGGATAAATATGGATTTATCCCTTTTATTTTGATAGATAAGGAAGAGATAAAAGAGGATTATTATTACTATTATTTTTATTAAGAGATAAGAGATAATAAATGATATTTCTTTAATTATTTTAAATTAAAGAGATAAAGCTATCAAATAAAGAAGAGTGGTGGCCAAGTAAGGGACTCTAGCCTAGTAAATTTGGCTATAAAAGGAAAAGAGAGGCCATTCATTCATTCACTTTTCCTTTGCCGAATTTCTTAAGCAAATTCTCTTCTCTCTGCCGAATTCTCTCTGTCATTATTCTTCTTTCTCTTTTCAATTCTTCACAAAGCCGAAAGCAGAATCCCCCTAGTCTTGCCGAATTTTCCTAAGTTTTATATCTTCCTCTTCTTTCTTTAAAAAAAAACCAAAATCCTCTCTTGTTCATCAAGAAGCGAAATTTTAATCCACATCAAGGCCATAGCCGAATATTGTTAAAGGCTCAAGCAAGGATTGTCGATTCCTAAAGTAAGGAGATCTTTCGGGATTTACTAAGTGTCGACTACAAGGAAGGAGAAGTTCTTTTCCCGAAGGTACACCATAAGCCGCGTGTTCCCTAGTTATTTGGTGAATTTCGGGATTTCGAATCTAAGGTAAGTCATATTTAACATACGGCTAAGGGTTATTTGTTGTGAATAAATGTTAGAAATTGATCTAACATGTAGTTATAGGGATTTCGACGAGATGGATACAAGGATTTTGGATTTGAGAATTTCAAGGTAAGTTTTAAGAATACTAATCCTACTAGGATTTGGATTTATGGCTGAATGGCTTTTTATTAAAGTAGTAAGTGATTAATCAAATGTAGGAATTTGAGATCTAAGGCAGTAGATTAGATTTCGGGATTTCAAGGAATTCGTTAAGCAAATCAGGTGTGTACCCTACCCTAAGTTTTGATAGGTTCATGGCTACGTTTAAATTAAATGTATTATTAAGAATGTGTGTACCCCACACTATTTCATAATGTGTGTTATGGCTATGTTTAATTAATATATGTGATATTAAGAATATGAAAGTGGCTAAGGTACCATGTTATGGTACTAAGTACTCAGGTACGTTTCCTACTCCTACTAGGAATATGAAAATGTTATTTGTAACATGAGAATATGTTAAGAATGTGAATTGTGGCATGTAATTGCATAATATGTTATGGGGCATATGGGTTTGTTTGAAAGGGAAGTGAAAAGTGGTGACTTAAGACCACGATGAATCGAATGTGGGGACCTAAGCCCACGATATCCGAATGTGGGGACCTAAGCCCACGATATCGAAAGTGGTGACCTAAGACCACGATGAATCTGAACGTGGTGACCTAAGACCACGAATCGGTGACCTAAGACCGCAATTTGGAGTGTAGCGGAAGGAGGGTCGACTTAGTAGTCCCACGGTGTGTGGCGAGTGCACGGGGTGTGTAGCGGATGGACAATTAGGTTTGGGTTTGGGAATGCATCATTAATTGTATTCTATGATTTGAATGTGTATCATTTGTATACCGATTCTATTATGACTTAGTGTTGTGCACATTGAGTCTGTTGACTCACCCGTTGGGGAATATTTTTCGGTGATGAGCGAGAATGGACCGGTGGCGAGGAGCTTAAAGGTGGCCATGCATAGCAAGAAATTTATGATTTGGACTTTCAATTTATTTTAAGTATTTTATGTTTTACTTTGGGATCATTGATATAATAAGGCCATTTTGGTTTACTTTATTTTTCTTTTATTTATTATGTTTATGGATTTTATCAATTAAAGTTTAAGTAAATTCCTTTTAAAATTAACTCTAAATGTTTTGTCACCTTAAATAAATGGGTTTTAACATAAGATAAATTTGTTTTCAACTCAAGCCCAACCCAAACAATATATTTTTTTTTTAAATCACACAAGTTTTTCCTAAGTAACAAAAGAATTTTGAACCGGTTTACATGAGGAACATACCAAATCTGGTCAAAGCTCGTGGGCCGGGTTTGGTGTTTCAGTTTGGTATCGAGCAGTTTTAAACTCTCACCTTAGGTTTAAGGCCCAAACGTTTTCCAAAGTAAGCCCAAAAGGAATTTTCGATAAATTTTAGGGTTTTTCGGCATGGCCCACTAAGTCTCAGACCCACAGGTCCACCGGTGTAAGTACTTGACTTACAAGTGATTTGAATATGTGAAATGTATGGGCTTTTATGGCAACGTAGATTAGTCGATAAGTATTTGAACCCAGGACTAGTGTACCCTAACAAATACATAAGACTTAAATATCTAATTAAACAAACACGTGGTTGAGTCACCAGAGTTAGGGTGTGGCAACCATGGTACGCATGTCTAGGATTGGTTTCGGTGGGAGCTTGGTATTTAAGCAGTCCGTGTGACTCACCTCCTCTCCACTCAAATCCTACCTGGTGCGTAGCCTCGGTTCACCCTAACCAAGAGGACTTATACACGGGCTAAACCCCTAACTAAAACCCGAAAGGGACTAGCCGTATTTTTATGGAAAACCTAGTTTTAAAATTTCTAAATTACCCTCTTGATTTGAAAAGATTATTTTTATAAATTTTCCTGAAATATTTCCGATTTACAGAATTACCTAAATACCTTTAGTGGTAAAATTACTAAAATGCCCTTGGTTTCTAAAATTACCATATTACCCTCGATTTTAGTAAAATTTCTCTATTTTGCAAAAGTGTCCAAAGACTCTATTTTACGAAAAATTCAAGGTACTTTGATTTGGGAAAATTACTAAAATGCCCCTGTGTTGTAAATTAATAAAATACCCTTAGTTTTTAAGAATTTTAAAAAAATACCCTCGACTTTTGCTAAAATGTTTCTACTTTACAAAATACCAGAAACTTCTGTTTTACAAATATCAAGATACCCTAATTTGGAGAATTTACGGAAATGCCCCTGACTTCCAAAATTACCGAAATAACCCCGATTTCTAAAATTTTTGCAACAACACTGATTTGGAAAACAAATTCTCAAAAACAACCCTCAAGTTTTGTAAATTCCAAAATATCCTTGATTTGTTAAGATTTACACATTCACCCGGGTTAATTACCAAAATACCCTCGGATTTCAAAATTTTCCAAAATATGCCGGGAATTTAAAAATTCCAAAATACTTTTTAACAAAATCACCAAGGAACTTTTTCTTTTAAAAAATTACGAAAATACCCCTGTAGGACAAATTACGGAAATACCCCTGGGTAGTGAGAAAACAACAACAATGAAAACTACAACATTTCTCTAAATGAACGAAAGTTCATAATTGATTGATGGATGTATAAATGAAAAGACTGTGCGCATGTATGAATACGAAAGAACCACTCCTAAAATTCTTTTCATAAAACTTCTTCGCGGGTAATCAAGTGAAACAAGTACTAATGCATAAAACTTTTTAATCATATTAAATCGCGACGTTAGAAATGAGTTCTAGGGGACGTGAACTTAGAGATTGTGCCTAGAAAGTATGATGGTTCTATTAAGATCAGAGTGTGCAGCGTAAGCATAGTGCGGTGAGAAGGATTGTACGACTGTTAATAAGTAATTTCGAGGACGAAATTATTTTAAGGGGGTAGAACTGTAACATCCTGGAAAGGGCCTATGCATTTTTGGTTTAATTATACGAAGTGACATGTTTTATGTACTAGGAATAAATTTTGAACATTTCTGGAAACCCGGAAATGAATGGAAATGAACATTTTTGGAAACCTGAAAATGTATAGAAATGTTAAGTTTAAAATGGAAAGTGAACATTTTGGAAACTAGGAAATGTAAGGAAATGATTTGGAAATGATTCAAAGAGGAAAGTGAACATTTCGAAACTTGGAAATGTAAGGAAATGTCAAGTTCTGAGCCGAACGAAAATTTTGGAAACTTAGAAATGACTTAGAAATGTCGAGTTTTAAAGTTTAAAGAGGAAATTAAGGCAAGGTGGCCTTAAAAGAAAAAAAAAAGTTTGTGAAATTTGAAGCACAAACAGGCTTGGAAAAGTGGCTCTGGAGATGCCACTTAGGGCCTCTGAAATGGCGCCACATGCAAGGTGTTGGGCTGAGTTCGAGTCACTTGGGAAGCAAATAAAAGGAGTTTTATTTTGCTTCCGAAGCGAGAGGAGTGGACGGCAAGGCTTCTAAAAAAGGGAGTTTTATTCCTTTAAATTTCAGCAATTAATGGGATAAATAAGGATTTAAATTGGATTATTTTTTTGAAGAGATAATAGATGGATAAATATGGATTTATCCCTTTTATTTTGATAGATAAGGAAGAGATAAAGAGGATTATTATTAGTATTATTTTATTAAGAGATAAGAGATAATAAAGGATATTTCTTTAATTATTTTAAATTAAAGAGATAAAGCTATCGATAAAGAAGAGTGGTGGCCAAGTAAGGGACTCTAGCCTAGTAAATTTGGCTATAAAAGGAAAAGAGAGGCCATTCATTCATTCACTTTTCCTTTGCCGAATTTCTTAAGCAAATTCTCTTCTCTCTACCGAATTCTCTCTGTCATTGTTCTTCTTTCTCTTTTCAATTCTTCACAAAGCCGAAAAGCAGAATCCCCTAGTCTTGCCGAATTTTCCTAAGTTTTATATCTTCCTCTTCTTTCTTTAAAAAAACCAAAATCCTCTCTTGTTCATCAAGAAGCCGAAATTTTAATCCACATCAAGGCCATAGCGAATATTGTTAAAGGCTCAAGCAAGGATTGTCGATTCCTAAAGTAAGGAGATCTTTCGGGATTTACTAAGTGTCGACTACAAGGAAGGAGAAGTTCTTTTCCCGAAGGTACACCATAAGTGACGTGTTCCCTAGTTATTCGGTGAATTTTGGGATTTAAGAATCTAAGGTAAGCCATATTTAACATACGGCTAAGGGTTATTTGTTGTGAATAAATGTTAGATATTGATCTAACATGTAGTTATAGGGATTTCGACGAGATGGATACAAGGATTTTGGATTTGAGAATTTCAAGGTAAGTTTTAAGAATACTAATCCTACTAGGATTTGGATTTATGGCTGAAAGGCTTTTTATTAAAGTAGTAAGTGATTAATCAAATGTAGGAATTTGAGATCTAAGGCGAGATCGATTTTGGATTTCAAGGAATTAGTTAAGCAAATCGGTGTGTACCTACCCTAAGTTTTGATAGGTTCATGGCTATGTTTAAATTAAATGTATTATTAAGAATGTGTGTACCCCACACTATTTCATAATATGTGTTATGGCTATGTTTAATTAATATATGTGATATTAAGAATATGAAAGTGGCTAAGGTACCATGTTATGGTACTAAGTACTCAGTCGTTTCCTACTCCTACTAGGAATATGAAAATGTTATTTGTAACATGAGAATATGTTAAGAATGTGAATTGTGGCATGTAATTGCATAATATGTTATGGGGCATATGGGTTTGTTTGAAGGGGAAGTGAAAAGTGGTGACCTAAGACCACAGTAATCTGAATGTGGGGACCTAAGCCCACGATATCTGAATGTGGGGACCTAAGCCCACGATATCTGAAAGTGGTGACCTAAGACCACAGTAATCTGAACGTGGTGACCTAAGACCACGAATGCGGTGACCTAAGACCGCAATTTGGAGTGTAGCGGAAGGAGGGTCGACTTAGTAGTCCCCACGGTGTGACTGGCAGGTACGGGGGTGTGTAGCGGATGGACAATTAGGTTTGGGTTTGGGAATGCATCATTAATTGTATTCTATAATTTGAATGTGTATTATTTGTATGCACGATTCTATTATGACTTAGTGTTGTGTACACATTGAGTCTGTTGACTCACCCGTTGGGAATATTTTTCGGTGATGAGCAAGTAATGGACCGGGTGGCAGGAGCTTAAAGGTGGCCATGCATAGCAAGAAATTTATGATTTGGGCTTTCAATTTATTTTAAGTATTTTAAGTTTTACTTTGGGATCATTGATATAATAAGGCCATTGTGGTTTACTTTATTTTTCTTTTATTTATTATGTTTATGGATTTTTATCAATGAAAGTTTAAGTAAATTCCTTTTAAAATTAACTCTAAATGTTTTGTCACCTTAAATAAATGGGTTTTAACATAAGATAAATTTGTTTTCAACTCAAGCCCAACCCAAACAATATTTTTTAAAAATCACACAAGTTTTTCCTAAGTAACAAAAAAATTTTGAACCGGTTTACTTGAGGAACATACCAAATCTGGTCAAAGCTCGTGGGCCGGGTTTGGGGTGTTTCAGTGGAGGGGGTGGTGCATTTGGGTTCGTGCGAACGAACTCTGTATACCAAGCATTCATCATGTGGAGAAAGGCTTCCCTAGCCTATTGTCCTCCTCCCTGACCTACTGTCGTGGGTCTATTCTCATTTTCATTTGGCACCGTCCCTTCAACGGGAGTCGGTGCATTACTTTCTACATCGTCCACTGCAGCACTTTCGGGATCCACTTACAATATGAAATAAAATTTAAGTCGTTAGGAGTCGTCACACTATCAATATATAAATACTTTTATGCATAGAATGTATGGCTAGACTAATACTTACGCTGCGTTAGTCCTAGATTTGACTAAACTGTAGCTCTGATACCACTAAATATAACATCTCTTACCTGTGTCCGATGCCAGGATAGGATGCGAGGCACTATTGTACTTGACTTTACTTAAACATGCATTATCGGGCTATAAAATTTCTTTCCACCTTAAAACTTTTCCTTCTTACTAATAACATACTTTTCATAGGCCTTCGAGGCCTTATATGTACATCCTGAAGGTTTCGGGATTCATCTAGGAACTTTGGCACTCCTTAAAAATTTTTGGTTAAACAGGGGCCACAAGCTTGTGTTGTCCAAGGGACACGCCCGTGTACCCCTATGACATGCCCGTGTTCGACACCCGTGGTCGACACTGACTTATTTTGCACACACGCCCGTGTCCTCTACCCGTGGAGCTCTCTGTTTATGATGTCATCATACTTTTAATAGCACACGACCATGGCGCACGCTCGTGTGCTAGCCCGTGTGACAAATCGTATTTTCTAAAATTAATGAAGGGGACACACGGCTTATCAAAACACCCATGGGACTGACCGTGTGTCACATACGGCCTAGACACACGCCCATATGTCTACCCGTGTGGATAATTATAGGGCTATTTTCCAAGCCAATTGCCACCCTGAAACATAAACACACTTATACTATCTCAAACAACTCAATTATTCCATCCATTTCATAAATTTAAATGGATAAACTTATCATCATGAAAGGGTATACAACTTAACAATATTGACCAATTTCTAATGGCCATATACAAAAGAATGTATAATCTTTATAACTAAGCCTTTAGCTCACAATATGACATGACCAAAATGATCAAACTCCTATACATGCCATACTCAAAATTAATTAACTTTACTATACCAAATTAGTGGATGATAGTGTGATCCGAGCTCCGACGTCTGTGATCCCCGAGCTAACTTGGCGAACCTACATGGAAAAAAGAAAGGAAAGAGCTAAGCATATAGCTTAGTAAGTTCGCATGAGGATTTAACAAAATAATATAATAGCTTATAATTAAACTCATTCCTCACAAGTCTAAAGCAACATAAATCTCAAGTGCTTGAACTTACTTACTCTTACTTGCTTTTTCTTATCACTTACCACATTATAATTTCATACTTGTAATTAAATTAGGGCACCTGTATCACTTAATCACATAGATTAGCACTTTTGCTAAGATAACATGGACATCAACTCATTATCTCCCTTAACTTATGTAGAATTCTTTATCATTATTGAATAACTTAACTTGTATTATTTTTCTTACTTAGCTTTCTTATTACTTCTTCCATACTTGTCTTTTTTGCCCGTTGAATTACTCGAAATGTCGGAGGATACTTAATCTCGTCAAACATGTATCTCGATGCCAAAGCCATATCCAGATATGATCTTACAGGGATCGCCTTATGATATCGATGCCATATCCAAGATATGGTCTTACACGGGATTCCTTAGCTTGATGTCTATGTCATGTCCCAGATATGGTCATATACGAGATCTTCCTTATATGTGTCCTTTGAAACTTACCATTTCCATGTCTTGACATGGTCTTACGTGGTATCCTTGCCTAATGAACTCACCAATGCCATGCCTTGGCATGGACTTACATGGGATCCTTTCCTTGTAGTAACTTATCAATGCCATGTCTTGAAATGGACTTACATGATTTCCTTGCCTTATTCGATGCTGATGCCATGTCACAGACATGGTCTTACACAGGATCTATGTTCAGTGTCGATTCCATGTCCCAAACATGGTCTTATACATGACCTACATTCGTTGATGCTGATGCCATGTCCTAGACATGGTCTTACACGGGCTTTCCTTGTTTCATGTTATGACATAAGTATCCCAGTCATTCCAAATCTTCAACCGGGTCTTTCACTTATTTATTCTCATTGATTTTATTTTTAAGCATTATAAATCAACTTCATGAAAATAATGTACAATGTACGACATAGTAAGTAATTCAATTGTAAAAGTAATTTGTAGCTTTAAATTCAAACAAATGTGTAGAGTTGTGCAATTTAGTCCTCAACCTTGTTTTTGCCTCGGTTTGATCCGGGCTTTGTGTTTCTTGATCTATAATAAAAATTTAACTTGTTTAATACTTACATAGACTAAATTGACTCATAAATCATATTTTGGCAAAAATTACATTTTTCCTTAAACTTTCTCAAATTACTCTTTTGCCCCTAGGCTCAATAAATGATTTTTATTCAACTTTCTTATATTTCAAGCCTAGCCGAATCATACTCTCAACTATAAAAACATTCAATTTCAATTATTTTACTCATGTATAATCATTTTCATAACTTTTACAATTTGGTCCTTACATGGACTTTTCATGAAAAAATCACTTAGGAAAAGATGTTTGTCCTACATCAAAATTTCATAATCTGCCATAAAACATCAAAATACATGCATGTCATACATGGGTAATTTTTTGAACATAATCCCTAGCTCAAAACATAGCTAGAAATAGCTAAACCGAGCTACGAGGATCTCAAAAATTACGAAGAACATTAAAAACAAGGCTAGGATGCACTTACTATCAAGCTTGGAAGATGAAGAAACCCTAGCTATGTCTTCTTTGTGATTTTCGGCCAAGAGGGAGGAAGATGGACACTAATTTTGACTTCTTTTCCATTTTTAATTCTTTAATTTACCAAATGACAAAAATGCCCTTAATGATTATTTCTTAAGATTTTTCCTTCCTATGTCCATTTTTGTCCATCTCAACATATAATGGTCTAATTGCTAAATAAGGACTTCTAATAATTTTTATAATTCTATTTCATACTTAAACTTTCTAGATTCTCATAATTTCGAATCTTTGCAATTTAGTCCTAATGGACAATTTGTTCACTAATTAATAAAATTCTTTCATGAAATTTTCACACAACCAAGCAAAAACCTCATAAGCCTTATAAAATCATTGAAACACATATCTCTTCTTCAGACTTGTGGTCTCACACCACTATTCTGACTAGGCCCTATGTCGGGCTGTTACAGTATCCTCGACATTCCGAGTAGTTCAACAGGCAAAGAGCTAAGTTTATGTACACATAACAAAGAGCTAAGTCTATGTTTAAGAGAATAAAAGTGCCAAAGTTGTGTGATGAAGTGATACAGGTACCCATGAGTAACTTACGAGATATAAATGCAAAATGTGATGTGTGACTTGGTAAGATTATGCATGAGTAAGTTATGTTGATGTGTTTGAGAACTTATGTTGCCATTATTCAATGAGATGAATGGATGTTATCATAAGTCTTTATGTTGCTATTTATTTCTTGCAAACTTACTAAGCTTTACGCTTACCTTTCTCTTCTCCCTTTCCCTTGTAGTATCGCCAAGCTAACTTGGGGATCGTAGGACGTTGGAGTTCAGATTCACACTATCAACTATTTTTTTGGTATGGTAAAGTTGATTTATTTTGGGTATGGCATGTATAGGAACTTGGTCATTTTGTTATGTCATATTTGTTAGCGAAAGTGTTGCCTGTTATTGTTACTCTTTCATTTTGTAAATGGCTATTGGGAATTGGCCAATACTTGTTAAGTTTTACATATATATCCAATGATGATGATATTCATGAAATGCAAGATCATGCAATTGATCGAGAAAAATGTGAAGTGTATGCATGATGAATTAGTGATTCTTCATAGTGTATTATTGCTATGTTATGTGTTGCATTTGGTGGTATAAGTGTGTTTTTTTTTTCAAGGTGGCAATTGGCTTGGTACATAGCCTTCTAATTGTCCACACGGGTAGACACACGGGCATGTGTTTAGGCCGTGTGTGACACACAGTCAGCCCCATGGGTGTGTTGATAGGCCGTGTGTCCTCTGCATCAAATTTGCAAAAATTCACTTCGTCACACGGGCTAGCACACTGGCGTGTGACTAGTCCATGTGGCCCAAAGTGTTTGCTGACGTCATAAGCAGAATACTAAGGTTTTCACACACGAGTGAGGGCACGGGTGTATCTTGGCAGTGTGAAGGACACAGGCTTGTGCCAGGCTGTTTGAAAACCCTTGTAGGTTCAAAATGAAAAATAAAATCAACACGAGTTAGGAACATAGGTGCGTGTGACCATAGGGCCTGTCCATACGGGTGTGTTCCTTTCCACACGGGCATGTGACCCTATTTTGAGTAAAATTTTTATAAGTGTGTGAAATTTTCAAGTTTAGTCCCGAACCATTCTGTATGTATGTTTAGAGTTTCGTAGACCCATAATAGGGACGCTATGAATATGAATGAAAAAGTTTTAAGTTGAAACGAAATTTTATGGCTCGATGTTATATGTTTGAGCAGGTTAAGTTCGGTAATGCCTCGTATCCAATTCTAACATTGAATACGGGTAAGGGGTGTTACATCTAAAGTGTCAGAATTGAAGCTTGAGTCAGTACCAGTAGTTTGTAAGTATCCTGATGTATTTCCAGAGGAGTTACCTGGATTATCGCTGATCTGAGAGGTAGAGTTTGCTATTAAAATGGTACTGGGGATATCACTGATATCGATAGCACCTTACAGAATGGCTTCTATTGGGTTGAATGAGTTGAAAGCTCGACTGAAAGAGTTGATAGATAGGGGTTTTGCTCGACATAATTTTTCACCTTGGGGTGCACCGGTTCTGTTCATTAAGAAAAAGGATGGATCGATGAGATTGTGTATAGACTGCAGTTAGCTCAACAATGTTACAATCAATAATAAATATCCATTGCCTTATATTGACAAGTAGTTCGATCAGTTCAAAGGTGCCATAGTATTCTCAAATATTGATCTTCGTGCTGGCTATTATCAGCTACGAGTGAAAGATTCGGATGTACCAAAAACTGAATTCAGAAACAAGTACAGACACTACGAATTTCTTGTGATGTCGTTTGGTTTAACTAATGCACCTGCAGTATTTATAGATTTGATGAATAGAATCTTCAGACCGTATTTAGATAGATTTGTTGTGGTATTTATTGATGACATTCTGATATATTCATGAGATGAGTCTGAGCATGCTAAACACCTGAGGATTGTGTTGCAAACTCTGTGAGATAAAAAATTGTTTGCTAAATTTAGCAAATGTGAGTTTTGGCTCTGAGAAGTCGATTTTCTAGGACATATAGTATCAGCTGAAGGAATCAAAGTTGATCCGAGTAAAATTTTTGTAATTGTTGACTGGAAACCACTGAGAAATGTATCCAAAGTTTGAAGTTTTCTGGGATTAGCTGGTTATTACTGAAGATTCGTCAAAGGGTTCTCGATGATAGCTACGTCGATGACACAAATTTTACAGAAAGATGTAAAATTTGAATGGTCTGAGAAATGACAGCAAAGTTTCAATCAGTTGAAACCACAGTTGACCGAAGCACCAGTTCTGGTTCAGCCTGAATCGGGTAAAGAATTTGTAATTTTCAGCGACATATCTTTAAATGGTTTGGGTTGTGTTATGATGTAGGAAGGCAAAGTAATAGCTTATGCTTCCAGATAGTTAAAGCCACATAAAAGAATTATCCGACTCATGACCTAGTGTAGGCAGCCATCATGTTTGTGTTGAAAATTTGGTGACATCATTTGTTAGGCGACAAATGTCATATTTTTACCAATCACAAGATTTTAAAGTATCTAATGTCACAAAAAGAATTGAACTTGGAGCAGCGTAGATGGCTTGAACTGTTAAAAAATGTTGAGTTGATCATTGATTATCATTCGAGAAAAGTGAATGTAGTTACTGACGCTTTGAGTAGAAAGTCTTTATTTTCTTTGCGAGCGATAAAAACATGACTGACATTATCTGACAATGGTTCAATCTTAGCTGAATTGAAAGTTAGACCGATGTTTTTACAACAGATTTGTGAAGCTCAGAAATGTGATGATGATTTGCTAGCTAAACGAGTACAATGTGAGTCGATTTCTGATTCAGATTTCAATTAGGACCCCATGATTGTTTATTGTTCAGAGGTAGAGTTTGTGTACCGAATAATCCAGAGCTCATTCAGAGGATCTTGCACGAAGCTCATAATATTAGCTTGTCTATTTATCCGGGGAGTAATAAAATGTACATTGATTTAAAATAGATGTACTGGTGGCCGGGAATGAAGCGTAAGATTTTTGGCTTTGTATCTAGATGCTTAGTATTTCAGCAAGTTAAAGCTAAACATCAGGTACCTTCTGGATTATTGTAGCCAGTCATGAAACAAGAGTGGAAATAGGGTTGAATTACTACAGAATTCGTATCGTGTTTACCCCTATCTCTGAGAAAGAAAGATGCCATTTGGGTTATCGTTGATCATTTGATGAAATCTGTACTTTTTATTTCGGTATGTACAAATTTCTCTCTTCACAGATTAGCTAAATTATATGTTTCTGAGATTGTCAGGTTACACAGAGTGCCAGTCTCTATCATCTCGAATAGAGATCCGCGGTTTACGTTGCAATTGTAGAAAATGTTATAGGAAGCTTTTGGTACACAGTTACATTTTAGCATTGCATTTCATTCTCAGACCGGTGGTCAGTCCAAATGAGTAATTCAAATTCTCGAGGATATGCTTTGTTGTTGTATTTTAGAGTTCGATGGCAACTTGGGAGAGATATTTACCGTTGGTGGAATTCGATATAATAACAAATTTTAGTCCAGTAAAAAGAAGGCACCGTATGTGTAACACCCTAAACCCAGCTTGAATGTTATGGTTGAATCTGGTGATGTCACATGGTAGTTTGTTAGAAAACTGTAACTTTGCTTAAAACATTTCTCGTTTAGAAATCCTCATTATCTTTTATTAATTCTAAAATCTTGATTCTAATTCAGTCGTTATTTTTCAAATCATTATACGTTGTAGAAGCTTTTTAAACAGTTTGTGTCTTTGTGGGTATTTTGCTAAAACACATGCATTTCTTTTAAAAACCCATGTTTTACCTACTTCTAGCAGATATAAACAGAAAACAGTATAAAGTCCAAATTTTAGGTAAAAATTCATAGAGGCCATTATTACAGAAAATACCCCAAATAAAACTAAAAGCCGTAAATAAGTATCAAATAGCAAAAAGAGTCGTGTGGCCACCACTGAGTCCTCTGCTACACTGATCCACCTATGTCTCAGGATTACCTGTACAGATTAAGCAGAAGGTATGAGTTTACGTAAACTCAGTGTGTAATCCCCATGCAAACATACAGATAATAACACATAGTTTCAATTTGGCCTAAGCCCTTTTCAATCTCAAAATCAATATCCATTTGGACATTAGCCCATTTCAGTAACAATGAGCATTAGGGCCTTATCCCATCACTGTACAATAAAAGTAACAGTTATGCAATCATAAAATCCTACCCAACCAGCCTCTACCCTCCATCTCCGTCTAACCCTACACTCCATGTGGGGATATAATCAACCCACCCATCCCTACACTCCAAGTAGCACCGGTTGCGGCACTAAATAGTAGTTGCAGCTGCATTGCCAATAGATTAGGCTTGAAGCCTTTCAGTACACTTCCTCCAATCAATATCAATCCCCAACCAAATATACTGCATCATACAATTATGTCATGCCCAATCATGGTATATCACATTTACACAGTACAATATAAATAACATGCTCAATATACAGTCATTCAGTTAGGAGTCTAGGTAGTCTTACCGACCCTACAGTAGGTTCACAGTCGTCTCAGGCAACCTATGCAACCTTAGCAATATATCAGTGAAAATTGGATCACACACCTATGTTGTCTTCCCATATGGGCCTACACAGCCCAAATTGGTCTTAGTCGTGTGGATCACACGGCCTGGCCCAAAATCCCACACGCCCATGTGGTTCACTTGTGTGGGCCCACATGCCTATGTGGCCCACATGGCTCAATTGGTCAATC
This sequence comes from Gossypium rotundifolium, assembly GCA_025506655.1. Classification (NCBI taxonomy): domain Eukaryota; kingdom Viridiplantae; phylum Streptophyta; class Magnoliopsida; order Malvales; family Malvaceae; genus Gossypium; species Gossypium rotundifolium. Next base: position 81,926,813 of record CP106724.1, on the reverse strand, counting down.
CTGTGTCTTGCACACGGCCTTGCTCGGCCGTCACATGACCCTGTCGCCTGCTCACAGCCTGGCTCGTTGATCACACAGCCGTGTTGTGGCTTACAGCCTTGTACACTGCCTACCACACGGGCTACCACACGTCCGAGTGGCATCGACAGAGAGTTTTTTTGGCTTTCGTTGAATCTTGTTTTCTATGCAATCGATTATACACCTAGTTACAAAAGATGCGCAAACAGTCCTTGAGCACTCCAAAACTTATATTTGACAATTGAAAGCCCAATTTCAGTCACTTAATCCGAGTTATTATGAACAAAATATTCCCAAAACTTGCTCACAACCTTACCTTTAATGAGCAATGATGATTTCTCACTGCTAAAAAGCCGAAACGTAGCCCACAGCTCCTTAATTGTCCCCTAATCAGAAAACAAACTTGTAGCAGGCCTAATTTGCCCGGGCCCACAGTATATCCAAAATTAAAAAAATAATAAATAAAATATAAAACCCAAAATTAAGTGTCCATAGACCATTCAATAAACTTAACCCAAACCCAATTTACCTAGCCCAAAAACAATCATTACAAACTAAGCCCAAATGCCCCTAACCCTAAAGGCCCGAATGGTTTCACAATTCAAAAACTGTCATGAAATTTGTATCCTACACATTCTTAAGGTTCAACCGGAACTTTCTGAGATTGCTTCTCCGTCAATTCATTGAGTCTTTAAATGATAAATTTACAGAATAAATATGTAAATGGTGGAATTTAATAATATTAAATGTAAAATAATAGAATATTGCATTCATTTACTCAAACTTACCTCGAAACAAAATACGATAAACTATATCGATTTAGTCCACTATCTTTTTCTTTCCCAATCTAACTCCAGATTGCGTTCCTCTTGATCTATAATAGCAAATTTAGATTATTTAATACTCACATTTATTAAAACAACCCTTAACTCTAACTTTGGCAAAATTACAATTTTGCCCCTAAACTTTTACATATTTACACATTTTCCCCAAAGATCAAAAATTAAATTTTACCTCTTATTCTTATGTTTTATGACATGTTGATCATTTTTTCCTTCTATGACAACATCAATTTCTCACTCTAACATGTATTTATGAACATTAGGTATTTTTACCGATTAAGCCGTTTTACTCGTTTTCACTTAAAATCACTTAGAAAAAAGTTGTTTAACATATTTCATACTTCATATTATATCATAAAACATCAAAATAAACACATTTCACCTATGGGTATTTTTCCAATTATGAGCCCTAGCATGAATTGTTGATAGAATAAGCTAAATCGAGCTACTGAGGCTTCAAAAATGTAAAGAACATTAAAATGGGGCTTGGAATCACTTACTATGGAGCTTGGAAGCTTGAAACAAACCCTAGCTAGGGTGAACCCTTGAAATTTTAGCCTAATGAAGAAGATGAGCACATTTTTCATCTTTTTCCCTTTTAATTTCTTTTTTTTTACCAAATGACTAAATTACCCTTCATTAAAAACTTTGGTTCTTCCTACCTATATATGTCCATTTTTGTCCATGAAAGCCTAATGGTATAATTACCATTTAAGGACCTCTACTTCAATTGTGCTCCTCAATTAAATCCTTTAACACCTAAAACTCATATTTATCAACTTTTGCAATTAAGTCCTAATAAGCAAATTAGACATGCAATTCATGAAATTTTCTATTGGTATTCTAACACATGCATCTAATCACTCAGTAAATCATAATAATTAATTGTAATAGACTTTTCTATCTCAGATTCATGGTTTTGCAACCACGTTTCCGTTTAGGGCCTATTTCAGGATATTACATTTCTCCCCATTTTTAGGATTTTTATCCCCGAAAATCTTACCTATGAAGAGATTTGGGTACTATTTTTGCATAGTTTCTTCGGGCTCCCATGTAGCCTCGTCTATCCCATGCCTATTCCATAATACTTTCTCAAGTGTAATACTTTTGTTCCTTAATTGCTTAACCTCTCAAGCTAGAATTTTTTACCGGTTCCTCACCGTAAGTCATATCTGGCTAAATCTCAACCTCTGTCGCAAAATTACATGCGATGGATATGAACAATAACGACGTAGCATAGACACATGAAACACATTATGAATCTTCTCTAACTCAGTCAGCAAAGCTAACTGATATGCCAATGGACCAACTCTCTCGATCACCTCAAACGGTCCAATAAAATGAGGACTTAATTTGCCTTTCTTGCCAAATCTGAGAACTTTTTTCCACGAAGATACTTTCAAGAATACCCTATCACCAACTTGAAATTCAATTTCTTTTCTTTTCAAATCTACATAGGATTTTTGCCTATCTGAAGTTGCTTTTAAGCAATCTCTGATGACTTTTACTTTCTCTTCTGTTTCTTTGACTAGATCAACCCCATAAATCTGATTTTCCTTAAGCTCTGTCCAATACAAAGGTGTGTGACATTTACGTCCATACAAAGCTTCATAAGGTGCCATCTTTAGACTCGATTGATAACTATTATTGTTGGTGAACTCTATTAATGGTAAGTATTTCTCCCAATTACCTTGAAATTCCAATACACAACACCTAAGCATATCTTCAAGTACCTGAATAACTCTCTCTGACTGACCATTAGTCTGAGGATGGAAAGCTATACTAAAACTCAACTTTGTACATAAAGCTTCCTATAATTTCTTCCAGAATCATGAAGTAAATCTCAGATATTTATCTAAGATAATCGATAACGGTACTCCAGGTAGTCTAACTATCTCTGAAATATACAACTCAGTCAACTTGTCAAGTGAATAATCCATACGAACTAGAATAAAATGAGCAGACTTCGTTAACTTATCAATCACAACCCATATTGCATCTTTCTTTCTTGGTGTTAAAGGCAATCCTATCACAAAATCCATAATAACTCGATCCCATTTCCACTCAGGAACTAATACAGACTGCAATAAACCTGAAGGTACCTGATGTTTAGCTTTTACCTGCTGACAGATCAAACATCTAGAAACAAACTCTGAAATATCTCTTTTCATTCCTGTCCACCAATACATTTTCTTCACATCATTATACATCTTTGTACTATCTGGGTGAATAGACAAAGAACTGCTATGTGCTTTCTATAAGACTTTCCGAATAAGTTCATCATTCTTGGGTACACATACTCTATCTCTGAACATCAAACAATCGTTAGAACCAATCTGAAAATCAGAATCTACACCTGACTCGCACTGAACTTTTTTGGCTTGCAACTCACTGTCATCCTTCTGAGCTTCACAAATTTCTTCAAGAAACATTGGTTTAGTTCTCAAGTCAGCTAAAATAGAACCATCATCTGATAAGGCCAAACTAGTGTGCAAAGCTCTCAATGCAAATAATGATTTTCTATTCAAAGCATTAGCAACAACGTTTGCCTTACCCGGGTGATAATCGATCACTAGGTCATAATCTTTAATCAACTCTAGCCATCTTCTTTGCCTCAAGTTTAGATCTTTCTGAGTCATCAAGTATTTTAAACTTTTATGATCAATGAATATTAGACATTTCTCTCTATACAAGTGATGTCTCCAGATTTTCAATGCAAATACAATAGCAACTAGCTCTAAATCATGTGTCCGATAATTTTTATCATGTGGCTTTAACTGTCTAGAGGCATAAGCAATTACCCTTCCTTCCTGCATAAGTACACAGCCTAGTCCACTCAAGGACGCATCACTATAAATCACAAACTCTTTACTCGGTTCTGGTTGTACTAAGACAGGAGCTTCAGTCAACAATTCCTTTAACTTGTCAAAACTCTGCTGACACTTCTCAGTCCATTCAAACATGACATCTTTCTATATCAATCTTGTCAATGGAGTAGATATCATGGAAAATCCCTCTACAAATCATCTACAGATTGTCGATGTTGTATATTTCAAATTGTATGATCGTATTGTTATCTTTGTTATTCGTTTGTACAAATTCGTATTCACGCATTATTATTCCATATTATATTTTTGTTTCTCATTAACAAAAAGTGATTCAATTAAATGCATTTGAGTCAATTTTAGAATTGCATATTTGAAAATTTTTCAAAATAAGGCAATATTTGTGTTTGGAAATTCGAGGAATTGTACCCTATTGTACTGGGTTTCAATTTTTTTGTTTGACTGAATAACTCAATACCCTTTTTAAATTTTGTCTATGTTTTCTAAAACAAACAAGGTAATATTTCGTGTTTGGAAATTCAAGAAATCGTGCCCTATCGTGTTGGGTTTTGGTTTTTCGTTTGACCAAATAACCAAATATCCTTTAAAAATTATGTCCATGTTTTCAAAATAAGGCAATATTTATGTGTTTGGAGATACGAGGAATCATGTCCTATCGTGCTGGATTTCAGTTTTTCATTTATCCAAATAATTGAATATCCTTATAAAAATATCAATGCATAAACTTTGGAAATTATGAGAGGATCTCGGCATTGAGAGTAACACCCCTATCCCGTGTCTGATCACCAGATTAGGGTTAAAGGCGTTACCAGGCAGATCGAAAACATTTACAGAATTAATCATACAACAATTCATTAATATCAATCATAATGTCCCTTAAGTAGGTCATCGAGACCTTAAGCATGCCTATAAACCGAGTCGGGACTAAATCGAGATACATACAAAAATTTGTGTGTAATTAAAAACTTTTGTAACATACAGGGGACACACGACCATGGGGGTAGGCCGTGCCTCACCCACAGCTACTTGACACTCCCGTGTGTCCTCCCTGTGGTAGTATACTACCAAAATCAACGCGGTCACCAAGCACGCCCGTGTGCTAAGGCCGTGTACTAATAGGTCACATACTGCCATTTCTCACACGGCCACCAAGCACACCTGTGTCGAGTCTGTGTGCAAATCAAGCCACATTCTACCAATTTACCCACGGTCTTAGGCACGACCGTGTGCCTCAACCGTGTGACATTATTTGCCATTTTACAAGGCCAATATGCCACCCACTTAGGGTCTTCGTACAAGTAATATATATATCAACACATACCTTGCATATATGGCAACCAAAACATACCAAATTGACCATTCAATTTATACACTCAATACTAATTCTGTAACATCCTTAATTAGGGGCTGTTATGTTTGTATTAATTGCATGTGAATGGCTTGAGATTGTTGGTAATCAAGGTGTCTTGGGGTCCAAGCATGACCTTGGGTTGGGCCTGGGTCATGGCTAAATTTTCTGTTCTAGGTATTTAGAAGGGGAAGTTAGTGAAGTTAGGGGTTAAAAGGAGTTGTTGGAGTGTTTTGATGCAAATAACCTAGTGGTAAAGTGGCAAGGGAGGCACCACTAAGGTACAAGGGATGAGACGCCACATACAGGGGAAAGGAGCTCAGGTTCGAGAAGGAGAAATGCCATTTTCTGCTTACCATTTTGACGCCAAGGAGGGAGGAGTTGTGCTCAGCTCAAACTCTGTAAGATAAGATTTAAATGAGTGGAGAAGAGATGATTTAGGAGTTTGATCAATTCAAACTCATTTAAATGGTTGGCCAGGAGTGATTTAGGGAGTTTGCCGAAATCTGGACTCTAGTGTGAGGAAGAGCAATCGGTTGGGAGACTAGGGGGAGTGCCAAAATTTCTAATGACATTTTCGGCTAGCCTTTGTCATAGAGCATTTGGTTGTGAGCTAAGCCGAAACCCCCTTTAGACTAGCCGATTTCTTCTCTTGATGTACAATTCAACTCTTAAACATCTAGCCGAATCTCCCTCTTCCCCCATTCTCTTCTTTTCTTTTCACTCATACTTGTTCCAAAACCCATCAGCAACATTCTTTTCTCTTCATTCTCTCTTTGCCGAAACTCCCTTAATCTCTTCTCTTTTAACCAAAGCCGAATACCATTCATCTTTCTCCCATTCTCTCCTTCCACTTTGGCTGAATCTCAATTCCTATTTCATAAGCCTCTACCAAAATCTCTCAAACACTCCCCTTCTCATTTTTATTTTTGGCCGAATATCAATGAAGCAGAGACCTCCCTTGATTTCTTCTCTAATCGATTTTGGAAGGGGTGAGTGTTCTTGGCTGAACCTCTGTTATTTCTTTTCTTTTCTCTCTGTCGACATGTGTAGGACAAAAGTCAAATTTTGGTATTTGTCTTGACTTTTAATCAACTATGCAATCGGTTTCTTTTAGGATCTTTGGGATTTTGAAGTAGTAGATCGGAGTCATCTATTCTCTGTCAATCGGTCTTAGTAAGTCAGTGGTAAGGGTTTATGCTGACTCCATCTTTCTTTTAATTATTTGAAAAGCCGAAGGCTATTAGTTATAGATCTTGGCCGATTATAGGGAAGGCTCTATATCGTAGATCTCGGGTTGAGATTGGTGATCAAAAAGTGTTAAGGTAAGGATTGTTATTCAGTGTGTTAACTTTTTGGGATTTACAAGTGTAGCCGAATGGCTCTGTACTAATAATTGTCATTGACCGAGTGTAGGAGGGGGAATCTAGTGCGTTAGATCTTGGTTTTCGGGATTCAATAGTCGCGTTAGTAATCAAGCGTGTCACTTACACACTTCATAATCTATGTAAACCTGTTAATAACTTAAAACTGTGTTAAAAGCCAAAACTGTGTAGATTTCGATTTGTTACCTTTATGGGTATGAGCAAGGATTACGGGTAAGTCCATTTTGGTTGAGATTATGGCACATGTTTTCTGATGTTAATATCTATCTCATGATTGATATATGTTTAACGATTAAGCATGATGGCATGATTTGTATGTGCATGAGCATTTATGTAGGTGATATGAGAGGAGGGGGAAGATTGATATCTGTGACTTTGGGTCACCAGTGGTTTGGCACCACCAATGGTTTGGTACCACAGTTGATATTTGTGACTTTGGGTCACCAGAGGTTTGGCACCTCATAGCGACTCGTCTCAGTGGCTTCGCACCACAGTGGGCTTGCCCTACATTTGATAAAACGGGATTGTCGCCAGTGATTTGGTATCACAACGTGGGTTGGCCCCACATATAGATTATTTGTGACTTTGGGTCACCAATGGTTTGGCACCACATTATTGATATCAGTGACTTTGGGTCACCAGTGGTTTGGCCGCACCAGTGGTTTGGTACCACACGGGGTAGAAAAAGGAGTTGTGGATGGTTAGGTTGGGGTTCATGATATGTTTGCTTGATTATGATCTGTGTAAGCATGTTGCTAAAATCGGGAGGGGAATTATGCACTGAGTCTTGGTGACTCACCTTCTCCCTTATCTTTTCAGGTGACTCGTAGATCACGGATGAGGAGCCGGGTGGACTCGAGGTGGCCAAGCAACATCTATTTCGGTTTTATTTAGACTTTCGGTTTGGGGTACTTCTATTTTAAATTGATTTTATTTGGGTTTGTAATAAGGCCATTAGTTTTTTTTATTTAGGGTTTTATTATATCTACTTTAATTGTCTGGGTGTTGTTAAATAAACTGGTTAGCGTGTATTAAATAACTTAATAACCAAAGTTTCACAAAAAAATATACAACACAATAGGTTTTTCTCAAATCTTACCATCGGGTAACAATATTTTCAAGAGGATAACAAGGTTGGCTCAAATACTTCTAGAAATCTAAGTTGTCCATGTTCAAAGACAAACGGTTCTAATTTAACTAAGTAAGAATTATTCGGGTTTCAATAGGTTTAACTCTTTCTATTGAGCAATGAATGATGAACGAATTTTAAAGAACAAAAAAAGCCTTTCAGAATTTCAAAGCAAATAAAGAAGTTCTTTTCGCTGAACTAAATCGACAACTTATTTTCTTCGAAACGTATTCACTCCGTGACATGACTGATTCGGTCGTGGTGTGTTGACCGGGTTTGGGGTGTTACATTTTTGGTATTAGAGCCAAGTTCAAAAGCTCGACTGTGGGCCCGAGGCCCAAAATGTTTAAAAGTAAGGTTTTGAAAAATTTTGTGGGAAATGTACATGGTTTGAACAACATGGCGCCGAGTCTCCAGACCAATCCGCCCGTGTAAGTATCCCTAACCTTGTGTGATTTGTATGTGGAAGAAATGGGTATTTTGGGATCAGTAGAATAGTAGATTAAGGGTTATTGAACCCTAGGAATAGCCTACTCAAATGCAAAATTACATAAGACTTAAATATCAACTAAACAAACCTGTGAGTACGTCGCTAAGATTAAGGGTGTGGCAGCCATTGTGCACATGTCTAGGAATGGATTCAGGGAGAGTTTGGTATTTAAGCAGTCCTAGTGACTCACCTCCTCTTCACTCGAATCCTACCTGGTGCGTAGTGACGGTTCACTCTAACTGAGACGACCTATTCATAGGCTAAATTCAATAACTAAAACCCGAAAGGGACTAGCCACCTTGTTTTGTACAACCATAAAATTAAACCTTGGTTTCAAAAATTACCAAAGTACCCTTGATTTGAAAAATGACCAAAATACCCTTAATTTGTAAATTGACCAAATTACCCCTAACTTGTAAAATTACTGAAATACCCTCGGTATGAAAAATTGCCTAGGTACCCCCGAATTGAAAATTTCTAAAATACCCTTATTTCGTAAAATCACCTGGAACCATATTTTGGAAAATTACAAAAATACCCCTGGTTTATGAAATTACCAAAATACCCCCGATTTTTGAAATTTTTAAAATACCTATGATTTGTAAAAGGTTTCCAAATTAACCCTGATTTATTACTGAAATACCCCGATAGGTTAAATTATGAAAATAACCCCTAGTAGCAAAATGACGAGAATACCCCTACAAGTGGTGAGTGTGGCTGAATGATGCTTTTGAGGAACGAATGTGATTCTCTGAATTAGGGTAGAAGACTAGAAACGAAAACTTTGTAATGATCGAAAGAACTACTACTAAACTTCTTTACATAAAACTTATTTGTGGGTAATCAGTGGAACAAAAGCTAATGCATAAAATTTCTTTAAGCAGATTAAATCGCGATCATAGACATGAGTTCTCGGGGACGTGGTCGTAATATGCGAGGGCGTGGTAGAGGTAGAATGACCGTATCAGAACCCGTTAGGTCTGGTCAAGGGTCCGAGAATGAGATACCACCACCACCAGTCTTTGGTGTAGAGTATCGAGGATCGACGGGGATGATGCGTTGTCGCAGCGATCTTTGCGAGTTCTTGAGAGAGTGGCTGGAGTAGGTGGAGGTACGGGAGCTCAAAAATCCGTATCTGAGCGACTCCGAGCCAATGGAGCTGAGGTATTCTGAGGTGTTTCTGTTGTGGCACCCAATACGGCTGAGTATTGGTTGGAGGCAACAGAACGAATCATGGATGATTTGGATCTGACGGTGGAGGAGAAACTGAAAGGGGTAGTGTCATTTCTCCGAGATGAGTCATACCAGTGGTGGCTCACAGTTCGGGACGGTGCTGCCACGGATGATCTCACTTGGGATTATTTCAAGATGGCCTATCAGAAGAAATATGTTGGGACCAGTTATATTAATGCGCAGAGGAAGGCGTTTCTGAGGCTGGTTTAGGGGAGTAAGTCCGTAGCAGAGTATGAGGCGAAATTCTTGAGGTTGAGCCGATATGCTCGTGGTATCGTGGCTACGGAGCACGAGCGATGTGTCAGGTTTGAGGACTGACCGAGTGATGATGGTGAGATTATGCGATTGCTCCACGCAAGGAGTGGGAGTTTGCTGTATTGGTAGAGAAGGCTAAGGTAGCCGAAGAGGTTAAGGAATCGGTAAGATAGAATGCAGATAGGAATAGATAGAAGAGAGGTTTTGGACCATCTGGATCAGCCAAAAACTCCTAGAAAAGGGCTAGACATGGTGGGCTGAATCAGTTTGGGAGACCTATTACTGCTAATCAAGGACCAGTGTAGTGTAATCGGTGTGGAAAATCTCATTGGGGAGGATGTTGGACCGGTGGCAAATGATGTTTTGAGTGTGGATCACTGGATCATCGTGTGAGAGACTGTCCATGGAAGTTAGCCAGGATTCAATCTAAGGGTCAAGGCCGTGCTCAGTTTAGGAATGAGGGACCGCAACCGCAAAGGGGTCGTATTGCTGGTAGAGGAGGAAATGGTTCTGGTCGGGGCTGTGGGGCACCGAGCAGAGGTGCGGGCAACACTGAAGTAAGACAACCTGGATTGGTATATGCAGCGAGGCGTCGAGAGGAAGGCGACGCATCAGACGTCATAACCGTTACGTTCCTAATCTTTGGATTACCATATACTACTTTGATAGATGTGGGTTTGATGCATTCGTATGTTACCAGTAGTATAGCAGAGACTATGAACCTAAACTTTGAGACTACTTTTAGGGAGGTGACTTTCTTAGGTCACGTGGTGTTAGCTGAAGGGATTAGAGTGGACCCCCGCAAGATTGAGGCAGTGTTGGACTGGAAACCGCCTAAGTTGCAGAGATTTGGAGTTTTCTAGGTCTGGCGGGGTATTACCGAAGATTTGTAGAAGGATTTTCTCTAATCGCAGCACCGTTGACCAGGTTATTGAGGAAAATAGTCTCATTTGTGTGGTCTGAGAAAGAATAGGAAAGTTTCGATAAGTTGAGGAATATTCGACGAAGCTCGATTACGGTTCGACTGAGGCAGGGAAGGAGTTCACGGTTTATTGTGATACATCGCATACTGGCTTGGGATGTGTGCTGATGCAGAAAGGGAAAGTTGAGGCATATGCGTCTCGACAGCTGAGACCGCATGAGGTTAACTATCCGACACATGACTTGGAATTGGCTGCGGTGGTTTTCGCCCTAAAAATATTGAGACACTATTTGTACGGAGAGAAGTCGATAGTCTACACGGACCACAAGAGTTTGAAGTATCTTTTGACTCAGAAGGACTTAACTTTGAGACAGTGTAGATGGATTGAGCTGTTGAAGGACTACGATTGTTCAATTGAGTATCATATGGGCAAGGCTAACATGGTTGCAGACGCGTTGAGCCATAAGGTAGTGTCAGATCTAAGAGCGATGTTTGCCCATCTTAGCTTGTATGACGACGTGAGTCTTTTGGCAGAATTGTAGGTTAAGCCGACTTGGGCAGAACATATTAAAGAAAAACAATTAGTGGATGAGGGTTTGAATGCTCGAAGGTTGCAAGTGCAGAGTGGTGGTTTGGAAGGTTACAGCTTGACCAACGAGGGAGTGTTGTGTTTTCAAGGAAGAGCTTGTATGCCGAAGGACATCGAGTTAAGGCAGAGGATACTTCAGGACGCACATAGCAGCCCATATGATATGCATCTTGGAAGTAGCAAGATGTACCGGGATTTGCGAGAGCAGTTTTGGTGGCCAGGTCTGAAGCAGAAAGTGACTGAGTTTGTGGGTAAGTGTCTGACGTGTCAGCAGGTCAAAGTTGAGCATCAATTACCGTCGGGTTTACTTCGGCCGGTGAAGATTCCTCAGTGGAAGTGGGAAAGGATTACGATGGACTTTGTTAGTGGGCTACCCCTTATGCCTAGTAAGAAGGACTCAGTCTGGGTGATTGTGGACCGTTTGACTAAATCAGCTTATTTCATACCGGTAAGGGTTGATTACTCGCTTCAAAAGTTAGCTAAGCTGTATGTGGCAGAGATAGTGAGGTTGCACGGTGTGCCAGTATCAATCATCTCGGATAGGGATCCCAGATTCACGTCGAGATTCTGGAAAGCATTGCATCAGGCGTTAGGTATGCGGTTGGATTTTAGTACGACATTTCATCCGCAGTCGGATGGACAGTCGAAAATGGTTATACAAATCTTGGAAGATATGTTGAAAGGCTGTGTCTTGGACTTTAGAGGTAGTTGGAAAGAATTTCTACCGTTAGTTGAATTTGCATACAACAATAGTTACCAGGCGAGCATTAGGATGGCACCATATGAGGCGTTGTATGGTAGGAAGTGTCGTACCCCTACATGCTGGACAGAGTTGGGTGATCGTCAGATGTTGGGATCGGAGATGGTTGCTGAGACTGAGGAATAAGTCAAGTTGTTTTAGGCTCGTCTAAAGGAAGCTTCAGATAGGCAGAAGTCATATGTCGATCTTAAGCGGAGAGATATTGAGGTTGTAGTGGGTGACAGGGTTTTTCTAAAGGTCTCGCCATGGAAGAAAGTGCTGAGGTTTGGAAGGAAAGGCAAGCTAAGCCCAAGATTTATTAGCCCATATAAGGTGTTAAGACGAGTAGGACCACTAGCTTATCAGCTCGAGTTGCTAGTGGAACTAAGTCAGATACATGATGTATTCCACGTCTCCATGCTTAGGCGTTACCGTTCAGATCCATCGCATGTTGTATCGGTGGAGGAAATTGAGGTGAGCCCAGATTTGACCATGGAAGAGGAACGGTCTGATTCGGATCGGGGCGTAAAAGTTTTGCATAGGAAATCAGTTCCATTAGTGAAGGTGTTATGGCAGAATCATAGCATGGAAGAAGCCACGTGGGAACCTGAGGATGTGATGAGGCAGCAATACCCTCAACTCTTTTGACCAGGTAATTTCGAGGTCGAAATTATTTTAAGGGGGTAGAACTGTAACATCTTTAATTAGGGGCTATTATGTTTGCATTAATTGCATGTGAATGGCTTGACGTTGTTGGTAGTCAAGGTGTCTTGAGGTCCAAGCATGACCTTGGGTTGGGCCTGGGTCATGGCTAAATTTTCTATTCTAGGTATTTGGAAGGGGAAGTTAGTGAAGTTAGGGGTTAAAAGGAGTTGTTGGAGTGTTTTGATGCAAATAACCTAGTGGTAAAGTGGCAAGGAGGCACCACTAAGGTACAAGGAGGAGACGCCACATACGAGGGAAGGGAGCTCAAGTTGACGGCAGAAATCCCATTTTCGCTTACCATTTTGACGCCAAGGAGGAGGAGTTGTGCTCGGCTCAAACTCACATCGAGATAAGGTTTAAATGAGTGGAGAAGAGATGATTTAGGAGTTTGATCAATTCAAACTCATTTGAATGGTTGGCCAGGAGTGATTCAGGGAGTTTGCTGAAATCTGGACTTTAGTGTGAGGAAGAGCAATCGGTTGGGAGACTAGGGGGAGTGCCGAAATTTCTAATGACATTTTCGACTAGCCTTTGTCATAGAGCATTTGGTTGTGAGCTAAGCCGAAACCCCCTTTAAACTAGCCAATTTCTTCCCTTGATGCACCATTTGACTCTTAAACATCTAGCCGAATCTCCCTCTTCCCCCATTCTCTTCTTTTCTGTTCTCTCATACTTGTTCCAAAACCCCATCAACAACATTCTTTTCTCTTCATTCTCTCTTTGTCGAAACTCCCTTAATCTCTTCTCTTTAAACCAAAGTCGAATACCATTCATCTTTTTTCCATTCTCTCATTCCTCTTTGGCCGAATCTCAATTGCTATTTCATAAGCCATTGCCGAAATCTCTCAAACACTACCCTTCTCATTTTTATTTTTGGCCAAATATCAATCAAGCAGAGACCTTCCTTGATTTTTTCTCTAATCAATTTTGGAAGGGGTAAGTGTTCTTGGCTGAACCTCTGTTATTTCTTTTCTTTTCTCTCTGTCGACATGTGTAGGACAAAAGCCAAATTTCGGCATTTGTCTTGACTTTTAATCAACTATGTAATCGATTTCTTTTGGGATCTCCGGGATTTTGAAACAGTAGATCGGAGTCATCTATTCTCTGTCAATCGGTCTTAGTAAGTCAGTGGTACGGGTTTATGCTGACTCCATCTTTCTTTTAATTATTTGAAAAGCTGAAGGCTATTAGTTATAGATCTTGGTCGATTGTAGGGAAGGCTCTATCTCGTAGATCTCGGGTTGAGATTGGTGATCAAAAAGTGTTAAGGTAAGGATTGTTATTCGATATGTTAACTTTTCAAGATTTACAAGTGTAGCCGAATGGCTCTGTACTAACAATTGTCATTGGCCGAATGTAGGAGGGGGAATCCAGTGCGTTAGATCTTGGTTTTCGAGATTTGGTAGTCGCGTTAGTAATCAGGTGTGTAACTTACACACTTCATAATCTATGTAAACCTGTTAATAACTTAAAACTGTGTTAAAAGCCGAAACTGTGTAGATTTCGATTTGTTACCTTTATGGGTATGAGCAAGGATTACGGGTAAGTCCATTTTGGTTGAGATTATGGCACATGTTTTCTGATGTTAATATCTATCTCATGATTGATATATGTTTAACGATTAAGCATGATGGCATGATTTGTATGTGCATGAGCATTTATGTGGGTGATATGAGAGGAGGGGGAAGATTGATATCTGTGACATTGGGTCACCAGTGGTTTGGCACCACCAGTGGTTTGGTACCACAGTTGATATTTGTGACTTTGGGTCATCAGAGGTTTGGCACCTCATAGCGACACGTCCCAGTGGCTTCGCATCACAGTGGGTTCACCCCACATTTGATAGAATGGGATTTCGCCAGTGATTTGGTATCACAACGTGGGTTGGCCCCACAAAAGGATTATTTGTGACTTTGGGTCACCAGTGGTTTGGCACCACATTATTAATATCAGTGACTTTGGGTCACCAGTGGTTTGGCAGCACCAGTGGTTTGGTACCACACGGGGTAGAAAAAGGAGTTGTGGATGGTTATGTTGGGGTGCATGATATGTTTGCTTGATTATGATTTGTGTAAGCATGTTGCTAAAATCGGGAGGGGGATTATGCACTGAGTCTTGGTGACTCACCTTCTCCCTTATCTTTTCAGGTGACTTGTAGATCGCAGATGAGGAGCCGGGTGGACTCGAGGTGGCCATGCGACATCTATCCCGATTTTATTTAGACTTTCGATTTGGGGTACTTTCATTTTAAATTGATTTTATTTGGGTTTGTAATAAGGCCATTAGTTTTTTTTTTTAATTTAGGGTTTTATTATATATGCTTTAATTATCTGGATGTTGTTAAGTAAACTGGTTAACGTGTTTTAAATAACTTAATAACCAAAGTTTTCAAAAAAATATACAACACAACAGGTTTTTCTCAAATCTTACCATCGGGTAACAATATTTTCAAGAGGATAACAAGGTTGGCTCAAATGCTTTTAAAAATCTAAGTTGTCCATGTTCAAAGACAAACGGTTTTAATTTAACTAAGTAAGAATTACTCGGGTTTCAAAAGGTTTAACACTTTCTATTGAGCAATAAATGATGAACGAATTTTAAAAAAACAAAAAAAAAAAGCCTTTCGAAATTTCAAAGCAAATAAAGAAGTTCTTTCCGCTGAACTAAACCAGGAACTTGTTTTCTTCGAAACGTATTCACTCCGTGACATGCCTGATTCGGTCGTGGTGTGTTGACCGGGTTTGGGGTGTTACAAATTCCAACCATGATGATTCCAAAGAATAAACTTATATCATTACAAGCATAATTCATTCAATAGCTCACTCAAAACTTGGCCATTTCATAAGCTTCCACCTTACCAAGATATGCATCATATATCACATTCATTCAAGCATATTACCAAATTAAACTTGGTAAAACACATGGCTAAGTTCACTTTCAAAAACATATACACATATCTAGTCTATACATGCCATATTTAGCTATATACATTTCCAAAAGGGTACCAAAATAAGTTTTTGTAGTGTGATGACGATCCTTGACAATCCTGAGCCTTCAGTAGCTTCGATGACCTATAAAACAGGGAAAAACACACACACAGAGTAAGCTTTCAAAAAGCTTAGTACGTCATATACAAATAAACACATTGGCACATATATCGATCACTTAGCAACTATCACACATATATATAACTTGGTTCGTAAACTTATGGCCACATTTGCCACACTCAACATTTCAAGATTCACATTTTCATTTTCAATAATACCTTTCTTCATATCAAAGTCATATAGGTACTTACATTTTATGCACACTTAATATACATTCAACGTAGCTGAAATGGATAATCATTCACTTATTTGCTCACAGCTCGTATTTACGATTCGTTTCACAAACTTGCCCGTTGAACCTTTAGGAATCTCGTAGGATGCTCAGTAAGATCAAAATAGTTGTACAATGACAACGTCCCATACGAGGTCTTATATGCACTTGGATATCGATGCCACTGTCCCAGACAGGGTCTTATACGAATCAATACGATGCCAATGTCCTAAACATGGTCTTACACGTAAAACTCATGTTGATGACAACGTCCCAGACGTGATCTTACTCATAAAGCTTATATCGAAGCCAACGTCCAAGACGTGGTCTTACACGAGATCACAAATCAATGCCAACGTCCTAGACGTGGTCTTACATGATGAAACAGAACAGATACCTATGTCATGACAGAGCTAATCCTATCTATTTCTAGGTTCATACGGGGACTTCTTGGCTTTATCACTATATCGAACTTATTTCGGAATTCACACACTTAGCATCTCATACTCTTTCATTTTCATCGATAGACATATGAATACATATATTCAATACAATACAGATAAGTTTATTTGCATAGTGACTTACCTCGGATTTGGTTTATCGAACGAAAATGACTACTCGGTTATTTTCGCTTTCCCGCGATCTAAGTCCGTTTTCCTCGGTTCTTGATCTAAACATATTCAAAATTTATCCTTTTATTCACTATTTCATTCAATTAAAGCCAAACACATATATTTAGGGCTATTTGCAACTTAGCTCTCACATTTGCACATTTTATCAATCTAGTCCATTTTACTCAAAACATCAAATTTCACAAGATCAATGCATACACAAGCTTAGCCGAATACATATACATCACATACAAGCCCACATTTCTCATCAAACTTGCAATTTAGTCCTTCAATTTACCATTTTCTCATTTTAGCCCTATTTAGCTAAATTTATCAAAACTTCAAGAACATAACATGTTCATCTAGCTCAAATATTGCATTTTTCATTCTCAAACATCACAAAGTTTGTAAAATCATCAATGGCATATTTCACATATATCATCAAAACACAAAATCAAGGCATGAGTTTTGTAGCTATCAAAGCAACGATTACAAAAACGTAGAAATTATCAAGAACTGAAGTAAAAACATACCTTAATTTGACCTCACAATAGCCGAATAGCCTAACTAGATTTTCTCTTTTCTTTCTTTGAAAATTTCTGCTAAAAAGGACGATAACTATCATCTTTTCTTTTTTTTTGTTTTATTATAATCATATTATTATTCCATTTACTAAAATACCCTTTCATTTAATATAAGAAAACATATATATAACAAGGGCACATTTGACCTTTATCCATCCAGTATCTAAATAGTGGTCTTATTGCCTCATAAGGCCTTCTCTTTTAAAAGCCATAACACCTTGATACTTAACAAATATCATGCAACTTTCACATTCAATGCATTTTCATCCTTTTGTCAAATTAAACACGCAAACAGACAAATTCGCTTACGAAAATTTACCACATGCTAATTCACATATCAACGGCAAAGAATATAATATTAAAATATTATACGAACTCAGATTTGTGGTCCCGAAACCACTGTCCTGACTAGGGTATAAATCAAACTGTTACATTGAGGGTTTGAAATGTCATATCCTCTCGTGTTGGATGTGATATTTTACTCCTTCGAAACAAGAGAATCTCAATATCCAATTTGAGTTATTTAAAATTTTTTAAAAATAGAATTTCAAAATTATTTCAAACTTTTCGACATTAGGACATCAATTAATCAATTTGGTACCAATTTTGGGCGTTGCCGGTGCTAATCCTTCCTAAACGTAACCGACTCTCGAACCCGTTTTCTTCTTGAAATTCATAGACCAAAATTAATTTCTTTTAAAAATAAAAGAAAATGTTTTATAGGTGACCCGATCAAACCTAAACAAAAAGGATTGGTGGCTACTCCATATTTCATTTTAAAGTCGATCCCACTCATTTTTCAAACATGAAAAATTGGTTTTGACAGCTTGGCGGCTCTACTGGGGACTGGTTGAGAGTCAGGTCATAAATTGATTAATTTTTTTATCCTTTTGATTGAAATTTTGGAAAATCATTTTGGAAAAATCATGTTTCTTTTGATGCATTTGTTTCTGCTATGATAGCAATAATGTCGAGTCTCATAAAATACTTTGGCATTGTATGACCGTTGTGGTCATACCTTTAAGTGGAAGTGATAAACTATGCCTTCGTGAGGTTTTCACCTCTGCATGGGCTAGTGGGCTACTTCCGGAATACATCCGTACCTATGTGCTTCGTAAGATTTTCATCTCCGCATGGCCGTAGGGAAATGTATTCCCCTGAATTGAACTCGATCCATATGAACCTATAATGGGTGAGGATTGAGGAATCTGCTGGTTCAAGTACCCATTCCTTAGAACCAAACTACATATAGAGAGACCTAGGAGCCTACCCTAGATAGAGCCACGCCAAACCCTAGTGGTCACTCGGACAGATGTTACGTGTTGTTTATTTCTCTTGCACTAACATGTTTTCTTTTGTTTTGATTGCATTGCATCGCATCATCATATAAAGGAGGTGTTGATTAATATTCGATTGTTAAATAGAGGAGTTTGTCGTAAGGAAATGGATTGCTTGATAAAGTGGGTTATAATACGGTTATTCGAATATAGTCCAGGTAAACAACGAGAGAAGGCTGATAGTCTGCAGAAGAGTACAAGACTTTGCCCGAGAATTCAAGCCAACAAGGATTATTTGAGAGTCATCATGTCTCAATGAGCATCGTGGAGGATAAGTGAGTGAAGAGTCACTACCTGGATCAAGCAACAAGGAGCTAGAAGAGACATTTATTGAGAAAGTTCACGAGACACGACCATAAAATTTGGATACGAAAAGGATTGGTGTTTTCACCTGGACTATGAGGACAAAGCCGCATACGTAATCCATTTTATGTAAAGAAATTTTTTTCCTAGAAAAGTTCTTTTAATGGAATTGAATTCAGAATCAATGTCTCTCTTTCTTTCTGCATTCATTTCATGCATCTGCATTGTATTTCATGCATTTGCATTACATTTTATCACATGAAATAAAATTTGTAGAAAGACTCTAATTAATTAAAACTTATTTTAGTAACCTGGAAACCAACAAAAATAAACCAAGCACGCACCCTTACGATACAAGCAAAAAAAGTAAAGCAATGGATAAAAGACTAGAGAAGTTGGAACAAACGCAGAAGGAGATGCAAGAACAGATGCAAGCACAAATGCAGGAGCGACTTGCTAAGATCGAAGAGGATATGATGGACAAAATGATGGAATCGAGAAAATATGATGACTCAGATAACGAGCTGTTGAAAGGGATTATGGATAAAAGAAAGAACTGCATGGTTAATGTTGAGGAGAATACTGAGTATCATCAATATCCCCATGATTTTACTCTACCACACGTGCAAACACTATCTAAAGTGACTAACATAGGCCATCTGTCACGATCAGGCCTCAGTAATTCCAAGCTGATGCTTCAGTGAACCTCCAAACTGGCCCAGGTTTAGGAAATAATCTAATCATTACTAATGTCCCTAATTTGGATGAAATAGCTGAAGGAGAGAAGACAAAAGCGGAATTGCCAAAATAGCTAGAAGATAGATGTAAATGGTTGGAGGAGAAGTTTAAAGCGATCAAAAGTGTTGATAACTGTTACGGAATTGATGCCAAAGATTTAAGCTTGGTCCCAGACTTGGTGCTCCCATACAAGTTCAAAATGCCTGAATTTGATAAGTATAATGGGACAAGTTTCCCCGAGGCTCATATTACTATGTTTTGCAGAAGAATGACGGGGTACATTAATAATGACCAATTGTTAATCCATTGCTTCGAGGATAGCTTTGGTGGGCAAGCGATGACCAAATGGTATAACCGGTTGAGTCGTGCAAAATTGGTTCATGGAGATTTAGCCCAAGCATTCATGAAACAATATAGTCATATGGCGGACATGACTCCCAATAGAAATACTGATAAACCGTAAAAGTAACATATTTTAATCCCACATTTAGTATGCTTTTGGATGAATTTATCTTTAATTTATGTAAAAAGGTGCTTTTAATCCTTTCTTTTCATGTCTTATACTCAGGAAAGCACCCAAGGATAAAAAGGACGTAAAATGGGTTTAAAAAGGACCAAAGTGGGCCAACCGAAAAAGTCGACACGGCCTGAACTTCATGCCACACGATCGTGCCCCAATATTTAGATTGCACACGGTCACACCCTGATTTACACGACCATACCTCGTCGACAAAAAGCCCAACATGACCTGACCCCGATGTACACGACTGTGCCCCAATTGGCAGACCTGAAGCATGGCCTCTACCCAGATATTGAATGGGAGTGTCAAAGCCGTGCCTAAATCGACATAATGGAGACACGGGCTGGACCATGATTTACAAGGGCGTGTCAAGGCCGTGCCCCTGCCACGGGAAAGAGCAATTTCACTCAAAATTGGATGCTTGGAGCCCAAGAAATGCAATCCTAAGTCTACTCAAACACTTAGGATGAATTGCACTTGAATTACGAGTACTTAGGAGCAAGTAAAGCATCCCAAACGTCTATATAAACAATCCAAGGCAGCAATTCAAGGGCAGCAGGTTTTAGCGGAGTTTTCTGCCAGAGCTTTACTTATTTAGGGAATTACTCGAAGATAGCCAGTTGATCCATCTCGAAGAGTCAAAATTCTACTCAAGATGGAGGATCTCTCCTTCAATTCCTCTAGGGGGTTTAGGGATTTCTTATGTTTTGTTTTATCCTTTCTCTTGAGATGTTTTCTTATTTTATTATGAACTAGATCCTTCAGATACCAAGGGATGAAACCTATGATGGATTTTGTTATTTAATTCTTTCGGTTTATATGATAAATACTTAGTTTGTTCTTAATTATGTTGCTCAATTTAATCTGATGTGCTTAGGTAGAGGAGGAATAAACCCTGCCTAAGAGTATATCTAGCATAATTAAGCGGAGTTATCGGGCACTTAGAGATAGGGTTACGAGATTTTACCGGATTAGGGTGAAACCTAATATGGGAGTCCATTGACCGATTTACTACTTCCTTAGGGGGTTATTATAAGAAAACGAGAGTTCCACTAATTAACCTAAGGTTAGATGTTAATCATTTTGAGAGAAGGTTTAATATAGGTTAGGGAGTCTCACGGATCAAGCTAAGTGAAAGAAATCATATGAATTGAAAGTTACATAATATGTGAAGTCATAGGTGGATTCTTCCCGAGGGTATCATTTTTATCAACTGAGTTTTCCAAAGTCTTTTCCCAGTTTATTCTTTTGTCTTTGCATTTAGTTTAAGTATTTCATTAGTCTTAGATAAGTTAATTAATCACTCCATATTTAAGGCTAAATAATAGGAAGAAAGTGAGTAATAGTACTTTTAGGTTCCTTGGGTTCGATAAGATATTCTTGCCAAAGCTAAACTACTGTTCGACAGGTGCACTTGCCTCTATCGTTGTCAGAGTTAGTCTACAGGTTTGATTATCCTTTATAAATTTTAAAACTAGGCTGTTTTACAACGATCAATTACCCTTCAAAACATAGAGAAAAGGGCGAATGAAAGTTTTATACAGTATACGCAGCGGTGGAGAGAGGTTGCCACCCAAGTTCAGCCACCACTTCTGGAGAAAGAGACCACAATTCTCTTTATTAATACACTGAAGGCCCCGTTTGTCACTCATATTTTAGGGAGCATTACAAAGAGCTTCTCAGACGTCGTAATGACTGGATAAATGATTGAGAATGCCATAAATAGTGGAAGGATAGAGGCGGGAGAAAGTGTCAAAAGATAAACCCCAGGAAATAGGGAAAATGAAGTGAACAGCTCGAGCATGCATTCCAAATCAGTCACTGCAGGTCAACTGACGGCTGTGACCACTGGTCATTAAGGTTCATCAAGGAAAGATTCTTGTACAAGGCAAAGCAATGAGAAACTCCAATTTACGCCGATCCCAATAACATATAAGGAGTTGTATAAAAGCTTATTTGACGCGCATGTTGTGTCTCCTCACTACCTGAAATCGATGCAACCTCTATACCCAAAATAGTATGACCAAAATGCCAGTGTGAGTACCATACGGGAGTCACATGGCATTCGATAGAAACTACCTTGCTTTCATGAAATTGGTGGAAAAATTCATCAGCATGGGTATTGTGAAGTTAGATGACGCGCCAAATGCAGAAATATGAACCTTGGAGCGTTTTGGACAATCGAACTACGGAAGAAATTCCTGTAGTATTCAGAGCATACTTAGAGTAATGCACAAAACGTACTTTTTGCTTTAAGCCTAGAAGCAATAGGATTTCTTTTGTGAAATAGGCTTGTGTCCAGAATTTTTATCTCAATAAAATGCATTTTTTTAAGCAAATATTTTTCATTCTTTCCATTTCATAATATATATTATTTAGAATATTCTTTCATTCTTTATTCATGACCATACCATACAAATGATCATCCTTATATTTATTTATTCTTTGGATTCTTTGCCTTCGTATCTAGGTACCCAGATATCAACGATGTGAGCGATGTTGTTACTGACTCCCTTTTTGAATGAGATATGGTTTTAAGAGATCTAAGGTCTTTGAAGATGACAGAGATCGTAACCTATCTTTCGATTTGTTAAGGATGGTAGAAGAAGATGAAAATAGACTCTACCTTGCAAAGGGTCAATGGACGTTGCGAGCTTAGGAAAAAGGTGAAGATCGAAGCCTAGCTCACCACTAAAATAAGGTGAGACATCATTGAGCTATTTTCAAGAAATCAAAGATGATTTCGCATGATCATATCAAGGCACGCCAGACTACTGAAACATGGGGATATTGCTAAGGTTGGAACCCATGTTAATGGTTCTTCAATGGCCAGACTAATCAAGAGGTCCAGACTAATCAAGTTGCATTAAATTCCAAATTGAGGAACACATGACTTTTGTGCCTCCATTGAAACACCCCACACCCGGCCCACGAGAATGGACCGGATCTGGTATGGTCCTAAAGTAAACCGGTTTCAAAGATTTTCGTTACTTAGAGAAAATTTGTAAAATTTTAGAAAACTATTATTTTGAGTTGGGCTTAGATTGGAAACCCATTTATTTAATCTTGTAAATCCAATTTGATGTAACATGTCCAAAATAGTTCTTAGCACAATATTGAAAGTAATGTAAAAACAAAGAATAATCCACTGGGCCTTATGGCCTTATTACATCAAGTAAACCCAAAATAAAGTTTAAGGTACCAAATAAAATAAAGTTTAAATAAAATAAAATCTCCGAATGTAGCATGGCCACCTCAAGGTCTACCGGCCCGGTCCGTCACTGCTCATCACCTGAAAATAATTCCCACAATGGGGTGAGTCAATAGACTCAATGTACATACAATACTAACATTCAACAAATCAGGCATTCATGTTCAAATCATCAGATCCATATAAAAATGAAATTATGATGCAACCCAAACCCAATCCTAATGGTCCAACCGCTACACACCACCCGTACCAGCCATTCACACCGTGGGGACTACTAAGTCAACCCTCCATCCGCTACACACCATCGAAGGCAGTCGCCCAAATACGTTGTATCATTAGACACTATATTCAAATAATGTAACTGGAGTTACCAAATTTCCGCAATGTGACCGTAGTCAACATATTTCGTTGGTGAGACCGAAGTCAACACCTTCGTTGGTGAGACTGAAGTCAACACCTACTCTCCCCCTTTCACATAAATCCCGAATGCCCCAAAAATTTATATATTATTTATAACTTAATTTCATGTTCATATACATATATTCGCATGTTATAAAATAACATATTTCACAATCCTATCAGAAGTAGGAAACGTACCTGGGTACTTTTTGCCACATTTGTGGTACTTAGCCACATTCACATTCTTATTCATATTCATATATTAAAATAATAGCCATAAAATATCAAAGGTTAGTAAGGGTACACACCTGATTTGCTTAATAAGGTTCCTTGAGATCTCGTAAACCCGATCTATTGCTTTAGATCTCAATTCCTACATTTGATTAATCACTTACTACTTTAATAAAAATAACCATTTGACCATAAATCCAAATCCTAGTAGGATTAGTATTCTTAAAACTTACCTTGTTGCCGATTTCAATACTAATCAAATCCCGAAATCTATGCTATGCTCTTCCTTGTATTCGGCCAAGCACTAAATCTCATCAGGGGCTAGTTTCGGCTTTTTAAACAAACAAGAATTAGATCTAACTATCAAAATAGGCCTTAGCCGAATGTTATAGACACTTACCTTGTGGATTTTAAATCCCGAAACTCACCGAATAACTAGGGAACACGCGGCCTATGGTGTACCTTCGGGAAAAGAACTTCTCCTTCCTTGTAGCCTACACTTAGTAAATCCCTAAAGATCTCTTCAAAGTTTTGGCAACCATGAACATTAATGGGATTAGCCCTAGATTTCGACAAGTCTAAAATATAAAAGAATGGAAACCAAACTTGGATCTTACCTTTATTTGAAGGAATCGATTGCACCTTCACTTCAACCTTTAGAGATTCGGCTTAGAGACTTGATGAACAATGGCTATGATTCCCTTATGGATTCGGTTTCAAAGATGAAAGAAGAGAGGAATAATAGGCTTAGAAGGAATGGCTAGGAGGCTAAAAGAAAAGAAGAAAAGAATGGATGCTCAAGAAGAATATTCGCAGAGGAAAAGAGAAGGAGAATGAATAATGAATGGCCCTAGTCTCATCCTTTTATAGCCGAAATTACTAGGCCAAGAATCCTTAACTTGGCCACCACTCTTCCTTATTTTCCTAATTAAAGAATAATTCTTCATTTATCCACCTATTTAGCTGAATTTTAAAGAGAATTAAACTCTTCCTTAAGAGTCCTTATGATCTTCTAATTAGCCGAGTTTTAAAGAGAGTGAGACTCCTCTTTTTGCAAGCCTTGTGCATCCACCTCTTGGGCTTCTAGAAGAAAAATAAAACTTATTTTATTTGCCTCTTATGTGACTCGAACTCAAGCCCAACACCCTTGCATGTGGGCCATTTCACGAGGCCTTAAGTGGCATCTTCAGCCACTTTTCCAAGTCTCATTAATGGGTCAAATTTCACGTACTTTATATTTTAGGGTCACCTGCCCTAAGTTCCCTTTGAACTTTAAAATTGACATTTCGGGGTCATTTTTAAGTTTCCAAAAATTTTCGCGCGGCTCTGTAAACTTGACATTTCCTAGGTTTCCAAAATGTTTACTTTCCTATTTTGGCTTAGTTTCCAAAATGTTTACTTTCCTCTTTTAGCTTAGGTTTCCAAAATGTTCACTTTCCTAATTTACTTCGGTTTCCAAAATGGTCACTTTCCTATTTTAGTTTAGTTTCCAAAACTTAACATTTCTAAAGCTTTTCCTTACATTTCCATACATCTCCTTACATTTCCATACATTTCCATACATTTCCTTACATTTCCATATATTTCCATACATTTCCATACATTTCCATACATTTCCTCTCATTTCCTTTCATTTCCTTTCATTTCCTTACATTTTCCTTATATTTCCTTACATTTCCCTACATTTCCTTTCATTTCCTTATATTTCCTTATATTTCATTTCATCTTAGGGTTCTTGAAACTCTTCAGAACACATCCAACACACCCACTGATCCCACTATCTCATGAATTACGCATGAACGCATAACCCCTAATCTAGGATGTTACAGTTCTACCCCCCTTAAAATAATTTCGTCCTCGAAATTACTTACAAACGAAAAATCATACATCTTAACTCGCCGCGCTACGCTTATGCTGCGCACTCTTATCTTAATAGAGCCATCATACTTCCTAGGCACATTATTTATTTATTTATTTATTTTTTAAGTTCACGTTCCCGAGAACTTATTTCTAACGTCGCGATTTAATCTGGTTAAAGAGTTCTATGCATCGAAGATTTTGTTCCACCGTTTAACCTGTGAGCTTTTATGAAAAGGAGTTTAATAGTGGTTCTTTCGTTTCATACATGCACACAGTCTTTACATTCATCCATCAAACAATTATGAACCTTAGTTCATTAGAGAAATGTTCTAGTTTTCACTGTTGTTGTTTTTCCACTACCTGGGGTATTTTCATAATTTGTCCTAGAGGGATATTTTCTCAATTTATCGAAACAAGGTTCCTTGGTGTTTTTGTCAATGAGGTATCTTGAAAATTTTGCATTCCGGGGTATTTTGGAAAATTTTGAAATCGAGGTATTTTAGTAATTAACTTGGGTGAATTTGTAAATCTTAATAAATCACGGATATTTTGGAATTTACAAAACTTGAGGTTGTTTTGAAATTTGTTTTCCAAATCGGTGTTGTTGCAAAATTTTTGAAGATCGGGGTCGATTCGGTAATTTTATAACTCGAGGTATTTCGGTAATTTGTAGGGTAGGGGTAATTTCGTAATCTTTTCTAAAATCAGGGTATTTTGTCATTTTGCAAATTAGGATTTTTGAACATTTTATAAAGTAATGAAATTTTGATAAGAATTGTGGGTATTTTGAAGATTTCATAACCAAGGGCATTTTGTAATTTTATCACTAGGGTATTTTAGTAATTTTGAAAAAAATATTTGGAAAAATTTTATAAAGTAGCTTTTACAAATCAAAAGGGTAGTTTAGTAATTTTAAAACTAGGGTTTCCATGAAAATACTGGCTAGTCCCTTTCGGGTTTTAGTTAGGGGTTTAGCAGTGTATAAGTCCTCTTGGTTAGGGTGAAGCCGAGGCTACGCACGGTAGGATTCAAGTGGAGGAGGTGAGTCACTAGGACGCTTAAATACCAAGCTCCCACGAAACCAATCCTAGACATGCACCATGGTTGCCACACCTCTCTCGGTGACTTAACCACGTGTTTGTTCTATTAGGCATTTAAGTCTTATGTAATTGTTGGGGTACACTAGTCCTAGGGTTCAAATACTTAATCTCTATTCTACGTTCCATTGGTACCCTTCTACAAATCATATGTAACATCCCAAACCGGTCCACGCGTCTTGACCGGATCTCGTTATGTCACTGCGGAAAAATGTTGAAAATCTTTGTCTTTAGAATAAAACTTGAAAATCTTGTTTATTTAAGGAAGTAATTCCATTAAAACTATTAAATAATATAAGCTTAGTTTTAATTCAAACTTTATTACAATTTATTATATTATAAATCATTTGAAGAAAGTATATCTAAGTATAATATAAACTTCAATAATCATAACTAGAACAATTTAAGTAAAAGTG
Source organism: Gossypium rotundifolium (assembly GCA_025506655.1). NCBI lineage: Eukaryota > Viridiplantae > Streptophyta > Magnoliopsida > Malvales > Malvaceae > Gossypium > Gossypium rotundifolium. Next base: position 81,899,687 of record CP106724.1, on the reverse strand, counting down.
GCCCTTATTACAAAAATAATGAATTGGTACTTCAAATTAAAATGCATAAAGAAAATGTTTAAACGTCCTTTGCATGGGCCACCATATCCACTCCAACCCGGTCCGATCATTACATTACTGCGATGTTGGATAAATAATTGGGTGAGTCATACTGACTCGGTGTGTAATTAAAACCACCGATATCCACCCACATGCTAGCCACAAATCAACCCAATTATCAAATGCAACATATAAATATAATCATTTAGACATTACCACAACTGGCTTGGCCCACATTCAATCCACATTCAAATCTGGGCTCGGCCCTTTTCTCATTAATCCATCGATTCTTGGGCTTGGGCCATTTCCACATATGTTCACATAACATACCAATCCACATGTCATATTGGGCTTGGCCCATTTCCATAACATCTCATAACGGAACAATGCAACATGAAACCCAACCCAATCCTAAGGTCCAACCGCTACACACCCCTTAACGACCTACCACACACCGGGGACTATCGAGTCACCCTCTCCTTTTCCCTCCAAAAGGCAACCAATGCCATCAACGATGTAGCGTATAGCTAACATCAAACCACGATGGAGCACACGGCAATCCATCAAGCCACGATATGGCATAAAGCCGATATCAATCAAGGTAACCACGCGAACTAAATCGCAAGGTCAACAACGCGACCTCGGTCGGCGCCAATCCACGATGTAGCACAAAGTCGACATCAACCACGCACTCAAGTACACCCGTACCTTCTTTCAAAAACCCACCCATGCACATGTAACATAATATGATCTTTGAGATGATGCATGTACATGATATTCACAAATATAGGCATGCTCACATAGTTAAAATCAATTATCACATATTAGCCAATTTGCTACTAACCGGTCGTCATCATACCACTTTTAGGGTATCCATTACACATATGGCAATCGCATTCATTAGTAAACATATAGCACAACAAATCCGAAACAATGGTCTAACTACACACCTTATAACTGAAGCTCTAAACCTCGATCCCGACGCTATCGTTTAGCGAGACTATCAGATTATCCGCCTATCGTTTTCCGTTGCACGCCCACACCCCGTGGCCAATATCGCATCAATGAAACCGATCTCTTTTGAACTGGGATGGGAGATTTCCTTTCTCCTCTTGGCCTTTTCGCATCCATCGACGATACTTAATCGAACTACACGATTAATTAACAAAGTCATAATCTACTATTAACGAATCTAAGTCACTTACTAATCATCCTTACCGAAATAAATTGAAATCCCGAAGGCTTCCTTTGCTCTTATCGATTTGGTCCTAAAAGATCATAGCCACCACTCGGTCAACACAAAAACATAAACAATGGCCTAAGTAGAATTCCAATGGATCACTTACCCTTTCTACTTGGATCCCAAAACACCAATGGTCTCAAGAAGTTGCCTGAAATCCTGTTACACAATATTAGAATCGGCTAATCCCAAAACCCATGGAAAAGGCCCTTTGGCCGAATACTTACCACCCTTACCTTGATGAGTTTAAACTCGAGACCCTCCTTTTAAGCTCCTTGGTGCTAGCTACAACAAAACGAAACACATTACCATGGCCCTAGGGACATTCGGCCATACCAAAACTAAGGCCAACCATTACATTTTGGCCATCAAAGAGAGGACTCAAGTTGACGGTTTAAGACGAACACTTACCTTCCTTTAGAATCGAATGGAGGAGAACTAGGAGAGATCACCCTTGCGATATTGACCAACTACACTAGGTTATCAAAAGAAGATTTTGACAAGGGTTGAGAGGATGCTTAGAAGAGTATAGTTTCGCTATCAAGGGATTAAAAGAAAATAATAGAAATATTTGACTAAAAGGCCAAAGGAGAAATCGGCAAGGGTTAATGTTGTTTGGGAGGATTTTGGTTAAAAAAAATAAGAGAACTCCCCTAGAACATTCAGCTAGGCACACAAGACTATGGCTGACCAAAATACACCAAATGATGACTAAAAGAATTCGACAAATGGTCAAAAGAAATTCAAAAAGAGGGCTGCCCATTAAATAGGAAATTCGGTACTTGCTCCCCCTTGAAGAACCCAAGTTTCGGCCATCACCTATGGCCACTAATTCAACTTAATTTGAATTAGTCCACTTCCATATTTTAATCAAAGCAAAAGACCACCCCTCCAATTTAAAATACAAAATAAAAATAAAATAATATTAATCCATTATCCCACCGAATTGAAAAAAAACAAAATACAAAACTCATCCTTATCACTCCTTCCAACCGAATCCAAAAAGGACTAAACAACCTTAGCTCCCCCATGTGCCGTCCAATTAGCAAAAAGCCAAAGAAAAGAAATAACCAGTGCGACCTCAAGGTTCGAACATAGGACCTGGGGGAAACCAGCAACCAAGTAGCGCCCCAGGTCATTCGGCCATTTTGATTTTTATGCCATAAAGCCCCAACATTTGTATTTAAGCCCTTCCTACTCAAGCCCATAACTGCATATGAAAAATAAAACACGCAAAATGCTGCTGTAGGCCCTCGAACCAGCGCCCCCGCTCTCCTCTAGCTCCTATGTGCCGCACGAGAACCACTTGGCCAAGTTGCTGCTTGTGTCAAAGACACGCCCCAGCTCTTTTTAAGGCTTTCTTCTTTACAATGCCAAAACATAAAAATTAAAACCAGTTTTGTTGCCGCTTGGACTCGAACCCAGGCCCTCAATGATGCTACTTCCAGCCCCTTAAGCAGCGCATGAAGCCACTTTGCCAAACCCATTTCTTGTGTCTTAAACTCTATAAAATTATTTTAAGGCCTTCTTGCCCAGTTTCCCCTTTTTTTCACCTAAATCAAAATTTTTTTCCAAAGCATCCCTTTATAATTTAAAGTTCTCGAAACCCTTAGAACCTGCCCAAACATACTCCAAGCCTACTATCACTCAAATTAGGCATGAATGCATAACCCCTAAATCGGGATGCTACAATTCTACCCTCCTTAAAATAATTTCTTCCTCGAAATTACTTTACTAACGAACGTCCGTACAACCTATCTTACCACCTTATGCTTATGTTGCGCACTCTTGATCTTACTAAGACTATCATACCTTCCCAACACAGTCTCTAAGTTCGCACTCAAAATTCAAAACACCTCTCTTAGCAACACAGAAAAGGCTAATTTACAAGTAAGCAAAGCAATTAAAGCATGTACCAAAGCAAAGGAGCTTACCCGCTATCACATCCTTGGTTGACTCTGACTAGAACCATTCCTTCCATGGCTTGAACCACGACCTCTCGTTGCCTGAGGACAGTTCTTAACCAAATGGGCCTTTGACCCACACCGGAAACATTTCTTACTATTTCCCCAACATTCTCCTGAATGAATTCTCCCATACTTAGCACAGGAATGATTCCCATTCACATACACTGGTGTACGAACAGGATTCTCGATCCTTGGTTTTTTCTGAACATTACCAAACGATGCTGATGGTCCAACATTTCTCTTATTCTCGTTCCTATTCTTCTATCGGTTCTCTCTTATAGTCTTCTTAACCTCTTCAACGATCCGAGCTTTCTCCACTAAAGTGGCAAAGTCTCTCTCTCTGTGCGGAGCGATCAACTCGCAACTCATCTCGTAGCCCATCTTGAATCGAACACTTCTTTCGAATCGGTAGCCACGATTCCTTTGGCGCATCGACTTAGTCACCTAAACTCAGCTTCATATTCCGCTACCGACTTATTCCCTTGCACTAGATTTAGAAACGCTTTCCTTTGCGAGTCCAAATAACTGGCTCCTACATACTTCCCTTCAAACTTGGTCTTAAAGAAATCCCAATCCAGTCGATCTGCCGGTACACCTTGTTTGACAGTGAACCACCAACGATAAGCTTCGTCGCGAAGCAACGAAACAGTGCCCTTCAGCTTTTCTTCATTGGTGCAGTCCAAATCGTCCATGATTCTTTCGACTGCTTCTAGCCAATACTCTGCTACATTCGGAGCTACTCCTGACACTCCTCTAAAGATCTCGACTCTGTTCGATCTAAGCCTTTCCGATACCGACTTCTGAGTTCTATTTCCTCTACTAACTTCTGCTACTCGCTCTAGCACTCGCAACATGGCCCGCGATCTGCGTCATCTTCTCTGTTTGATCTTGCTCCTCACGCTCTCTACTGGCGGCACTTCACTTTTTGACCCATGGCGGACCCTATCGATTCGATCTTGCCATTCTACCTCTCTGCGTCCCCTAGAACTCATCTCTATCGTCTTGATTTATCGATTAAGTTTTATGCATTAGTAATTGTTCCAATATTTAACCACGAGCATATTTTATGAATGAAAGATTTTAGAAGTAGTTCTTTCGATCACACAAGGTTCCAGTTCAAATTGCTATTCTAATTCGGAGAATCACTTTCACACTCATCAATAGAGCCACATTCATTTCACAATGAAGCCACATTCCTTCCTCAATAGAGGCACCTTCAAAGTGGTATCTACCACACATTCACTATTCGGACCTTTCGCTGCTTTCTACCCTGTGGTATTTACATCATTTTGTCCTACAAGGACATTTCGTAATAAACCAGTGGAAATTTTAAAACTTAATAAACCGAACATTTTGAAATTTCCACATCGGAGGGCATTTCTAAAATTTGTCAAATTTAGAATCTGCAGAATTTTGGAAACCGGGGTATTTTAGTAATTTTGTCAACCGAGGTAATTTTGTAAATTTCAAGAGTCGGGTATTATTTTGAAATACAAAATTTGGATACTTTTGCAAAGTGAGAGAATTTTATTAAAGTTGGGGTTAACTCGTAAATTTTGAAAGTCGAGGGCATTTTAGTAATTTTCAACACGAGGGTATTTTAGTAAATTTTTCCCCAAATCGAGTATCGATACTTTGAAAACTAAGGATTTTGGTATTTTGCAAAGTAAATATCATTTTAACAAAAGTTGAGGTAGTCGGTAATTTTACAACTGAGGGCATTTTTTGTAATTTTGCCGCTAGGGCATTTTGGTAATTTTGGTAAATCGAGAAAATGTTTTTCAAAACTAGATTTAGGGTTTACATACCAAAGAGGTAAGTTTGAGAATTTTAAAACTAAGGGGTTTTAAAATAGTAAAGCTAGTCCCTTTCGGGTTTTAATAATTGGTTTAGCTTTATGAACAAGTCCTCTTGGTTAAGGTGAACCGTAGCTACATACTGTAGGTTTGAGTAAAGAGGAGGTGAGTCACTAGGATTGCTTAAATACCAAGCTCTTCATGAATACCACTCCTAGACATGCGTGCAGGTTGCCACACCCTAACTCGGTGACTTGCTTCTGAGTTTGTTTAATGGTCCTTAATTCTTATGCATGTATTTGAGTAGACTAATCCTAGGGTCCAATAACCATAATATTCTAATCTACGAGCCCAAACTAAGCCCATAATAATTCACATAAACAAATCAAGTCCAAGTACTTACGGTGGACTTGAATTGAGGTACAGTGCCATGCCGTAAATACGAGAAATATTTCATAAAAACCCATTTGAAAAGCCCATTTTGAAAAAAATGTTTTTGGGCCCAAACCCTCAAAGTGAGTTTTGAGCACCGGCTCGATATTAAAGCGTAACATCCCAAACCCATTGCGTGTCTTGGCCGGATCTGGTTATGTCCTTTGCGGAAAATGTTGAAAATCCTTGTCTTTAGAATAAAACTTGAAAATCTTGTTTATTTAGGAAGTAATTCCATTAAAACTATTAAATAATATAAGCTTAGTTTTAATTCAAACTTTATTACAATTTATTATATTATAAATCATTTGAAGAAAGTATATCTAAGTATAATATAAACTTCAATAATCATAACTAGAACACTTTAAGTAAAAGTGGCCCTTATTACAAAAATAATGAATTCATGTACTTCAAATTAAAATGCATAAAGAAAATGTTTAAAACGTCCTTTGCATGGGCCACCCTATATCCACTCCAACCCGGTCCGATCATTCTATTACTGCGATGTTGGATAAATAATTGGGTGAGTCATCTGACTCGATCGTAATTAAAACCAGCGATATCCACCCACATGCTAGCCACAAATCAACCCAATTATCAAATGCAACATATAAATATAATCATTTAGACATTACCACAATGGCTTGGCCCACATTCAATCCACATTCAAGTACTGGGCTCGGACCATTTCCACGTATGTTCACATAACATACCAATCTACATGTCATATTGGGCTTGGCCCATTTCCATAGCATCTCATAACGGAACAATGCAACATGAAACCCAACCCAATCCTAAGGTCCAACGCTACACACCCCTTAACCGACCTATCACACGGGGGACTATCGAGTCACCCTCTCCTTTTCCTCCAAAAGGCAACCAATGCCATCCACGATGTAGCGTATAGCTAACATCAAACCACGATGGAGCACACGGTAATCCATCAAGCCACGATATGGCATAAAGCCGATATCAATCAAGGTAACCACGCGAACTAAATCGCAAAGGTCCACAACGAGACCTCGATCGGTGCCAATCACGATGTAGCACAAAGTCGACATCAACCACGTGCTCAAGTACACCCGTACCTTCTTTCAAAACTCACCCATGCACATGTAACATAATATGATCTTTGAGATGATGCATGTACATGATATTCACAAATATAGGCATGCTCACATAGTTAAAATCAATTATCACATATTAGCCAATTTGCTACTAACACGGTCGTCATCATACCCTTTTAGGGTATCCATTACACATATGGCACTCGCATTCATTAGTAAACATATAGCACAACAAATCCCGAAACAATGGTCTAACTACACACCTTATAACACGAAGCTCTAAACCTCGATCCGGCGCTATCGTTTAGCGAGACTACAGATTATCGCCTATCGTTTTCCATTGCGCCCACACCCGGTGGCCAATCTCGTCTGCAGAAATCGATCTCTTTTGAACTTCGGGATGAGAGCTTTCCTTTCTCATCTTGGCGGCACTCGCATCCATCGACGATACTTAATCGAACCACACGATTAATCAACAAAGTCATAATCTACTATTAACGAATCTAAGTCACTTACTAATCATCCTCACAAAATAAATTGAAATCCAGAAGGCTTCCTTTGCTCTTGTCGATTTGGTCCTAAAAGATCATAGCCACCACTCGGTCAACACAAAAACATAAACAATGGCCTAAGGTCAATTCCAATGGATCACTTACCCTTTCTACTTGGATCCCAAAACACCAATGGTCTCAAGAAGTTGCCTGAAAATCCCTGTTACACAATATTAGAATCGGCTAATCCCAAAACCCATGGAAAAGGCGCCTTTGGCCGAATACTTACCACCCTTACCTTGATGAGTTTAAAATCGAGACCCTCCTTTTAAGCTCCTTGGTGCTAGCTACAACAAAATGAAACACATTACCATGGCCCTAGGGACATTCGGCCATACCAAAACTAAGGCCAACCATTGGTTTGGCCATCAAAGAGAGGACTCAAGTTGACGGTTTAAGGCGAACACTTACCTTCCCTTAGAATCGAATGGAGGAGAACTAGGAGAGATCACCCTTGCGATATTCTACCAACCACACTAGGTTATCAAAAGAAGATTTTGACAAGGGTTGAGAGGATGCTTAGAAGAGTATAGTTTGGCTATCAAGGGATTAAAAGAAAAGGAGAAATCGGCAAGGGTTAATGTTGTTTGGGAGGATTTTGGTTAAAAAATAAGAGAACTCCCTAGAACATTAAACTAGGCACACAAGACTATGGCTGACCAAAATACACCAAATGATGACTAAAGAATTAGACAAATGGTCAAAAGAAATTCAAAAGAGGCAGCCCATTAAATAGGAAATTCGGCACTTGCTCCCCTTGAAGAACCCAAGTTTGACCATCACCTATGGCCACTAATTCAACAATTTGAATTAGTCCACTTCCATATTTTAATCAAAACAAAAGACCACCCTCCATTTTAAAATACAAAATAAAAATAAAATAATATTAATCCATTATCCCACCGAATTGAAAAAAAAACAAAATACAAAACTCATCCTTATCACTCCTTCCAACAGAATCCAAAAGGACTAAACAACCTTAGCTCCCCATGTGCCGTCCAATTAGCAAAAGCCAAGGAAAAGAAATAACCCGATTCTGACCTCAAGGTTCGAACATAGGACTGGGAAACCGGCTGACCAAGTGGCGCCCAGCCATTCGGCCACTTTGATTTTATGCCATAAAGCCCCAACATTTGTATTTAAGCCCTTCCTACTCAAGCCCATAGCGCATATGAAAAATAAAACACGAAATCTGCTGTAGGCCCTCGAACCGGTGCCCTGCTGCGCCTCTAGCTCCTATGTGCATACGAGAACCACTTGGCCAAGATTCTTTGCTTGTGTCAAAGACACGCCCATGACTCTTTTAAGGCTTTCTTCTTTACAACGCAAAACATAAAAATTAAAACCAGTTTTGTTGCCGCTTGGACTCGAACCCAGGCCCTCAATGACGCTACTTCCAGCCCCTTAAGCAGCGCATTAAGCCACTTTGCCAAACCCATTTCTTGTGTCTTAAACTCTATAAAATTATTTTAAGGCCTTCTTGCCCAGTTTCCCCTTTTTTTCACCTAAATCAAATTTTTTTTCCAAAGCATCCCTTTATAATTTAAAGTTCCCGAAACCCTTAAAACCTGCCCAAACATACTCCAAGCCTACTATCACTCGAATTAGGCATGAACGCATAACCCCTAAATCGGGATGCTACATCATAACATAAATCACACAATGGATAGAAGTACTTACCTGGTGGACTGCGGGTCGGAGACTTAGGGGCCATGCCAGAAAACTTGCTTAAAAAAATGTACTTGGCTCGATTTGAAAACGTTTTGGGCCTTAGCCCACAGGTCGAGAGTTTTAAAACTGGGCTCTGATACCAAACTGAAACACCCCACACCCGGCCTACGAGAATGGATCGGATCTGGTATGTTCCTAAAGTAAACCGGTTTCAAAGATTTTCGTTACTTAGAGAAAATTTGTAAAATTTTAGAAAACTATTATTTTGAGTTGGGCTTAGATTGGAAACCCATTTATTTAATCTTGTAAATCCAATTTGATGTAACATGTCCAAAATAGTTCTTAGCACAATATTGAAAAGTAATGTAAAAACAAAGAATAATCCACTGGGCCTTATGGCCTTATTACATCAAGTAAACCCAAAATAAAGTTTAAGGTACCAAATAAAATAAAATCTCCGAATGTAGCATGGCCACCTCAAGGTCCACCGGCCCGGTCCGTCACTGCTCATCACCTGAAAATAATTCCCACAATGGGGTGAGTCAACAGACTCAATGTGCACACAATACTAACATTCAACAAATCAGGCATTCATGTTCAAATCATCAGATCCATATAAAAATGAAATTATGATGCAACCCAAACCCAATCCTAATGGTCCAACCGCTACACACCACCGTACCGACCATTCACACCAGTAGGGACTACTAAGTCAACCCTCCATCTGCTACACACCATCGAAGGCGTTCGCCCAAATCGTTGTGTCATTAGACACTATATTCAAATAATGTAAGGAGTTACCAAATTTACGCAATGTGATAGTAGTCAACATATGTCGTTGGTGAGACCAAAGTCAACACCTTAGTTGGTGAGGCCGAAGTCAACACCTACTCTCCCCTTTCACATAAATCCCGAATGCCCCAAAAATTTATATATTATTTATAACTTAATTTCATGTTCATATACATATATTCGCATGTTATAAAATAACATATTTCACAATCCTATCGAAGTAGGAAAGCGTGCACAGGTACTTTTTGCCACATTTGTGGTACTTAGCCACATTCACATTCTTATTCATATTCATATATTAAAATAATAGCCATAAAATATCAAAGGTTAGTAAGGGTACACACCTGATTTGCTTAATAAGGTTCCTTGAGATCTCGTAAACCCGATCTATTGCTTTAGATCTCAATTCCTACATTTGATTAATCACTTACTACTTTAATAAAATAACCATTTGACCATAAATCCAAATCCTAGTAGGATTAGTATTCTTAAAACTTACCTTGTTGCCGATTTCAATACTAATCAAATCCAAAATCTATGCTATGCTCTTCCTTGTATTTGACCAAGCACTAAATCTCATCGGGGGTTAGTTTAGGCTTTTTAAACAAACAAGAATTAGATCTAACTATCAAAATAGGCCTTAGCAGAATGTTATAGACACTTACCTTGTGGATTTTAAATTCAAACTCACTTAGAATAACTAGGAACACATGACCTATGGTGTACCTTGGAAAAGAACTTCTCCTTCCTTGTAGCCTACACTTAGTAAATCCCTAAAGATCTCTTCAAAGTTTGGCAACCATGAACATTAATGGGATTAGCCCTAGATTTTGACAAGTCTAAAATATAAAAGAATGGAAACCAAACTTGGATCTTACCTTTATTTGAAGGAATCGATTGCACCTTCACTTCAACCTTGAGATTGGCTTAGAGACTTGATGAACAATGGCTATGATTCCCTTATGGATTCGGTTTCAAAGATGAAAGAAGAGAGGAATAATAGGCTTAGAAGGAATCGGCTAGGAGGCTAAAAGAAAAGAAGAAAAGAATGGATGCTCGGGAAGAATATTCGCGGAGGAAAAGAAAGGAGAATGAATAATGAATGGCCCTAGTCTCATCCTTTTATAGCCGAAATTACTAGGCCAAGAATCCTTAACTTGGCCACCACTCTTCCTTATTTTCCTAATTAAAGAATAATTCTTCATTTATCCACCTATTTAGCTGAATTTTAAAGAGAATTAAACTCTTCCCTTAAGAGTCCTTATGATATTCTAATTAGCCGAGTTTTAAAGAGAGTGAAACTCCTCTTTTTGCAAGCCTTGTGCCGTCCACCTCTTGGGCTTCTAAAAGCAAAATAAAAACTTATTTTATTTGCTTCTTATGTGACTCGAACTCAAGCCCAACACCCTTGCATGTGGGCCATTTCCTGAGGCCTTAAGTGGCATCTTCAGGCCACTTTTCCAAGTCCGTTAATGGGTGAAATTTCACGTACTTTATATTTTAGGGTCACCTGGCCATAAGTTCCCCTTTGAACTTTAAAATTCAACATTTCAGGGTCATTTTTAAGTTTCCAAAAATTTTCGCGCGGCTCTGTAAACTTGACATTTCCTAGGTTTCCAAAATGTTTACTTTCCTATTTTGGCTTAGTTTCCAAAATGTTTACTTTCCTCTTTTAGCTTAGGTTTCCAAAATGTTCACTTTCCTAATTTACTTCGGTTTCCAAAATGGTCACTTTCCTATTTTAGTTTAGTTTCCAAAACTTAACATTTCTAAAGCTTTTCCTTACATTTCCATACATCTCCTTACATTTCCATACATTTCCATACATTTCCATACATTTCCTTACATTTCCATATATTTCCATACATTTCCATACATTTCCATACATTTCCTCTCATTTCCTTTCATTTCCTTTCATTTCCTTACATTTTCCTTATATTTCCTTACATTTCCTACATTTCCTTTCATTTCCTTACATTTCCTTATATTTCATTTCATCTTAGGGTTCTTGAAACTCTTGAACACATCCAACACACCATGATCCCACTATCTCATGAATTACGCACGAACGCATAACCCCTAATCTAGGATGTTACATCCACCATTTTTTCTATATGTAGGGCATAGATATTATGAGGTCAATCTCGTCAAAAGTATCTAGCCGACATCAATTCATCTTTGTGGTTGTCAATTATTTCACTGAGAGGGTGAAAGTCGTTTCATATGCCAAAGTTGCAAAGTCAATAGTCGTCAAAGTCAAATTCAAATCTGAATCCAAATTCAAATCCAAATCCAAATCCAAATCCGAATTCAAATTCAAACTCAAAAAAAAAAATGGCAATAAAGAATGTCAGAAAGAAACATAATTTCACAATGTCAAAGATTTATGGTCTGTTGAAAGATCAGACACCATATCAGTGCAGCAAAGGTAGCAAAAAAACCATTCAATTTTTTTTTTTTGAAAATTGACTGAGACTTGCAAAGGTTGGTATAAAGAAGTTACCATTTACCCTTTATGTTTCTTGAACGTTGGCCAAGACCTTCACCGGGGCAACATCTTTCTCATTGGTTTATGAAAGGGAAATAATTGTTGGAAGTTAAGATTCATTTTCTCCAAACTTTGATTGAATTAAGAATTGGATAAAGCACAATGTCTCCAGTACGCTTAATTGAAAGTATTCATCATGGTCGAATGTACCAGAAAACGGATGATACGGGCTTATGACAAAAAGGTTTGCCTAAGAGAATTTCATGATGGGGACTTGGCATTAAGAAGGATTCTTCTCATCCAAAAGGATTTCAGAGGTAAATGCCAAATTTGGAAAACCTTATGTGGTGAAGAAGGCTTGTTCTGGAAGATCATTAAATTTGACCAAGATGGATAGCAAGGAAATGCTCAAGTCGGTGAATTCAGATTTCAGTCTAAAAGGAGAGGCCAAGGTGAAAACCCGCAAAGGGTGCCTTGAGACCAAAGGGGATTTGAGTTGAAAACCCGAAAAGGGCAGCTCAAATTTTGTTCAGAAGTGGGGCATACAGTAGTCTTGTTATACCAGAATGAACAATAAAGAAGTATGCTACATCTTAGGGCATCGACAAAGTACTACGGATCCCCTAAACACATATTAAGCTTGAAATGATACTCAAGAAGTTCGAACAGAGAAGCTCAGGCTGCGATATCTAGGGCACCTAGTTTCCATTTTACCCATTTTAAATTTGTTATTTGTGATTATATTATTCTTTTTAAAATATGTTCACAATAAATTTCCTTCTTGATTGCAATTGCTATCTTTGCTTAGCTTATTTGTTTCGAGCTATGCTCCTAATTAATTTCATTCTTGTCCATTGTTATGATCTCTTGTAAGCATTTTTCATTGAAATAAATGATTAGTGGACTAATAATACTTTCATAAAAGGAGTTTCGCATATTACTTTGGAAGCTTCTAAATAATACAAGAACTTGAAATAGGACTATTGTTTAAAACTTACCAAGTTTAAGGAAGAGTCTAAACTGAGACCGTTTCTTCAGATTTTTGTCAAAAATGGTGGTTGAACCAAACGACAAGATATTGCGTCAGTGATACAATTTTGACGAAAATTGGGCAATGGTATCCCAAGTGTAAAAGGGAAATCATTCGCAAGAAAAACATGATATTCTGCATCCATCATGTATACACATTTTGTCAGGTCACCTGGGGAGCGATCAGTTGATTGAACATATTATGCTCCTTTACCCTTGAGTTGCGGTGGCATGGATGAAAATGATACAAGTCATGTACCCTTGAATAGCAATGGGATGGATTGAAGAAGAAACAAATCCTACGTTTTGGAGTTGCAGTGGGATGGATTGGAAAAGATTCAGATTCTGTACCCCAGAGTCACAATGAGATGAACCCTAAAGTTATAGTGGGGCAAATCTGTTGGGTAGGATAATCGTTTTCTCTGGTTTTCTATTGAGAATACCAACCGAACAAGATGGCAGCATAATACATCAGTGATAAGGCCTTAATAAACAATGAGCAATGACACCTTAAACTTTTAAAAAGAGATCATTTTCAGGAAATTCTACATTCATACAAAACACATTTAGTTAGGTGCATTTGATTCATTCCGATCATTGCATCCTAATTCTTAAACATTTAAAAAGAGATCAGTCTCATTACATTCTGCATTCATACAAATGTCATCCATGAGACACATCTGTTTATGGGCATTTGATTCATTCCAATCATTGCATCTTAATCTTTGTAAAAAGACCATTCTCATGACATTCTGTATTCATGCAAATGTCGTCCATAATACATTTAGTTAGGAGCATTAGATTTATTCTGATCATTGCATCCTAACCATATTGCATAAGCATAAACACAAAACTGATTTTACAGGACAAGTCCTCTAGAGGACGTTGTCGTAGCATTGGTAAATTCAAAGATCTTACCTTCCTGAGCAAAGTGGATCGAAGATAGCAGATCTGGCAATCTTGAAGTTGTAAGAGCAGATCAAAGACATCAGATCTTATCTCTCTAAGTTTGCAGTAGAGCAGATTGAAGATCGCAGATCTGGCAATCCTGAAGTTGCAGGAGCAGATCGAAGACATCAGATTTTGTCCCCCTGAGTTTGCAGTGGAGCAGATTGAAGATAGTAGATCTGGCAATCCTAAAACTGTAGGAATAGATCGAAGACATCAGATCTTGTCTCCCTGAGTCTGCAGTGGAGCAGATTGAATATAGCAGATCTAGTATTACTGAAGTTGCAGGAGCAGATCGAAGCCATACAAGTCTTATTACCTCGAAGTTCCAGCGGAGTAGGTTGAAATTACAAATCCTGTCTCCCTGAGTTTACAACGAGGATCCATCCTTATTTGTTTGATGTTTAAGCAGAGAAGATTGAAACTACGAATCTCTTCTCTCTAAATTTCTATCTCCTTGAAGTTCCAGTGGAGTAGGTTGAGGCTACAAATCCCTCCTCCCTGAGTTTACAATGAGGATCAATCCGTATTTGTTTGAAGTTTCAGCAGAGAAGATTGAAGCTATGAATCTCTTCTCTTAGAATTTCTATCTCCTCGAAGTTCCAATGGTAGGTTGAGGCAACAAATCCCTCTTCCCTGAGTTTACAATGAGGATCAATATGTATTTCTTCGAAGTTCCAGTGGAGTAGATTGAAAATATGAATCTCTTCTCCCTGAAATTACATCAGAATGGGATCGAAGCTCCAGTTCTCGAGCCCCTAAAGATGCAGTGGGATGGAATGAAGCTACTTGAAGGAAAGAAGTGCCAAGAAGTCAAGATTCGGTGAGACCGGGTAAGATTGACCCTTCTTATGAGTCTTTGCTCCATTCTTGTTACACGACAATGAGCAAAGAAGGGCAGCTGTAGCAGGCCCAATCTACTTGGGCCCACACTATATCCAAAATTTAAAAAAAATAAATATAAAACCCAAAATTAAGTGCCCATAGACCATTCAATAAACTTAACCAAAACCCAATTTACCTAGCCCAAAACAATCATTACAAACTAAGCCCAAATGCCCCTAACCCTAAAAGCTCGAATGGTTTTAAAATTTTAAAACCCTAGAAGGTTCTAGAAGCACCACTCGAGCAGCCAAACCACCAACACCGCAGCTTTACCCCGCGGGCCCGCCACGTCCATGCGTCTAGCCTCCGTACCCACATGCCTGCCACGTCAACGCCTCCATGGCCTTGTACCTGTAAAAAAAATAGCAAACAACAGCAACAATAGAATATACAGCATGAACAGAAAAAATAAAAAGGATTTTTGTATTTTTATTTTCGTTTCGTCTATATAAGCCTGATGTACATATTATAAAAGGATGGGATTTTGATATATAAAAACAGATACGAAATAAAAAAAAAAAAGGAAGAACAATTTTGAGAGGTGATTTTCAGTTTTCAAGAACCTTATTCTTTCGCTTTCTTATTTTGAATCTTTGTTTGTGTTTTCTCATGTAAAAATCTAGAAAAGGGGAAGGGAACTTACCTTCAAAAGTCAAACAGACAGTTTGCCTTCTTCGTCGAAATCTAAATGAAGGTGGTCGTAGAGGTTAGTATTCGAATCTAGCCTGAAAGGGGGCAATCGGTTGAACCTGTATCGGCCACTGATCGTCGATTACAATGGCGTTAAAGTGGCCAGATTTCTTTTTTCTCCTTTGCGGCTGAGTACGAAAACAAAAAGGGCTGGGGTTCGGGATAAAATAAGGGTTAATTCTTTTTTAAATCTGGTATTAAACCATTATAGAAACGGTGCCATTCGGGTTCATGTTAATAACCTAAAACAACACCATATAAGGCCGCCCGACCTGGTCCGATTCAGTGTCCACAGGATCCACGCGTTTTCGCTGTGATGGATAATTTGCATGGTTAGTCCCCCTTTTTCTGCATTGCTATTTGATTAGACCTTAGCTATTTCTTATTTGTTTTTTAATTAGCCTCGGTAACTCAAGCACGCTTTCAATTTGGTCTGACTCAAACGTTGCATTTTGGGCTTTGGAAATATTTGCTGGTTCGGTCCTTGACTATTTGGGCGTATCTTAATTTGGTCCTCAATCTTTCTTAAATTGTTCAATTTATTTATAAAATAGACGGTAGTTTTATTTTAATTCAATTAAGTATATTTTATTTATTTATTTATCATATAAATGTTTGATTTCAAAATTTCCTATTTCTTTGTTTTAATAATTTGCCTAAGTTTTAACTTAAATACTCTTACATACTATTATTTTATATATATACATATGTAATTTACATTAAAATTATCTCATTTTATGTATATTTTATTAGTTTCATATTATTTTATGTGTTTTCTCTTCTATATATATGTATATATTTTGTTTTAAATCAATATATAATTATATAATTTCTCTCTTAAAGATTTTATTTTAAATTATGTTTTATTTAGTTCAAACACTTCCTTGCATTATTATTTTTATGTACATATGTTATTATGTATCATTTTAAATCATTTTTATATCACATATTTAAATTACAAATGGTATGTATATTGAACTCGTTTATGTAGTATTATGTGTGTTTGTAATTGGCTTTGAATTTCTTTTAGAATTGTTTTTATATTATCTTTTTAAACATGAGGTGTTGTGAAATTGTCGATGTTGTATATTTCAAATTGTATGAGGTATTGTTATCTTTGTTATTTATTTGTGCAAATTAGTATTCATGCGTTATTATTCCATATTATATTTTTGTTTCTCATTACCAAAAAGTGATTCAATAAAATGCATTTGAGTCAATTTTAAAATTGCATATTTGAAATTTTTTCAAAATAAGACAATATTTGTGTGTTTGGAAATTTGAGGAATTGTGCCCTATCGTATTGGTTTCAATTTTTTGTTTGATCGAATAATTCAATACCCTTTTTAAATTTTGTCTATGTTTTCTAAAACAAACAAGGCAATATTTTGTGTTTGGAAATTCAAAAAATCGTGCCCTATCATGCTGGGTTTCGGTTTTCCGTTTGACCAAATAACCAAATATCCTTTTAAAATTATGTCAATGTTTTCAAAATAAGGCAATATTTGTGTGTTTGGAGATTCAAGGAATCGTGTCCTATCGCGTTGGATTTCGGTTTTTCAATTATCCAAATAATTGAATATCCTTACAAAAATCTCAATGCATAAACTTTGGAAATCATGAGAGGATCTCAGCATCACTAGTTTGAAACGTCATATCCTATCGTGCTGGATGTGATATTTTATTCCTTTGGAACAAGAGAATCTCAATATCCAATTCGAGTTATTTAAAATTTTTTAAAAACAGAATTTCAAAATTATTTCAAACTTTTCGACATTAGGACATCAATTAATCAATTTGGTATCAATTTTGGGCATTGCGAGTGTGCTAATCCTTCCTCGTACGTAGCTGACTCCCGAGCCCATTTTCTTCTTGAAATTCGTAGACCAAAATTAATTTCTTTTAAAAATAAAATAAAATGTTTTATAGGTAACTCGATCACACCTAAACAAAAAGGATTGGTGGCGACTCCATATTTCGTTTTAAAGTCGATCCCACTCGTTTTTCAAACACGAAAAAATGGTTTCCAAAAAACTCTTAATACTCCATTTGTTCACCAAAATGAAACAAAACGTACCTTTAGACTTACCGAATACACAATTGACGTAGAGATGTGCAATATCGATGAGAAAGGGAAAAAGAAATTATGATCAATATGAAGGGAAAAGTGGAAAAGCACGGCAGTAAGATGGGGAAGAAGGAAGAAAAATGGAAAATTAAAGTAAAGCCAACGCCAGAAAGAAAATTTGGGAAAAATAAATATTTTCTGGTAACTTACAAATATCTCATGCTCCTAAATTTTCTCCCTCAACCTCTCCACTATCAGCATTTTACTCCCCTCAAACTCCTACACAGCATTGGCAGCAAAATAATATTCAAGCACAGCTCGAAACCAAGACCTCTAACATAAAGACATTCCACTTATCCACCAGACCACCAGGCCCATTCTGACATACTTTACAAACATTTGATTAAAAGCCAACAGTCTAAAGATAGTGCTTTATTCAAAGAAAAACAAAAACTTAGCTCAAGCCAAGGCTTGAACCCAAGACTTCTCAAACACTCCTAGAGCATTTAACCACTGAAGCAGATACACATTTGTATCACAAACACATGAAAATAAATATAAGAGATTTTTGGGGTGTTACAATATGAGGCTCTGTATGGTTGTAAATGCCAAACTATGCCAAACCCCATTATACTGGACCGAGCTCAGTGAGAAAAAAGATAAACGGGCTTGATTTGATTCGTGATACTAAAGATAAAATAAAAGTGATTTGAGATAGTTTGAAAGCAGCTTCAGATCGTCAGAAGTCATATACGGATCTTAAATGTAAAGACATAGAATTTCAAGTCGATGATAGAGTATTCTTTAAAGTATTGCCATGGAAGAAAGTTCTTTGGTTCGGTCGCAAAGGGAATCTAAGTCTGCGATTTATCGGGCCGTATGAGATTACTAAAAGAATTAGACCTATTGCGTATCGACTAGCTTTGGTGTCAGGATTAGAAAAGATTCATAATGTATTTCACGTGCCTATGTTGTGATAGTACCGATCTGACCCTTCACATGTTATCTCTCCAACGGATGTTGAGATTCAGGCTAATATGTCATACAGTGAATAACCGATCAGAATCCTGGCACGAGAGGTTAAAGAATTGAGAAACAAGAACATAGCTTTAGTAAAAGTTCTCTTGCAATGACACTATATATAAGAAGACACCTGGGAATTCAAGGAAGCTATGAGAAAACAATATCCGAACTTCTTTTTCTGGTAAGAGTTGTAACAGCCTATTTTTAGTGGAACCGGAATAGTGGTTTCGGGACCACAAATTTGAAGTTGAAAAAATTATTTTATTATTATTCTATTTCCTACAGCATGATAGTAATACCGTATAAAAATTTATTAAGAAATTTTACCGTTTACATGCTCAATTTGAGAAAAAAGACTAAATCGTATAAAATACAAAAGTTGAGTTCTAGTAGCTAAAAGTATTAACTAGCTTTAGTAGCTTAAAGTATGAGCCCTTATATCATAATTAGACAATTTGTATGTTAGTGGATGAGCATGGCTTGGCAAAAGTGTAAATATTAATGTTTTAAAAGTTAATTAAGTAATTAGTAAATAAAGTTAAATTATAATAAAAAAATTAAGTTATCATCTTCCTTTCATCAAATGCAACCGAATGTTAGGGTTAGAGAAATAATTTTTTTTAGCTTTTAATTTTGGCAACTTCATCTTGCTCATAGGTAAGTGATTTTTGTCCCGTTTTTAATGATTTCTATGTTTTTGGGACCGTTGTAGCTTAATCTAGCTAGCCCGGGGACTAATTTGTGAAATTGTTAAACTATTAGGGTTTTTCCATTGATTAATGTACATGAGTTTTGAAGTTTGATAATAGAAAATGGATGGTTGTTGTTAGATAAACAACTTTTGTAAAGTGATTTTTGGTAAAATTGTCAAATAGGGACTAAATTGAAAAATAGAAAATATTACATTGTGAAATTGTGAAATAAATGAAATATAAGGCCTTCTAGAGACCTAATTGATATTTGGCCATAGTGGGTTGTGATGGAATTTCATGAATTTCCATTTTTATGAGTTAAGGACTAAATTGCAAAGAAATTAAAAGTATAGGGGCAAATGGTAATTTTACTAAAATATGATTTTAGGTTAAATTGAATAAAATATATATTGAATGAGTTAAATTTATCCATATAGATAAAGATAGACCTCATACGGAGTTAGATTGGGGCAAAGGGAAAATCTCAGATTAATCGCCTCCGTATCAATGTATACTCGTCGAGGTAAGTTCGTGAAAATTAATTTGTGTATATATGTTTTTAATTGAATTATACATGTGTTATGAAATGTCATACATATATACTAGTTGCATATCCAACGACGTACGAAAATTACTAAGTCCCGTTTGAACCTTAGGAATACGTAGGATACAAATGTCATGTCATTAAGGTTTACATGATTTGGGTGCTAGTCCCAAACATCCTACCGATGGCTAAGGTCCAACATGTGTTGCGGATACTCCACAGCTCATGTGAGAAACATCATGTATCTATGTTTCAACCCACAGCTCGTGAGAGCATAGC
The DNA here is from genome assembly GCA_025506655.1 of Gossypium rotundifolium. Classification (NCBI taxonomy): domain Eukaryota; kingdom Viridiplantae; phylum Streptophyta; class Magnoliopsida; order Malvales; family Malvaceae; genus Gossypium; species Gossypium rotundifolium. Next base: position 81,879,486 of record CP106724.1, on the reverse strand, counting down.
GATTTACAGCTCATGTGAGCATACATGTACATGAATTGACGGATTATAGTTATATGATTTAGCACACTATGTGTGAGCTATCCTGGGTATTCAAGGGTATTCTAAATGGTTCAATAGGCAATGTTCTGATACGAAATGATAAGATTTCGACATGAACTATTACAGGTAGACACATGAATTATATGGAAATGTTGTTACATGGTATATGGAAACTTGAATTGGTTGATACATGTATTTAGAACTTGATAATTCATCCATGTTTATTGGCTTATATATGTAATTACATGGCTAACATGGTTGTTGTATATGTGCTTAGGCATTTGGCCAAATTTTATTGGGATATGCTTGTTTACTTACCTATTATATGACTAAATGGTAAGTTAAATTCTTTGTTATACGAACTTACTAAGCTTAAATTCTTACTCTGTGTTCTTTTACATGTTTTATAGTGAATCACAAGCTTGTTCGGGTTGGAAGCTTGTCAAAATTATATCACACTATCCATCGGCTCTTTTGGTACTTTCGATTGTTTAATTTTGGTTATAATGGCATGTATAGGTATATTGGCTAATGTTGGTCTATATGTTTTGTTGTATATAAAACCATTTTATTTGGCTTGTATTTGGCATATTTTAGTATGTATATAAGTAATATTGACATGGTTGATGTGTGGCTTGTTTTATAATATGAAATGTTTGAAATTTCTATCCGTTTGATTTGTAAACTCTGGTAATCCTCTGTAACCCTATTTTGATGACGGATACAGTTTAGAGGTGTTTCAACTTCTATTTTGTCATTGATTTTTATGATTAGCTTATTTCGTTCGAGATTGATTGTAAATTTAGAAGTGGCCAGATTGATTGTAAATTTAGAAGTGGCCAGAAATGGTGTACCTAATAGAATGAGGATTTTTTGGTCTTCCTCAATGTCGAGGACTACAAAGTCGACGAGGGTTATGAATCATGTAACTTGATTAATATATCCTCGAGTACACCTTTCAAGTGCACCAAGAAACTATTGGCTAGTTGTAGTGTTATTAAGGTGTTCTTGAGATCCACAAGTCTGAGTTTTGATTAATTGATAGGGGCATTAAGTTTATGCTAGCCCCTAAATTGAAAAGGGATTTGTTAAAATGTTGATCCCCTATCTCAATCTAAATTGTGAAACTACCCGGATATTTTAATTTAGGGGTATCTTTTTTTACGATTAAGGCGCTACATGGAGAATCAATGTCGATTTGCTCGCTCTTTTTTCATTTTCTTATGCCTTTTCATAATGTCCTTTAGGTTCTCGGTATACTTAGGGATTTTATTAGTTCATTCTAACAGAGGAAAATTGACATTGAGAGTTTTAAATAGATCGAGAAAACTTACAAAATTTGCCTTTTCCTTCTTTTGTTTATCCTCTAGTCGTGTTGGGAATGGTAACTTCGTTCTACTTTGAGTCGAGGTTATCGGATTAGGCACCAGTTCGACTACCTCCTTGATCGGCTCGTGGTGCCTAGATTCTTCCCCTTATATGGTCTCATCAACCTATTTGGGAACCTCCTCTTCTTCATGGATGGGCGTACTTGACGACTTCAATTCTTTGCCTGATCGAAAAGCGTTCACCTTTATGTGCTCTTTACCATCTCTCCAAGGATTGTTCTCCGTATTGTTGGGGAGACTCTGTTCATTTTGTTTTTGAAACATTGTCATTAGCTGGCTCATTTGGTTGCAAAGATTGTCCATTCAAGATTCGAATTGTCCACACGTAGCTTGGAATTTTTGAATGTCCATCTTCATTATTTTCATCTCTCCCTCTAGTCAATTGAATCATTGACCACATGTAGCACAGATCGTTGTTGAAATGGTTGAGGTTAGTAAGGAGGGTTTTGTTGGTTTTGTGCTTGATTTGCACCTTCTTGGTTACCTCCCCATGTGAAGCTCATATGATGCCTCAAACCAGGATTAAAGGCATTTGAATAGGGATCTCAAACCCTATTATTTATGTAGCTTACCTTCTCTAATTGGTTTTAAGAATAAGGTTTTTTTTTTTTTTTTGTTTGATAGGTGTCTCCAAAAGGTTAAGCTTGTCTATGACTTGTTGAAATCAATCATCGATATTCTCTTCATTTATCGCTTTCACCATTTGAGGATTAGATTTGTACATAAATCTCTCATTGGGCCACATGTACGAGTTTATGGCCATGTCTTCTATGATTTTGTAGGCTCACTCGTACGTATGGAACATAAGAGATCTGTTGAATGCTCTGTCTAGGATAGATTTGATGTGTCCGTCAACAATGTTATAGAAAATTTGTATTTCGAGCCATGATTGCAATCCATGCTTTAGGAGCTTCATTAGAATAGTCGTAACACCCCTAACCCGTAATTGTCGCCGGAATAGGGTTAAGAGGTATTACCAGGCAAACGAAAACGTTCACAGACATTTCATATCATAATACAACAAATAAAATCAAAGTGTCCCTTAAATAGGTCTACGAAACCTTAAACATGCTTTAGAATAGGGCCGGGACTAAACCTAATGCTCGTGTGTCTAAGTCGTGTCAAAACAAGGCATACATACTGACTTGTCCACACGGCCATGGACACGCCCGTATGCCTCACCCGTGGTCGACACTGACTTGATCCACACGGCCAGTCAACGCCAGTGTGTCTAGCCTGTGGTCGAGTCTGACTTGTTTTGAAATGTAACCACGATAGACACGGTCGAGCCTCACACCCGTGTGCTCAACCGAGTGGGCAATTATAGGCCATTTGCAAGGCCAAAATGCCACCCACACTTTGGGTCATCCATAAAAGCACATACAAGCATCATATCAAACATAATTGGCAACCAAAAACATACCAAATGGTCATCCTATTCAACTCATTCAAGTACTCTTCAAACATACCAACTTTGCATCAACAAGCTTACCATTACCTTGACCATTTCATTAGCTAACGTACCATACCAAACTAAGCATCCTATGGCTTGACTACTCATACACATCACAAACATTTATCTAGCTATATCACTTGGCTATATACATATCTCAAACATAGTTCAAAGTGACTAGCCTATACGTAACACTCATTCATTAACCATACCTAATTCTCTTGAATCAGATTATATCAAACCACCATGGTAAATCATACCAAGCATATCACAATATATATCATGACCAAATCTCATAAACTTAAACATCATATTTTTCCATTTTTGCATGGCTATATACATATACATATCCCAAAATCAAACATTTCATCTATGCTATACATGCCATATGCCCAAATTCAACTTAGTCAAATATCGAAAGAAATAGTCGATAATGTGATAGGCTTTGCTGACGATCCTCGAGCTCGTAACGTGACTCCAAAATCTATAAAATAGAGGTAAACAAGAACACACACGAGTAAGCTATTTAAGCTTAGCAAGTCATAAGCACATACATATATATTAACAAAGGCATATTAACATTTTACTAATAAGGTTGGATACACATAATTTCTAATACAAAGATATCATTTACTACAAAAGTCATATTTTAATCACAAATACATATCATATGGCGAATATAAACAATCATATACACATTTATATTTTCACTTTTAATATCACAATTACATCAATAGGTCGAATCACTTATATGTTCAAATATCCTAACACAAAATCCATATTCGCATAACTTTATATTCTTTCAAGTAATCAACTTACCTTGTTTTCTTAAAACATTTAACTAGAATATACCTTAACCTATAATTCGATTTCACATTCAGTCTTTACTTCACATTGCTCGTTGAACCGTTCGAAATTAAAAAGGATGTAACATCCTGAATTTATGGGTCTATGTGTTTAGTATAGGAATATGTTTAATATGGTGAAAGCGGTTTAAATTTGGGCTTAGAATTAGGCAAAGGCCCATATTAAATTATTTTAAGGTGACATCATTAACAACTAAAAAGGAACAAGTTTTAGGTCGCAAGGAGCCCATGTTTTTAGGCCAATTTTGGCACTTTAAATGAAAATAGGGTGACGCCACATACAAGGAATTAGGGGCCCAAATATTAAGTTTAATGAGGCCCAAATCTTTTAACTTAAGTAAGTTAAATTCTAGCATTAGGATTAGTAGAGGTGGACAGCTACAAGGCTCAAAAATAAGAGAAATTATGTGGATTTTATAAGTGATAATATCATAGATAAAAAGGATAAAAGTTACGAGCTTATCTTCAAGGGAAGTTTTGGCCGAAAATCCACTTCCTATAGGAGTGTAAAATTTGGCTACTGCATGGTAAAGAGGGTGCCGAATTTCCCCTCTCTTTGAGCTTGAATTTAAGGGCGTTTTCAGTTTTTAGCAGTAGGTGCCGAAATATCTATAAATAGGAGGGGTTAGCTCCTTGATTCTGACATTGAAAACCCTAATTTCTTCTCCCATTGTGCTAAAATTCCTTAGCCTCTCCCTCTCCAATTTCTTTTCTCCAATTTCTTCAAAAGCCGAAACTCTTCTCCACTTTTCCCTCCTTGTGCTGATTTCTCTAAAAGGCCAAAGCATCCATAGTCTTCTCTTTTATTCATCTTATTTGAGAATTAGTTCTATACTTTCGGCATTTAAATCTTCCATTGGCATTGCCGAATCCTCTTTCTAGTGCTAGCCGAATCTCTTATGCTAAGGTAAATGTTGATTTTTGATTAGTTCTCATGATCTATTCCCGATTTTTGAAAGGAAAAAGCCAAAAAATTAACAGTTTAATGATTTTATAATGGGCGGCAATTAGGGATTTGAAGGCAGCTTGGTCAATTAGATCTAAAAGCCAAAAATAGCTAGTCTCCACTTTCGAGATTTTTAAGGTAAGAAGATTTCCCTAGATTTCTATTAGATTTGATCATTATATACAAGATCTTAAGGTTATAATGAGAATTAACGATTAAATATTGTGATAGTAGTTCTGATAAGGACTTGTGATAGAATTAAATATGGATCAGGCAAAGGAGAAAATACCTAAGTGCAAGAAAAGAACAGTATCTGCCATTCAAGATTGGCCACTTGGTTGTGGACCGACTTCTGAACAACACCTTAGGCAGATAGTAGTAGTGTCGACTAAGGATAGCGTCAACATAGAAAGCATCGTCTTATCGGTAATCAGGTGTGTAGATCTCCAACACACTAATAAACCTGTATGTATGACTATATATATGTTATGGGCTTAAAAGCCGGAATGAGGCTCTATAGACAGTCGAATGGAACCCAAAAAGGGTTAGGCAAGGACGCCAGGTACGTAAACATAGAACTCCCTATGTCTATCAGAAAATAAATATGACTGCATGATGTTTTCTTTATGTGTATGCATGGGGTGGGAATATGATATTGAAGGGGAAGTGCATGATAGGTCACTTGGTGATCGGTGGTGGAAATCCCACATATACAAATGTTAGGTCACATAGTGATCGGTGGCTATGCCACATTCAATGATTCCTAATTAATAGGAATAGGCAGTACGGCTATCGTTCTGGTATGTAGCGGATGGAGGGTTGATTGTAGAAATCCCCAAGGTGTGATGGTTAGTACGGGTTGGTATGTAGAGGATGGAAACCTATGATGGGTTGGGCTATTCAATATTTATCGTTTACCATGTGATTATGATTGTTACCTTCATGTATGAGATAGGGCCCATAATGTGTTTGTGGGCTCGGGTCATTGTGTGTTTGAGATTTATACTGAGTCTTGGTGACTCACGCTTCCTTTTCTCTACTCTTTCGGATGAGCGATAGATCGTGGACATGGGAGCTTAGAGCGGACTCGAGGGGCCATTAAGTTTTATTTCTACAAATTATTTTGGGATTTCTTTAAATTTTATTTTATTTTATTTGGGAATATTTATGTAATAAAGCCCTAGTTTTATTCAACTAAGAAGTTTTCAATGTTATGCAACTTATGAATTCATGATAAGGTTTATTTATACTTAATAATAATAATACAAAGGATTTTAAATTTTAAAATGTCACTTATTTATCCAAATAATGTCCAATTGACTTACGATTTCCATAGCGAACAAAGTAAAAGTTTTCAATGTACAACTCGTAGCATACCGGACATGGTCGAAATGCATGGTAGGGTTTAGGGTGTTACATTTTGGTATCGAGCCAGTTCAAAACTCGAGAACGTGAAATGAGCCTAGAGGTGTTTTGGAAAAAATTTAGAAAATGTCTAGTTTAAGGATATGGCTTTCGAGTCTACCGGCACCCGATCCACGCAGGAAAGTATTCTGGACTCTCTATGTGTTGTATATCTATGTGGGCTTGATGGGCTTTATGGGACGTAGACTAATTAGATCTAGAACTTGATGGACTCTAGGCTTAGCTGGAACAACTCCGTAAATTTCATAAGACTTAACCTTACTAAACAAATATCATGAACGAGTCGCAAGACTATGGTGTGGTAACAGGCATACGCATGTCTAGGAATAGATCTGGAAGAGCTTGGTATTTAAGCAATCCTAGTGACTCACCTCCTCTTCGCTAGAATCTTACCTGGTGCGTAGTGGCTGTTCACTCTAATTATGAAGACTTGTTGATGGGCCAAACCTATAATTAAAACCCGAAAGGGACCAGCCACACTATTTTGCAAACAAAACCCCCTAAGTTTTGTAAATTTTCAAAGAAATACACTTGATTTGTGAAAATTTCCAACCAACAGTGAATTTGTAAAATGCCTATGTTTTGAAAATTTACCCAAAAATCGCATGTTTACAAGAGTAACTAGATTTTTTTTCAAAATACCCCTTTGAAAAAAAAAACAACATCATCATCAAAATATCCCTGATTTGAAAAATTACCGAAATACCCCTGAATGTCAAAATTACTGAAATACCCTTGAATCTTAAAAATTACCAAAATACCCCCAGATTGCAAAATTACTAAAATACCCTTATTTTACAAAATCACCAAGGAACCTTATTTTGAAAAATTACGAAAATACCCCTGTAGGATAAAATTACGAAAATACCCTTGGGTAGTAAAACAACAACAACAACACTTTTACGTGATGAGCGTAAGTTAATGGATGTTGATGATTGAATGTATGTGTTTCTAGAGGATATGAACTTGAGGCAGATTGTGAATCTGAATTCAAAAAACGACTTTCAAAACTATTATCCATAAGACATGCTCGTGGTTAATCGGTGGAAAAAACTAATAGTTCATAAAATTTCTAATCAGATAAACGTGAAGCGGTAGAATGAGTACAAGGGGTAGAGGACGTCCGCCACGTGGTCGTGGTAGAAGGCGAGGATGACTCGCTGTCGAACGAGAGGATCCGCCACGATTCAGAAACAAAATGCCGGTGAAGAGGTCGAATGTCGGATTAGGCGGTCGGAGATGATGCTGTATCTCAGGCGATGTTGAGGATTTTAAAGAGGGTTCTTTGGAGTAGGCATGGGCACAGAGCCCAAAAATCATCTTGGCCTTAGGGCCAATGGGGTAGAACTGCTTAGGGAATTTCGAGGTAGCTCAAGTTCATTGAGTATTGGTTGGAGGTGGTAGAGCGAATAATGGATGATTTGGATTTCTGGAGGAGGAGAAGTTGAAAGGGTTGTATCCTCCTAAGGGATGAAGCCTATCAATGGTGGCTTACGATTAAGGATGGTACAGTGGCTGACCGTATCACCTGGGATTTCTTTAAGACGGCGTTTCAGAATAAGTATATTGGATCGAGTTATGTGGATGCGCAGCGCCGGGCCTTTCTAAATCTGGTTCAAGGGAGTAGGTTAGTGGCTGCATATGAAGCTAAATTCTTACGCCTTAGCCATTATGCTCATGAGATGGTAGCCACGGAGCATGAACGTTGTCTTAGGTTCGAAGATGGCTTGAGGGATGACTTGCGTGTTTTGATAGTCCCACTGCGGGAGAGGGAATTTATTGTGCATGTGGAAAAGGCTAAGATAGCTGAGGAGGTAAAGCGAATTTGGCCGAATCGGATAGAGATGAGAGTAGAAGTAAGAGGAATTTTGAATCGTCATGGGCAGCTGGGCAAACTCAGAAAAAACCTAGGTTAGACGGGTTGAAATAGAATGAGAGACCGACTGCTGCTAACCAGACACAAAACTGTGCTCGATGTGGTAAGTTCCATACCGATGAGTGTTCGGCAGGCACTGGGAAGTGTTTTAGGTGTGGATCTACGGACCACCAAGTTAGAAGCATCTCTGACAATGGGGCAGTGAAGGCCCACAGGTCAAGAGAATGCACCACCAGGAAGAGGAGGTCAACAACCACCAAGGGGCCGTGGTCAAGTCAATGGTGGCAATGGCACAGGACATGGTCGTGGAGGTGCAGGCTATGCTGAGGTGAGGCAGCCAGCCTTGGTCTATGCAGCACGTCGCCAAGGGGATGAGGATGCTCTAGATGTGAGTATCGGTGCGTACCCTACCATAGTATTCTAAGTGTTTATTTTGGCCTTAGAATAAGAGTGCACAGCGAAAGCATATTAGTGAGACTTAGGTAGTTTGATTACTAGTTAATTTGAAATTTCGAGGATGAAATTTCTTTAAGGGGGTAGAACTGTAACATTCTGAATTTATGGTCTATGCGTTTAGTATAGGAATATGTTTAATATGGTGAAAAGGGTTTAAATTTGGGCTTAGAATTAGGCAAAGGCCCATATTAAATTATTTTAAGGTGGCATCATTAATAATTAAAAAGGAACAAGTTTTGGGTCCCAAGGAGCCCATGTTTTTAGGCCAATTTTGGCACTTTAAATGAAAATAGGGTGACGTCACATACAAGGAATTAGGGGCCCAAATATTAAGTTTAATGAGGCCTAAATCTTTTAATTTAATTAAATTAAATTCCGGTATTAGGATTAGTAGAGGTGGACGGCTACAAGGCTCAAAATAGGAGAAATTATGTGGATTTTATAAGTGATAATATCATAGATAAAAGGAGAAAAGTTCGAGCTTATCTTCAAGGAAGTGTTGGCCAAAAATCCCTTTGCTTAGAGGAGTGTAAAATTCACTCTTGCATGGCAAAGAGGGTGCAATTTCCCTCTCTTTTAGCTTGAATTTAAGGCGTTTTCGGTTTTTAGCGTTATGTATAAATATCTATAAATAGAAGGGGCTAGCTCCTTGATTCTAACATTGAAAACCCTAATTTCTTCTCCCATTATGCCGAAATTCCTTAGCCTCTCCCTCTCCAATTTCTTCAAAAGTCGAAACTCTTCTCCACTTTTTCCTCATTGTGCCGATTTCTCTAAAAAGCCGAAGCATTCATAGTCTTCTCTTTTATTCATCTTATTTGAGAATTAGTTCTATACTTCTGGCATTTACATCTTCCATTGGCATTGCCAAATCCTCTTTCTAGTGCTAGCTGAATCTCCTATGCTAAGATAAGTGTCGATTTTTGATTAGTTCTCATGATCTATTCCAGGTTTTTGAACAGGAAAAGCCAAAAAATTAACAGTTTAATGATTTTATGATGGGCGGCAATTTGGGATTTGAAGGAAGCTTGGTCAATTAGATCTAAAAGCCAAAAATAGCTAGTCTCCACTTTTAGGATTTTTAAGGTAAGAATATTTCCCTAGATTTCTATTAGATTTGATCATTATATGTAAGATCTTAAGGTTATAATAGTTCTGATAAGGACTTGTGATGGAATTAAATATGGATTAGGCAAAGGAAAAAATGCCTAAGTTTAAGAAAAGAGCAAAATCTGCCATACGAGATTGGCCACTTGGTTGTAGATCGGCTTCTGAACAACACCTTAGGCAGATAGCAGTAGTGTCGACTAAGGATAGCGTCAACATAGAAAGCATCGTCTTATCGATAATCAGGTGTGTAGATCTCTAACACACTAATAAACCTGTTGTATGACTATATATGTTATGGGCTTAAAAGCTGGAATGAGGCTATATGGACAGTCGAATGGAACCCAAAAAGGGTTAGGCAAGGATGCCAGGTATGTAAACACAGAACTCCCTATATCTCTCAGAAAATATATATGATTGCATGATGTTTTCTTTATGTGTATGCATGGGGTGGGAATATGATATTGAAGGGGAAGTGCATGATAGGTCACTTGGTGATCGATGGTGGAAATCCCACATATACAAATGTTAGGTCACATAGTGATTGGTGGCTATGCCACATTCAATGATTCTAATTAATAGGAATAGGCGGATGTAATTTGTCGTTTTGGTGTGTAGCGGATGGAGGGTTGATTGTAGAAATCCCCAAGGTGTGATGGTTAGTGCGGGTTGGTGTGTAGAGAATGGAAACGTAGGATGGGTTGGTTATTCATTATTTATCATTTACCATGTGATTATGATTGTTACCTTCATGTATGGGCCAAGGCCCATAATGTGTTTAATGGGCTCGGGTGCGTTGTGTGTTTGAGATTTATACACTTTGAGTCTTGCTGACTCACGCTTTCCTTTTCTCTACTCTTCCGGATGAGCGGTAGATCGTGGACATGGGAGCCGAGACTGCTCTAGGGCCATCAAGTTTTATTTCTACAAATTATTTTTGGGATTTCTTTAAATTTTATTTTATTTTATTTGGGAATATTTATGTAATAAGGCCCTAGTTTTATTCAACTAAGAAGTTTTCAATGTTATGCAACTTATGAATTCATGATAAGGTTTATTTATACTTAATAATAGTAATACAAGGATTTTAAATTTTAAAATGTCACTTATTTATCCAAATAATGTCCAATTGACTTACGATTTCCATAACGAACAAAGCAAAAGTTTTCAATGTACAACTCGTAGCATACCGGATCGGTCGAAATGCATGGGCCGGGTTTGGGGGCGTTACAAAGGATACGTGGATAGTCGGAAGCTCGTACAATGCCAACGTCCCAGATGTGGTCTTACACGCAACCACATATTGATGCCACTGCCCCAGACAAGGTCATACACGAATCAAATATGATGCCAATGTCACAAACATAGTCATACACGTAAACTCAAGTTGATGCCAATGTCCCAGATGTGGTCTTATATGATAACATATCAGAAATCCTATGTTATGACATATGTATCCTATCTATTCCTAGGGTTCGTACGGGACTTTCGAACATTGAATCTCGACCGAATCGAACTCAAAACCTAGTTCCCTATCTCATATTCACATTTGGCCAAAGTACACATATATATATTCGAATAATTCAATTCATCATATAACATTTATATATTCCCAATTTAACAACATTTAAATGCTTATAGACTTACCTCGGATATCGACGGAAGAAATCAACTACTCGACTACTTTCAACTTCCCCCGATCAAATTCTATTTTCTTTTGTTCTTGATCTAAATAAATTCAAATTTAACTAATTTAATCACACATTCATTCAATTTAGTTCAAAAAAACATATGTAACACCCCAAATCCGACCCAGAAGTTAGGCCCGTATCTGGCGTGTCACATTGAAGTGTTTTTCAAAAACCATGTTTTCATTGAAAACCCTCATTAATATTTAAAAACTAAAGTCTCAGTTTGTGTTCGTTCAATTTCAAAATGTGGTTCATTGAAAAGTTAATCACTTTTAAAAACGTTATTAATTTCGTTAAAAATCTCTTTTAGCTGTGAAAGCTAATTTAAGGTAAAGAAGTTTAAAACGTATGTTTTTAAAAACAGTAATTGTGTTGAAAAACTTGTCTATGTCTAACTGATATAAAACATAACAAAATCTCAAATTCAAAATTAAATCCAGAGAAGCCTTATTACAGAAATTAAAACCCAAAATGGAATTTAAAACATATATAAAATCCAAAGCATGGCAATTTGCGATTCGTGTGGTCACCTCAAGTGTCCTCGCAACCTTGGCCCGTCTAACGCTAGGGATTACCTACGATTAAAAGCGGGTAAGTTTATGAAAACTCGATGTGTAATCCCTTACTAGAGTAACGATCGATATCTGAAATAAAAATCAAAAGCAGTTTGGGCCAAAGCCCTTTAACGAGAATGAGACAGATCCGATTTAGAGCATACGTGGGTCAAAGCCCATTATAATATCATTTGGGTCACAGCCCATAACAGAATCAATTGAGCCTAGCCCAAACCAATAATGAACAAGTGGCTAAGCCCGATGCGTTGACAGATCTCATAAACAATTATGCGACAATATGGGGATGCATCCCACCCGATCACCAAAACACCACCCGTACCAACCCTACACTTACGTGGGGATAAAATCGACCCACCCAGCCAACACACCAAACTTAGCACTGGTTGCGGCACTAAGTCAACAGAATGGCTCGGTGCCGTAGATAGAACGGCTAAAGGCCATGAATATCGCATCAATGCTGCTAGTTAATAGAACGGTTACAAGTCATAAACAGAATAGTTATAAACCATAATCAGGATGGCACAGAGCCATAATCAAGATGGCTCAAAGTTATCAGTAATTGTAACAAGTTTGGCACATAGCCATCAGTGACAGTAATATAACTGGCACACAGCTACGGGTAATTATGATTGACACAAAGTCGTCAATATATGTGTTAGGCACATAGCCATGGGTAAATACGATTGGCGTAAAGCCATAAGCAAGATGGCACAGAGCCATAATTATATTACGCGGCTTTAAGTCGTCCGTCGGTCCACAATTGTCTAATGCGACCCGTGCTACCTTAATAGATCAATACTGGATCCACAGTCGTCTCTTGTGACCCGTGCGACCCTATTAGAACTTCTTCCGTATCAATGTCCCAACCCCATGCAATATGTTTTGTATGTCATGTTCAATCATTACTGTAACAGCCCAAACCCGGCCCAAACATTAGGACCGAATATGGGTCGTTACGGAGAAAGACTTTTTGAAACCCATTTTAAAATCCAGTTTAAGTTTTGTCGAAAACTTCTCGTTTTTGGTTATCTTGCTGAAATCATACTTAGATTAAATTCAGAAATTTAATTAAGTCAAGTTATTATACAAATTTCAAATGTGCCCGCTGGCACGATAAAACATTTTTCGTGTTAATTTGGAAAACGTGTCATTCGAATTTATAGTTAAAACAAAATATCCAACATATAAGAAATAACAAAAGTAAAGTACATGGAGGCCTTATTACATCCAAAATAAAATAAACCAATAATAAAATGACTAAGTTTAAAGTGCATTTAATTTTAGTCCACTGCATGGCCACCTCGAGTCCCTCCGGCTCCATATCCGCGATCTATGCATCACCTGAAAAAATAATGGAGAAGGTGAGTCACCAAGACTCGATATGTAACCCTTCCCCGGTTTACACCAATCTCATACCTGATTATAACAATTAATATGCAAAACAATGTACCCCACCTAGCCAACCAAGCGCCTCAATCTACCCGTTGTGGTACCAAACCCTTTGGTGGTGCCAAACCACTGGTGACATATAGTCACAGATGTGATGCCAAATCACTGGAGGTGCCAAACCTCTGGTGTCCATAGACACAATCGGTTGATGAGGCCAACCCATCGTGTGATTCCAAATCACTGGCGTCAATCCCATATCTCAAAGTGGGGCCAACCCACGGTGGTGATAAGCCACAGGGACGAGATGCGATGAGGTACCAAACCTCTTGTGACCGTAGTCACAGTGTGTTACCAAAACACTGGTGCCCGTCGGCACAATATCACTGCCCCCTCCGCTCATTTAACCCACAAAAGTCAAGTAATCATGATCAGATCTCATACATTTATCACATGTATCATAAAACCATGCTTCCCAAAAGCATAATAATAATCTCATATTAAAAGAGACTTACCGAAATCCTCGCTTGTACCATTAAGGTACTATATCCAATATCTACATCAAGCAAATTTACATACAACAAATATCTAGCACGATTATTAATTGCTATAAGTGTGTATGTACACACTGTCACCATCGAATGATCTAAATCCGAATGAAGGAGTCGATTACACTAGATCTCGCTTTATATTCGGCCAAAACATGAGTTAGTACATTCGGTCAAATCAAATAGTTTAAAGGGTTCTCCTTTTGAACCCGAATTCTTACCCTTACGTTTTTGGGTACTAATCACAACACCCGATTCCCGAATCTGCTTCACCAATTACCATCAGTTAGTAAACAAAGCTAATAGCCTTCGGCTTTTAAATACTTACAAATTAAACCCATGAAAGTCGATTCTTACCACCACTTACCACTTGATTGGTCACGAATGACGGCTTGCTTTGTCGATCTCCAAAATCCCGGAACACCTAGACAGATTCGGTTTTCAAAACAGATACTTAGCACCTTGTAAATAAATGCCGACATCGCCCTTAATCCATAAGAAGTCGACCAAGATAGGGAAAGGGAACATAGGCATTCGCCAACCCTACTTACCGTACAATTGATTGAACACTAGTGAAATCTCAAGTGTCTATGCCACTATACCATTCGGCCAAGGTGAGTAAATAGGAGGAAAGGAAATCGGCACTTCAAGGAGTGTATTCTACCAATGGGAGAAAGAAATCAATGGAAGAAAGGTGTTAAAAGTTTACGACTTAAGGGATTTTTGAGAAGAGGAGGGTGTAAAGAGAAGGTGGTTTCGGTTTGGCAATGAAGAGAAAGAAAAGAGTAGGTGTTTGACTAGAGATCAAAGAATAGGAGAAGTGAATGGCAATGGGATTTTCTTCTAGTTTGAGAAAGAATGAAGAGAAAATTATCACAAAGTGGAGGCTAGCGAAAATAAACTTAGTAAATTTGGTATTATCCCTCCCCAAAGACCTTGCCATCCACTCCACTAAGGAGTTCAAACTACCACCAACTCCTTAATTGGTTTGATTAAATTCAAAATAATCTTGAATTAATCCTATAATCAATGAATAATCCTAATAATATCTTCTTTATGTTCTATTATCCTTGGAATTAATAATAAACAAAATGCTCATATTATCCTTAATTATCTCATAATAAAAAGAGTTTAAAGAGAAAGAACTCTCCTCCTATGTCAGTCAAAATATGAAAAAAAAAAAGGAATTACATGACTTGAACCAAGGCTCTCCCTTGTTCCTTGATGGCGTCAATTGTAGTACTTAAGTGGCCTCCCTTTTGCCACTTTTCCAAGACTTATTTTATGTCAAATGTTCCTCCATTTATTCTTATAACCCCTAACTACTAAGGCTATCCACCTTTAAAGCTTATAAATAATATTTTCTACTATTCCGAGCCAACTCAAGGTCTTTAATTAAATCTTATCATGCCATAAATATTAGCTCAGTCATTTCACACAAGCAAAATAATACAAATACAAATAACCCCATTTTTTTTAGGATGTTACAGTTCTACCCCCTTAAAAGAATTTCGTCCTCGAAATTACCTGATCAGAAGAGGTGTGGGTATTGCTGCCGTATCACATCCTCAGGTTCCCACGTAGCTTCCTCTGCACCATGGTTCCGCCATAGCACTTTCACTAAGGGCACTGACTTCCTATGCAGAACCTTCACATCCCTATCCAAGATCTGAACCAGTTCCTCCTCAAAAGATAAGTCTGAGTTAACCTCGATTTCTGTCATAGGCACCACGTGTGATGGATCTGACCGATACCGCCTAAGCATCGACACATGAAAGACGTTATGAATTTGACTTAACTCTGTCGGCAGTTCGAGCTGATAAGCTACCGGTCCTACTCACTTTAATACTGTATATGGGCCAATGAACCTTGGGCTTAGCTTCCCTTTTCGCCCAAATCTTAATACCTTCTTCCAAGGCGACACCTTCAGGAAGACCTTATCCCCTACTGCATACTCCATTTCCTTGCGCTTGAGATCAGCATAAGACTTCTGTCTATCTGATGCTTCCTTAAGCCGAGCCTGAATCACCCTAACTTTGTCCTCCGTTTCTGCAACCAACTCTGGGCCCAACACTTGTCGTTCACCCAACTCTGTCCAACACGTCGGAGTTCGGCATTTCCATCCATACAGTGCTTCGTATGGTGCCATCTGAATACTCGCTTGGTAACTATTGTTGTAGGCAAACTCGGCTAATGGTAAGAATTCCTCCCAACTACCTCGGAATTCCAAGACACAACCCCTCAGCATATCCTCTAAGATCTCAGATGACCCTTTTCATTTGCCCGTCCGTCGTGGATGGAAAAGTGTCTTGAAATCCACTCGTGTTCCCAAAGCTTGATGCAATGCTTTCCAAAACCTCAAGTGAACCTTGGGTCCCTATCTCAAATAATTGATACGGGCACACCATGCAATCGACTATCTCGCCACATACAACTTTGCTAGCTTCGAGTGAGTAATCCATTCTCACCCAGTGCAAGTGAGTGATTTAGTCGAGCGGTCTACAATTACCCAAAGCGCATCTTTCTTCTTTGGGCGTGAGGGTAGACCACTAACGAAATCCATTGTGATCCGCTCCCACTTCCATTGAGGAATCTTTACCGGTTGAAGTAGCACGATGGCAACCGATGTTCAGCCTTAACTCTGGCGACATGTCAAACACCTTCCTCTGAACTCGGCCACTTCACGCTTTAACCCGGCCACAGTAATGTCTCGCAAATCAGTACATTTTTTGCCTCACGGATGCATAAGCGTATGGGTGCTATGAGCATCTTGGAGAATTCTTTGTCTCAATTCCACATCCTTGACATCTGGCCGTCCTTGGAAACATAATACACCATCATCGGTCAATCCGTACCCTCCAAACCACCATCCCGAACTTGCATCTTTTTAGCACTCAACCCTTCATCCACTAACCGCTTTTCCCTAATCTCCTCAATCCGGTGGGCTTCACGAAGTTACGCTAAAAGACTTCCATCGTCATATAGACTCAAACGACCAAACATCGCTCTTAAATCTGACACCACCTTTCTGCTCAACGCGTCAGCTACCACGTTAGCCTTACCCGGATGATATTCGATGGAACAGTCGTAGTCCTTTAACAGTTCAATCCATCGGCGCTGCCTTAAATTCAAGTCTTTCTGGGTCAAGAGATACCTTAGACTCTTGTGATCCGTGTAGACTATCGACTTCTCCCCATAAAGGTAATGTCTCCATATCTTCAAAGTAAAGACGACTGCTGCTAACTCCAGGTCGTGAGTTGGGTAGTTAACCTCATGCGGCCTTAGCTGATGGGACGCATAGGCTACTACCTTCCCATCCTGCATCAACACACATCCCAAACCAGTGTGAGATGCATCACAATAGGCGTGAATAACTTCCCCGCCGAGTTGTACTAAACCGGAGCTTAGTCGAGAATCTTCCTCGACTTATCAAAACTTTCTTGCCGCTTCTCTAACCAAACAAATGGTACTCCTTTCCTTAGCAACTTAGTCAGCGGTACTGCGATCGAGAGAACCCTTCCACAAACCTTCGATAATACCCGCTAAACCCGAAAACTTCATATCTACGCCGCCGACTTAGGCGGTTTCCACTCCAACACCGCTTCAATCTTGCGAGGATCCACCTAATCCTTCCACGACACCACGTGACCCAAGAAAGCCACCTCCCTTAGCCAAAATTCGCACTTACTGAATTTGGCATATAACTGTTTCTCCCTCAGTACTTGCAGAACTATTCACAAATGCTTATCGTGCTCCTCCTCCGTCTTTGAGTAAACCAATATGTCGTCTATGAACACTACGACAAATTGGTCCAAGTACTGCTGAAATACTCTATTCATTAAATCCATGAACGCCGCCGGTGCATTGGTCAACCCGAATGGCATCACTAGGAACTCATAATGCCCATACCGAGTTCAGAATGCCGTCTTGTGAACATCGACCTCCTTCACCTTAAGTTGATGATAACCCGACCTAAGATCTATCTTTGAAAACACCGACGCACCCTTCAATTGGTCAAACAAGTCATCGATCCGAGGCAACGGGTACTTGTTTTTGATCGTTAACTTGTTTAACTGACGGTAGTCGATGCACATCCGCATAAAACCGTCCTTCTTCTTGACAAACAATACAGGCGCTCCCCATGGAGATATACTAGGTCGAATAAACCCTCGTCCAAGAGCTCACGAATTTGAGCCTTGACTCCACCAATTCCTTTGGTGCCATTCGACACGGTGCTATAGAATCGGTGTAGTTCGGTGAAAATCTATACGAATTCGACTTTCCGATCTGGAGGCAAACCCGAAAGTTCCTCTGGGAATACATCAGCAAATTCCCCTACTATTCGGACTTTTTCAACTGCTGCCTCCTTAGCCTCCAAGGCATAAATTCGAACTATAAACGCCTCACACCCTTTCCTAACCATCTTTTTAGCCTTCAAGGCCGACACCACATTAGACAGGTAATTTTTTCGATTACTGATCATAACCACTTCATTCCCTTCGGTCGTTTGAAGAACCATGCGTTTAGCAGCGCAATCCAACCTACTTTGGTACCTAACCAGCCAGTCTATTCCAAGGATCAAATCAAACTCCCCAAATGGTAGTTCCATCAGATCAGCCATAAACACGACCCCTTGGAGTTCTAGGGGTACATCCCTAAAAAGTTTGTTCACAACTACAGAATGGCCTAAAGGGCTAATTACAGTCATCTCCTAGCAGCGGTCTCGAGTCTAGGTTCAAAGTCTCTACCACACTACTTGCTACGATGAATGCGTAGAACCCACATCAATTAATGCATAATAAGGAAGACCAAAAATTAGAAACGTACCGGTTATGACAATCGGTGCGTCACCCTCCTCATGACGCCTCATGCAGATAGACTAAGCAGTGCCTTGCCTCTGTATTACTGTGCCTCGCCTACGAGTTCGCGACCACGATTAGCACCATTTCCCCCTCTACCATTACCACGACTTCTCTGTGGTCCCACACCTCTATCTTGAGTACGATTCTGCCCCTCTGACTGATTCCGAGCTCGCTTTCGAGGACAATCCCTCACGCGGTGTTCCAGAGACCCACATTCAAAGCAACCCAGCTCACCGGTCCAACAACCTCCCTAATGGGCTTTTCCACGATGATTACCTGCCTTTGGTTTCGATTAGCGGTCATGGGCCTTCTTTGCTGACTTGGCCCACTCTGTCGGCCTTTTTTCGATCATTACCACGGCCGGATGGCCCAAAACCTCTATTGCGCTTGAGCCTATCGTAGTTTTGCCTCACGGTTGCCTTGATACCCTCGGCTACCTTAGCCTTTTCTACTAGGGCGAAAACTCCCAAACACCTTTCTGAGCAATTAGCAGCTTCAAATCATCTCTCAGCCCGTCTTCAAAACGGACACAGCGCTCATGTTTTGCAGCCATAATACCTCTCGCATATCTACTTAACCTTAGGAACTCCGCCTTATACTTTGACACGGACTTAGTTCCCTATACTAACCCCAGAAAAGCTTTCCTCTGAGCGTCGGTGTAGCTAGTACCCACATACTTTTTCTGGAAAGTAGCCCTAAAGTAATCCCATGTAAGATCCTCTGCCGTGGCGCCATCTCGAACGGTGAGCCACCACTGATATGCCTCATCCTTCAACAGTAACACGACTCCCTTCAGCTTCTCCTCGTTCGTTAGGTCAAGATTGTCCATGATCCTTTCTGTTGACTCCAACTAGTATTCTGCTGCACTAGGTGCCACTCCTGACACACCCCGGAACACCTCAGCTCTGTTGGACCGAATTCGCTCGGGAATAGATTTCGGAGCTCCCAGATTTCCACCATTTGACCACCAACTCGAGAACCCACAACACGACTTGCGATCTTGCCTCACCTCCCTGCCTCGATCTTGCTCCTCCGCTCCAAAAGTTGGAGGTGGTGGTGGCGATGGTACCTCATTTTGAACCATGTCACGACCTAACGGGTTCGAGATATGGTCATTCTTCCCTACCACGTCCACGTCGGCCACGTCCTCTAGAACTCATTCTACCTACGCGCTTTTAATCGATTAAGAAAAATTTTATGGATTAGTAATTTGTTAAAACTTTTTACCCGCGAAAAATTTTATGATAAGTTTAATAAGGATTCTTTCGATCAATCAATGTTTTAAGTATTCTACCCTAGTTCACACAAAAGGCCACATTCATTCCTTAGCACTTTCCATACCTATCCACTCCTCGGACATTTACATCCTGTTTCTAACCTGTGGGTATTTTCGTCATTTTCCTCTGAGGGTATTTTTGTAATAAAATCAGAGATTTCAAACTTTGATAAAGGGTCACTTTAAAATTCCCAAAGCTGGAAGGTATTCTTGAAAATTTTGTAAAATTTGTTGATATGGCCTCATTTAGAAACCGGGGTATTTTGGTAATTTTGTCAATCGGGGTAATTTTGAAATTTTAATAAATCAAGGGTATTTTAACGGTTGTAAAACTACGAGGTCCTTTTGCAAATTTTCTTTCTTAAAGCGTTCTTTGTTTGCAAAAGTTCAAGAGTCGAGGTCATTTTGGTAATTTTACGGTTTGAGGCGTTTCGTAATTTTCCAAAAGCGAAATTATTTTATTGATGATTTTCAAAGCGAGGTTGAATATTTGAGAAGTAGTTGAAATTTTGGACAAAATCATTGAGTTGATATTTTATGAACCAAGGGCATTTAGTAATTTTACCCCAAGGGCATTTTCGTAATTTTCCACAAATCAAACTTTTCGGGAAAACATTGTAAAAAGAGTTGTTCTTATGTTTGAAAGAGTTATTTTAAAAGTTTTAAAACCAAGTTTTGTTGTTTCATTCTTTTTCAAAAATCAAGGCTAGTTCCCTTTCGGGTTTTAGTCATTATGTTTAGCTTTATGATGAGCCCTCTTGGTCGGGGTGAACCAAAGCTACGCACCAGGCGGGTTTCGTGTGGAGAGGAGGTGAGTCACGGATTGCTTAAATACCAAGCTCCCAGAACCTTTCTAGATATGCTTGAGGTTACCACACCATCTGAGCCCTACGAGTTAAGGTGAACCCAAGCTACGCACTGTAGGATACTGCGAAGAGGTGGTGAGTCACTGATTGCTTAAATACCGAGCTCTTGGGATCAATCCTAGACATGCGTATAGGGGTTACCACACCCTAGCTCGGTTGACTTGATCATAGGTTGGTTGAGTTCATTAAGTCTTATGTTACATTTGTGTGTTTGAGTAATCTATTCCTAGGGTTCAAAATTCCTATAAGTCTATTCTCGTTCCATGCTTCCTACCCTTCTCTGAAATTAAATCATCTGAAGTTAGGAGTACTTACAGGCGGATAGGTCTGGGAGACTCGGTGCCATCTTGTTCAAAAACCAAAAATACTTGAAAGGCCTACAAAACATTTTTGGGCCTTGGGCCCCCACAATAGAGTATTGAGCTGGCTCGATACCAATTGTAATAGCCCAAACCCGGCCCAAACATTAGGACCGAATATGGGTCGTTCTGGAGAAAGACTTTTGAAACCCATTTTAAAATCCGGTTTAAGTTTTGTCGAAAACTTCTCGTTTTGGTTATCTTCTTTGAAATCATACTTAGATTAAATTCGAAATTTAATTAAGTCAAGTTATTATACAAATTTCAAATGTGCTTGTTGGCACAATAAAACATTTTCGTGTTAATTTGGAAAAGCGTGTCATTCAATTTATAGTTAAAACAAAATATCCAACATATAAGAAATAACAAAAGTAAAGTATATGGAGGCCTTATTACATCCAAAATAAAATAAACCAATAATAAAATGACTAAGTTTAAAGTGCATTTAATTCTAGTCCCTTTGCATGGCCACCTCGAGTCCCTCGGCTCCATATCCGCGATCTATGCATCACTGAAAAAATAATGGAGAAGGTGAGTCACCAAGACTCGATATGTAACCCTTCCCGGTCTACACCAATCTCATACACTGATTATAACAATTAATATGCAAAACAATGTACCCCACCTAGCCAACCAAGCGCCTCAATCTACCCCGTTGTGGTACCAAACCTTTGGTGGTGCCAAACCTTTGGTGACATATAGTCACAGATGTGATGCCAAATCTTTGGAGGTGCCAAACCTCGGTGTCCATAGACACAATCGGTTGATGGGGCCAACCCATCGTGTGATGCCAAATCATGGCGTCAATCCCATATCTCAAAGTGGGGCCAACCCACGGTGGTGCTAAGCCACGGGGATGAGACGCGATGAGGTACCAAACCTCTGGAGGTACCAAACCTCGGTGGCCGTAGTCACGGTGTGTTACCAAAACACTTGGTGCCCGTCGGCACAATATCACTTGCCCCTCCGCTCATTTAACCCACAAAAGTCAAGTAATCATGATCGGATCTCATACATTTATCACATGTATCATAAAACCATGCTTCCCAAAAGCATAATAATAATCTCATATTAAAAGAGACTTACGAAATCCTCGCTTGTACCATTAAGGTACTATATAAAGTATCTACATCAAGCAAATTTACATACAACAAATATCTAGCACATTTATTAATTGCTATAAGTGTGTATGTACACACCTGTCACCACTGAATGATCTAAATCCCGAATGAAGGAGTCGGTTACACTAGATCTACTGCCCCTATATTCGGCCAAAACATGAGTTAGTACATTCGGTCAAATCAAATAGTTTAAAGGGTTCTCCTTTTGAACCCGAATTCTTACCCTTACGCTTTTGGATACTAATCACAACACCCGATTCCGAATCGCTTCACCAATTACCATCGGTTAGTAAACAAAGCTAATAGCCTTGACTTTTAAATACTTGCAAATTAAACCCATGAAAGTCGATTCTTACCACCACTTACCACTTGATTGGTCATGAATGATGGCTTGCTTTGTCGATCTCAAAATCCGGAACACCTAGATGATTAGGTTTTCAAAGCAGATACTTAGCACCTTGTAAATAAATGCCGACATCGCCCTTAATCCTTAAGAAGTCGACAAAGATAGGAAAGGAACATAGGCATTGACCAACCCTACTTACCGTACAATTGATTGAACACTAGTGAAATCCCAAGTGTCTATGCCACTATACCATTCGGCCAAGGTGAGTAAATAGGAGGAAAGGAAAGCCAAGCACTTCAAGGAGTGTATTGACCAATGGGAGAAAGAAATCAATGGAAGAGAAAGGTGTTAAAAGTTTGACTTAAGGGGATTTTTGAGAAGAGGAGGTGTAAAGAGAAGGTGGTTTCGGTTTGGCAATAAAGAAAGAAAAGAGTAGGTGTTTGACTAGAGATCAAAGAATAGGAGAAGTGAATGGCAATGGGATTTTCTTCTAGTTTGAGAAAAATGAAGAGAAAATTATCACAAAGTGGAGGCTAGCAGAAAATAAACTTAGTAAATTTGGTATTATCCCCCCCCAAAGACCTTGCGTCCACTCCACTAAGGAGTTCAAACTACCACCAACTCCTTAATTGGTTTGATTAAATTCAAAATAATCTTGAATTAATCCCCATAATCAATGAATAATCCTAATAATATCTTCTTTATGTTCTATTATCCTTGGAATTAATAATAAACAAAATGCTCATATTATCCTTAATTATCTCTTAATAAAAAGAGTTTAAAAGAGAAAGAACTCTCCCTCCTATGCCGTCAAAATATGAAAAAAAAGAATTACATGACTCAACCAAGGCTCTCCTTGTTCCTTGATGGCGTCACTTGTAGTACTTAAGTGGCCTCCCTTTTACCACTTTTCTAAGACTTATTTTATGTCAAATGTTCCTCCATTTATTCTTATAACCCCTAACTACTAAGGCTATCCACCTTTAAAGCTTATAAATAGTATTTTCTACTATTCCGAGCCAACTCAAGGTCTTTAATTAAATCTTATCATGCCATAAATATTAGCTCAGTCATTCCACACAAGCAAAATAATACAAATACAAATAACCCCATTTTTTTTTTAGGATGTTACAATTACACGTGTATGCAAAATTGCCATGCTCAATAATGATCATTTAGAGATATATTAAAAGCATATCAGTCACATGACCACAATCAATTTGGTTTAACCATAGTCATACGATCACAGTCAAATCAGTTAAATTCATAGTCTAAGTCAGTCGTTTACCCACAAGGGAAAAATAGTCATTTTACCTTATAAGGGTGTTTCAGTAATCCTACCCTTCAGGGGTATTTCGATAATTCTACCCTATAGGGGTATTTCAGTAATTTTGCAAATTAGAGGTATTTTAGTAATCTTACAAACTGGGGGTATTTTGATAATTTTTCAAACCGAGGGTATTTCAGTGATTTTGCAAACCAGGGCTTAATGACACAATAGAAGGTCCACCGTCGCCTTGAGCGACTTAAGTAACCCAAACAGACACAACGGTGTAAATGGGTCTAAGGCCCATCATTCGATCTAAGTGGGGCCACATGCTCGTGTGGCCCAATTAGCCCAAAAATAGCCTCGGCTATACGAGTAGCACAATTTAAACCAATAGAAACCATATAACATACATTTTATCCGTGTGGCCCTCAAGCCCACTGGCCCCATACGGGCCATTTCGGCCCAACGAGGCCCATAACAGCCCAAGACCACGAGAGCACTTGTGGTGGCCTTTACAGACTAATGCCTATGTTCGAGGGCTCGGTTCACCACACGTACAATCGCCCGCTCATGTGGCATCATAAGCCATATTTCTGACTTTTCAGCATTTTGCCAATCTACAGTCCTAGCAGTGTAAACAACACATAGTTTCAGCTTTTCATCCGGTTATCAAACATAGCATACAATTACACACACTCTATTGGTTTTCTCACCGACTATTGATTACAGGGTACTGTTACACACCTGATCATGTAGAGTACTAAAAATTCATGATCGCCAGATTTTATATTCAAACAACTAATTACAATTTCGAATATTCAAGGAATATTTGTACATTCTCTTCTAGCTCAAACAGAGGAATTGAGGTTTCATTCGTATTCTTATGGATAGGCTAACAAATAAAAAGAAATAAAAGACAATACATCATTAAGATTCTCGATTTTTGAAGAGACTTTTTATTTATTTTATTTGCATTTGCCGAGACAATAGGATGAACAACAAGGGTTCAGGGCTTGAACTAAGATTTCTAGATGGATGGGATGAGGTATTAGTGCCTCTAACACATAATTTAAATGTGAGAATTTGTCCTCTAAAAAAGAAATATTGAATGAATTGATTGTAAATTATGAGATTTTGCGACTTACGCCCTTGTAAGTAAGATATTAATCGTAAGGAAAATGGAATTTCCACAATGATGACGCAAATCCCGCCGCTATCATTTGAGAATACAAATTATTGTTGTGCCCAAAAATAACATTGATTAATCACTTATTAAATAGTGTTAGAAAAACTCTTAACAACCACTTAACCGAGAGGTCGACTACCACTTGCCTTAACTAGATTGGTCAACTGTGATTAGCTGACTGGAAGAAGAGTTTGGTGCAGCCACCCTTCTGCATCCTGGCAAAAAGTCCCAAATAGACGACGCCGAATGCCTCCTAAACTTGGGAGTAAAGGCTACGTGCTTAATTTCAGCCGGCACCTTTGCCATCACTTAATCACTAGCACCCTCTTTATAGCACCTAATTCTAAAATGGTACTAACTGCCTACCTTGAATAGCAACTGGTTCCTCTCTTTAATCACCGATCAAAGGCGCCTTCCAAAACTTGACAAAATCTGTATAGCATTACCACTTTGTTAACTAAGATCGTGAATGACAAAGATTAGAAACAAAAAAAAAACAACAACTTACCACTACTTAGGAGTATTCGGCCTCCTAAGGTACACTCTAGGTTAAGTCCCACAAAGCACAGTCACACTCCTGTAAAAAAAAGGTGGATAAAAATAGTGTTAAGGAGGAAGCCTATATCGACAAAGAGGGAAAGAGGGAGAAGAGACCAAAATTTTTCGGTCACGCAAAACAAATTAGAGAGGGAGAGGGTGGAGAAATTCAGTTCAAAGATGAAAGAGAATAATAGCCACAAACATATAAGAACAACTCCTATATTCGGCCTTTCAATTCTATACTAAAATGGCAAAGAGGTAGAAAGGTTGCACGAACGGTAAATTACAGACTATGCACGGTAATATAGAGAAAAGAGGAAAAGAAACTGAAACAAAGAAAACCTGAAATGGCACAAAAGAATTCAGCACTATGGGAAAAAGGTCCTATGACTGAGTTTACACAATGGGGAGATCAACTTTTTGAAAACAACCCTTCCTATTTCAAATTCCCTAATTTTCTCCTTGAACTTAGCCACCAACCGAGTTTGAATTACAATCAAACTCCTTTATCCAATCTTCTTCCCTTGAAACACTCCCCTGAATCACTCAACCTTCAATTCAAATTTCCTTGAAACACTCATGACCAAGTCATCCACAGAGTCTCAGTCCAACTCGACCTCCTTCCCATCAGTAAAATAATCCATATTTGCACAAGTGGGAATTTGAACATCCGACCACTAGCTCACTTGTAATGCCACCTCCACTAAACCATATTGCTCCTTGTGATATAAATTCATCAAAAAATATTCTTCGAGCCTACCAACTAACATCACGGCTCCTTTAAGAGAAAACATAAATTTTTGCTAAAGCCCATTTTGAACCCAGGACTTCTCCAACACTCCCAACTCTTCCTAAATCACTTAGCCAGTAAAGCAAACAAGCAATTTGTGATATTTCTTGCACACATACTTTTATGTGCAGTTTCCTAGCGGCTCCAACACACAAGGCCCAATCCTACTAGGCCCAAATTCAGGGCGTTACAACATAAATGGGAAAATTACCATTTTGCTCCTAACATTTCACACTTTTTGCAATTTAGTCCCTATTGCATAAAACACAAAATAAACAAAATTTGCATATACCATAGCTAGGCCTAATCTCCCTATAGTCCATCTAAGTCCACACATTTCATTTATTTCACATTTTAGTCCCTCAAAAGATTACTTTTACAATTTAGTTTAAATTACTCAAATTCATAAAAATCCAAAGACAAAGCATGATAATTTAACACATATCTTTAACATTTCATCATAAAAAAATCACAAGCTATCATCAATGGAAAAACACAAAATCATCATCAAATTCAAAAATTAAGACATGGGCTTTGAAGATAACTTAGCAACGATCTCAAAAGCGTAAAATTATCAAAATCTAAGCTAGATACGTACCTTAATCAAACTCAACAATGGCCGAATGCCCTAGCTCTCTTTATTTCTTTTTCTTTTCCTTAGTTTCGATCATAAACAAAAAAAATGAACATGGCTTTCATTTTGTTTTGTTTTATTATAAATACATTATTTATTCATTTACTTATTTAACCTTTTATTAAACATATAAAACATTTATATATTAAGGTTATTCTAGTCCATTGCCGCCCACTATCCCTAATAATGGCCTAATTGCGTCATAAAACCTTCAAATTATAAAGACAACAACAATTAGGCACTTTCATATTTAACCATCAAATTTTCATTTTACGCGATTAAGCCCTTTTCTCAAATTAAGCACACAAACAATAAAAATTAATCCACGAAACTTTCACACATGTAAATTCACACATAATTAACACAAAAATAATATTAAAATATCTTTACACTCAAATTTGTGGTCCCGAAACCACTTTTATGATTAGGGTCAAAATCAGGCTGTTACAACTCTCCCCCCTTAGGGATTTTTGTCCTCGAAAATCTTATTGATGAATAGGTTCAGATAATGCTCTTTCATTGTATTCTCTGGTTCATAAGTTGTTTCCTCAACTCCGTTCTTATGCCACAGTACCTTAACTAAAGGAATTTTCTTATTTCGTAATTCTTTAATCTCGTGAGCCAGAATGCGAATCGATTCTTCTTCATATGTCATATCGGACTTAATCTCAATCTCTGTCGGGCTAATCACATGTGAGGGATCAGATCGGTATCTACGGAGCATCAAAACATGGAATACATTGTGAATCTTTTCTAGTTCAAGTGGTAACAGTAATCTATAAGCAACCGGGCCGATATGTTCGATAATCTTATACGGTCCAATGAATCTCAGACTCAATTTGCTTTTACGACCAAATCTAAGTATTTTATTCTATGGTGAGACTTTCCAAAGGACCTTATCTCCAATCTAAAACTCTATATCATTTCTTTTCAGGTCTGCATATGATTTCTAACGATCCGATGCTGTTTTGACACTATCGCGAATCACTTTCACTTTCATTCGGTCTTTTTATTCAAATCGACCTCGTGTGTCTTATTTTCACTTAGTTCAATCCAATACAATGGTGTACATGTAACGCCTCAAATTTGGGCCTAGTAGAATTAGGCCCATTGGGCCTTGGGCATGGGAGCGTTTTAAATTTTTGAGAACAAGAGAATGGCACTAATGCAAGTTGGACCTATTAGGTGAGTGATTTTGGAAGGCTAGGGGGCTTCCATGAAGTCCCGAGAACAAACCTGGGCTTTAGGAAAAATTTTGGTTTTAGGTGAATAAAACCCTAGGAGTAAGTAAATAGGCTTTAAGAATAAATTGGGGTAAAATAAGACACAAAAAAAAAGTTGTGGTCTAGTGGCAAATGACGCCACATTGGAAACAAGGGTGTGATGCCATAGAGGAAGCAAAGTGTCCAAGGTTCAAGTCTTGGCGCTTGCAATTCATTTTGATTTTTTTTAAATGAACTTAGACTTTGGCCCATAGGTTTATATTTAGTTGCGCATGTTGTAAGTCACAAAAGGAGCTTGTGTTGTGGTGGCATGTAGCGTCTGGAGCATAGGAGAGGGCAAGGGTTCGAACCTCATTTCAAGAAAAAAGGGATATTTATTTTGCTAAGTTGGGGCGACAGGTGGTTGTGATGGAATTAAACTCTGCTGAAGGAGGGATCCCACATTGGGAAGCTAGCATGAGGGAAGGTGAGAAGCTGGCTTTAAATAGAGAAATCTATGAGGAGAGTAAGCATACCTTGGTTGGCGTTTGGGCATAGGAGTGTTTGGAGCGCGGATTAACTCCAGGTTCCTATCAAGTGTATATTTCACACTACTCTAGCTATAGAGCGGCAAATGCCGAAATGCTTGTCACACAGCAATGGTAGCCGCACGAGCGTACGATCACACGTGTGAGGGCTTCGACGCGATAGTTGAGGCCAACATGAGTGTTCTTGTGGGTTAGGCTATTTCGACCAAGTGGGCCCAATGGGCCTGTGGCCCATATGAGTAAATTGTATGATTGTGTAGTAGATATTGGTCTGGTCAATGTGAATATCATATCTGTGGCTAGATTTGGGCTAAATGGGCCACACGAGCGTGTAGGCCCATTTGGGCTAAGAATGAGCCCTAGGCCCATTCGCATCTTTATCTCTATTTAGAATACTTTGGTTTACAAAATTACTGAAATACCCTTAGTTTGCGAAATTATCGAAATACTCTTGGTTTATAAAATTACCAAAATACCCTCAGTTTGCAAAACTATCGAAATAACCCAGTTTGTAAAATTATCGAAATACCCCTGATTTATGAAATTACTGAAGTACCCCTAATTTAAGAAATCATCGAAATACCTCGGGTTTGCAAAATTACCAAAATACCCTAATTTGTAAAATTACTGAAATACCCTCGATTTGTAAAATTAACGAAATACCTCTGTAGGGTAGAATTATCGAAATACCTCTACAGGGTAAAACTATCGATATACCCCTGTAGGGTGGAATTACCAAAATACCCCTGTAAGGTAGAATCACAAAAATACCCTTATAGGGTAAACGACTGTTTTGCCCTTGTGGGTAAATGACTGACTTGTGCTATGATTTAACTGTGATCGTATGACTATGTTTTAACGGACTTGACTGTGGGTGTGTGACTAATATGCTATTAATATGTGTTGAAATGATTGTTACTAAGCATGGCTATTTTGCTTACACGTGTAATGATTGAGCATCACATACACGACATATTACATGGGGTTGGGATTTGTAATTGGAGGAAGTATTGTACAGGTGGCTACGCCACGTTTTACTGATTTAGTGGCTTCGCCACGTATACTAATTCTAGTGGCTTAGCCACGTATACTGTTACTTGCAGCTTTGTTGAGTTGATACTAGCAGCTTGGCTGCGGTATTGGTGTGTAAGGCTGGGTGGGTTGACTTTGTCCCCACATGGTGTGTAGGTTTGGTACGGGTGGTGTGTTGGCTGGATTGGGTGGGGTGCATCCTTATAATGTTGCATATCTATTTATGAAATCTGTCACTGTACTGGGCTTAGGCCACTTGTTCAGTTATTGGTTTGGGCTAGGCCCAATTGATCTGTTATGGGTTGTGACCCAAATGATATTGTAGTGGGCCTTGGCCCACATTTGCTCTGCACTAGACTATACTGTGATTGTTAAAGGGCTTTGGCCCTGGCTATTTCTATTTCTGTTTCTGTATACTGATTGTTACTGTAGTAAGGGGATTACACACTGAGTTTTCATAAACTCACCCCATTTTTTTATACTGTGTTGGTAATCCTCGGCCTTAGACGGATCGGTGCTGCTAGGGACTCGGAGAAGACCACACAGTGCTTATGCTTGTTGTTTTAATTGTTTACTTTTAAATATTTTAATTTGGGTTGTAATAAGGCCTCTCTATTTTTAAGTTATTATTTGTGATATTTATTTATGATGTTTTATAATTGCTAAAACTGGAATATGATTTCCAAAACGATAACTGTCTTCAAACACTATGTTTTCGCAATGTTTTCAAAATGCTTCTGCAACTCAATTTTTAAACATCACATTTTCGTAAATGGTTTATTTTAAATATGCTTCCGCATCAGCTAAGGTTTTACAGGTAAGTACATTTTCAAGTGAATAACAATTGCTTAAGTGTTTTGAGTTTTAACAAAGAGGCTTTAGCTCTCAAACAAATTTTAAAAAATAAGAAATATGGTTTTGAAAAACACTTCCATGTAACACGCTAGATTTGGTCCTAACTTCTAGGTCGGGTTTGAGGTGTTACATTGAGTGGTATCAGAGCTAGGTTGTAAAACTCGACTGTGGATTGGGTCTTCAAAATTGAATTTCTGAAAGTATTGTTCAAAAAGGTTTGACAATATTTAAAGTAATCGAAATGTTTTTCTGAATAAGTTCCTGAAAGTGTGGCTTACCGAGTCTTCGGTGCCGAATCCGTAAGTTTCTGAAACTGTTGTTGTTGAAAAGTAGTAGTTAGAAATAATGTGGTTTCTTTAGATACTGGACTGTATTTTTGGTATTTATTCTATGTATTTTGTTTGGATGTTATGTTTGAATATAGAAATTGTGTGCATGTGTGATAAATATCTGTTTGCTTCTGCGGTTAGATGTTTGGTTGTGTGTAAGAGGTTTCAACATTAAGTTAAAATTATATTAGCGTTATTGGGATAAGAGTGCGCAGTGGCAGTGTAGTAAAGTACTCTGTGTTAAACGACTGTTAGATACTTAGAAATTTCGAGCATGAAATTTTTTTAAAGGGTTAGATTTGTAACGCCCGAAATTTGGGCCTAGTAAAATTGGGCCCATTAGGCCTTAGGCATGGGAGCATTTTAAATTTTTGAGAACAAGAGAACGACATTAATGCAAGCTGGACCTATTAGGTAAGTGATTTTGGAAAGCTAGGGGGCTTCCATGAAGTCTTGGGATCAAACCTGGGCTTTAGGAAAAATTTTGGTTTTAGGTGAATAAAACCTTGGGAGAAGGTAAATAGGCTTTAAGAATAAATTGGGGTAAAATAAGACACAAAAAGGAGTTGTGGTCTAGTGGAAAATGACGCCACATTGGAGACAAGGATGTGATGCCATAGAGGAAGCAAGGGGTCCAAGGTTCAAGTCTTGTCGCTTGCAATTCATTTTGATCTTTTTTTAAATGAACTAAGACTTTGGCCCATAGGTTTATATTTAGTTGTTCATGCTGTAAGTCACAAAATGAGCTTGTGTTGTGGTGGCATGTAGCATTTGGAGCATAGGAGAGGCACGGTTTGAATCCTTTGCAAGCAAAAAGGATATTTATTTTGCTAAGTTGGGCGGTGTGGTTGTGATGGAATTAAACTCTTCTAAAGGAGGAACCCACATCGGGAAGCTAGTATGAGGGAAGGTGAGAAGCTGGCTTTAAATAGAGCAATCTATGAGGAGAGTAAGCATACCTTGGTTGGCATTTGGGCATAGGAGTGTTCAGAGAGCGGATTAACTCTAGTTTCCTATCAGGTGTGTATTTCAAGACTGCTTCTAGTAGAGCAAACAAATGCCAAAATGTCGGTCACTGCAGCGATGGTAGTTACACGAGCGCGGCGCTTGACGTGTGGGGCTTCAACACGATAGTTGAGGCCATCATAAGTGTTCTTGTGGGTTAGGCTATTTGGGCCATGATGGGCCAAAAGGGGCCAAGTGGGCCCAATAAGCCCATGGGCCCATATGAGTAAATTGTATGGTTGTGTAGTAGATATTGGTCTGGTCAATGTGAATCTCATATCCGTAGCTAGATTTGGGCTAAATAGGCCACACGAGCATGTGGGCCCATTCGCATCGTTATCTCTATTTAGAATACCTTGGTTTACAAAAGTACTGAAATACTCTCAATTTACGAAATTACCGAAATACCCTTAGTTTACAAAATTACCAAAATACCCTCAGTTTGCAAAATTACTGAAGTACCATAGTTTGTAAAATTACTGAAATACCCTAAATATGTGAAATTATTGAAATACCCCTAATTTGGGAAATTATTGAAATACCTCGGGTTTGCAAAATTACCGAAATACCCTAATTTGCAAAATTACCAAAATACCCCCGATTTGCAAAATTATCGAAATACCCCTGTAGGGTAAAATTATCAAAATACCCTACAGGGTAGAATTACTGAAATACCCTTGTAGGGTGGAATTATCGAAATACCCCTGTAAGATAGAATTATTGAAATACCCTTACAGGGTAAACGACTGTTTTGCCCTTGTGGGTAAATGACTGACTTGTGCTATGATTTGACTATGATCGTATGACTGTGTTTTAGCTGACTTGATTGTGGGCGTGTGACTGATATGCTGTTAATATGTGTTGAAATGACTATTACTAAGCATGGCTATTTTGCATACACGTGTAATGATTGAGCATGACATACATGGCATATTGCATGGGGTTTGGATTTGTAATTGGAGGAAGTACTGTACTGGTGGCTATGCCACGTTTTACTGATTTAGTGGCTTTGCCACGTACACTAATTCTAGTGGCTCGATACATATCTTATATTAGCGACTTTCTTTGCATTGATACTAGTAGTTCGACTGCGTTGTTGGTGTGTAGGACTGGATGGGTCGACTTTGTCCCCACATGGTGTGTAGGGTTGGTACGGGTGGTGTGTTGGCTGGATTGGGTGGGGTGCATCCTCATACTGTTGTATATATGTTTATGAGATCTATCACTATCCTGGGTTTAGGCCACTTGTTCTGTTATTGGTTTCGGCTGTGACCCAAATGATATTGCAGTGGGCCTTGGCCCACAAATGCTCTGACCTAGACTGTACTATTATTGTTAAAGGGCTTTGGCCCTAGTTGTTTCTGTTTCTATTTTTGTATACTAACTGTTACTCTAGTAAGGGGATTACACACTGAGTTTTCATAAACTCACCCCGTTTCTTTTAAACTGTGTAGGTAATCCTCGGCCTTAGATGAATCGATGCTGCGAGGGACTCAGGGAATACCACACACTGCTTATGTTTGTTGTTTTGATTATTTACTTTTAATTTTTTTGATTTGGGTTGTAATAAGGCCTCTCTATTTTTAACTTACTATTTGTGATATTTATTTATGATGTTTTATAACTGTTAAAAGAGGAATACGATTTCCAAAACGATAATTGTCTTCAAAACACTATGTTTCCGCAATGTTTTCAAAATGCTTCTGTAACTCAATTTTTAAACATCACGTTTTCATAAATGGTTTATTTTAAATATGCTTCTGCATCAGCTAAGGTTTTAAAGGTAATTAAGTTTTCAAGTGGATAACAATTGCTTAAGTGTTTTGAGTTTTAACAAATAGGCTTTAGCTCTCAAACTAGTTTTAAAAAATAAGAAATATGGTTTTGAAAAACACCTCCACGTGATACGCTAGATTCGGGCCTAACTTCTAGCCGGGTTTGGGGTGTTACAGTATGACATTTACGACCGTACAAAGCCTTGTAAGGTGCTATTTTGATACTAGATTGAAAGCTATTATAATACGTAAATTCAATCAAAGATGAGTATCGTTCCCACGTACCTTCGAACTCGAGAGTGAAACATCTCAACATATCCTCAAGTATTTGAATAATTCGTTCAGACTAAAAATCTGTTTGAGGATGAAAAGCTGTTCTAAAGTGTAGTTCGTACCTAAAGCATCTTGCATTTCTTCCAAAACCGCGATATGAACTTTGGATCTCTGTCCGAAACAATAGAATCGGCACTCCGTGTAATCTCACAATATGAGAAATATATAATTAAACCAGCTTATCAAGCCAATAATCTATACAAATCGGAATAAAGTGAGCCGATTTAGTCAATCTATCCACAACAACCCAGATTGCATCATTCTTACTCGGTGTCAACGGCAAAGCAGATACAAAATCCATTGTGATTCAATCCCACTTCCACTCGGGTATCATAATCAGCTGAAGTAACCCAAAAGGTACTTGATGCTCGGCTTTTACTTGTTGACAAACTCAACATTTCGAAACAAAATCAGATATGTCTCGTTTCATACCAGGCCACCAATAAAGCTATTTTAGATCATTATGCATTTTCGTACTACCTAGGTGAACAGATAACGACTGCTATGAGCTTCGTTCAAAATCATCTGAATCAATTCTAAATTTCTCAAAACACATATTTGGTTTCTAAACCTCAAACAATCATTTATATCAACTCGAAACTTAGTTTAACATTCGATCCACATTGAGCTCGCTTTGCTAACAAATCATTATCAACTTCCTGAGCATCACAAATTTGTTGAACGAACAATGGTCTTGCTTTTAATTCAGCTATTATCGGACCATCATAAGATATAACAATATGTACATTCATTGCATGCAAAGAAAATAATGATTTTCAACTTAAAGCATCCGCAACAACATTAGCTTTCTCGGATGATAGTCAATCACAAGCTCGTAGTCTTTTAACAACTCTAACCATCGACGTTGTCTCAAATTTAGATCTTTCTGAGTCATCAAATACTTCAGACTTTTGTGATCAGAATAAACATGACATTTCTCACCGAACAGATAGTTCTTTTTATGCGGCTTTAACTGTCTCGAGCCATAAGCTATGACTTTGCCTTCCAGCATCAAAACACAACCCAGACCACTCAAAGATGCATCTCTATAAATGACAAATTCTTTACTCGATTCTGGCTGAACTAACACTGGAGCTTCAGTGAAAAGAGCTTTCATCCGATCGAAACTTTTCTGACACTTTTTTGACCACTCAAACTTAACATCTTTCTATAACAACTTTTTCATCTGTGTTGCAATCATAGAGAAACCTTTCACAAATCATCTATAGTAACCAGAAAGACCCAAAAAACTCTGAACTTTAGAAACATTTCTTGGAGGTTTCCAATCAAGTATAGTTGAAATTTTACTCGGATCAACCCGAATACCCGATGCTGATACAATATGGCCCAAAAAACTGAATTTGTGTAACCAAGACTAACATTTACTAACTTTGCATACAATTGTTTATCTCGTAAAGTATGTAACACAAGTCTCAGTTGTTCGGCATGCTCATGTTCATCACGGGAATTGATAAAAATGTCATCTATGAATACTACCACAAACCAATCTAGATACTGTCTGAAGATTCAATTCATCAAATCCATGAAAACAGAAGGTGCATTAGTAAGTCCAAAAGGCATAACCAGAAACTCATAGTGTCCGTACCTCATTCAGGAAGCAGTCTTTGGCACATCAGAGTCTTTAACTCGCAACTGATAGTTTCCTGATCTTAAATCTATTTCTGAAAATATTGTAGCCCCTTTCAACTGATCGAACAGATTGTCAATCCGCGGCAACGTATACTTATTCTTTATAGTCACTTTATTGAGATGTCTGTAGTCGATACACATTCTCATAGTTCCATCTTTCTTTTTCACAAATAAAACTAGTGCGCCCCAGTGAGAGAAACTCGGTCGCGCAAAACCTCTATCTGTCAACTCTTGCAATTTAGCTTTCAATTCTTTTAATTCTGTAGGTGCCATTCTGTACAGAGCTATCGATATCGGAGTCGTCCCGGCACTAATTCATTACCAAATTCAACTTCTCAAATAGGTGGCAAACCTAATAATTCTTCAGGAAACACATCCAGATACTCTCACACAACAGGTACTGATTCAATCTTTCTTTCGGTTACTTTACAATCAAGCACATATGCAAAGTAATCTTCGCAACCTTTTCTTACATATTTTTGAGCTAACATCGAAGATATCACTGCTGGTAAACCATTCAGATCATTAGATTCAATCTGAATAATCTCATCATTCTGACACCGTAAATCAGAAGTCTTTCGTTTACAGTTTACAATATCATCATGCAGAGTTAACCAATCCATACCCATAATTATATCAAAATCTCGAATGGCAACAACATCAAATCAGCCAAAAAACATGAATCTCGAATCATCAACATATAATTCTTGCACACTTTATCAACCAAAACACACCGGTCTAAGGGGTTCGATACTTTAATCACTAACTCAGTAGAATCTACAGGCAAAGTCTTACTGGATACTAAAGTCTCACACACATAAGAATGAGTCGAACCAGGATCAATCAATGCAACAACACTAGTATCATAGAGAGTGAAAATACAAGTAATAACATCCGGGGATGAGGCCTCCTCGCCTGCGCGAATAGCATAGGCTCTTGTAGCTGCACGAGCCTCAATCTAACAACTATATCTTTGGTCCCTCTCTGACTGCCACTCACATTACTTATATTTCTTGGTGGTTTACCTCAAGCTACAGTGTTACTTGATCTCGTATTCTGTACCGAATTTTCTTTAGCTAACTCTGGGCATTCATGAATATAATGATCCGCCGATCCACATTTAAAGCAGGCCCGATCATGCAACCTGCAACTGCCGGGATGTCATTTACCATAATGTTTACACTCAGGTTGATTTGATCTAACATTACCCACACTAGCTACTAAGGTAACTCTAGAACTCATAGGTGGTCTATCCCGATCTCGTCCAGAATACCCCGCAGTAGCCTTTAAATGACTAGCATCGTCCCGAAACTTGTTTGATGCCAACTGGAATGACTTACTGAATGACCTCATACGTGTATCTCTAGCTTCAAAGTCAGCTTTTGTTTTCTCTTTCCCGAGCTCTACGGCTTTGCAAGCTTGCTCAACAAGTACCACAAACTCTTTTATCTCAAGTATGCCAACTAATAATTTAATGTCTTCGCTCAGTCCCATCTTCAAATATTTTACACATTATATCTTCGGTCGAAACACACTCTCAGGCATACCGATCGAGTCTCACAAATTTTCGTTCAAACTCTGTCACTGTCATCTGACCCTGTTTCAATTTAAGAAATTCTTTGCATTTTTGGTTGACAAATCTTTGGTTGTTGTATTTCTTACGGAACTATGTCTGAAAGAATTCCTAGGTCACTTGCTCTTTCGAAACTACTGATACTAGTGTATTCCACCAGTGATATGCAATGTCCCGTAGCAAGGACATGGCACATTTTAAGCACTCATCAAGGGTGCAAGATAACTCATCAAACACTCGAATAGTATTATTGAGCTAGAATTCAGCTCGTTCAGCATCATAATGATCAGTGGCTCTAAACTCTTCCGCCCCGTTTTTTTTGATTTTATTAACAAGAGGTTTAAGCAATCTCAACGGATCACTCACTTGAGGTATAACAGGTATCAAAGATGGATTAGTCGGGGGTAGAGGTTGTTTGCAGCTAGATTAGTCTGGATATATTGAGTAAACCAGTCATCCATAATTTGGTAAAAGGCTTGTCTAGCCTCTCCCTACTGGTTACTCAAAGTCGGTCTAGAATCAACCGGCGCTGTCCCTTGCGCGGGAGTAGTCACTATAGTCTCAACATCATTAGCTATAGCTCTATCGAGATCCATTACTATACGAAAACACATTTTCAAATGTTAGAAGTCATCACACTATCGTAGTATAAAATATGACATGTATAGCTAGACTCACACACGCTACGTTAGTCCTAGAATCAACTAAACCGTAGCTCTGACACCAATCAAATGTAACACCCCTAACCTATAACCTTCACCGAAATAGGGTTAAGTGGTATTATCGAACAAACAGAAACATTCGTAGACATTTCATATCATAATACAACAAATCAAATCAAAGTATCCCTTAAATAGGTTTCCGAGACCTTAAACATGCTTTAGAACAGGGTCGGGACTAAATCGAACATATACGAAAATTCTCAAGAATTGAAATTATTTTTTTAAGTTACAGAGGTCACACGCTCTGAAACACCCCAAACCCGACCCACAAGCCCTGACCGGATCTGGTATGCTTCTAGAGAAAAACCATTCAAAACTTATTTGGACTTTGCCAAAATCTTGTGTGTTTTTGAAGAACCATTGATTTGGTGTTGGGTTCAAATTTAAAACGGTGTTGATTAGGTGTCAAAATTTTTAACATTTATTTTTAAGAAAAGTTACTTAATCTTTAATTTGATAAAAATCGTATCCTACTAAAATAATTTTAAAATGCATGCACAAACAGTTTCATACTAGTGGCCTTATTGCATCAAAGGAATCCCGAAATAAATCCAAAACTTAAATATTAAAACTAATAAAAATAAAATAGTCTCCGAAATGAGCATGGCCACCATCGAGCTTCTGCCGACCGGTCCATTCTTGAGTGTCACTGAAAAAGATCCCTAGCGGGTGAGTCAAAGCAGACTCAATGTGTAACAACCAACACAAGTCTCAATCAATTTAGGCATGTCAAATCATACATAATAAACATATATAATCAATGATGCAAACTCGAACCCAAACCTAGATAACCATCCGCTACACATCACCGTACTAACCATCACTTTGTGGGGACTACTAAGTTGACCTCCATCCGCTACATATCATCGAAGCGCCGCTACATGCACGACATGCTCATCGCCCTTATAATTTCGTGGCATAGCCACCAGATAATTATTTTGTGACATAAGTCACCACATTCGATTTCGTGACATAAGTCACCACATTCGATATTGTGGTATAAAACCACCGATCACTTCCCTTAACATATCACCCATATGCCCCATGTCATACAAATCATGCAATAACATGCCTTATTCTTTATTTCACATTCTTATTAATATTCACGGATGGGCCATAACGGATATTCATGCTATCATAACTACGGAGTAGTAAGTTACGTGGTGAGAACTTCGTACCAATGAATGGTACTCATAGCCATATCTTACGTATTCTTATTAACACATTTATCAAACATAACCATAAATCTATTAAGGCTTAGTATGGGGTACACACCTGGTATTAACGCTTTACTGAAATCCTAAAAACCCAATCTAATGCTTTAGACCTTTAATTCCTACATTCTGCCAACACTACACATTTTAGCTAAGGTCCATTCAGCCAAATAATCAAATCCCGAAGGATTTATCACAACTTAAATCTTACCTTACTGCCGATTTGATTACTAATCAAATCCCAGAATGTCGTGATACTCCTTCCTTCCAATCGGCCAATGCTAGATCACTTGACTTGGTTAGTTTCGGCTTTTGAACGGATGAGAAACAGATTTAGAATTACTAAATATGGCCTTGGCTGATTGTTCAGGTTCACTTACCTTGTGGATCTTAAATCTCGA
This sequence comes from Gossypium rotundifolium, assembly GCA_025506655.1. Classification (NCBI taxonomy): domain Eukaryota; kingdom Viridiplantae; phylum Streptophyta; class Magnoliopsida; order Malvales; family Malvaceae; genus Gossypium; species Gossypium rotundifolium. The sequence continues at coordinate 81,839,841 of CP106724.1, read as the reverse complement.
AAACCACCACTCGCTCTTGAAATTGACGAAATCCCTACATACCACATGTTAGATTCGGCTTTAACCTTAAACCCATGAAGGTGGCCCATGGCCGGATGCTACATATCACTTACCTCGATCACTTCAAATCTTGAAAGACTCCTTCACGCTAGCTACAACCAAAACACGAGATTATGGCTTAATACCCATTCGGCCATCCTTAGAAATCATGGCTTAACTATTGATTTTGGCACACTAAAAGAGATAGAAGAAACGATTAGGAGAGAACTCTTACCTACTATAGAGGATCAGTTCGAGAAACTCACAACCAGTGGTACTTTCGGCTTCTAAAACATGCGACAGAAGAAAAAGAATGAGGCCCCTTTGAGATTCGGCTCAAGCTTCAAATGGTGAAGAAAGAAAACGCAAGAGTGGGGAGAGTTGAGTGCTTAAAGGATTGACCAAAAATAAAACTAGATCAAGTGGTCAAGGTTTTGGTTTTGAAGAGAAACGAGAGAAGAAACAAAATAGTGGGAAGGTTCAATGGAGAATTCGGAAGAGAGACCGAGAAAGAAATAAAAGATGAACACACTCCCTAATAAAATTCTTGACTTATCCCTCCCATATGACTAAATTTTGCCAACCAAAGAGTCCCTTGGCTAGCCACTATATCCTTTCTTTTCAAATCCCAAAGCGCTCTCCTATTTTTCCTCCATGCTATTCATTCAAAATAAATTGAATAAGCCAACATTATCCTACTCTTTTAGCGAATTTTTAAAAGAAAACCAAAACTTATCTTCATCTTTTCAAAGCCCTTATGCCATCCAACACTTCCCCTCTCTCTTGATGCCAAGCGCAAAATAAAAGCACACTCCATCTGCCAACATGACTCGAACACGAGCCCTTACACCTTGCATATGGCGTCACATATCGAGGCCCTAAGTGGCACCTCCAAGCCACTTAAACAAGCCCATTCTTGTGTCATATTTCCCCTACTTATTTTCTTAAGGCCTATCGGGCTTAGCTCCTCTTTGAAATTTAAAATCAAGTAATTCTTAAGGCATTTTCTACACTTTAAAGTTTCCAAAATTCATGCAACACAATTCGAACACACATAGGCATGCTACCTCATACAATTTAGTATTAATGCATAAGCCATAAATCCCGGATATTACAGTTCTACCCCCTTAAAATAATTTCGACCTCGAAATTACTTGTCTAGAATAGGTGGGGGTATTGCTGTTGCATTGCTTCTTCCGGCTCCTAAGAAGCTTCCTCTGATCCACGGTTACGCCATAACACTTTGACTAGAGGGGCCGACTTCCTCCGAAGCACCTTTACATCTCGTTCCAGAATCTGAATCGGCTTCTCTTCGTAAGACAGATCTGGTCTCAGCTCCACCTCTTCAACCGAAACTACATGAGATGGATCCGATTGGTATCGACGTAGCATGGAAACATGAAATACGTCATGCATCTATTTCAATTCCTGAGGCAACTCTAACTAGTATGCTACCGGTCCAATTTGCTTTAATACCCGATAAGGTCCTATAAACCTTGGGCTTAGCTTCCCTTTTCGACCAAATCTCATCACCTTCTTCCAAAGTGAAACTTTAAGAAACACTTGATCTCCCACATCGAATTCTATTTCCTTCCATTTGAGATCGGCATACGACTTCTACCTGTCAGATGCCTCCTTCAACCGTGCCCGGATTATCTTAACCTTCTCCTCAGATTCTGCCACAATTTTCGAACCCAAAATCTGACGTTCTCCCAATTCTGTCCAACATGTAGGAGTGCGACACTTTCGTCCATACAATGCCTTGTATAGTGCCATTTTAATACTTGCCTAATAACTGTTGTTGTATGCAAACTCAGCTAAAGGCAAATATTCTTCCCAACTTCCTCTGAAGTCTATCACACATCCCCTTAGCATATCCTCTAACACTTGGATTACTCGTTCAGATTGGCCGTCCGACTGCGGATGAAATGCTGTACTAAAGTCCAATCTGGTGCCCAAAGCCTGATGTAGAGCTTTCCAAAATCGAGACGTAAACCTCAGATCCCTATCTGAGATAATCGACATCGGCACTCCATGCAACCTCACAATCTCCGCCACATACAACTTCGCTAACCTCCGAGAGAATAGTCAACCCGTCTTTGGAATGAAATGCGCAGACTTTGTCACCGATCCACTATCACCCATCTCGAGTCCTTCTTAGTAGGCGTAAGGGAAGCCCACTACTTGAAGTCCATGGTAATTCTCTCCCACTTCCATGCGGAATCAGATTATGAAGCAACTCGACGGAACTTGGTGTTCAGCGTTAACTTGCTGACACGTTAAACACTTCCCTCAAAATTCGATAACTTCCCGTTTAAGACCAAGCCACCAAAACTGTTCCCTTAGATCCTTGTACAATTTACTTCCTCCAGGATGCATAGCATAAGGGCTACTATCACGATTCTCAAGAATTTCTACCTTAGCTCCTCGTTCTTCAAAGATACGGACCTTCCCTTAAAGCACAATACTCCATCGCCATTAATACCATAGTCCTTCAACTCCCCACTCTGCACTTGTCGTAGCTTAACACCTAGATCATCATTTGCCAACTGACTCTCTTTCACCTCATTCAGCCATGTCGGCTTAACTTGCAACTCTGCTAACAGACTTCCATCGTCATAGAGGCTCAAATGTGTGAACATAGCCCTCAAATCCAACACTACCTTCTGACTTAGGGCATCTGCCACCACATTCGCCTTGTCCGGGTGATACTCTAAGGAACAATCATAGTCCTTCAATAATTCCACCCACCTTCACTGTCTCAGGTTTAGCTCTTTCTGAGTCAGCAAATACTTCAGGCTCTTGTGGTCCGTGTAGATCACTGACTTTTCTCCATATAAGTAGTGCCTCCACACTTTAAGAGCAAAGACCACTGCTGCCAATTCCAAGTCGTGTGTCAGGTAGTTAACCTCATGTGGCCTTAGTTGTCGAGACGCATAAGCAACTACTGTCCCGTCTTGTATAAGGACACCTCCCAATCCTATATGGAAAGCATCACAATACACCACAAAATCCTTCCCTGCCTCAGGGTGAATCAAAACTGGAGCTTCAGTTAAGACTCTCTTAAGCTTCTCAAAGCTCTCCTGTTGCTTACTAGTCCACACGAAGGGTACCTCATTCCTTAGTAACTTCACCAAAGGTGCTGCGATCGATGAGAACCCCTCTACAAACCTTATATAATATCCTGCCAATCCCAAGAAGCTACGAATCTCAGCCACAGACTTAGGTGGCTTCTAATCTGGCACTGCCTCAATCTTCCTAGGATCCACCCTTATTCCTTCTGCAGATACCACATGCCCTAAGAATGCAACTTCCTTCAGCCAGAATTCACACTTGCTGAATTTGGCATAGAGCTTCTTCTCCCTTAACACCTGCAACACTATCCGGAGATGTTCATCATGATCTTCCTTAGACTTCGAATACACCAATATATCGTCTATGAACACAATAATAAATTGGTCTAGATAGGGTTGGAAAACCCGGTTCATCATGTCTATAAATGCGACTGGGGCATTTGTCAACCCGAACGACATTACCAAGAACTCATAGTGCCCGTACCTTGTTCGGAAAGCTGTCTCACGGATATCAGCCTCTTTCACCTTAAGTTGATGATATCCAGACCTCAGATCTATCTTTGAGAATACCGTGGCCCCCTTAAGCTGATCGAATAAGTCGTCAATCCTTGGCAAAGGGTACTTGTTCTTGATGGTCAGCTTGTTCATTTGACGATAATCTATGCACATACGCATAGTTCCGTTCTTCTTCTTCACAAACAAGATCGGTGCTCCCCATGGAGACACACTGGGTCGGATAAACCCACGGTCTAGTAGCTCTTAGATCTGAGCCTTGAGCTCAACCAACTCCTTTGGCACCATTCTGCACGGGGTAATTGACACAGGAGCTATTCCCGGCAACAAGTCAATTCCAAACTCCACCTTCCTGTCCGAGGGTATTCTTAGTAATTCTTCTGGAAAGACATCCACAAACTCCCTTACGGTTCTAACTCCACTAACTCCCCCTCCTTTCGCATCCAAAGCACTAACGAAAGCAAGACATGCCTTGCACCCCTTCTGAACCATCTTATCAGCTTTTAAGGCTGAAACTACGTTAGACAGGTAGTTTTTTCTTTCCCCTATCATAACTATCACCTCATCCTCTAGGGTCCTTAACTCTATTCGTTTAGCTGCACAATCCAATACAGCCTGATGCTCCACTAGCCAGTCCATGCCAAGTATAAGATCAAATTATCCGAAGGGTAATTCCATTAAGTCGGCAGGAAATACCGCTCCCTGAAGCTCCAAAGGTACACTCCGAAACATCTTATTCACCACTACAGTTTGACCTAATGGCCTTACTACAGTCATCTCCCTATTAGATAGTTCAGAGGCTATTCCTAGAGTTTCAACTACTCTACATGCAACATAAGAGAGGGTAGAGCCAACATCAATCAAAGCAAAGTAAGGCTTGCCAAATATAAGGAACGTACCGATTATGACGTCCGGTGCGTCTCTGTCCTCCCTCCGATGTACTGTATAAACCAAACCCGGTTGCCTGGCCTCCGTGTTACCAACATCTCGACCCGATGTTCCCCATCCTCTACCAGTACCGTTACCTCTACCATTCAAACCACGGCCCCACTGAGGCTGCTGTCCACCTCTTCCTGCTTGGTTAGGTCCTTGGCTTACTGGTCGACCCCCTTTTGTTCTCATAGGACAATCCTTAATCATGCGGTCCTTGGACCCACACTTAAAGCATCCTCTTGTCTTCTTCCAACACTCCCCTAAATGCATCTTCCCACATTGGGCACAAGTACGATACTGCCCTCCTATAGCAGCTTGTTGAACACGTGGCCCATCAACTCTAGGCCTCTTTTGGGTATTCCCTCATGACCCTAATGGTCCAAAACCTCTCTTTTGCCTATTTCGATCCGTGTTCTGCCTCACAGAGTCCTTAATTCTTTCGGCCACCTTAGCCTTCTCTACCAATACGGCAAACTCCCGCTCTTGCTGCGGAGCTATCAACAACCTCAGATCATCTCTTAGTCCGTCCTCAAACTGGACACATCGCTCATGCTCCGTAACCACGATTCCCCTAGCATACCGACTCAACCTTAAGAATTTGACCTCGTATTCCGCTACGGACTTATTTCCTTGAACCAGCCTCAAAAATACCTTCCTCTGCGCATCCACATAACAGGTTCCAATGTACTTCTTCCGATATGCCTTGAAATATTCCCAGTAAGATCATCGTGGCGGCACCATTCGAATCGTGAGCCACCAATGATATGACTCATCACTTGAGAATCCAGATTACTACCCTTTCAATTTCTCCTCGGTGATCAAGTCCAAGTCATCCATAATCCGCTCCATTGCCTCTAACCAATACTCGGTAGTATTGGGTGCCACACCAGATACTCCTCGAAAAACTCGGCTCCATTAGCTCAAGTCGCTCAATAATCGACTTTCGAGCTCCCACGCCCACCGCTCCGACCACCCTTTCCAAAACTCGCGAGATCGCCGGATATCTTGCATCATCCCCGTCGATCCTCGATATTCCGCATCAACGGCTGGTGGTGGTGGCATCTCATTTTCAGACCTTGTCCTGACCTAACGGGTTCCGATACGGTCATTCGGCCTCTACCACGACCACGCACGTTACGACCACGTCCCCTAGAGTTCATACTTCTGAATCGCGTTTATCTGATTTAAGAATTTTATAGATTAGTTTTTGTTCCACTGATTTATCACGAACAGTCTTATGGTCAATAGTTCTGGAGAGTAGTTCTTTCGATTTCATACACATACAGTCTCAATTCATTCATTCAATCACATTCATGAACTTGCGTTCATTACAGAAAAATGTTGTAGTTGTCATTGTTTGTTGTTTTCCACTACCCAGGGGTATTTACGTTATTTTATCCTATAGGGGTATTTTGGTAATTTTCTAAATTAGGGTATTTTAAAATTTCACAAAGTAATTTTTTTTCTTTGGTATAGTTTTTCTTCAAAATTGAAATACTTGACAAGAAAATTTCAAGGGTAAAATGGTAATTTTATACACTAGGGGTATTTTTGTAATTTTACAAGCCAGGGTCATTTCAGTGATTTTTCGCAAAATATGGTTCCTGGTGACTTCTCGAAACAAGGGTATTTTTAGAAATTTTAATTTGAGGGCACTTCGGTAACTTTCCACACTAAGGGTATTTTGGTCATTTGCACAGGTTAGTGGTATTTTGGTCAAGTTGCAAGTCAAGGGTATTTTGGTCATTTTTTTTAAAACGAGGGTACTTGGAATTTTAAAATTATGGTTTGAATTTTAAGTTTCACAAAACAAGGTGATGGTCCCTTTTGGGTTTTAATTATTGGGTTTAGCCTGTGTTGAGTCCTCTTGGCTAAGGTGAACCGTCACTACGCACCAGGTAGGATTCGAGCGGTGAGGAGGTGAGTCACTAGCACTACTAAAATACCAAGCTCCCACCGAATCCAATCTTAGACATGCGCACATCGGTTGCCACACCTTTAACTCAGCGACTTAGACACAAGTTTGTTTGGTTAGACTTTAAGTTTTATGTAACTTGGTGTTGAAGTAGACTAGTCCTAGGGTTTAATATTTCCTAATCTACTAATCTACGTACCTATGATTTCCCCCATAAAAGTCACAGAGGAGTTAGGGGTACTTACCTGGTGGACTTCGGGCCGGAGACTCAGGTGCCATGCCAGAAAACCTGCTTATTTCTTAGAAAAATCCCATTTCAAAAGAAAGAAAATGTTTTGGGCCCTAAAGCCCTCAAGACCGAGTTTTGAACCGAGCTCCGATACCAAACTGAAACACCCTAAACCCGACCCACAAGCCCTGACCGGATCTGGTATGCTTCTAGAGAAAAACCATTCAAAACTTATTTGGACTTTGTCAAAATCTTGTGTGTTTTTGAAGAACCATTGATTTGGTGTTGGGTTCTAATTTAAAACGGTGTTGATTAGGTGTCAAAACATTTAACATTTATTTTTAAGAAAAGTTACTTAATCTTTAATTTGATAAAAATCGTATCCTACTAAAATAATTTTAAAATGCATGCACTAAGAGTTTCATACTAGTGGCCTTATTACATCAAAGAAATCCAAATAAATCCAAAACTTAAATATTAAAACTAATAAAAAATAAAATAGTCTACGAAATGAGCATGGCCACCATCGAGTTCCCGCCGCCGGTCCATTCTTGAGTGTCACTGAAAAAGATCCCTAACGGGTGAGTCAAGCAGACTCAATGTGTAACAACCAACACAAGTCTCAATCAATTTAGGCATGTCAAATGATACATAATAAACATATATAATCAAATATGCAAACCCGAACCCAAACCTAGATAACCATCCGTTACACATCACCCGTACCAACCATCACACCGTGGGGACTACTAACTCGACACTCCATCCGTTACACATCATCGAAGGTAGTCGCTATAGAAGACATGCTCATCACCCTTATAATTTCATGGCCGAATGCTACATATCACTTACCTCGATCACTTCAAATCCCGAAAGACTCCTTCACGCTAGCTACAACCAAAACACGAGATTATGGCTTAATACCCATTCGGCCATCCTTAGAAATCAAGGCTTAACTATTGATTTCGACACACTAAAAGAGATAGAAGAAACGATTAGGAGAGAACTCTTACATACTATAGAGGATCAATTGGAGCAACTCACAACCAATGGTACTTCCGGCTTCTAAAACTTGCTACAGAAGAAAAAGAATGAGGCCCCTTTGAGATTTGGCTCAAGCTTCAAATGGTGAAGAAAGAAAACGCAAGAGTGGGGAGAGTTGAGTGCTTAAAGGATTCGGCCTAAAATAAAACTAGATCAAGTGGTCAAGGTTTCGGTTTTGAAGAGAAACGAGAGAAGAAACAAAATAGTGCGAAGGTTCAATGGAGAATTCGGAAAGAGAGACTGAGAAAGAAATAAAAAGATGAACACACTCCTTAATAAAATTCGGCACTTATCCCCTCCCATGTGACCGAATTTTGCCAACCAAAGAGTCCCTTGGCCGGCCACTATATCCTTTCTTTTCAAATCCCAAATTGCTCTCCTATTTTTCCTCCATGCTACTCATTCAAAATAAATTGAATAAGCCAACATTATCCTACTCTTTTAGCTGAATTTTTAAAAGAAAACCAAAACTTATCTTCATCTTTTCAAAGCCCTTATGCCGCCTAACACTCCCCCTCTCTCTTGATGCCAAGCGCAAAATAAAAGCACACTCCATCTTTGTGAAGATGACTCGAACACTGAGCCCCTTACACCTTGCATATGGCGTCACATACTGAGGCCCTAAGTGGTGCCTCCAAGCCACTTAAACAAGCCCATTCTTGTGTCATATTTCCCCTACTTATTTTCTTAAGGCCTATCAGGCTTAGCTCCCTCTTTGAAATTTAAAATCAAGTAATTCTTAAGGCATTTTCTACACTTTAAAGTTTCCAAAATTCATGCAACACAATTCAGAACACACATAGGCATGCTACCTCATACAATTTAGTATTAATGCATAAGCCATAAATCCCGGATATTATACGCTCGTGTGGGCAGGCTCTGTGCCTCCCACGGCCTTAGACACGCCTGTGTGTCTAAGTCGTGTCAAAATAGAGCATACATATTGACTTGTCCACACGGCTGTGGACACGCTCGTGTCCCTCACCCGTAGTCGACACTGACTTGATCCACATGGCCAGTCACACGCCCGTGTGTCTAGCCCGTGGTCGAGTCTGAGTTGTTTTGGAATACAACCACGAGGGACACAGTCGAGCCACACATCCGAGTTCTCAATCGTGTGGGCAATTATAGGCCATTTGCAAGGCCAAAATGCCACCCTGTAACATCCTAAAATTAGGCCTAGTAGGATTGAGCCCAATAGGCCTTAGGCGTAGTAGCGTTTAAAATTTTTTGGAGAATAGGAGATCTGCTTAAGTGAAAGTTGGACCTTTTAGATAAGTGATTTTGGAAGGTTAGGGGGCTTCTATGAAGTCCCGGGATCAAATATTAGCTTTGGGAAAATTTTGGTTTTAGGTGAAAAAAACCTTGGAGGTTGGCGGGTAGGCCTTAAGAATAAAATGTGGAGGAAAATGACACAAGTGGTGTGTGTGGTGTAGTGGCAAAGTGCGCCACAAGGAAGGAAGGAGGTCAAGGTTCTAGTTGTAGCGTTTGCATTCCTTTTTAAATGAATTTAGACCTTGGCCATAGGGTTATATTTAATTGCATGGTTTGAGGCACAAGGAGCTAGTTGGTAAAGTGGCTAGCAGCGTGGATTATGTTATAAGGGAGCACAGGTTGAATCTCATGAGAAGCAAGGAGTATTTATTTTGCAGAGTGGACGGTAAGAGTTTCAGTTGAATTTAAACTCTCTTGTGAAGGATCCCACATCGGAAAGATACAAGGAATGAAGGTGAAGAGCTAGCTATATAAAGAGCATGCCGGAGAAGGGTTAACATACCTTGGTGGGCGTTGGGCACGGGAGTGGTCATGTGCAGTTTAGCACCGAGTCCTATCGGTGTGTAACTCTCTACTCTAGTTGTAGGCGGCAAATGCCGAAGTGGCGTCACGGCAATAGTAGCCACAGCGCATTTGGCGCAAGTGTGGGGCTTCAACACTGATAGTTGAGGCCATCGGTAGTATTCTTGTGGGTTGGGGCTACGATGGGCGAAGTGGGCCCAATGGGCCGTAAGCCCAATTGGAATAAATTGTATGATGATATAGTATATAGTGAACTAGACTAGGTGGAACTTATATCGTGGATAGATTTGTGTTAGGTGGGCCACACGAGCGCAGGGCCAGAATGGGTCGAAATCGGGTTTTAGGCCCAACGGTCAGAAAGGCAGAAAATGGTAGTTGAGTCGCTCAAGCGACCTTTGCACCTTTAGAAAGGCCATTCGGTACAAAATTATGAAAATACCTTTGGTGGGTAAATTACGAAAATACCCTTGGTGGGTAAATTACAAAAATACCCTTAGTGGGTAGATTACGAAAATACCCTTGGTGGGTAAATTCTAAAATACCCTTGGTGGGTAAATTACAAAAATACCCTTGGTGGGTAAATTACGAAAATACCCTTGGTGGGTGAATTACTAAATACCCTTGGTGGGTGAATTCTGAAAATACCCTTGGTGGGTAAATTCTGAAAATACCATTGGTGGGTGAATTACGGAAATACCCTTGGTGGGTGAATTCTGAAAATACCCTTGGTGGGTAAATTACTGAAAATACCCTTGGTGAGTGAATTACGGAAATACCCTTGGTGGGTGAATTCTGAAAATACCCTTGGTGGGTAAATTACTGAAAATACCCTTGGTAGGTAAAATTCTTGTTATACCCTTAGAGGTTGGCTAGCTTGATTATGTTGTATATTATTATTCGATTATGATGGTAATTCGTTTCATCGTTATTTGATATATGTCTAGCATACATGACATAACGCATACACGTAATTATTATGTCATATTGCATGGGTATGATGAGAGGAGGGGAATATGATATCCGTGTCTTTGGGACTTTGTGTCTTTGGGACACCGAGGTTTGGCACCTCCGTGGTTTGGTACCACGTATTTTGTGACTTTGGGTCACGGAGGTTTGGCACCTCAGCGTCTCGTCCAGTGGCTTAGTACCACGATGGGTTGGCCCCTGATTGATTATCTGGGATTGGCGCCGGTGATTTGGTATCACACGATGGGTTGGCCCCATCATCGATTTGTGACTACGGTCACGGTGATTTGGTATCACATTGTGTCTTTGGGACACCGGAGGTTTGGCACCTCATTGCGACTTGTCCTGCGGTTTAACACCACCGTGGGTTGGCCCCACTTTTGAGATATGGGATAAATGCGCTAGTGATTTGGTATCACAGGATGGGTTGGCCCCATCATCGGATTATTGTGACTTGGTCACGGTGGTTTGGTACCACATTATGGATATCGTGACTTTGGGTCACCGGTGGTTTGGCACCACCGGTGGTTTGGTACCACACGGGGTAGAAAAGCGATATGGTTGGTTAGGAGCAGGTGCATGATTTGCATTATTCATTATGATATATGTGTTGGCATGTTATCTGGGAGAGGAATTATACACTGAGTCTTGCGACTCACTCTCTCTCCTTTGACTATTTCGGGTGACACATAGCGGACATGGAGCCGGATGGACTCGAGGTGCTCATGCCATCTTGAAATAAAGATTTTGTAACATCCTGAATAGGCCTATGCATTTCCAGTTTAATTGTATGAAATGACAAGTTTCAAGTACTATGAATAAATTTTTGATACTTTTGGAAACCTAGAAATGCATGAAAATGGAAATGGAAATGGAAATGAAAATGGAAATGAAAATGGAAATGAAAATGGAAAATGGAAATGGAAATGGAAATGGAAATGGAAATGGAAAGGGACATTTTTGGAAACTTAGACATTTTTGGAAACCTAATGGAATTAGGAAACCTAATGGAATTAGGAAAGTGAACATTTTGGAAAACCAAACCAAAATAGGAAACTAAACATTTTGGAAACCAAACCAAAATAGGAAACTAAACATTTTGGAAACCAAGCCAAAATAGGAAACTAAACATTTTGGAAACTTGAAAATACTGAGCATGCGAAAATTTTAGGAAACTTAAAAATGACCCGGAATGTCGAATTTAAGAACCAAGGGGAGCTTAGGGCCAAGTGACCCTAAAAATATAAAGAACATAAACTATGACCCAATAACGGACTTGGAAATGTGGCTGAAGATGCCACCTAAGGCCTAGGAAATGGCCCAAATGCAAGAGGTTTTTGGGCCGAGTTTGAGTCATCTAGGAAACAAATAAAAGAAATAAAATTTTGTCTCCATGAGTGGAGGGTTGACGGCACAAGGAGGAGGAGTTTCTATTCAATAAAAACTCTTGGCTAATTAGGAGATTTGATAGAGTTTCATATTGATAAAACTAAACCTTATCACAAGTGAAGAATTGGTGAACTAGGGACTCTAAGGATATTAGATTGACCAAAGAAAGAAAAGAAAAGAGCCATTCTCCTCTCTTCAACATCTTGCCAAACCTTCAAGAGAAAGTAGCAACAATCTTTCCTCTTCTCTTTAGCCGAAATTCCCTTGTCAAAAACTCTCTCCATCTTTTCTTTCTTTTCTTTTCTTCTACTATTCAACCACAAAAGCCAAAGCTTTGAGATCCACAATAGTGCCATAGCCGAATAGCATAAGGGATCTTAGGGATTGAAAACAAGGTAAGTACCTCATTATACAATCGGCAAAAGATCCCTCCTTGATTAAGTAATAGATCAAATCTAACAAGTGATTTAAGAGAATTTGAAGTAAAGATCAACTTGGATTTGAGGTAAGTGAGTCTATACATTCGGCCAAGGCCAAATCTCATCAATTAGATTAAATTGATCAAAACTAATCTATTCAGAGATCTAGGAAGTTGCCGATTACAAGGAAAAAGGGAGGTGAAGTTTGGATTCTAAAATCCATAAGGTAAGCCCATAAAGGTATTCGGCCAAAGATATGTGATTACTAAGATTAGATCCGTAATTATTAAAAGCCGAAAACTAATTTATGTTGAGGTTTCAAGGTTGGCCAAATATCAAGTGAAGGAAAACAAAGATTTTCGGGATTTGAATAAACATCAAATCGGCATCAAAGGTAAGCCTCTTTACAAATCCTACTAGGATTTGGATATTATAACTTAAAATAGAATTCATGCTAAGTAATATTTGATAAACCAAATGTAGGAATTAGGATCTAAACACTAGATCTTGCTTCGAAATCTCAAGGAATCGCTAAACAAATCGGTGTGTATTCCACACTATTCTTAATAATTTTATGGTTTAAATATGCTATATATGTTAATGTGGAAGTGAAAGAGAGTGGTGAAGTGCCATATTATGGTACAAAGTGCTAAGGCACGTTTTCCTACTTCTACTAGGATTACTGAAATAAATGTTATACAAGTGAAAAGTGATGTGAAAGTGAAATAAAAATATGTTATGCATGATATTTATAATTTGGGGCATTAAGGATTTATGTGAAAGGGAAGAAGGTGTTGACTACGGTCTCACCAGCGTTATAAGTGAAAGTGATGACTTGGTCTCACTAAGTGAATGTGATGACTTGGTCTCACTAAGTGAATGTGATGACTTGGTCTCACTAAGTGGTAACCGGTTACATTACGTTGGTGGCTATGCCACAATATTATCGATGGGCGATGAGCACGTCATTGCAATGCGCCTTCGATGGAGTGTAGCGGAAGGAGGGTTGACTTAGTAGTCCCCGGTTATGCAGTTGAGTACGGTGGAGTGTAGCGGATGGCATATAGGTTTGGGTTGGGTTTGCATCATGATTTTGAATTTCTTTTGTATGCATATTTTTTTTATGGTGTGCCTAATTCTATTGTGTTTAGTGTTGGTTACACACTGAGTCTATCGACTCACCCCGTTGTGGGAATATGTTTGGTGATGGCGATAATGGACCGGGACGGCAAAACTTGTGGTGGCCATGATCGACTTGGAGTACAGTTTAATTTGAATATTTATTTTATTTTAAAATCTTGTACAATTTATTATTTTGGGTTTCATTTTATGTAATAAGGCCACCGTGAATTAATTTTTATTTCTACTATAATTACTATGTTATGAGCTTAGGGCTTTATAAAGAGTAAGCCCACTTAATATGAGATGAGTTTAAATATTTTTATCATTTGAAATAAATGGGTTTTGTTATAAAATAAATTTGTTTTCAACTCAAGCCCAACCCACAACGAGCTATCTTCCAAAACTCGAGTTTTCAAAATATTCGAATGAATTTGGACCGAGTTGCTTCGAGGAACATACCAGATCCAGTCCATTCTCGTGGGTCGGGTTTGGGGTGTTTCAGATTTGCTCGGACTTCTTTTATAAAATTTGGTACACTAGCTGGTTTATTTCTATTTTGTTATATTTGGGTTTGTAAATGGCCTCTTAAATTATGTTTTGATATGTTATGTTTAAGTAGATTTTCAATATGCTTTAACAAACTAATTGAGTGAAATGTGCTAAAATTTGGAAAGACAACGTTTTCAAAATTTCAAAGACGATGTTTTAAACTATACCATCGGGTATCATACTATAACTTGAGATAAAGTGAACTCAAAAGGTTTTCCAACTTAAATATGATTTTCTACTAAGTCATAAATGTTTTAGTAACAATTAGAAATAACTTAAGCTTCAAAACGAAATAAACTAATTTTTCCTACACATCGGATAAATTTTCAAAACTTTCTAGGTTTTCAAATACATCATCAGATTTTTAATCAAAAGCTACTTGAGTTATCCTCAAAATACAAAATTTCGCTAAGTGTTCTCACCAAATTTCTAGACTTCAACTTAAACCATCCAAAACCTTTTTCTGTAGCATACCGATTGATTCGTGGTGTATTGACCAGGTTTGGGGTGTTACATTTGTGGTATCGAGCCAAGTTTCAAAAACTTCATTTGTGGGTTATGGGGTTCAAAAAGTTTGTTTGAAAATACATGTTGTTTGGAAGTATGGCACCTTGAGTCTCCAAGCATCCAAATCTGTAAGTTCCCTTATTTTATGTTTGTTAAGACAATGTTATGATGTATTTTTGGTATTTATTTTGTGTGTCTTTGGTTTGGATATAGAAATTGTATGTATAAATATCGATTTACTTTTGTGTTTAGTTATCTAGTTATGAGAAAGAAGTTTTAGATTTAGTTTATTAGTGTTATTAGATCGAGTCTTGTGACATGAGCGTAGTGTGGTAGGTTAGGACGTGTGATTTGTTAGTTAGTTGAAAATTTTGAGGACGAAATTTCTTTAAGGAGGTAGATTTGTAACATCCTAAAATTAGGCCTAGTAGGATTGAGCCCAATGGGCCTTAGGCGTAGTAGCGTTTAAAATTTTTTGGAGAATAGGAGATCGGCTTAAGTGAAAGTTGGACCTTTTAGATAAGTGATTTTGGAAGGTTAGGGGCTTCTATGAAGTCCCGGATCAAATATTAGCTTTGGGAAAATTTTGGTTTTAGGTGAAAAAACCTTGGAGGTTGGCGGGTAGGCCTTAAGAATAAAATGTGGAGGAAAATGACACAAGTGGTGTGTGTGGTGTAGTGGCAAAGTGGCGCCACAAGGAAGGAAGGAGGTCCAAGGTTCTAGTTGTAGCGTTTGCATTCCTTTTTAAATGAATTTAGACCTTGGCCATAGGGTTATATTTAATTGCATGGTTTGAGGCACAAGGAGCTAGTTGGTAAAGTGGCTAGCGGTGTGGATTATGTTATAAGGGAGCACTGGTTGAATCTCATGAGAAGCGAGGAGTATTTATTTTGCAGAGTGGATGGTAAGAGTTTCATTGAATTTAAACTCTCTTGTGAAGGATCCCACATCGGAAAGATACAAGGAATGAAGGTGAAGAGCTAGCTATATAAAGAGCATGCCGGAGAAGGGTTAACATACCTTGGTGGGCATTGGGCACGAGGAGTGGTCGCAGCATTTAGAACGAGTCTGTCGGTGTGTAACTCTCTACTCTAGTTGTAGAGCGGCAAATCTTAGAAGTGCGGTCCACGGCAATAGTAGCCACACAAGCGTCTGGCGCAAGTGTGGGGCTTCAACACGATAGTTGAGGCCATCGAGTATTCTTGTGGGTTGAAATTGCGATGGGCCAAAGTGGGCCCAATGGGTAGTAGCCCAATTGGAATAAATTGTATGATGATATAGTATATAGTGAACTAGACTAGGTGGAACTTATATCGTGGATAGATTTGTGTTAGGTGGGCCACACGAGTGTGGGCGAATGGGCGAAATCGGGTTTTAGGCCCAATGATCCGTAAAGAAAGAGAAAATGGTAGTTGAGTCGCTCAAGGCGACCTTTGCACCTTTAGAAAGGCCATTCGGTACAAAATTATGAAAATACCTTTGGTGGGTAAATTACGAAAATACCCTTGGTGGGTAAATTACAAAAATACCCTTAGTGGGTAGATTACTGAAAATACCCTTGGTGGGTAAATTACGAAAATACCCTTGGTGGGTAAATTACAAAATACCTTGGTGGGTAAATTCTGAAAATACCTTGGTGGGTGAATTACGGAAATACCCTTGGTGGGTGAATTCTGAAAATACCCTTGGTGGGTAAATTACTGAAAATACCATTGGTGGGTGAATTACGGAAATACCCTTGGTGGGTGAATTCTGAAAATACCCTTGGTGGGTAAATTACTGAAAATACCCTTGGTGGGTGAATTACTGAAATACCCTTGGTGGGTGAATTACGAAAATACCCTTGGTGGGTAAATTACGAAAATACCCTTGGTAGGTAAAATTACTGTTATACCCTTAGAGGTTGGCTAGCTTGATTATGTTGTATATTATTATTCTGATTATGATGGTAATTCGTTTCATACGTTATTTGATATATGTCTAGCATACATGACATCTGCGTACCTAATTATTATGTCATATTGCATGGGTATGATGAGAGGAGGGGGAATATGATATCCGTGTCTTTGGGACACTGTGTCTTTGGGACACCAGAGGTTTGGCACCTCCGGTGGTTTGGTACCACGTATTTTGTGACTTTGGGTCACAGAGGTTTGGCACCTCGTCTCGTCTCAGTGGCTTAGTACCACGATGGGTTGGCCCACAGATTGATTATCTGGGATTGACGCCGGTGATTTGGTATCACTACGATGGGTTGGCCCCATCATCGAGTTGTGACTACGGTCACGGTGATTTGGTATCACATTGTGTCTTTGGGACACGGAGGTTTGGCACCTCATTGCGACTTGTCCTGTGGTTTAACACCACCGTGGGTTGGCCCCACTTTTGAGATATAGGATAAATCGCTAGTGATTTGGTATCACACGATGGGTTGGCCCCATCATCGGATTATTTGTGACTTGGTCACCGGTGGTTTGGTACCACATTATGGATATCGTGACTTTGGGTCACGGTGGTTTGCACCACCGGTGGTTTGGTACCACATGGGGTAGAAAAGCGATATGGTTGGTTAGGAGCAGGTGCATGATTTGCATTATTCTGTTATGATATATGTGTTGGCATGTTATACCGGGAGAGGGAATTATACACTGAGTCTTGCGACTCACTCTCTCTCCTTTGACTATTTCAGGTGACACATAGACGCGGACATGGAGCCGGGATGGACTCGAGGTGCTCATGCCATACTGAAATAAAGATTTGCTCGGACTTCTTTTATAAAATTTGGTACACTATTGGTTTATTTCTATTTTGTTATATTTGGGTTTGTAAATGGCCTCTTAAATTATGTTTTGATATGTTATGTTTAAGTAGATTTTCAATATGCTTTAACAAACTAATTGAGTGAAATGTGCTAAAATTTGGAAAGACAACGTTTTAAAATTTCAAAGACGATGTTTTAAACTATACCATCGGGTATCATACTATAACTTGAGATAAAGTGAACTCAAAAGGTTTTCCAACTTAAATATGATTTTCTACTAAGTCATAAATGTTTTAGTAACAATTAGAAATAACTTAAGCTTCAAAACGAAATAAACTAATTTTTCCTACACATCGGATAATTTTTCAAAACTTTCTAGGTTTTCAAATACATCATCAGATTTTTAATCAAAAGCTACTTGAGTTATCCTCAAAATACAAAATTTCGCTAAGTGTTCTCACCAAATTTCTAGACTTCAACTTAAACCATCCAAAACCTTTTTCCTGTAGCATACCAGATTCAGTCGTGGTGTATTGACCGGGTTTGGGGTGTTACACACCCACACTTTGGGTCATCCTTACAAGCACATACAAGCATCATACCAAACATAATTGGCAACCAAAAACATACCAAATGGTCATCATATTCAAATCATTCAAGTACCCTTCAAACATACCAACTTTGCATCAACAAGCTTACCATTACCTTGATCATTTCATTAGCTAACATACCATACCATACTAAGCATCATATGGCTTGACTACTCATACACATCAAAAACATTTATCTAGCTATATCACATGGCTAAATACATATCTCAAACATAGTTCAGAGTTACTAGCCTATACATAAAACTCATTCATTAACCATACCTAATTCTTTTGAATCAAATTATATCAAACCACAATGGAAAATCATACCAAGCATATCACACATATATATCATGACAAAATCTCATAAACTTAAACATCATATTTAGCCATTTTCGCATGGCTATAGATATACATGTCCCAAAGTCTAACATTTCAACTATGCTATACATAACATATGCCCAAATTCAACTTAGTAAAATACCGAAAGAAATAGTCCATAGTGTGATAGGCTTTGCTGACGATCCCCGAGCTCGTAACGTGACTCTAAAATCTATAAAATAGAGGTAAACAAGAACACACAGAGAGTAAGCTATTTAAGCTTAGTAAGTCATAAGCAAATACATATATATTAACAAAGGATATTAACATTTTACTAATAAGGTTGAATACACATAATTTCTAATACAAAGATATCATTTATCGCAAAAAGTCATACTTTAATCACATATACATATCATATGGCGAATATAAATAATCATATACACATTTATATTTTCACTTTTAATATCACAATTACATCAATAGTCAAATCACTTTTATGTTCAAATATGCTAACACAAAATCCATATTCACATAACTTTATATTCTTTCAAGTAATCAACTTACCTTGTTTCCTTATAAACATTTACTAGCACATAGCTGAACATGTAATTTGATTTCACATTTGGTCTTTACTTCACATTGCCCGTTGAACTATTCGTAATAAAAAGGATACGCGGATAGTCGAAAGCTCGTACAATGCCAACGCCCAGGACGTGGTCTTACATGTAATCACATATCGATGCCCTTTGCCCCAGACAGGTCTTACATAAATCAAATCGATGCCAATGTCCTAAACATGGTCTTACACGTAAACTCAAGTCGATGCCAACGTCCCAGACGTGGTCTTACACGATAACACATATCGAAAATCCTATGTCATGACATATGTATCCTATCTATTCCTAGGGTTCGTACGAGACTTTCAAATGTTGAATCTCGATTGAATCGAACTCGAAACATGGTTCCCTATCTCATATTCACATTCAGCCAAAGCACACACACAGATATATATATATTCGAATAATTCAATTCATCACATAACATTTATATATTCTCAATTTAACAACATTTAAATGCTTATAGACTTACCTCGAATATCGAAGGACGAAATCAACTACTCTACAGCTTTTGACTTCCCCCGATGTAATTTTGTTTTCTTTCGTTCTTGATCTAGATAAATTCAAATTTAACTAATTTAATCACACATTCATTCAATTTAATCCAAAAACACATAAATGGGAAAATTACCATTTTGCCGTTAACATTTCACACTTTTTGAAATTTAGTCCCTATTGTATAAAACACAAAATACACAAAATTTGCATATATCGTAGCTAGGCCGAATCATCCTATAGTCCATCTACACAAATTTCATTTATTTCACTTTTTAGTCCCTCAAAATATTATTTTTATAATTTAGTCCAAATTACTCAAATTCATCAAAATCCAAAGACAAAACATGATAATTTATCACATGTCTTTAATATTTCATCATCAAACAACAAAAATCACAAGCTATCATCAATGGCAAAACACAAAATAATCATCAAATTCAAAAATTAAGGCATGGGCTTTGAAGATAACTTAGCAACGATCTCAAAAAACGTAAAAATTATTAAAAACCGAGCTAGATATGTACCTTAGTCAAAGTCAACAATGGCCGAATGCCTTAGCTCTCTTTATTTCTTTTTCCTTTCCTTAGTTTTGGTCATATACAAAAGGATAAACATGGCTTTCATTTTGTTTTGTTTTATTATAAATACATTATTTATTCATTTACTTATTTAACCTTTTATTAAACATATAAAACATTTATATATTAAGGTTATTCTAGTCCATTGCCGCCCACTATCCCTAATAATGGCCTAATTGCATAATAAAACCTCCAAATTATAAAGACAACAACAATTAGGCATTTTCATATAACCATCAAATTTTTATTTTACGCGATTAAGCCCTTTTCTCAAATTAAGCACACAAACAATAAAAATTAATTCACAAAACTTTCACACAAGTAAATTCACACATAATTAACACAGAAAATAATACTAAAATATTTTTTGGACTCGGATTTGTGGTTCTGAAACCACTGTTCCGATAAGGGTCAAAATCAAACTATTACAATAGTCTTGAAATTCTCCCATGCCTCTTATTGGTTCTTAGAATGACGAAAATGTGCCTGTGTACACAATCGTAACAAGTAATAAAGTGACAAGTAAATATTGAGTTATCGTACCCATAGGGACTGTGGAAGAAAAATATTTATGAAATGCAACTTGAAACAATTTGGTGAAGGAAAAATATGTTGGTTTGAAGAAGTGTTTATAAAAACTAAAAGTTAACTAAGTAAATTAAGAAAATTAAAAAGTAAAAATTCCAATGTACGATTTCTAAAACAAGTTTAATCCATATGACATGAATGTGTTAGATCAATCACATTCCTTAACTCAGAATTAATAAACCCGTGCTTATGTTGTTACGAATAATTTTACGACAACTTGGTATTTTGTTAACTAATGCACATACTCACTTACTAAACCAATTAATCTCTTCAACATATTCCAATGTCAATTCAAACAATTAATCAATTTTCATAAGAAAGTATAAGATTAAGTAAAGTAAAAATATATTTCTACATTGGAACAATTTAATCACAATAATCTTGCAAGTTATGAAAGGCTAATGTCTTTGTTTAATATAAATAAGCTAATTTAACCTTCAGCTACCTTAGAAGATTAAACATGCACAATTAAATCTGTGTCAATTAATTACAATTTTAATATGATTAATAATTATAATTCATCCATTACCTTACAATTGTAATGCAAGTATAACCTAAGCATGGTTTTATTTAATTAAATAATTTACCAAGGCTTATAACATCACAAACATGGTTTTAATAATTTAAGTGAATAGAATGCAATCAATCTAACATGAATTAAATTTAAGTCATTTTAATTAAATCAAGAAAAAATAAAAAAATATTAATGTTCATAATCACAACATAAATGAGAAAAAATAAAGAGAAGGGAACTAGGAAACAAATTCTGGTGTTTTTTCGAAGCCAGACTAGTGCACTCCACTTCTTTGTTGCTCGTTCTGTTAATTCAAGGCCTTTATGTACACTTGAATGTATCTACTTAAAGGGGGATGCAAGCTCTCTTTCAAGAGGGAAAATCGACAAAGGAAGAGGACAATAAAATGGGAAAACAAGGAAGTAAATGGAAAAGAGAAAAGGGAGAATGATGAGAAAATTGAGAGATGTGTGTAGTGTGAAATGAGGAAGTGAAGAGGGGTATTTATAGGTGGGAATGACTGCTAAAAATAGAAAACAATTATCATCCACTCCCTTTCCATTGGCTGGCCATGCATTGAGGCAGTTTGAGTGATTCAAACTTGCTATTTTTTAGCTTGGGCCAAAAAAGTAAAAATGCATGAAAAGTTAAGGGGGTTGAATGGTGCTTAGGAGAAGTTAGAGGCCTATTTTAAAAGTGTGAAAATCAGCTAAAATCATCTGAATGGGTCAGCTATATGGACGGTTTGGTTTGCCCCGTTTCTTGTTGGATCAATCATCTTTTACTTAGCACAATTGACCCATTTTTTTCTTCATGCTTATAAATAATTTTAACCCAATTAATTTTGAATAAAAAGTAATTATAAAATATGTATAATAATAATTATTGGACCTTCCTTGGCTAGAAAAGTAATTATCCTTGCTCTTGATTCACTTGATGCAGAAAATTGCCCCAACGATTCAAGCCTTTTGAGGTGTCTATGGAGCCAATTTTCACTTTTTGTGAAAAACTTATTTGTGAAAGTTTATTATAAAAATAATTAAAAATCAATATGTTAATAATTTAATTGAGAATCAATTATTTTATAAATAAAGTATGAATTTCAAGAAAAATTACTATGAAAGCTGCATGAATTAGAGCTCAAAAGGTGCTAAAAAAGTCTATATATTTTTGAGTTTCCACACCCCCAAAATTAATTCATTGCTCGTCCCGAGTAATGCATAGATTGTAAAGAGAAATTTCTTGAAATCACCATTAAAAAATATCTTTAGAACACATTACAACTATGACTTTAGTGTAATTATGCTCAAGAATAAGAATTTTGAAATTATGCAACTCAAGTATACATATTGTTCAAATTATTCTCAATTATTATCATGATAGTAAGAATAGATTGAATGATTTCTCAATAAAGATATGCTAATTCTTACCAATTAATTTTATTTGCTTATTTAAGACTAAACGCAATCACTAAGTTTAACTTATGTGTTCATATATTGAACTTAGCAATTTCTCTCTATTATTGTAGGCAACATAAAAATTTGAATTAATAGGCCTTTTAAATGAGTTGTAACGTGGCTGGGCTAGGCGTAGATAAAAGATAGATAATTTTAACTTAAAAACCCTAGACTCAACTTGCATCGGACCTTTAGAATAAATACTTTCAACTTCACCAACTCATTTTGCATTTTGAGTACACATGCTCTTTTTACATCTAATTCTTTTGAGTACATGTGCTTTTTTTTAGCATATTACTGTATGTACTAGAATTTTTAGCATTTGATACTTCTTTTCAACTCTGCCAAACTTATTTTTAGAGAATACTCTGGATAGACTGAGTCTAGTATTTGGGACAATTTAGAGATAATTATGAGAGAAGTGATGGCTTAATATTTCAATGGTTCAAATAAAATCAAGCCATATAGTCTCAAAGTTGGATTCGAAGGGATAAATATTCATTAAGGTTGGCTTGAAAGGCTCAAACGATTGAAACAAAGTTTTCCTAAGTCATTTTCAAAATTCCATGCTTCCTAGGATTTCGCCTCAAGAAATTACTAAGTCAATTCTAGAGAATTAAATTTTCATGCATGCTTAGCTCCCTAAAGAATTAAAAATTTTATGGTATGATTTACAAACTTTATTAAGAGTAACATTTATGTCATAGTTCTACTAACATATCAATTATTCAAATAATAGAACTTTATTTATACTAAAGTTTAACATGATTAACAAAAATTAAAATTTTGAACATAATATAACTTAATCATAATTATAAGAATAATGTATTCGAAAAAACAATTTGAATTTTTGTCCCCCTACTTGAGATGAACAATGTCGCCATTGTTAAAAACAATAGAGAGAATGAAAATATATAAGTGAATAGATACTATACACCAGGTAGTACCTAAGGAAAAGGAGGTGAGCCAAGTTTGACTGCTTAAATACCAAGCTTTTCCAAAGTAAATCCAATCCTAAGCATGTACATATCTATTGCCACACTTCTTATTCTACATTTTGTTCAATTTTATTGATGATTTCTACCTCTTATTTTATTATGCGATAAATAAAATCCTAAAAGAACCTAATCCTAAAAACTTTAAATATCCTAAGAAATAAAATAACATAAAGTAAAGATCCCCCCTTTTATTTATTTACAGATCTCTCAGAATCCAACTCATCTTTTGCTCCATCGTCCTTGTTTTTGCTTGAATCGCCCCATTCCCTCTTTGTTATTGGAGTCCATGGTTCAAATATAAAATTTGGAAACCCAGGCATAAAAATAAATGGGTAATGAAATATTTTTTTAAGAGCGCTTCTCATTTAGTCGTCTTGATTTTTTAGTATCTCTAATAAGCTTCTTGTTGTTGTTGTCATTGCATTGTTGCATTATGTCCATCAACTTTGACAGTTCATCACGAAGATATGGGCGACCCAAATGAGTTCTATATGTTGAAGTAGCCATGTCAGGTTCGGTCATTGGTTCGATTGGTTCTACCTCATCAGGGATTTTAGCTGGCTCCATTGCTTTGATCTCTATAGGACCTTCTTCTTCTTCGGGATCCTCACTCGATTCAACTCGTTGCTACAAAGTAGAATTTTTTGCTACTCGAAAGAGGTCCCAATCTATGATTGTGCCTTGGCTATAGCCTATCTTCTTTTCATTCGCAAGAATTTTAGCTTTCAAGCACAAAACTGTTATCGTAAAGGAAAGTATGCTAGACCAAAATGTCTAGCAACATAATTTAGAATTTCCCTCAGAATGATTCCTACATCAATGGTATTTGCTATCATAATTGAGTAGAGCATGACCATTCGTTCTACTAAAATTATTGTAACGCCCCTAACCCATATTTGTCACCGGAATAGGGTTAAGAGGCATTACCAATCAAATCATAACTTTTAAACTTCATTGTTCATACATCATTATAACATAATCAAACAATGTCACTAAGTCCCTTAATAAGGTCTACGAGACCTTAAACATGCATTGGAAAGGGGTCGGGACTAAACCGAACTCATACGAAAATTTCCAAAAACTTAATATTTTGCAAAGCTACAGAGGTCACACGCCCAAGTGGCACACGGCCTCAGACACACCCGTGTGTCCAAACTGTGGCAGCACAGGGCATACATATGGACTTGTCCACACGGCTGAAGACACGCTCGTGTGCTTTACCTGTGGTCAACACTGACTTATTTCACATGGCCAGTCACACGGCCGTGTGTCTAGCCCATGTGCGAGTCTGACTTAAATCAAATTACAAATTTAAGGGACACGGTCAAGCCACACACTCATGTGCTCAACTGTGTGGGCAAATATAGGCCATTTGCAAGGCCAATTTGCCACCCACACTTTAGTCACACCTACAAGCATTAACCAATTCAATTTCATAGCCCAAATGGAATCCAAACATACCAAAACATGCTCATTTAACATCTTAACTTCGTCATTTATCTCCATATACAATTCAACTCAACATACTATCACAAAGTATCAATTACATATTCAAAAACATAAAATCCATTCATCATTCAATCCTTACCAAATCTAAATATGAAACATACCATTTCCATTTTACTAATTTATGCCAAGATGATCATTCACATAGAACACACATACACATATTAACCATCCTTTACATCTACCCAAAGCATATGCGAACATCATTAAACTATCAAGCCATATCACATGGCAAGATTTATACACTTAAAAATATACCATAAACACTAGCCTATGCATGCCATATACCAAATTTACAAATTCTAAATGTACCAAAATAGATAGCTGATAGTGTGATTGTGTCGCTAACGATCGCAAGATCTGAGCTAGCTTTAATGACACTATAAAATAGATAAACACTTCACATAGTAAACTAAAAAGCTTAGTAAGTTCGTCATATAATACATTTATCTTAACCACTCAAATTCAATATACAAAATAACCATTACTTGGTTCAATTCACAATGATATACAATCTCATACATAGTCATTACTCACATAGTCATCCATTTATCCATATACGATATCATCAACCACATAGGTTCCGTACATACCTGTGACAACACTTAGTTAATGATCACTTTTGCTACTCAATGCTCAATACCACATTTTGTTCTGTCTTTATTAATCATTTGATTTACTCGCACACTTAGTGCCAATTTCTTAGCCGAAGATTTAATATCATCGCACACTTATTGCCTTTACATTAAACTGAATTTAACTAGGTATCGCACACATAGTGCCAATCAATATATTTGATACTTTCTTTATTTCGCACACACAGTGTCGTTCACCACTATATTAATTCTATTTTGCACACTTAGTGCCAAAACACTCAAATCCACATATAGAATTACTAATTCATCTACCACATATATTCATTCATCAGATAATATATGAACAAGATTTAAACAATTCATATTATACACGAACTTACCTTGAACGTAGAAATAATGAAACAAGTCGATCAATCGAGCACTTTGTCTTTGCCTCAATCTCGATCCAAATCTCTCTTTTCTTGATCTATATAATATTAAACTCAATTCATTCAATCAAATTTTCATCCAAAACATTTTACAACACATAGTTAAGGCATTTTACAAAATATCCCACACATTTTTACATTTTAACATTTTAGTCCCTAATTCATAAAATCACAAAATACACAAAATTTCATCATACCATTCTTAAGCTGAATTTTCCCCTAGCTCATACAAGCCCACATGTTTCATTTATTTCATGTTTTAGTCCTTCAATTTACACGTTTATCTATTTAGCCCAAAATAATCAAATTCATCAAAAATTCAAAGACAAACTATGTTAATCCATCACATATCTTTCATATTTCATCATCAACTATAACGAAACTCAAGCATTCATCAATGGAACATCTCAAAATCACCATCAAATTCTAAAATTAAGACATGGGCTAGCTAGAACACAAAGCAACGATCACAAAAGCATAGAAATCACTAAAAACTAAGCTCAAAACATTCCTTGATTGAGCTTTATGCTAGCGAAACCTAAAACATATCCATGGCTTTTCTTTTCTTTGTATATTCAGTAGAATGAGTAAAATGATAATATTACATTATGTTTTATTTATTATACATTAATATTTATTTTACTATTTTACCATTTGTTATTAAACCATTTGATCATCAATTATATGCCTATTTATGTCCATCCAATCTATTAATGGCTTAATAACAACATAAGTACTTCTCATTTATTAAGACTTGGTAATTAAGCACTTTAACAATTAGCACATAGCTTTTGCATTCTATGCGATTAAGTCCTTTTTCACAATTCAGCACACAATCGATAAAATTTTCACACTGAACTTTGACACATGCTTATTCACATACTGTAGGCACCAAAAAGAATATTAAAATATATTTTCAACCTTAGATTTGTGGTCTCAAAACCACTATTCTGGCTAAGGTCTAAATCGGGCTGTTACAATTGTAGTCCCATGTGAAATAGGCATAAGGCTAAACTAAACAAAAAAAACCATACATTCACTAATTGTGTCAAATATTCTTTGCAACAAGTTTGAGTTCCATGCTTTGACACAGTCCATTTAGAACCTGAAACCATAAGTTCCTTGAGAATTTCTTACAATTTTTTGGCCTTAATATTTTCCATTAAGGAAGAATATTCGTCGTCTTCAAAATCAGGCAAATCAAAATATTCATCGTCTTCAAAATTGGGTAAATCAAAGAATTCATTAATAGTGTTTGAGTTTATTTGTAACATCCTAAATATTCGAGTATCCTTGGGTTTACTTGGAATTAGAATAAATATTAGTAAAGTGTACTTTAATGTAAAGAAATTAAGTGACCTTGGAACTTAAGTTAATTAAGTACTAAAAGATGGCATAAGATGAGTAATTGGCAAAGTGGTGATGGCGCCATAAGTTGGACTTGAGGGGAGAGGTTTGAATCTCCTAGTATGCAATTTGTGAGTTTTTATTTTTACTTTATCCTAGCATGTGTCGCCTATGGATAAGATTAGGATGAGTTGGATTAATTATTTTTTTGGTAAGAAGACTAAGGGTTATGGAAGCTTGAGTTAGGGGATAGAATAGCTTGAATTGGGGGATAATGTTTCTCTAACTTAAGGAAAAAGGAGAATGATAAGGCTTAATAATAGGTTGATGTTTTGGAAACTTTCTAATGGCCTTTTGACCATGTATGTGGACGGCATAAGGGCTAGGGGAGGTGGCCGATTTTGTTGATTGGTTTGGTAGGCTTGGGAGTTGGATGAAAACTTTCTTTTTGGTCATTTGGTGCTTGCTTATCAAACTCTCTTCCAAAAATTTACTCTCTCCCTAGCCGATTATACCTTAAACCTTGAGGAAACTATAGCATCTTTTTACCATCCTTTCTCTTTGACCATTTGGTCATTTCTTTGCCAATCATTCTTCCTAGTGCTGAAACTATCATCACACAAAAAGAAAGAAGGCCATTCTTTTTCTCTTTTTCCTTCACAATGCCGAATGCAAAATTCTCCTAAACTCAATTCTCTTTTTCTTCTCTTTTCTTTCTCTTTTCTTCTCTTTTCTTTCTCTATTTCCCTCTTAAAAATCGAATCATATCATTTCTATCTTCCATTCTTTTACTTTCTTCTAAGCTAAAGTCTTTTCAATACTTTTTCTCATGGCCGAATGTTAGTTTGCTCTTGTGCCGAATCTTTTTCATTTTCTTTGTTTGGTCATAACCGATTTCTCCTTTAGTCATAATTATTCTTCTCACTCAATTCTTTTCAACCGTGGTCAATAGTGAGATTTTTGGAGGGCAGAAACTCAAAGTGTTCTTGAGTATTGTGGATCATTGGAATCGATTTTAAGAGTTAAGGTAAGGAGTTTATTCAAGGATTCTCATATTATTCATCATTTTGGTATAGTTAGTTATTTAATCGATTTCGTTCTGAGGGACGTAATCGCTTCGATTTTTTTAAGTGGAGCGAGGATAATTGTGGTAAGCGAATCTCAAATCTTTTAAAATTGTTATCCATATTTCGATAATTATTAGTTGGACTAATGATCTTATGTCATTAGAAACATTCAAGATAGGGGAAAAAGGGTAGTGCATAGTTTTCAAAAGATGGGTGGTTCCGCAATTCCCCCTAAGTATAAACGAAGGGCTGTTTCAGGAATCCGAGATTTTCCACAGTGTTGCGGACCCTCATCCGAGGAGAATCAGTTGTTTGAAGTCATTCGTACTCTTGAACCTTTATTCGTTCGTGGATTCTCATCGGGCAACGAACCAACAATCTAGGAAAAACCAAAAATAGAAGTGGTTCGAAATCCTAAGGGTAAAGATTTAGATCGTTTATCAATAGTGTAGTTTTAAAATATGATAGTGCTCTAATTTATCGTGTTACGTTTAGGTACTGACGAGCGGAAAAGTCTAGTACTCACAATAACAAGGTGTGTAACTTCACACTTATCTCGGGTTAGATGTTAAACCGTAAGTATTGAGAAAAATCGTAAAGATGACAAAATTGAAAAATACGTAATAATTAGTATTTTTGTGAAAATACATGAAAACGGTTAAAGTTGTGAAATTTACGAAAACACCCTCAATGAGCTAGTTGGTAAATTGTAAATTTTATGTCTCATGTGTTAAATGGTCCGAAAAAATGCTAGATCGTTAAATGGGCCAAAAATATGCTAGATCGTTAAATGGGCCAAAAATATGCTAGATCGTTAAATCGGCCAAAAATATGCTAGATCGTTAAATGGGCTGAAAAATATGCTAGATCGTAAAATGGGCCTAAGTTGCTAGATTGCTTAATGGGCTAAGTGTAATTTTGTATTATGGGCCATAATAGAAACTTGAAATATAGACTCACATGTAAATTGGGCTTTTTGCTAAAATTATCATATGTATATAGATTGTTATGCATACATGTTTGCATGGGTTGGGATTTATGATGAAGAGAAGAAAGGCACTGTTTCCAAAAATCTAGTTCGGTGGCTCTGCCACAAATATTTAAATGGCTTATGGCCTCTAGTTCGATGGCTCTGTCACAATCTAGTTCGTTGGTTCACCACAACCAAATATAAAAATGGCTTAATGCCTACGATCGGTGTGTTGGCGGGGTGGGTTGACTTGATCCCCACAGGTGTGATGGTTGGTACGGGTGGTGTGTAGCGGATGGAAATTAGGTTTGGTTGGGAAATTACATTTTGCATGCATTTCATTTATTATATTGCTAAATCTGTTTATGGGCTCAAGCCCAAAATTATTACTTGATGATCTGGCCTAGTGGATATAGTAAGTGAGTTATACACTGAGTTCTGAGTAACTCACTCCCTTAAAATTTTCCATCTCAGGTAATGGAAATTGACGTGGACTTGGGCCGAGGTTGACTTCGTGAAGGCCATACTGCAAACATGGGTTTATAAACCTTGAACTTTTATTAAGTACTTTCTTTAAATTATTAGTTTGGATATGATGTAATAACGCCTCTATTAGTATTTTATGGATGTTATGTGTGGATGGATTTAAATTTTGCTTTGATATTTAATATGGGTTTATTTTAATTCTAAAATGTTTCCTTAAAATACTTTGGGTTTTCAAACATATGAGATTCTTTATCTATTCTTATTTTCAAATCCTTTTGAACTCTTTAAAACTACTTTAACTTTTTGATAATTAAATACTAAATGATAAGACTTCAACTAATGTTTCTCAAATTCATTGAGTTTAAATTATTCTCTTAGTTTTTATTAAACTTTATTTTCAAAAAGTTTTGTAATACTGATTCACCTAAACCATTAGATAGATTAAAAGAATGTTCGATTTGTGTGACAAACCAAATCTCATCTCGACGCATAGACCTGGTTTGGGGTGTTACATTGAATGGTATCAGAGCCCAGTTTCAAAACTCGGCAGTGGTTGGGTTCAACAAATAACTTATGTATAACATTATTTCAATTATGTTTTAAAGATTAGTATGGCACCACAAGCATCCGGCACCAAGTCAAGTAAGTATTCATTACTGAATGATTACTATGATGATATGATCATAGGAACACTCTAGAACTTCTAGTTTTAGATGTTGAAAATCGTGAGATTGAGACTATAGGATGTGTTTGCGAAAAATAACTTTATCTCTCAAATCTCATAAAACATCGTTAATGAACTTTGAAATAGTATTACGATTCATAAAACTTGTAATCGATTAAATCGAATTAGACATTATGAGCTCTAGAGGGCGTGATCGTGGGCCTTGATGAGCGTGGCGTGGTAGAGGACGAGTGCTACGTCTGAAGCACCAAATCATATGTCGTAAATGGATGCACCTTCACTTGAAAGTGAGGCAGAACACATGATCATATGGAAGAAGATAATGCTTTGACACAAGCAATCTGCGAGTCTGGAAAGGTCGCTAGAACTAGAGTTGGGCCATCATCTCGTGGGTCGATATCAGAGCGACTCAAGTCTAATGGTACAGAAATTTTTAGAGGAGTTTCTGGTGTAGCTTCGAATGTGGCAGAAATTGGCTCGAAGCTGTGGAGTGGATTATGGATGATATGGAATGCACTATCGGCGGCGAAAAAAGCCGTATCTTTGCTAAAAAGCGAGGCGTATCAATGGTGGCTTCTTGTTAGAGAGGGCACCGAGGTGCATTGATTACTTGGGAATTTTCAAAGGCGCCTTCAAAGGAAATATGTAGGAACAAGTTATGTGGACACCGAAGGAAGGAATTTTGAATCTAATTCAAGGGAATAAGGCGTTGGCGGCGTATAAATTTGAGTTTTACGCTTGAGTCACTATGCTCGGACAATAGTGTCAGCGGATCATGAGCGTTATTATGCGTTTTGAGGATGGGTTGAATGATGAGTTGCGGGTTACGATAGCCCCACAACAAGTTAGAACTTTTGCCACACTTGTGGAGAAAGCCAATATAGTCGAAGAGGCTAAGAACTTCGAGCGTCGAATCGGGAAAGATTTAGAGGCAAAGGGATATAAAGCAATGGCTTCTTCAAAAGGTTTACGAAGAGGCCTCGGAATGATGAACCAGCTCACGGTAGAACACACGTAGCTAATAATCAAAGTCGAGATTATCTTGAATGTGGAAAAAGGCATTACGGAAGTCTTTGGAGGAAAGCAGGTGCTTGTTATAAATGTGGTTCAATGGTTCACCAATATAAAATTGCCCTCGGCGTATGGATCGACTCGGAAGTTCAGTATTCTTGATGCACGGTAGGCAAGAGGAACTCGGCTGACCACAGAGAGCCGTGGACGAGGTTGTGGTGGTAATGAAATTTGGACATGGTTAAGGTGCACCGGGTCAAGGTAATGGTCCTAGAGGTAACACGGATGCAAGACAACCATGATTGGTCTATGCAGCTAGACGCCGCAAGGATGGCAATGCACCTGATGTAATAATTGGTACGTTCTTCATCTTTGATGTACCTGTTATTGCCTTGATAGATATTGGTTTTACCCACTCGTATGTTGCTAGCACCATATCTGGAAACTTGAATCTAGAATCTGAAATTACCGATAGTGAGATGACAGTAATTAGTCTTTTAGGACAGTCAGTAATTGTAAATAAACTGTTTAGAGACGTGCCCTTAGAAATTCAAGAAGAAATATTTTTGGCGAATTTAATGGAATTGCCTTTTGGCGAGTTCGATCTCATTCTGGTCATGGATTGGTTAGCTAAGCACCGGACGCATTTGGATTGTCCTGAAAAGCGGATGTTAATAAGAACTTCGGGTGATAAGGAAGTAATAATGATAGGTGTACGAAGGAATTATTTGGCAAATATGGTATCTGCATTGAAGGCAGAAAAGTTGGTGCGGAAGGGGTATGGAGCATTCCTAGCTTTTATTTGTGCTTTGGATGCCAAAGAGTTATCAGTGGATGATGTGAGAATGGTGAAGGAATTTTCAGATGTATTTCGAAGAACTTCTGGTATACCTCGGATCGGAAGTAGAATTTGGTATTGAGCTTTTGCGGAGCAGCTCCGGTGTCCATTGCTCCTTATAGAATGGCCTTTGAAGGAGTTAGCGAACTTAAAGCTCAAATTCAAGAATTGTTGGATCATGGATTTATTCGACCGAGTGTGTCTCCGTGGGGAGCACCGGTTTTGTTCGTTAAGAAGAAGGATGGATCGATGCGTATGTGCATTAATTACAGGCAATTGAATAAATTGACGATCAAGAATAAGTATCCTTTGCCGAGAATTGACGACTTGTTTGATCAATTGAACGGAGCTTCAATTTTCTCCAAAATTGATTTGAGATCGGGTTATCACCAACTTAAAGTGAAAGAAGAAGATATTTATAAGACGGCATTCCGAACTCGTTATGGACATTATGTGTTTTTGGTGATGCCGTTTGGGTTAACCAATGCACCAGCCGCATTTATGGATATGAGGAACCGAGTTTTTCAACCATATTTAGACCGGTTTGTGGTAGGGTTCATAGACGACATTTTGGTTTATTCAAGAAATGATGAGGAGCATGACACGCATTTGCGTATAGTATTACAGTTACTTTGTGATAAGCAACTTTATGCCAAATTTAGTAAAGGTGAATTTTGGCTAAAGGAAGTGACTTTCTTGGGTCATGTGGTATCAGCTGAAGGAATAAGGGTGGATCCTCGGAAGATTGAGGCTGTACTGGATTGGAAACCGCCAAAGTCGGTAGCTAAAATTTGGAGTTTCTTAGGATTGGTGGTTATTATAGGCGCTTCATTGAGGGTTTTCGTTGATTGTTGCACCTAACTAAACTATTGCGGAAGGAGTACCATATATTTGTCTTGAAAAACAACAAGAGTTTGAGAAATTGAAGAAGATTACGACGGAAGCACCAATTTTGATTCGACTGAATTTGAAAAAAATTCTGTTTATTGTGATCGTCTCACGGGTTTGGGTTGTATGCGATGCAAAATGGAAGGTGGTGGCTTATGCTTCTCGTCGGTTGAGGCCGCACAAAGTAAATTACCCTACTCATGATTTGGAGTTAGGCTGCGGTGGTATTTGCTTTAAAGATTTGAGGCACTATCTCTACGGTGAGAAGTCTATCATTTACACGGATCACAAGAGTCTTAAGTATCTTCTTACTCGGAAGGAATTAAATTTGAGACAAAGAAGATGGGTGGAATTATTAAAGGACTATGATTTCTCAATCGAGTATCATCTGGAAAGGCTAATGTGGTGACGCGTTAAGTCGTAAGCGATGTCTGAATTGAGAGCAATGTTTGCTCATTTGAGTTTGTATGAGGATGGTAGTCATTAGCGAGAACTTGGTGAAGCCTCGTGGTTAGAACAAATTTAGGAAGCGAAATCGGATAAAAGTTGGGACCCTTACTTCAACAGGTTGGAAGTGGTGAAATAGAGGATTTTGGTATAAACATGAATGGAGTGATGTGTTTTCGTGGAAGGGTTTGTATGCCTAAAGACTCAGATTTGAGGCAAATGATTCTGCGGGAGGTGCATAGTAGCCCTTATGCTATGCACCCCAGAGGAAATAAGATGTATCGAGATCTCCGTGAACAATATTGGTGGCTAGGGTTGAAGCGTGAGATTTCTGAGTTTGTAGGAAAATGTTTGACTTGTCAACAAGTGAAGGAGGAGCATCAATTTTTGTCAAGTTTATTACAACCGGTAAAGATTCCTCTTTGGAAATGGGAGCGAATAACAATGGATTTTGTTAGTGGGTTACCTTTAACACCTACTAAGAAAAATTTTGTATGGGTAGTAGTTGATCGTTTGTGAGGCGCTCATTTTCTTCCGATTCGTCGGATTATTCATTACAAAATTGGCTAATTTGTATGTATCTGAAATCGTGAGGTTGCATGGGGTACCGGTGTCTATTATATCGACGGGGATCCTAGATTTACATCACGATTTTGGAAAGCTCTGCATGAAGCCTTGGGAATGAAGTTACACTTACGGCTTTTCATCCTCAGTCGATGGTCGATCGGAAAGAGTAATTCGGATATTGGAAGACATGTTAAGGGGATGTGTGATCGACTTGAGGCGATTAGGAGGATTTTCTACCATTGGCGAAATTCATGTATAACAATAGCTATCGGTCTAGCGTTGGATGGCACCTACGAGGCATTATATGGTCGTGGGTGCCGTACTACTTGTTGGTGAATTGGGCGGCGGCGGATGTTGGGTCTGGAATTGTTATTTGAAGCAGAAGAAAAAGTAAAAGTTATTGAGCACGATTAAAGGAAGCGGATAGATAGAAGTCGTATCACGGACACGAAGTGTAAGGATATCGAGTTTCTTTGTGGGGGCGAGGTCTTTTGAAGGTCTCACCTTGGAAGAAAAATTTGATTTGGAAAGAAGGGCAAGTTGAGCCCTAGGTTCATTGGGCCATATCGTGTGATGAAGCGTATTGGTCCGGTGGCTTATCGATTGAACTACCTCACGGGGTTGAGTCAAATTCATAATGTTTTCCATGTTTCCATCTTTGAGGCGCTATAGATCGGATCCATCTCATATAATGAAGGTAGAGGAGGTGGAATTGAATTCAGACTTGTCTTTTGAGGAAAAACCGGTGGAAATTTTAGGCAGAAATGTAAAAGTGCTAAGAAAGAAGACCGTGCTGTTAGTCAAAGTTTTATGGCGTAATCACAGGCGGAGGAAGCTATGTGGGAACTGAGGATGCAATTGACAACAAAATCCTCACCTCTTTTAATCGGTAAATTTTGAGGACGAAATTTTCTTTAAGGGGTAGAATTGTAACATCCTAAATATTCGAGTATCATTATGTTGCTAAGTGTTAGCTCGGGCTTACTTGGAATTAGAATAAATATTAGTAATAAATATTAGTAAAGTGTACTTTAATGTAAAGAAATTAAGTGACCTTGGAACTTAAGTTAATTAAGTACTAAAAGATGGCATAAGATGAGTAATTGGCAAAGTGGTGATGGCGCCATAAGTTGGACTTGAGGGGAGAGGTTTGAATCTCCTAGTATGCAATTTGAGAGTTTTTATTTTTACTTTATCTTAGCATGTGTCGGCTATGGATAAGATTAGGATGAGTTGGATTAATTATTTTTTTGGTAAGAAGACTAAGGGTTATGGAAAGCTTGAGTTAGGGGATAGAATGGCTTGAATTGGGGGATAATGTTTCTTTAACTTAAGGAAAAAGGAGGATGATAAGGCTTAAGAATAGGTTGATGTTTTGGAAACTTTCTAATGGCCTTTTGACCATGTATGTGGATGGCACAAGGGCTAGGGGAGGTGGCCGATTTTGTTGATTGGTTTGGTAGGCTTGGGAGTTGGATGAAAACTTTCTTTTTGGTCATTTGGTGCTTGCTTATCAAACTCTCTTCCAAAAGTTTGCTCTCTCCCTAGCCGATTATACCTTAAACCTTGAGGAAACTATAGCATCTTTTACCATCCTTTCTCTTTGACCATTTGGTCATTTCTTTGCCAATCATTCTTCCTAGTCGAAACTATCATCACACAAAAGCGAAAGAAGGCCATTCTTTTCTCTTTTCCTTCACAATACAGAATGCAAAATTCTCCTAAACTCAATTCTCTTTTCTTCTCTTCTCTTTCTCTTTTCTTCTCTTTTCTTTCTCTCTTTCTCTCTTGAAAACTGAATCTTATCATTTCCATCTTCCATTCTTTTACTTTCTTCTAAACTAAAGTCTTTTCAATACTTTTTCTCATGGCTGAATGTTAGTTTGCTCTTGTGCCGAATCTTTTTCATTTTCTTTGTTTGGTCATAACCAAATTCTCCTTTAATCATAAGTATTCTTCTCACTCAATTCTTTTTAATCGTGGTCAATAGTGAGATTTTTGGAGGGCAGAAACTCAAAGTGTTCTTGAGTATTGTGGATCATTGGAATCAATTTTAAGAGTTAAGGTAAAGAGTTTATTCAAGGATTCTCATATTATTCGTCATTTTGGTATAATTAGTTATTTAATCGATTTCGTTATAGGGACGTAATCGCCCGATCGTTTCTTAGTGGAACGAGGATAATTGTGGTAAGCCAATCTCAAATCTTTTAAAATTGTTAGCCATATTTCGATAATTATTAGTCGGACTAATGATCTTATGTCATTAGAGACATTCAAGATAGAGGCGAGAAAGGGCGATGCATCGTTTTGAAAGAGGGTAGCTCTGCTATTCCCCTTAAGTATAAACGAAGGGCTATTCGGGAATCGGGATTTTCCAGGATTACGGACCCTCATCAGGAGAACCGGTTGTTTGAAGTCATTCGTACTCCCAAATCTTTATTCGTTCGTGGATTCTCATGAAGACAACGAACCAACAATCTAGGAGAAACCAAAAATAGAAGTGGTTCAAAATCCTGAGGGTAAAGATTTAGATCGTTTAACAATAGTGCAGTTTTAAAATATGATAGTGCTCTAATTTATCGTGTTACGTTTAGGTACTGACGAGCGTGAAAG
The DNA here is from genome assembly GCA_025506655.1 of Gossypium rotundifolium. Classification (NCBI taxonomy): domain Eukaryota; kingdom Viridiplantae; phylum Streptophyta; class Magnoliopsida; order Malvales; family Malvaceae; genus Gossypium; species Gossypium rotundifolium. The sequence continues at coordinate 81,802,971 of CP106724.1, read as the reverse complement.
TCTAATACTCACAATAACAAGGTGTGTAACTTCACACTTATCTTGGGTTAGATGTTAAACCGTAAGTATTGAGAAAAATCATAAAGATGACAAAATTGAAAAAATACGTAATAATTAGTATTTTTATGAAAAATACATGAAAACGGTTAAAGTTGTGAAATTTACGAAAACGCCCTCAATGAGTTAGTTGGTAAATTATAAATTTTATGTCTCATGTCTTATATGGGCCGAAAATATGCTAGATCGTTAAATGGGCCAAAAATATGCTAGATCGTTAAATGGGCCAAAAAATATGCTAGATCGTTAAATGGGCCAAAGTTGCTAGATTGCTTAATGGGCTAAGTGTAATTTTGTATTATGGGCCATAATAGAAACTTGAAATATAGACTCACATGTAAATTGGGCTTTTTGCTAAAATTACCATATGTATATAGATTGTTATGCATACATGTTTGCATGGGTTGGAATTTATGATGAAGAGAAGAAAGGCACTATTGCCAAAAATCTAGTTCGGTGGCTCTGCCACAAATATTTAAATGGCTTATTGCCTCTAGTTCGGTGGCTCTGCCACAATTATTTCAATGGCTTATTGCCTCTAGTTCGGTGACTTTATCACAATCTAGTTCATTGGTTCACTACAACCAAATATAAAAATGGCTTAATGCCTACGATCGGTGTGTTGGCGGGGCGGGTTGACTTGATCCCACAGGTGTGATGGTTGAATGCGGGTGGTGTGTAGCGGATGGAAATTAGGTTTGGTTGGGAAATTACATTTTGCATGCATTTCATTTATTATATTGCTAAATTGTTTATGGGCTCAAGCCCAAAATTATGACTTGATGATCGGCCCGATGGATATAGTAAGTGAGTTATACACTTGAGTTACAGTAACTCACTCCTTAAATTTTTCCATCTCGGGTAATAAAATTGGCGTGGACTTGGGCCAAGGTTGACTTCGTGGAGGCCATACTACAAACATGGGTTTATAAACCCGAACTTTTATTAAGTACTTTCTTTAAATTATTATTTTGGATATGATGTAATAGGGCATCTATTAATATTTTATGGATTTTATGTGTGGATGGATTTAAATTTTGATTTGATATTTATTATGGGTTTATGTTAATCCTAAAATGTTTCCTTAAAATACTTTGGGTTTTCAAACATATGAGATTCTTTATCTATTCTTATTTTCAAATCCTTTTGAACTCTTTAAAAACTACTTTAACTTTTTGATAATTAAATACTAAATGATAAGATTTCAACTAATGTTTCTCAAATTCATTAGTTTAAATTATTCTCTTAGTTTTTATTAAACTTTATTTTCAAAAAGTTTTGTAATACCGATTCACCTAAACCATTAGATAGATTAAAAGAATGTTCGATTTGTGTGACAAACCAAATCTCGTCTCGACGCATAGACCTGGTTTGGGGTGTTACATTATTGGTACCTTGGTCCTTCAGGAAGAGACTCATATTAATTCGCTTGTGGTCAAATTCGCATAAAATTCACGAACTAACTTTACATCTGCACTTGGTCTTTTCTCATAAAACACTTCCCAATATAAGACGGAAACAAATATTTTCCCAAAAATTCAATTAGCATCAAATATTAACAATTCAATAAATTGAAAAGTTAAATAATTAAATCAAATTAAAATTTAGGAGAAATTTTTCTTACCACCTTTGCATAAAGTGTAACATCCCAAAATTGGGCCTAGTAGAATTGGACCCAATGGGCCTTGGGCGCAGTAGTGTTTAAATTTTTTTAGAATAAGAGAACGGCTTTAATGCAAGTTGGATCTAGTAGGTGAGTGATTTTGGAAGGTTGGGGGGCTTCTATGAAGTCCCGGGATCAAACTTGGGCTTAGGAAAAATTTTAGTTTTAGGTGAAAAAAACCCTGGAGTTAGTAGGTAGGCTTTAAGAATTAAATGTGGAGGAAAAAGACACAAGTGGAGTGTGTGGTGTAGTGCTAAAGTCACGCCACATAAGAGGTAATGGGGTGACGCCAAAAGGAAGGAAGGAGGTCCAAGGTTCAAGTCTTGGCTCCTGCATATTGGTTTTCTTTTTATATGGACTTTAGAATTTGGCCATAGATTATATTTAGTTGTGAATGGTTTTAGACACAAGAGGAGCTTGTAGCTTAGTGGCAAGTGGCGTGAATTAGCTTATGGGAGAGCTTGGGTTCGAATCTCATGACAAGCAAGGGAGTATTTATTCTGCAGTTTGGACGGCAAGAGTTTGAGTTGGATTTAAACTCTACTGACAGATGGATCCCACATCAGAAAGATACAAAGAAGGAAGGTGAGAATCTAGCTATATATAGAGCTGTCTAGGAGGAGAGTAAGCATACCTGGTTGGCATTGGACGTAGGAGTGCTCGGAGCGCGGTTTAGCGGCTTCAGATTCCTATTGGGTGTGTATCTCGCCCTCCTTTAGTTGTAGAGTGGAAAATGCTAAAATGATGGTCATACGGCAATGGTAGCCACACGAGCGTGCGAGCGCACGTATGGGGACTTCAACACGATAGTTGAGTCCATCAGTAGTGTTCTTGTGGGTTAGGCTGTTTGGGCCACGATGGGCCCAATGGGCATTGGCCCATATGAGTAAATTGTATGATTGTGTAGTATATATTGGACTAGACTAGGTGAATCTCATATACGTGGCTAGATTAGTGCTAGATGGGCCTTACGAGCGTGTCGGCTCGAATGGGCCGAAGTCGGGTTTTAGGCCCAATAGTCGAGTAACGACCGGAAATGGTAGCCGTGTCGCTCGAAGCGATAGTGGGCCTTCCAAAAGGTCGTTATATGGGCAAAATTATCGAAATACCCCCAGATTACAAAAATATCGAAATACCATCAAATTATAAAATTAAAATACCTACGGTTTGTAAAATTATCATTATACCCTTAGAGGTTGATTAGCATGATGGTGTGTAATTCTCACACCATTGCCTATTGTTTTGTTAATTTGTATATGCATTGTTATATGTCGAAACCTCGGTATTGGCTGTTGGGTTACCCATGGAGGGTAAAGACGAGACATAAGGTCAGTGACTTCTAATTATGCTATAAAAGCGATTTTGTTAACATGTTAGTATATACACTCTGAACATCTCATGTATGTCAATATCTGTTGCATTCATATATCATGATCTTATGTGCATAAGAATGGGCATATGTTTTAAATGAAAGTGGAAGTGTATCTGGTGGCTATGCCAATTCAGCCCGGTGACTCTATCACAACCTACGTCACATTTTTAGGGTGGCTCTGCCACACTCTGTTCTGGTGGCTATGCCATTTTAGCCTGGTGACTCTATCACAATCTGACGATGAGCAGCATGACTGCCATCGATGGTGTGTAGCGAATGGAGGGTCGATTGTAGAAATCCCCATTGGTGTGTTTGACAGGTACGGGTGGTGTGTAGCAGATGGATATCTAGATTGGGTCGGGATTTGCATCACATTACATTGATACCTAATTATCTGCTTTTCTTTGTTAAAAAGGGCTAAGGCCCAGTCTGATTCTGAATGGGCTTCGCCCAAAGTGATTTGTAAGGGCTAAGGCCCAGATGGTATTTGAATGGGCTCGGGCCTAGTTATGGTTCATGTGGGGTAATTCCACACTAAGTTTTCGTAAACTCACCCCCTCTTTTTATTAAATGTTTCAGGTAATTCCCAGCGACAGAGGATTGGGAGCCATGGAGGGCTTGAGGGTGGCTATACATCGGAGATACTACTCATGAACTTTAGTAATTTCAATTTTACCTTAATTTATGATTATTTATTTTGGGTTAATATTTTGTAATAAGGCCATTGGTTTATTTTTCTAAGTTTTCATTTATAAGCATTAAACTTATAAATACGGGTTTTCTTAAAACATTAGCAATCGTTTTCTAAAATATCATGTTTACATAATGATGCAAGTTCAACTTTCATAACAAAATAGTTTTCAAAATAATAACAACTTTTAAGCGGTCATTGAGCAAATCGTATTTTCTAAAACACAACGAACTCGGAGTTCAAAAATCCGATAAAACTTTTCTAAAAAATTGCTTAGCTTTTCAACTTCCTTCAATGTGACACGCTAGATTTAGGCCTAACTTCTAGGCCGGGTTTGGGGTGTTACATAAAGATTAATAACTCAATAAAATAAATAGAATGTGAAGCTAATAATATTAGTTTAGGGTTGGTTAGAGAGTGATTGTTAGGTGTCTTTGGTGGTTACGACAAGTTGTGATGGTGGCGTGGTGTGTGCGAAGCAAGGGTGCGCACGGGTTAAGGCAAGGGATAGTAGCAGCGTGCAAGTGCTAGAGTGTGAATGGTAGGGTGCTCAAGAGTAAGTGTAGGCATGAGTTGCAGAGCGTGGGGCTAGGTGCTTGGTGCATTGGCTGCTGGGTGTGCATAGAGAGTAGAGTCATGCTTGAGCTTGTGCAAAGGAGCAATGGTGCTTCTTGAGGAGAAGGCGGTGTCTTGGCGCTAGGAATCTGCGTGTTGCATCTGGTAGTAGCTGATGGTTTAAGCACTATGGAGGATGGATGGTGTCTAAGAATGGTAAAGGTAAACGTGTATGGGAAGGTGATATTTAAAGTATGAGATTGGGGAAATTTAACTCAAACTCTTAAAAGAAATAATAATAAAATACTATAGCGCCTAATCTTATTTAACGACAATAACAATTAATATGTTATAAAGTATATTCATATATTACTTGGTATTATTCATATATAACACAGTATTATCTTATTTATTAGAAATAAAATTAAATAAAATAGTGATAAAATATTAAACAATTTTAATCCTATACAAGGTTAATAATAATTAATATATATTATATAAAATATAATTATATATTAGTTGTTATTGTCCTATTTATTAAAAATAAAAATAAAAACCTCCAACTTAGCTGTTTTAAAAATATTTATAGAAAAAGACACTAATTTCAATATTTACTAAAATGATAGTGAATTATTGCAAGTAATTCCATTAAGTACCTATACTTAAAGATAATTTGAAAAATTGAGTCGCAAACTAAAACTTGATTCAAAATTTACCCTTTTATTTGAAAGTTTTAAAAATTATTTTGTTGCTTAGGAAATACTTTCTTAGAAGATTATGTTAAAATCAATTTCTAGGAAAGATTGGAGGAGTTACAAGCAGTCACACTTAAGTTGCTACTCCAAGGGGAATTCAAGCTCTCTTTCAAGAGGGGACATCGAAAAAGGAAGTGGACAAGAAAATAGGAAAACAAGGAAAGAAATGGAAGAGAGAAAAGGGAGAATGATGAGAGAATTGAGAGATGTGTGTTGTGTGAAATGAGGAAGGATAGAAGGGTAGTTATAGGTGAGAATAGCTGCTAAAAATAGAAAATAATTATTACCCACTCCCTCACCGTTGGCCGGCCATGCAGTGAGCAAGTTTGAGTGATTCAAACTTGTTATTTTTAGCTTGGGGCGAAAAATAAAAGGCATGAAAAGTGGATGGGTTTGAATAGCATTTAGGAGAGGTTCAAGGGTTGTTTTGCAAGTTTAAAAATCAAATAAAATTAGATGATTGGGTCAGCTATATGGACGATTTGGGCTAGCCCATTCTTGTTGGATCAGTCCTCTTTTACTTAGCACAATTGAGCCACTTTCTTCTTTAGGCTTATTGTAACGTCCGGCATTTGGGGGGTTTTGCATTCACTTTGTATCTGTATGTTGGTATGCTTTGTATGTTGTTTGAGGGTGTTTGGGATCTCTGGGAAGGCCCGGGGTTAAGTGGGAACCTTGGCCAGAATTTCAATTTTGGGTACTTTAGGAGGGAAGTTGACTAGGGAAGGACTTCAGGTTTATTATTTGTGTTTGGTGGCATACGAATTAAGGTGGCAAGGTGGCAAAGAGGCGCCACTTAAGGTGCAGGTAAGTGACGCCTTAGGGGGGCAGTGGAGGAACAGGTTCGATTCGCGTTGTCAGTAATGTGAAATTTTAATTTTTACATATGTGCCTAAGAAGCTTGGATGATGGATTAGGTTAGGAGCCTTGAAAAGTGGGGGTGGACTTAGTCAAATATTTCTAAAGGATGGACAAGGGTAAAAAGGGGATTTTGAATAATTCATCTTGATTCAAATGTGTGACCAAGAGTGAAGTTACGAGAAATGTGGGAGATTTGATGTTGGTGAGGTAGGTGGCCGAGTTTTTGGGTGCTTGAGGTAGGGGGAAGAAGTCAATTTTAGGTTGTTGAGAGGTGTGCCAAAAGTTGGTAGGGGTTCTAAGGTTTCTTTGTTCTTTTGGAGTATATTTGGCCACTAGAGAAGTAGATGGTACCGATTTTGGTAGGTTCCCTTGAAGCTCCTTCTTTCTTTTTGGGTTTTTAATTCCTATATGCCGAAAGTGCCTAGCCAAATTCCATTTATTATTTTCTATAACCTAAAGCTGAAAGGGAGGAGACAATTAGTGCATCTTTTCGTCATCTTTACTTTTTCTCTCTATTCATCCTCTTAAACTCCACAACTGAAAGCACTACATCATTCCTATGCAATCTGTTGTTCTCTTCTTATTCTTCTTTACTTTCTTCTTAAACCGAAACCATCTCCTTCCCTCTTTAGCATTTTGGTAACGAATGTGCATTGCTTTACCACTTAAAGTCGAACCCTCTTATCATTCTTTCTCCATTATACCTCCTTCACTCAATTGTTTTCCAAGAGTCGAACCCTAACTCTCCCTCTCTTCTTCTCTTTAATCTTATTTGGTTCATATTTTCTTTATCTTTTGGCCGAATATAGGAAGGGCTTGGTTTTCATTTTTCTTCTGCAATTAGCCAGCGTTTGAAGGGTCTTTGGGGACAATCAGATTCGATCAATCTAAGTAAGAGGTTTTATACCATTCGTTTGGCCGAAGGACACTTCTTCTAACCCATATCTTGGGGGGTCGATTCTAATGTGGAGTTTGTGTAGGAACTTCAGTGATCTATTAATCCAAGTGTGGTAGCCTCCGGGTTCCGTCGACTTAGGTAAGAAATCATTATATTGATTGAGCGTTTATCCTTATGTTCTCTGATTCGGTGTTTTAACCCAGTCTTCTGACTAAGATCGTTTTATGGAATCAAATACCAGCCAAGCAAAGGAGGGGGTTGGACCCGTAATCCCAGCCCCTAAGTTTAAAAAGCGTGCAGTGTCTATTGTTCAAGACTGGCCACTGGGTTGTGGGCCAGCTTCAGAAAGGGATGAGCAGATCATTGTGATCCCTGCGAGTGAGGACGTTAGCAAGATTGATAGAATAGTTCTTCGGGTTCACAGGTGTGTAATTACCACACTACTCCTTGATTGTATAAAATGTGTATGTGTTATGTTTGACAGCCGAAAATCTCGGCAATGGCGATTGAGTTACCCATGTTGGGTAAAATCGAAACCCAGGTCAGTGTATTTTGACTAAGCCTAAAAATTAATGTTGATAGCATGATTATGTGTGTACACTAAATATTACACGTATGGCATCATATGACATGTTTATTATACTATGTTGTATGTGCATGGTATTTGGGATGTTAATGATATGAAGGGGAAGTGTATATCGGTGACATTGTCACACTAAATGATGGATTGGTGCCTCATTATCGTATCGGTGATTTGATCACATGTTGATCAGTGGCTAGACCACGTTATATTGACTTTGAGCAGTGTGTCTATCAGCATGACTGCCAAAAGGGTGTGTAGAGGATGGAAGGTTGATTGTAGAAATCCCCACAGGTGTGTTGAGGGTGGACTTATGGAGCGGAGTGTAGAGGATAGAAAATTAGGCTGGGTTGGGCTATCATGTTGGTTATTTGGTTATACTGTGATGATTGGGCTTCGGCCGATGGTGTTTTGGGGCACAGGCCCACTTTTGAATTTTGTGGACTAATTGCACACAGAGGCTGGTGACTCACTCTATATTTTTTTAAACAACTTGCAGGTAACTCATAGTTCTTTGGACTGGGCTGGAGTGGACTCGAGGTGGCCGTGCATGGGTTACTCTATTAAACTTTATTTTATTTATCATTTGATTCTTTTGGGGATTTTTTATTTGTAATAAGGCCACTTCAATTTGGGTAAATTACCTTTTGGATTTTAATTTTTTGGACACATAAATTACAAACTACTTAATCGGACGTTTTGATAAAATACATAACTGAGGTTTTTTGTACAACCGATCAAACATCATTTCTTATGAAAAGGGGATTTTGCTATTAATATAATAATCGAATAATCAGTAAGTGTTTTCAAATGTCACCTAACTGGAAGGCTTGGCTATTTAAATTTTATAACTTAAATGGACAACGGGTTTTCAGCTGAACTATGAAATTTGAGCTTTTTTTCTTTTATGTCATAGAAATCATCTGAAGCTCGTGGCACTTTCTAAACTCTTTTCTAGTAACATGCCAGATTTGGTCATGGTGTTTGGGCCAAGTTTGGGGTGTTACAATTTGGTATCAAGGCCTGGTTCAAAAAGCTCAGCCTTGGGTTTTGGGTTGAAAACGTTTTCCAAATTTTTGATTTAAAATGGTTTAGAATATATATATATAAATATATATATATATATATATGAACCTGTTTTTAGGAAAGGTTATTTTGAGTCTCCTACCCAAGTCCTTGAGTAAGTTTTCTGATTATTAGGTAATTTGCATGAGGTAGCTATGTGTTATGGATATATCGCTATGGATAATAGAATTTAGAAACTCTATGGTAGAGATGAACACTGTTAGGTATACATATGCTTGCGAAAAAAACTACTCATAATTCTTTCTTCATAAAACTACTTGTTAATAAATAGTGGAAAGAAATACTAACGCATAAAATTTGTAATCAGAGTAAGACAGAGTGATAGACATGAGTGGTAGAGGATGTGGACGTGTTACACGCGACTGTTGCAGAGGCCGGGGTGTTGAGGTTGAACTCTCAGAAGCGAGAAATGAGCCGAAAGGCGAAGTGCCAGCATCACCTGTGGCAGAAGTAGGATCGCAAGACAGAACTGGTGAAGATGATGCCCTATCTCAAACAATGTTGCGTGTGTTAGAGGGAGTGGCTGGGGCAAGCATTGGAACAACAACTCGAAAGTCCATCATTGAGCGACTCTGGGCTAATGGAGCTGAAATGTTTAGGGGTATCTCTAGGGTAGCTTCAAATGTGGCTGAGTCTTGGCTAGAGGCAGTCGAGAGGATTATGGATGATTTGGATTGCACGACAGAGGAGAAGTTGAAGGGTGCGGTGTCTCTACTTTGGGATGAGGTATATCAGTGGTAGCTCACTGTGAGAGAGGGTACTCTAGTGGACAGGTTGATTAGGGTTTCTTTAAGACGATGTTTTAAGGGAAGTACGTTGGGGCCAGTTATGTGGATGCTCAAAGGAAAGCATTCTTCAATTTAGTTCAAGGAGGTAAATCGGTAGTTGAGTCTGAGGCAGAATTCCTGCGGTTGAGCCGGTATGCCCGAGGGATATTTGCGACCGATTATGAGCATTGCGTGCAGTTCGAAGATGGGCTACGAGATGAGCTATGAGTGTTGATAGCTCCACGATTGGGAGAGATTTTACTATCACGGTGAAAAGGCTAAAATAGCGAGGAGGTAAAATAAAGCGAGAAGCAAAATAGGGACAAGGATGAGGCGAAATAAGAGGAGTTATGGATGGCATTTCTTTGTTGGGCAATTTCGACAGTGTGCTTAGTGTGGGAGATCGCATGCAGGAGAGTGCTGGGGAAGAGTTAGGGAATGTTTTAAGTGTAGGTCAAAGGATCATCTGATAAGGAATTGTCTGCTAGAAATGACCAAGTCTCGGATGGTATGTCAGGGGTATGTGCAGCCAAGAAGGGTGGACGATGATCTTAGAAGGTCGTAGTGCGAATAAAGGAGGAATAGTTTTGGTCGGTCGTGAAACCTTTGGGCGGAGGTTTTAAGGGATCTGAGGCAAGATAGCCGGGTTAGTTTATGCGACGGATCTTGAGAAGAGGGTGATGCACCAGACATTATAATGGGTACGATCCTCATTTTCGGTTTACCCTTTATTGCATTAATTGATATTGGGTCGACGCATTCCTATGTTGCTAGTGTGGTGTCTGGAGCCTTGAACATGAACTCTGAAACTGCTTCTAGGGAGATGATTGTACTTAGTCCCTTAGGACAATCAGTAGTGGTAAACAAACTTTTTAGAAGTATGCCTCTAGAAGTACAAGGGTTGATTTTCCCGGCTGATTTGATGGAACTACCATTTGGGGAGTTCGATTTGATCTTAGGCATGGATTGGTTGGTAAGGTATCGAGCAAATTTAGATTGTGCTACTAAGCGCATGGTGTTAAGGACTTCCGAGGATGCTGAAGTTTTAGTGATAGGTGAAAGGAGAGACTACTTATCCAATGTAGTGTTTGCTCTCAAGCCGAAAAGAATGGTGAGAAAAGGGTGCATGGCCTTCTTAACATTTGTTAGTGCATTGGATGCAAAGGAAGTGACCGTGAAAGAGATTAGAACAGTGAAGGAATTTGTGGATGTCTTTCCTGAAGAGCTTCCAGGGTTGCCTCCGGATCGTGAGGTGGAGTTCTAAATTGAGCTACTTTCGGGTACAGCTCCAGCGTCCATCGCTCCTTATAGGATGGTGCCGAAGGAGCTGGTGGAACTTAAAGCTCAAATCCAAGAGTTGTTAGATTGTGGTTTTATCCGACCCAGTGTATCTCCGTGGGGAGTGCCGGTGCTATTTGTGAAGAAGAAAGACGGGTCCATGGAAATGTGCATTGACTATCGCCAGTTGAATAAGTTGACGATTAAGAACAAGTACTCGCTGCCGAGGATAGATGATCTGTTTGATCAGCTCAAAGGGGCTTTGGTCTTTTCAAAGATAGATTTGAGGTCAGGATATCAACAGCTTAAGGTCAGGGAAACAGATATTCACAAGACTGCTTTTCGGACTCGCTATGGCCACTACGAGTTCCTAGTGATGCCATTTGGGTTGACAAATGCACCAGCTCCGTTCATGGATATGATGAACTGAGTTTTCCAACCCTATCTGGACCGGTTCATTGTAGTGTTCATAGACGACATTCTGGTATATTCCAATATAGAAAAGGAGCACGATTCGCATCTTCGGGTGGTTTTGCAGATTTTGAGGGAAAAGCAGCTGTACGCCAAGTTTAGCAAGTGTGAGTTTTGGTTGAAGGAAGTTACCTTTCTGGGTCATGTGATATCTGCAGGAGGGATTAGGGTTGATCCCCAGAAGATTGAAGCTGTGTTGGACTGGAAACCGTCTAAGTCCGTGGCGAAGATTCGAAGTTTCTTGGGATTGGCAGGTTATTACAGAAGGTTTGTTGAGGGTTTCTCCTTAATTGCGGCACCCTTAACCTAGTTGTTGAGGAAAGGGGTACCATTTGTGTAGACTGACAAGCAGCAAGAAAGCTTTGAGGAACTGAAGAATATTTTGACAGAGGCTCCAATTTTGATTCAGCTCAGGCCAGAAAAGAGTTCGTGGCTTATTGTGATGCTTCACACACGGGGTTAGGATGTGTGTTAATGTAGGACAGAACGGTTGTGGCGTATGCGTCTCGGCAATTAAGACAACATGAGATAAACTATCTCACGCATGATTTGGAGTTGGCTGCGGCGGTTTTTGCTCTGAAGATCTAGAGACATTATTGGAATAGAGAGAAGTCCGTTATCTACACCGACCACAAGAGTTTGAAATATCTTCTAACTTCGAAGGAGTTGAATTTTAGCCAGCGAAGGTGGATTGAGCTGTTGAAGGATTATGATTTCTCAATAGAATACCATCCGAGAAAAGCTAAAGTGGTATCAGATGCATTAAGTCTGAAGGTAATATTGGATTTGAGGGCAATGTTTCTCACCTCAGTCTTTATGATGATGTAACTTTGTTAGCTGAACTCCAGGTGAAGCCGACATGGGCAAGGCAGATTAAAGAGAAACAGTTATCGGATGATGTCTCGAGTGCTCGACTTTAGTAAGTACAGGATGGTGGGGTAGAGGATTATAGTCTGAACAGTGATGAGGTTTTGTGCTTCTGTAAAAAGTTCTGCATGCCGAAGGATGTTGAGTTGAGGTAGAGGATTCTTCAGGAAGTGCATAGTAGCCCTTACGCTATGCATCCTAGAGGGAGTAAGATGTACCGAGATCTGCATGAACAGTTTCGGTGGCCTGGATTGAAGCAGGAAGTTACAAAGTTTGTGGGAAAGTGTTTAATGTGTCAGCAGGTAAAAGCGGAGCATCAGTTGCCTTCGAGGTTATTGCAGCCAGTGAAGATTCCACAGTGGAAATGGGAGAGGATCACTATGGACGTTGTTAGTGGGATACCTCTTATGCCTACTAAGAAAGATTCAGTGTGGGTGATCATGGATTGGTTGACGAAGTCCACTCATTTCATACCTGTTCATGTTGACTATTCTCATCAGAGGTTGGCTAAGCTGTATGTGGTAGAAATCGTGAGTTTGTATAGGGTACCAGTATCGATCATATCAGATAGAGACCCTAGGTTTACGTTGAGATTTTGGAGGGCACTATATTAGGCTTTGGGTACAAGATTAGACTTCAGCACAGCTTTTCATCCACAGACTTATGGCCAGTCTGAAAGAGTAATTCAGATCTTAGAGGATATGTTGAGAGGGTGTGTCATTGATTTCGGGGGTAGCTGGAAGGAGTTTCTACCGTTGGCAAAATTTGCATACAACAATAGCTACCAATCTAATATTTAGATGGTGCCCTATGAAGCTTTGTATGGGTGGAGGTGTCGTACTCCTACCCGTTGGACAGAATTTGGTGAACGCCAGATTTTGGGTCAAGAATTGGTTATAGAGTCAAAGGAGAAGGTTAAGTTAATTCGGACGGGATTGAAGGAAACGTCCGACAGGAAAAAGTCATATGCAGATCTGAAGCAGAAAGAGATAGAGTTTGCAGTGGGTGATCAAGTTTTCTTGAAAGTTTCACCGTGAAAAAAGGTAATGATGTTTGGACGGAAGGGTAAGTTAAGTCCCAGATTTATCGAACCTTATCGGGTTTTGAAACGTGTAGGACCAGTGGCATATCAGCTTGAGTTGCCTTCATAATTAAAGCAGATACATGATGTGTTCCATGTCTCGATGTTGAGACGTTACCATTCTGACCCATCTCACATTATGCTAGTGGAGGAAATTGAAGTAAGGCCAGACCTGTCTTTCGAAGAAGAACCAGTGCAGATTTTGGAACGAGACGTTAAGGTGCTAAGAAGGAAATCGGTCCCTTTGGTTAAGGTCTTGTGGCGAAATCACGTATGGAAGAGGCGACGTGGGAGCCTGAGGATGCAATACGACAACAATACCCTCATCTCTTTTGACCAGGAAATTTTGAGGCTAAAATTTCTTTAAGGGGGTAGAACTATAACATCCGGTATTTGGGGGTTTTGCATTCACTTTGTATCTTGTGTTGGCATGCTTTGTATGTTCTTTGAGAGTGCTTGGGGTCTCCGGGAAGGCCCGGGGTTAAGTGGGAACCTTGGTCAGAATTTCAATTTTGAGCACTTTAGGAGGGAAGCTGACTGGGGTAGGACTTTAGGTTTATTGTTTGTGTTTGGTGGCATAATAATTAAGATGGCAAGGTGGCAAAGAGGTGCCACTTAAGGTGCATGTAAGTGACGCCTCAGGGGGAGCAATGAAGGAACAGGTTCGATTCGCGTTGTCAGTAATATGAAATTTTATTTTTTACTTATGCGCCTAAGGAGATTGGATGATGGATTCAGTTAGGAGCCTTGAAAAGTGGGGGTGGACTTAGTCAAATATTTCTAAAGGATAGACAAAAGTAAAAAGGGGATTTTGAATAATTCAACTTGATTCAAATGTGTGAGCAAGAGTGAAGTTAGGAGAAATGTGGGGGATTTGATGTTGGTGAGGTAGGTGGCCGAGTTTTGGGGTTCTTGAGGTAGGGGAAGAAGTCGATTTTGGGTTGTTGATGGAAGTGCCGAAAGTTGGTAGGGGTTCTAAGGTTTCTTTGTTCTTTTGTAGTGTATTCGGTCACTAGAGAAGTAGATGGTACCGATTTTGGTAGGTTTCCTTAAAGCTCCTTCGTTCTTTTTGTTTTCTTAATTCCTATATGCCGAAAGTGCCTAGCCAAATTCCATTTCTTATTTCCTATGACCTAAAGCCGAAAGGGAGGAGACCATTAGTGCATCTTTTCTTTTTCTCTCTACTCATCCTGTTAAACTCTACAACCGAAAGCACCACATCATTCCCTAGCAATTGGTTGTCCTCGTATTATTCTTCTTTACTTTTTTCTTAAACCGAAACCATCTCTTCCCCTCTTTAGCATTTTGGTAACGAATGTGCATTGCTTCACCACCTAAAGCCGAACCCTCTTATCATTCTTTCTCCGTTATACCTCCTTCACTCAATTGTTTTCCAAGAGCCAAACCCCAACTCTCCCTCTCTTCTTATCTTTATTCTTATTTGGTTCATATTCTTTGTTCGTCTCTTGATCACCTTGAATCGAAAACATCTTATAGCTCCCTATGTTGGCATTCATCTTATTGAAACAAAAAGTCAAAATCCACTCTCTCTTCTTTCTCTTTGTGTTGATTCTTATTTTCTTTTTCTTTTGGCCGAATATAGGAAGGGCTTGGTTTTTTTTCTTCTGCAATTGGCCAGCGTTTGAAGGGTCTTTTAGGGACAATCGGATTCGATCAATCTAGGTAAGAGGTTTTATACCAATCGTTTGGATGAAGGCCACTTCTTCTAACCCATATCTTGGAGGGTCGATTCTAATGTGGAGTTTGTGTAGGGACTCCAGCGATCTATTAATCCAATTGTGGTAGCCTCCGGGTCCTGTCGACTTAGGTAATAAATTGTTATATTGATTGAGCGTTTATCCTTATGTTCTACGATTTGATGTCTTAACTGGTCTTGACCAAGATTGTTTTATAGAATCAAATACCAGCCAAGAAAAGGAGGGGTTGGACGTAATCCCAGCCCCTAAGTTCAAAAAGTGTGTGGTGTCCGCCGTTCGAGACTGGCCACCGGGTTGTGGGCTGGCTTCAGAAAGGGATAAGCAGATCTTTGTGATCCATGCGAGTGAGGACGTTAGCGAGATTTATAGTGTAGTTCTTGCGGTTCACAGGTGTGTAATTACCGCACTACTCCTTGATTGTATAAAATGTGTATGTGTTATGTTTGAAAGCCAAAAATCTCGGCAATGGCGATTGAGTTACCCATGTTGGGTAAAACCGAAACCCAGGTCAATGTATTTTGACTAAGCCTTAAAATTAATGTTGATAGCATGATTATGTGTGTACACTAAATATTGCATGTATGGCATCATATGGCCTGTTTATTATACTATGTTGCATGTGCATGGGATTTGGGATGTTAATGATATGAAGGGAAAGTGTATATTGGTGAAATTTTCACACTAAATGATGGCTTGGCGCCTCATTATTGTATCGGTGATTTGATCACATGTTGATCGGTGGCTAGACCACGTTATATTGACTTTGAAGCGGTGTAATACATCGGCATACCGCCAAAGGGTGTGTAGAGGATGGAGGGTTGATTGTAGAAATCCACACAGGTGTGTTGAGGATGCACTTATGGAGCGAAGTGTAGAGGATGGAAAATTCGGCTGGGTTGGGCAATCATGTTGGTTATTTGTTTATACTGTGATGATTGGGCTTCGGCCGATGGTGTTTTGGGGTATAGGCCCTCTTGTTGATTTTGTGGACTGATTGCACACTGAGTCTGGTGACTCTGTAACAGTCTGAATTTGACCCTAATCAGAACGGTGGTTTTGGGACCACGAATTTGCGTCCAAAAAATTTTTAAATATTATTTTTGGTGTTTATTATATGTGAATTATTATGTGTGAAAGTTTCGTATAAAAATTGGATTGTTTGTGTGCTTAATTAGATAAAAATACTTAATCGCGTAAAGTGTAAAAGTTACAAACTATAGTGAAAGGTGCTAATATGATAGTGGCTTTTTTAATATGAGGTCCTAAAAGGGCAATTAGCCCATTTTACTAGATAATGTAGTGACAGCGGTCTAAAATGACCTCAAGTTATATGTTATAAAATTTATAATATAAGGTTAATAAGGTAAATTAGTAATAAATATATATGTTAAAAATAAAACACAAAATGCATGCTATCATCATTATTTTACTTAGCCGAAATTCATAAAGAAAAGAAGAACAAAGCTTTACATTCGGCCAAGGAGAAATTTGGTGATTTAATGTAACACCCCAAACCCGGTCAGCACACCACAACCGGATCTGACATGTCACAGAGCGAAAACCTTTTGAAAATGAAAGTTTATCGGATAATTTTCTTTAGAAAACCCTTTTTGGAAATCCGTGCTTAAAGTCTAATTATTGTTGCAAGTTTTTAGAAAATATTCAAGTTATCTTTGTTATCATAATTTAAGTGATGTTACCCGATGGCAACGCTTTAATGAAAAACGAAGGAGTCACAGTTTTAAAAACATGGCGTTACTGGGTTAATTATTAAAATCATTTATTCCACGTAGTTAAAATAATTGCAATAATAAAATAACCAAAACAAATCATAGCGGCCTTATTACATAACCCAAAACCAAAATTTAAAATTTAAGCAGTAGCTAAAAGAGTTCAAAGTCCTACGAACATGCATGGCCGCCTCGAGTCCTACGGCTCCATCTCATAATCTACTCATACGCAAAATATAAGGAAGGGGTGAGTCACTAAGACTCAATGTGTAAATCTCAACCCAATAGTGCATTCACTTACACAAGTTATCGGTAAAACATGCAAACTATGCAAAACATGCAACCCATAACCTAGCCATCCAAACACCTTTTACTACCCGTGTGGTCAAAACCCTTTGGTGACCAGTAGTCACAAATATATCGGTGTGGTCAAAATCGCGATAACAGAAGTCACAAATCAAGTGATGGGGCCAACCCATCGTGTGGTCAAAACCACTGAGGACAATCCCGTAAATAATCTAGTGGGGCCAACCCACTATGGTACCAAACCACTGGGACGAGTCACAAATCGATATGTGGTCAAAACCACTGGTGGTCAAAACCACTGGGACTTAAATAATTTATAATATCAAGGCAGGGCCAACCCGTCGTGTAGTCAAAACCACGGTGACGGTCAAAATAAATCATTCCCCCTCCTCTCATCAAACCCATCATCATGCAAATAACATATAACATAGCATTCAGCAAATCATAATGATGTATACTTAAAGATCGCATAATAGGGGACTTACCCGGTATCCAAGCTTATGCCCACAGGACAAAGTCACTAATAACAAGGGTTATATAGTAACATAATAAGCATCATTAAACTAATAAAGTGTGTAAGCGTTTACACACCTGACTATACGCGAAATTCGAAACTATACGATACTACGAGATCCCGAAATGTAAGTCCTCACTACTCCTACAATCGGCCAATACCACTCTTTAGATTTTAAGCCATTCGGCTTATTCACAAAATCCCGAAGGATGAATTGCACAAGGTCAATTCCTTACCTTAGTGCCGATTTGGTCTCCTACCAAATCCCGAAACCACACACTAAGTCCCCCCTTGCAATCGGCTACACTAGCACACACAAAGGTTAACCTTCGGCTTTTGATCAATTAAGAAATAGATCTTGAGATATTAATACCCTTACCTAGATCGACCACCAATCTCGGAGATTCATTGCGTTTGACTATACTCCACCCTACAATCGATTTTAACACACTATTAAGAATCCAAAGGCCATTCGGCCAAATCCTGAAACCAAATAAGTTTGTCGCCCCTTACCTTGATGACTGCTTTGGCCTTTAAACACCACAGATCAGCACCCCCTATTGGTGTTAAGGGTTTTGCCTACCACATGGAACAATGATAAGTTAAGATCTCGATTACCACGATTGAAGAAATATCAACAGAAAGACAAAAGAGGTTCGGTATTACTCAAATCAGTCAAGAAGAAGAAAAGAAATCCCTTACCAAAAGATTCGGCTATGTCCCCAAAAACAAACTTGATTTCGGCACTTAAGATGATGAAGAGAAATCGCAAGAAGAAAGAGATCTATGAGCCAAGTATTCAGCCAAGGTACTTGATGAAACCGAAAGAGAAACAACAAGCTTTCGGCTTTTGAAATAAAATAGGAAAGATGGGAAAGATGGGATCAAGATTCGGTTTAAGTGAAAAGAAAAGAACGAAAAAGAAATATGGAATGGGAGAAGGAAGATTCGGCTTTGAACAAAATCGGAAGAAGAAAGGCATAAGAGATGAATTCGGCAATAGGCTAACCCAAGTGAACCGAAAAGAAAAGAAGAAAATGGCTATTTGAAGTTTCGACTATTCAACAAATAATGCACAAGTAATTTGGCCAAACACAAGAGCTGTGAAAAAAGAAAAAGAAAGAAATTTTGGCTACCATGGACATTGACTAACTCCACAAGACCCCAAAACCGATAGCACCCCTTGCCCAAAGTAAACTTATTAGGTAACACTCTTCAAATGGGTTTGAAATAATTCAAACTCTAGATTCCCTCCCTCATCTACATCTTTTGACTACCTCTCTCTATCCTTATCCATCAAGAGAGTCCCACCTGAGCACTCCTTTCCTTGCTTGTAGCGTGAAAAAGAATAAGCAAGAGTGCAATTCCTGCAGCTCAAACACAGGCACTCCCTCTCTGCATGTGGCGTCACTCCTCTGACACCTTAGTGGTGCCTCTTTGCCACTTTTCCCATTAATTTCTTGTGGCAGATTTCCCAATAAAATCTCTTAACCCCTCTCTCCCTTAACTCCATTTCCTTAAATGCCAAAGCATAATTTTTAGCCCTAACTCAGGCCTAACCTAGGGTTATAACTAGACCCCATAACATGTTAAATGAGCATTATAGACAATTCATCACATGCAACACAAGCAAAATGCAGAACCCCATTTTAAGGATGTTATAGTTCTACCCCCTTAAAAATAATTTCGACCTCGAAATTACCTGATCAAAGAGTTGAGGGTATTGTCGCCTCATCACATCCTCAGGTTCCCACGTGGCCTCCTCCGTACCATGGTTCCGCCATAACACCTTCACCAAGGGCACTGACTTCCTACGCAGAACTTTGACATCCCAATCCTAAATCTGTACCGACTCCTCCTCAAAAGACAAGTCTGAGCTCACCTCAATCTCTGCAACCGGTACAACATGTGATGGATCCGATCGATAGCGCCTAAGCATCGAAACATGGAAGACGTCGTGAATCTGACTTAACTCTATCGGTAGCTCGAGCTGATAAGCTACCAGTCCCACTCGTTTCAACACTGTGTACGGCCCAATAAACCTAGGGCTTAGCTTCCCTTTCCGTCCAAATCTCAGCACCTTCTTCCATGGCAATACCTTTAGAAAGACTTTATCACCTCACGCATACTCTATATCTACGCATTTAAGATCGGCGAAGACTTACGCTTTGTCGAGCGCTTCCTTGAGGCGAGCAGAATCACCTTAACCTTATCCTCGGTTTACGCCACCAACTTGAACCCAAAATATGCGTTCACCTAACTCATCCAACACTTAGAGTACGACATTTCCGTCCATCTGAAGGCCTCATATGGTGCCATCTGGATACTCACTTGATAACTATTCTTATAAGCGAATTCCGCCAATGGTAGGTACTCCTCCCAACTACCTTGAAATCGAACCA
Organism: Gossypium rotundifolium; assembly: GCA_025506655.1. NCBI lineage: Eukaryota > Viridiplantae > Streptophyta > Magnoliopsida > Malvales > Malvaceae > Gossypium > Gossypium rotundifolium. The sequence goes on along the minus strand of CP106724.1, from coordinate 81,783,319 downwards.
CACCCTTAGCATATCTTCTAAAATCAATCACCTTTTAGGCATCCATCGATGCGGGTGAAAAGTCTTTGAAATCAACCTCATTCCCAAAGCCTAATGCAAAGCTCTCGAACCTCGATGTGAACCTTAGGTCCCTATCGAGATAATTCATATTGGCACACCATGCAACCTTACAATCTCGCCACATACAATTTGGCTAGCTTCGGGCGAATAATCAACCCTCACCGGTATGAAGTGGTGATTTGGTCGACGATCCACAATCACCAGGTGAGTCCTTTTTACTAGGCGTGAGGGTAGCCAACGACAAAGTCCATGGTAATCCTTTCCCACTTCCACTAAGGAATCTTCACCGGCTGAAGTAAACTTGACTAATGCTCGACTTTGACTGTTGACACGTCGGGCACTTACCCACAATCTCGGTCACTTCAACCCATTACAGCCACGGAACTACTACGCAAATCCTAGTACATCTTGCTACCTCTAGGATGCATAGCGTATGGGCCGCTATGTGCATCCTGAAGAATCCTCTGCCTCAACTCCACATCCTTCGGCATACAAGCTCTCCCTTGAAAACACAGTACTCTATTGTGAGTCAAACTGTAACTTTCCAAACCATTACTCTGTACTTGCAATCTCCGAGCATTCAAGCCCCCATCCACTAACTGTTTCTCCTTAATCTGCTCCACCCAAGTCGGCTTTACTTGTAATTCTGGGAAAAGACTCCCATCGTCATACGAACTAAGATGAGCAAACATCGCTCTTAAGTCCGCTACGACCTTACGACTCAACGCGTCTACCATCACGTTAGCCTTGCTCGGATGATACTCTATTGAACAATCATAGTCCTTCAACAGATCAATCCATCTGCGCTGTCTCAAATTCAAATCCTTTTGAGTGGAAGATACTTCAAACTCTTGTGATCCGTGTAGACTATCGACCTTTCTCCGTCTGAGATAATGCCTCCAAATCTTCAAGGCAAAACCACATGACCAACTCCAAATCATCGTCGGGTAGTTACCTCATGCGGTCTCGGCTATCGAGACAGCGTCGCCCTCGCTTTCCCTTCTTGCATCAGACACATCCCAAACCAAGTATGTAATGCATCACGATGAGCCGTGAATACCTTTCACGCCTCAAGCTATACGAGCAAGGAGCTTCCATCAAAATCTTCCTCAACATGTCGAAACTTACCTACTGTTTCTCCGTCCAAACAAATGGGATTCCTTTCCTCAACAGCTTGGTCAATGGTGCCACGATCAAAGAAAATCCTTCCACGAATCTCCGATAATACCCTGCCAGACCTAGAAAACTCTGAATTTCAGCCACCGACCTAGGTGGTTTCCAATCCAACACCGCCTTAATCTTGTGGGGGTCCACTCTAATCCCTTCAGCGAAAACTACGTGACCTAAGAAAGTTACTTCCCTAAGCCAGAATTTGCACTTATTGAACTTGGCAAAAAGCTGCTTTTCCCTCAGAATTTGCAATACCACCCGTAAATGTGTATCATGATCCTCCTTAGTCTTGGAGTACACCAATATGTCGTCTATGAATACTACGACAAACTGGTCTAAGTACTGCTGAAACACCCGATTCATCAAGTCCATGAATCCTGCCGGTGCATTGGTTAACCCAAACAGCATTACCAGAAACTTGTAGTGCCCATACCGAGTACAGAATGCCGTCTTATGAATGTCCGCCTCTTTTAATTTGAGTTGATGGTACCCCGACCTAAGATCTATCTTTCAGAAAATTGATGCACCCTTAAGTTGATCAAACAAGTCGTCAATCTGGGGAAAGCAGATTCTTATTTTTGATTGTCAACTTGTTCAATTTGGCGATAGTCTATACACATCCGCATTGTACCGTCCTTCTTCTTAACAAAACCTTGGCGCTCCCCAAGGAGATATACTCAGTCGAATGAAACCTCGGCCCAACAACTCCTGAATTTGGGCCTTCAACTCCACCAATTCCTTCGGCACCATTCTATCACGGGCTATAAACAGGCTCGGTTAAGATATGAGATCTATCTGAGAATTCAAATCTCGATCCGGAGGTAGACCGGAAGTTCTTCTGGGAATACATCAGCGAATTCCCTCACTATTCGAACATCCTCTACAACAACCTCCTTAGCCTCCAAAGCACACACCCGAACCAAAATCGCCTCACAACCCCTCCTGACCATCTTCTTAGCCTTCAACGCCGATACCATGTTGGATAGATAATCTCTTCTATTACCTATCATCACCACTTCTTCACCTTCCATTGTCCTCAACGTCATGCGCTTAGCCGCACAGTCCAAACTAGCCTGGTTCACAATCCAATCCATCCCAAGAATCAGATCGAACTCTCCAAATGGCAGTTCCATCAGATCAGCCAAGAATATGACCCCTTGAAGTTCTAGGGGTACATCCCTATATAGTTTACTTACTTATATAGAGTGACCTAAAGGGCTTATCACCGTCATCTTCCTAGAAGTAATCTCAGAGTCTAAATGCATAGTTTCCACTATGCTACTGGCTACGTATGAGTGCGTTGAACCCACATCTATTAAAGCATTGTAAGGAAATCCAAAGATTAGGAACGTATCAGTTATGATGTCCGGTGCGTCACCCTCCTCTCAACGCCTCGCTGCATAGACTAATCCTGGATATCTAGCCTTCGTACCACCTGTACCTCTGCCCGGTACTCCACGGCCTCTACCAGAGCCATTACCTCCCTTGATAGCACCACGGCCCCTCTGTGGCTGCTAACCATCCCTCCTGTTTTGAGTACGATTCTGATCCCTAGACTGCAATCTAGCTGATCACTTTGGACAATCCCTCACTCGGTGTTCCATCGGCCCACACTTAAAACATCCTCTATTTCCAGTCCAGCATTCCCTCGTGTGAGACTTTACACACTGAGCACGTCGTGGTGACCTCTGAGTATTATCAGTAGTAGGCCTAGCGACTTGATTCGGCCCACTAAATCTACCCTGTTTCTCTTGGTTCTGCTAGACCCAGATGATCCGATATTCCTCTTATTCCATCCCTGTCCTAATTACGCCTTCTTGTTGTTTCACTTCCTCAGCAACTTTGGCCTTTTCCACTAAGACCATAAGCTCTCTCTCTGTTGTGGAGCAATCAGCAGCCTCATATCGTCCCTTAATCCATCCTCGAATCTAACACACCGTTCATGCTCATGACTATAATACCGAGCATATCGGCCACCTTTAAAATTATTCCTCGTACTGACATCTGATTTATTCCTTGAACCCGACCTTAGAAATGCCTTCCTTTGCGTATCAATGTAGCTAGACCCTACATATTTCTTCGGATAAGCTACCTTAAAAATAGTCCCAAATGAGGTCATCCATCATTTGCACTATCCGAATCGTGAGCCACCCTAGTACGACTCATCTCGGAGAAGCGACACTATCCCTTTCAATTTTTCCTCGATAGTCGGTTTGGATCATCCATGATTAGTTCGTCGCTTCCAACCAATACTCAGTCGTATTGGGAGCCACACCAGAAACACCTCAAAATACCTCGGCTCCATTGGCTCGAGTCATTCGAATCTGATTTACGAGCTCCGCACCCCTGCTGCGACCACTCTTTCCAAAGACTCATGACATCACCTCACGACAACTGCGTCTTCCCGTCGATCACGATATTCCATACCAAGAGTGGTGGTGGTGGTATTTCATTCTCAGACCCTTGGCCATACCTAACGGGCTCTGACACAGTCATTCGGCCTCTACTACGGCCACGCACATTACGACCACGTCCTCTAGAACTCATCCCTCCGATGTGTATTTATCTGATTAAGAATTTTATGAATTAGTTTTTGTTCCACTGGCTTATCACAAACAGTCTTATGTTTAATAGCTCTAAAGAGTAGTTTTTTTTGAATTCATGCACACACAGTCTTTATTTCAATTTCCTACCCTCACTCCACGTGTAGGGGTATTCTCGTCATTTCACTACCCAGGGGTATTTCTCAATGTATTTTAGTAATTAAAATAGGGTTAATTCGAAAACCTTTACGAATCATAGATGTTTCAAAAATTCCAGAAATCGGGGGCATTTTGGTAATTTCATAAACCAGGGGTATTTTTGTAATTTTCATAATCCAGGGGTATTTTTGAATTTTTTTTCAAGATATGGTTCAAGGTGATTTTACAAAGTAAGGGTATTTTTAAAATTTTCAATTCAAGGTACTTCGGTAATTTTTCATACTGAGGGCATTTTGGTAATTTTTGTAAGTCAGAGGTAATTTGGTCATTTTTTCAAATCGAGGGTATTTTGGTCATTTCTTAAATCAAGGTTACTATGGCCATTTCAAAACCAATGTTTTAACGCGTTTCAAAACAAAGCAATTTGGTCCCTTTCGGGTTTTAGTTATGAAGTTTAGCCTGTGAATAAGTAGTCTTAGCTTGGGTGAATCGTCACTCACTTTTGGGTAGGATTCGGGTGAAGAGGAGGTGAGTCACTATCCTTGCTTAAATACCAAGCTCCTCCCTGGATCCACTCCTAGACATGCACTAGCGATTACCACACCCTTGGCTCAGTGACGTACTCACAGGTTTGTTTAGTGGATCATTAAGTCTTATGTACTTGAGTTTGGGGTAAGCTATTCCTAGGGTTCAATAATTCCTATTTCACTAATCTACGATCCCGAAATACCCATTTCCCCTACATATAAATCACACAATAGTCAGAAGTACTTACCTGGGCGGATTGGTGCGGAGACTCGGTGCCATGCTATTCAACCCACGTACCTTTTTCACAAAACTTTTCAAAGTCCTAATTTAAAACATTTTGGGCCTCGGCCCACAATCGAACTTTTGAACTTGGCTCGATACCAAAATTGTAACACCCCAAACCCGATCAGACACTCTGACTGATCGACATGTCCGCAGAGTGAAAACCTTTTGAAAATGAAAGTTTATCGGATAATTTTCTTTAGAAAACCCTTTTGGAAATCCGTGCTTAAAGTCTAATTATTGTTGCAAGTTTTTAGAAAATATTCAAGTCATCTTTGTTATCATAATTTAAGTGATGTTGCAGATGGCAACACTTTAATGAAAACAAAGGAGTTATAGTTTAAAAACATGGCGTTACTGTAGGTTAATTATTAATATCATTTATTCCACATAGTTAAAATAATTGCAATAATAAAATAACCAAAACAAATCTTAGCGGCCTTATTACATAACCCAAAACCAAAATTTAAAATTTAAGCGTAGCTAAAAGAGTTCAAAGTCCCACGAACATGCATGGCGCCTCGAGTCCTTGGCTCCACCTCCATAATCTACCCATACGCAAAATATAAGGGAAGGGTGAGTCACCAAGGCTACGTGTGTAAATCCCCAACCTGATAGTGCATTCACTTACACAAGTTATCAGTAGAAACATGCAAACTATGCAAAACATGCAACCCATAAACTAGCCATCCAAACCACTGGTGGTCAAAACCTTGGTGACCGTAGTCACAAATATATCGTGTGGTCAAAACCAGCGATGACGAAGTCACAAATCAAGTGATGGGGCCAACCCATCGTGTGGTCAAAACCACTGATGACAATCCCGTAAATAATCTCGTGGGGCCAGCCCATTGTGGTACCAAACTACTGAGACGAGTCACAAATCGATATGTGGTCAAAACCCCTGGTGGTCAAAACCAATAGGACTTAGTCACAATTTATAATATCAAGACGGGGCCAACCCGTCGTGTGGTCAAAACCACTGGTGACAGTCCAAAATAAATCATTCCCCCTCCTCTCATCAAACCCATCATCATGCAAATAACATATAACATAACATTCAGCAAATCATGATGATGTATACTTAAAGATTGCATAATAGGGGACTTACCCGGTATCCAAGCTTATGCCCACAAGACAAAGTCACTAATACCAAGGGTTATACAGTAACATAATAAGCATCATTAAACTAATAAAGTGTGAAAGCATTTACACACTTGACTATACGCGAAATCCGAAACTATGCAATACTACAAGATCCCGAAATGTAAGTCCTCACTGCTCCTACAATCGGCCAACACCACTCTTTAGATTTTAAGCCATTCGGCTTATTCACAAAATCCCGAAGGATGAATCGCACAAGGTTAATTCCTTACCTTAGTGCCGATTTGGTCTCCTACCAAATCCCGAAACCACACACTAAGTCCCCCTTGCAATCGGCTACACTAGCACACACAAAGCTTAACCTTCGACTTTTGATCAATTAAGAAATAGATCTTGAGATATTAATACCCTTACCTAGATCGACCATCAATCCCGGAGATTCACTGCGTTTGACTATGCTCCACCCTACAATCGGTTTTAACACACTATTAAGAATCCAAAGGCCATTCGGCCAAATCCTAAAACCAAATAAGTTTGTCGCCCCTTACCTTGATGACTGCCTTGGCCTTTAAACACCATAGATTAGCACCCCCTATTGGTGTTAAGGGTTTCAGCTACCACATGGAACAATGATAAGTTAAGATCTCGATTACCACGATTGAAGAAATATCAAAAGAAAGACAAAAGTGGTTCGGTATTACTCAAATCGGTCAAGAAGAAGAAAAGAAATCCCTTGCCAAAAGATTCGGCGATGTCCCCAAAAACAAACTTGATTTTGGCACTTAAGATGATGAAGAGAAATTGCAAGAAGAAAGAGATCTATGAGCCAAGTATTCGGCCAAGGTACTTGATGAAACCGAAAGAGAAACAACAAGCTTTTGGCTTTTGAAATAAAATAGGAAAGATAGGAAAGATGGGATTAAGATTCGGTTTAAGTGAAAAGAAAAGAACGAAAAAGAAATATGGAATGGGAGAGGAAAGATTTGGCTTTGAACAAAATAGGAAGAAGAAAGGCACAAGAGATAAATTTGGCAATAGGTTAACCCAAGTGAACCGAAAAGAAAAGAAGAAAATGGCTATTTGAAGTTTCGGCTATTCAACAAACAATGCACAAGTAATTTGGCCAAACACAAGAGCTACTGAAAAAAGAAAAAGAAAGAAATTTTGGCTACCATGGACATTCAGCTAACTCCACAAGTCCCCAAAATTGATAGCACCCCTTGCCCAAAGTCCCTTATTCGGCCAACACTCTTTAAATGACTTTGAAATAATTCAAACTCCTAGATTTCCTCCCTCATCTACATCTTTTTGACTACCTCTCTCTATCCTTATCCATCAAGAGAGTCCCACCTGAGCACTCTTTTCCTTGCTTATGGCGTGAAAAAGAATAAGCATGAGTGCAATTCCTGCAGCTCAAACACAGGCACTCCCTCTCTGCATGTGGCGTCACTCCTCTAACACCATAGTGGCACCTCCTTGCCACTTTTCCCATTAATTTCTTATGGCAGATTTCCCCAATAAAATCTCTTAACCCCTCTCTCCCTTAGCTCTATTTCCTTAAATGCCAAAGCATAATTCTTAGCCCTAACTTAGGCCTAACCTAGGGTTATAACTAGACCCCATAACATGTTAAATAAGCATTATAGACAATTCATCACATGCAACACAAGCAAAACGCAGAACCCCATTTTAAGGATGTTACATTTAAGGTTATTTTTTGATCAGTTTTTGATAATTTTTACGTTTTTGTAATCGTTGCTTCGAGAGCTTTAAAACCCATGTCTTAATTTCATGAATTGATGATGCTTGTGTAAAATGCCATGGATGCAATGTTGAGTTTCTTAATGTTTTATGGTGTTAAATGATAGATATATAATTGATGAACATACTTTGTTCTTGAAAATTTTAATGAATTTGGCTAAATAGGGCTAAATTGAGAAAATAAATTTTTGAGGGGTTAAAATGAAAAATAAATGAAATGTAGGGACTTGTAGGAGCTGGGGAAGATTCGGCCCCAAATTATGTGTATTTTGTGTTTTTGTGCAATAGGGGCTAAATTGTAAAAGTTGTAAATATCAACGGTAAAATGGTAATTTACCCATTTAAGTGTTTTTGGATTAAATTGAAATGAAATGTGTTTGAATGAGCTCAAATTGAATGTGTTTAGATCATGAACAAAGAAAAATGGACTTGGATCAGGGGAAGGCAAAACTTATTGAATAGCCGATTTTTGCTGTCTGACGATTTCTGAAGTAAGTCTTTAAGCAAGTTAATACCATAAGTATCGATTATAACCTAGTATACATGCTGAATTATGAATTTGTAGATTGAAATATGACAAAGCTGAATGTATTAAAGTAATTAAGCAATGAAATGTAGTTGAATTAATTAAGTTCACTATGTGAAAATTGTAACACCCCCAAACCCGGCCCACGAGCCTTGACCGGATCTGGTTATGTCACTGCGGAAAAATGTTGAAAATCTTTCTCTTTAGAATAAAACTTGAAAATTTTGTTAACTTTTGGAAAATGTGTCCATTAAAAATTATTTAATCATCTAAGCTTGATTTGAATTAAAACTTTATTATAAGTTGGTATGATATTAATCATTTGTAAAAATATTTCTAAGTGTAGTATAAACTTCAATAATAAATAAAGTACTTTAAATCAAAAGTGGCCCTTATTACAACCAATACTAAACAAAAGCGCTTAGTGTTAAAATTGCTTAAAATAATTAAATCAATCTCCTTCGCATGGGCCACCTTGCATCCTCTCAAACTCGGTCCGATCAACAAGTCACTGCGATGTTGGATAAATAATTGGGTGAGTCACACGGACTCGGTGTGTAATTAAACCACCGATATCCACCCACATACTAGCCACAAATCAACCCAATTATCAAATGCAACATATAAATATAATCATTTAAACATTACCACAATACGGCTTGGCCCACATTCAATCCGCATTCAAGTACTAGGCTAGGCCCTTTTCTCATTAATCCACTGATCACTGGGCTTGGCCCATTTCCACGTATGTTCTCATAACATACCAATTCACATGTCATATTGGGCTTGGCCTATTTCCATAGCATTTCATAACGGAACAATGCAACATGAAACCCAACCCAATCCTAAGGTCCAACCGCTACACACCCCCTTATCCAGCCTACCACACACCAGGGGACTATCGAGTCACCCTCTCCTTTTTCCTCCAAAAAGGAAACCAATGCCATCCACGATGTAGCGTATAACTAACATCAAACCACGATGGAGCACACAGCAATCCATCAAGCCACGATATGCCATAAAGCCGATATCAATCAAGGTAACCACGCGACCTAAATCGCAAAGATCCACAACGCGACCTCAGTCAGCGCTAATCCATGATGTAGCACAAAGCTGACATCAACCACGTACTCAAGTACACCCGTACCTTCTTTCAAAACCCACCCATGCACATGTAACATAATATGATCTTTGAGATGATGCATGTACATGATATTCACAAATATAGGCATGCTCACATAGTTAAAATCAATTATCACATATTAGCCAATTTGCTACTAACACAGTCGTCATCATACCCCTTTTAGGGTATCCATTACACATATGGCAATTGCATTCATTAGTAAACATATAGCACAAAGAGATCATACAAACCCGAAACAATGGTCTAACTACACAACTTATAACTCAAGCTCTAAACTCTCGATCCCAACGCTATCGTTTAGCGAGACTACCGTTATCGCCTATCGTTTTACATTGCACGCCCACATCCGGTGGCCAATCTCATGCAATGAAACCGATCTCTTCTTAAACTTCGGGATGGGAGCTTTCCCTTTTCCCTCAAGACTGGTATTGGCCTCCATCGAAAGTCCCTTAATCAAAATCAACCGGTTAACCAAATCGTCAAAAACTAAATATTGAACCTTTACCAAATATTGCTTACCAAAATATCTTGAATCCCGGAGAGTTGATCTATGTCCCTAAATGTCCTTGCTCCTCAAGGCTGATTTGATTTCCAAATAAATCTCAAGACTACGGAATGGTCCTATTTGTAATCGACCACACCTAAAACGCATAAATGGTTAGCCTTAATAGCCTTGCTTTTGAATAGTAAAAGAATGATTAAAACATGGATCTTTACCACCACCCACCGATTACGCTACCAACGATTGAGGAGAAGAATCAAGAGATCCACACCACACCTAGAATTCGACCAAGGTGCAAACTAATAGGAGAGGAGAAGTTTAGGCTATCAAGGGATTAAAGAGAATTAATAAAAGCAACTCTTGATTAAATGGTCAAAGAAGAAATCGGCAAGGGTATAAGCTGCTTGGGAGGATTTCGGTTTCAAGGTAGAAAAAAAATAAGAAAATTCCACTTGAACCTTCGGCTAGGTACACAAGACTATGGCTGACCAAAATGCACCAAATGTGGACTAAAAGAATTCGGCAAAGGTCAAAAGAAATTTATGAAAGAAGGCTGCCCATTTAAATAGCAATTTCGGCACATGCTTCCCCCCTTGAAGACTCCCACTTTCGGCTGCTACTTCAAAAGCTCCAGGCCACTAATTCAAATTGATTTGAATTAGCCAACTACTTTATCCATATCATATAAAAAATTAAACCACCAGCAACCATTATCTCTATTTACAAATTTTAAACTAAATAAAATAATCCTATGTTTATCAAATAAAAAAATAAATAAAACAAACTCCCCACCAATTTAATTTAAAAAACTAAACACTAATCTAATCTTATCCTTTTTGAAGCTCCCCATGTGCCGTCCATCACTTTACCAAGCTGCTGCAAAAGGAAAAAAATAAACTCAAACGCCACTCCCTTGTTTGAACACAGGACCAACTCACGCACCTTTTCCCCAACGCCCGAGCCACTTACCACATTGAATTTCTTGACATAAAGCCCCACATTTATTTTTAAACCCTTCCTACCTCAGCCCATCACAAGCAAAATATAAAGCGCCTAAATCTGCTCTCGACCCTCGAACCGCGCTCTCTCTTCCCTCCAGCGCCTAAGTGGCCACACTAGCCACTTGACCAACGAGTTCTTTGTGTCAAAACACGCCTAACTCCTTTTAAGGCTTCCATCCTGTAGCACCATAACCCAAAAATATTAAAACCACCTTTGTTGCCGCTTGGACTCGAACCCAAGCCCTCAATTGCGCTTACTTCCAAATTTCTTATAGTAGCGTGAAGCCACTTTGCCGAATGCCATTCTTGTGCCATAAATTACCGAAAATTATTCTTAAGGCCTTCCTTGGCCCGATTCCCTTTTTCACTAAAAATCCAAAATTTTCCAAAGTCTTCCCATTTACTCCGAGCATTCTCAACACCTCCAAAACACAACCAAGCATACCCAAAACCTACTAGAACTTAAATTATACCCAACATGCCTAGCCCCTAAACCAGGGTGTTACAATTCTACCCTCCTTAAAATAATTTTGTCCTCGAAATTACTTACTACCATGCAATCCTAACTCCCTACTCTACGCCTCTGCATGCGCACTCTGATCTTACTAAGACTATCATACCTTCCCAACACAGTCTCTAAGTTCGCACTCAAAATTCCATACACCTCTCTTAGCAACACAGAAAAGGCTAATTCACAAGCAAGCAAAGCAATCAAAGCATGTACCAAAGCAGAGGAGCTTACCCGCTATCACATCCTTGGTTGACTCTGACTAGAACCATTCCTTCCATGGCTTGAACCACGACCCCTCGTCGCTCGAGGACAATTCTTAACCAGATGTGCCTTAGATCCACATCGAAAGCATTCTTTACTATTTCCCCAACACTCTCTCTGTGAGGTCTTCCACACCGAAACACACGAATCGATTCCGATTCTCGACAAGCCGACACGACGGTGGGCGTCAGTATTATCAACTCTCGGTCTTTTACGAGCATCTCCAAGCGATCTTGATGGTCCAACCCTTCTCTTATTCTCGTTCCTATTCTTTTCTCGGTTCTCTCGATAGTCTTCTTAACCTCTTGATCCGAGCTTTCTCAACCGAATGGCGAAGTCCCTTTCTCTCTGCGGAGCTATCAACTCCATAACTCATCTCATGACCCATCTTGAATCGAACACTCCTTTCATAATCGTGAGCCACGATCCCTTGGCGTCTTGACTAAGTCGCCGAATTCGCTTCAGTACTCGACTATCGACTTACTTCCTTGTACTAGATTTAGAAACGCTTTCCTTTGCGAGTCCAAATAACTGGCTCCTACGTACTTCCCTTCAAACTTAGCCTTAAAGTAATCCCAATCCAGTCGATCCGCGGTACACCTTGTTTGACAGTGAGCCACCAACAATAAGCTTCATCGCGAAGCAACGAAACAGCGCCCTTCAGCTTTTCTTCATTGGTGCAATCCAAATCGTCCATGATTCTTTCGACTGCTTCTAGCCAATACTCCGCTACGTTAGGAGCTACTCCCGACACTCCTCTAAAGATCTCAGCTCCGTTCGATCTAAGCCTTTCTGAGACTGACTTTCGGGTTTCATTTCCCCTACTAACTCCCACTACTCGCTCTAGCACTCGCAACATGGCCCGCGATACTGCGTCATCTTCTCCTGTCTGATCTTGCTCCTCCACGTCCACTGCTAGCGGCACTTCATTTTCTGACCCATGGCCAGACCCTATCAGTTCCGATGCTTCCATTCTACCTCTACTGCGTCCCCTAGAACTCATCTCTATGTCTTGATTTATCTGATTAAGAAGTTTTATGCATTAGTAATTGTTCCACTATTTAACCATGAGCATATTTTATGAATGAAAGATTTTAGAAGTAGTTCTTCGATCACACAAGGTTCAGTTCAAATTTGCTATTCTAATTCGAGAATCACTTTCACACTCATCAATAGAGCCACCTTCATTTCACAATGAAGCCACATTCCTTCCTCAATAGAGGCACCTTCAGTGGTATCTACCACACACATTCACTATTCGGACCTTTCTGCCCGTTTCTACCCTAAGGGTATTTCCATCATTTTGTCCTACAGGGACATTTCCGTAATAAACTAGGGAAATTTTAAAACTTAATAAACCAGAACATTTTGAAATTTCCACATCGGGAGGGCATTTCTAAAAATTTGTCAAATTAGAGATACAGCAGAATTTTGGAAACCAGGGGTATTTTAGTAATTTTGTCAACCAGGGTAATTTTGTAAATTTCAAGAGACGGGGTATTATTTTGAAATACAAAAATTTGGATACTTTTACAAAGTGAGAGAATTTTATTAAAGTTGGGGTTAACTCAGAAATTTTGAAAGTCAAGGGCATTTTAGTAATTTTCAACACAGGGGTATTTTTTAGTAATTTTGGTAGATGAGAAAACATTTTTTCAAAATCAAATTTAGGGTTTTAAAACAGCAAGGCTAGTCCCTTCCGGGCTTTAATAATTGGTTCAGCCTGTGAACAAGTCCTCTTGGTTAAGGTGAACCGAAGCCACGCACCAGGTAGGATTCGAGTAAAGAGGAGGTGAGTCGCTAGGACTGCTTAAATACCAAGCTCTTACTGAATACCACTCCTAGACATGCGTACAGTGATTACCACACCTTAACTCGGCGACTTACTTCACAGGTTTGTTTAGTAATCTTTAAGTCTTATGCATATGTTTGAGTAAACTAATCCTAGTGGTCCAATAGCCTTAATATTCTAGTCTACGAGCCCAAACAATCCCATAACAATTCATATCAACAAGTCACTTCAAAAGTCCGAAGTACTTACCTGGTGGACTTGGTAGAGAGGTACAGTGCCATGCCGAAAATCTGAAAAATTTCTTAAAAGCCCATATTTTGAAAAGCCCATTTGAAAATGTTTTGGGCCCAAAACCCTCAAAGCCGAAGTTTTGAACTTGGCTCGATATAAATCAGAACACCCCAAACCCGGCCCACGAGCCTTGACCGGATCTGGTTATGTCACTGCAGAAAAATGTTGAAAATCTTTGTCTTTAGAATAAAACTTGAAAATTTTGTTAACTTTTGGAAAATGTGTCCATTAAAAATTATTTAATCATCTAAGCTTGATTTGAACTAAAACTTTATTATAAGTTGGTATGATATTAATCATTTGTAAAAATATTTCTAAGTATAGTATAAACTTCAATAATAAAAAAGTACTTTAAATCAAAAGTGGCCCTTATTACAACCAATTACTAAACAAAATGCTTAGTGTTAAAAATTGCTTAAAATAATTAAATCAATCTCCTTCGCATGGGCCACCTTGCATCCTCTCAAACTTCGGTCCGATCAACAAGTCACTGTGATGTTGGATAAATAATTGGGTGAGTCACACGGACTCAGTGTGTAATTAAACCACTAATATCCACCCACATGCTAGCCACAAATCAACCCAATTATCAAATGCAACATATAAATATAATCATTTAAACATTACCACAATCTGGGCTTGGCCCACATTCAATCCGCATTCAAGTACTAGGCTAGGCCCTTTTCTCATTAATCCACTGATCACTGGGCTTGGCCCATTTCCACGTATGTTCTCATAACATACCAATTCACATGTCATATTGGGCTTGGCCCATTTCCATAGCATTTCATAACGGAACAATGCAACATGAAACCCAACCCAATCCTAAGGTCCAACCGCTACACACCCCCTTATCCAGCCTACCACACACCAGGGGACTATCGAGTCATCCTCTCCTTTTTCCTCCAAAAAGGCAACCAATGCCATCCACGATGTAGCGTATAACTAACATCAAACCACGATGGAGCACACAGCAATCCATCAAGCCACGATATGGCATAAAGCCGATATCAATCAAGGTACCACGCGAACTAAATCAAAAAGATCCATAACGCGACCTCGATCGGCGCCAATCCACGATGTAGCACAAAGTCGACATCAACCACGCACTCAAGTACACCGCACCTTCTTTCAAAAACCCACCCATGCACATGTAACATAATATGATCTTTGAGATGATGCATGTACATGATATTCACAAATATAGGCATGCTCACATAGTTAAAATCAATTATCACATATAAGCCAATTTGCTACTAACTGGTCGTCATCATACCCTTTTAGGGTATCCATTACACATATGGCAATGCATTCATTAGTAAACATATAGCACAATGAGATCATACAAATCCGGAAACAATGGTCTAACTACACACCTTATAACTCAAGCTCTAAACTCTCGATCCCGACGCTATCGTTTAGCGAGACTACAGTTATCGCCTATCGTTTTACATTGCACGCCCACATCCCGTGGCCAATCTCGACAATGCAAAATCGATCTCTTCTTAAACTTCGGGATGGAGCTTTCCTTTTCCTCAAGACGGTATTGGCCTCCATCGAAAGTCACTTAATCGAGAATCAAGCGGTTAACCAAATCGTCAAAAACTATATATTGAACCTTTACCAAATATTGCTTACCAAAATATCTTGAATCCCAGAGAATTGATCTATGTCCCTATATATCCTTGCTCCTCAAGGCTGATTTGATTTCCAAACAAATCTCAAGACTAGGGAATGGTCCTATTTGTAATCGACCACACCTAAAATGCATAAATTGTTAGCCTTAATAGCCTTCGGCTTTTGAATAGTAAAAGAATGATTAAAACATGGATCTTTACCACCACCTATTGATTCTGGCTACCAACGATTGAGGAGAAGAATCCGAAGAGATCCACACCACACCTAGAATTCACCAAGGTGCAAACTAATAGGAGAGGAGAAGTTTGACTATCAAGGGATTAAAGAGAATTAATAAAAGCAACCACCGATTAAATGGTCAAAGAAGAAATCGGCAAGGGTATAAGTCGCTTGGGAGGATTTCGGTTTCAAGGTAGAAAAAATAAGAAAATTCCACTTGAACCTTGACTAGGTACACAAGACTATGGTGACCAAAATGCACCAAATGTGGACTAAAAGAATTGACAAAGGTCAAAAGAAATTTATGAAAGAAGGCTGCCCATTTAAATAGCAATTTAGACATGCTTCCCTTGAAGACTCCCACTTTAATTTGCTACTTCAAAGCTCAGTGCCACTAATTCAAATTGATTTGAATTAGCCAACTACTTATCCATATCATATAAAAATTAAACCACCAGCAACCATTATCTCTATTTACAAATTTTAAACTAAATAAAATAATCCTATGTTTATCAAATAAAAAATAAATAAAACAAACTCCCACCAAATTAATTTAAAAAACTAAACACTAATCTAATCTTATCCTTTTGAAGCTCCCCATGTGCCGTCCATCACTTTCCCAAGCTCTGCAAAAGGGAAAAAATAAACTCAACGCCACTCCTTGGTTCAACACAGGACCAACTCTTTGCACACCTTTCCCCAACGCCAGCCACTTACCACATTGAATTTCTTGACATAAAGCCCCACATTTATTTTAAACCCTTCCTACCTCAGCCCATCACAAGCAAAATATAAACGCAAGCTCTTTGCTCCAAATTTCGAACCAGCTCTCTCTTCCCTCCAAAGCCTAAGTGGACGACGCTAGCCACTTGACCAACGAGTTTTTGTGTCAAACACGCCTAACTCCTTTTAAGGCTTCCATCCTGTGTAGCGCCATAACCCAAAAATATTAAAACCACCTTTGTTGCCGCTTGGACTCGAACCCAAGCCCTCAATAAGCTTACTTCCAGCCCCTTAGCAGCAAGATGAAGCCACTTTGCGATTGCCATTCTTGTGCCATAAATTACCGAAAATTATTCTTAAGGCCTCTCTTGGCCCGATTCCCTTTCCACTAAAAATCTAAAATTTT
Organism: Gossypium rotundifolium; assembly: GCA_025506655.1. Taxonomy (NCBI): domain Eukaryota; kingdom Viridiplantae; phylum Streptophyta; class Magnoliopsida; order Malvales; family Malvaceae; genus Gossypium; species Gossypium rotundifolium. Next base: position 81,766,698 of record CP106724.1, on the reverse strand, counting down.
CCAAAGTCTTCCCGTTTACTCGGCGTTCTCAACACCTCCAAAACACAACCAAGCATACCCAAAACCTACTAGAACTTAAATTATACCCAACATGCCTAGCCCCTAAACCAGGGTGTTACAAAAATGATGTAAATTATATGTGATATTTGTGATATTACTAATGTGTAATGTGAATGAGTTAGTTCAGTAATATGAATATTCGGGCTTCGAGCCTAGCAGGCCTTGTGTCGGTGAACTATATCGGGCTTATTGCCTAGCGGGCCTTGTGCCGGTGAATTTTATCTGCTTATTGCTTAACAGGCTAAATGCCAGTGTTTAAGTTTCAGACCTCGAGTCTAGCAGGCCTAGTGTCGGTGTATATTTTAGGCTTGATGCCTAGCAGGCTTAATGCCAGTGATGTATTATAAATGGAGAATTCATGAATCATTTACAAGGTGGAATGTAATTATTGCAATAAGCTAAATGCTCGGGTAAGTATAAGTTTTCATGGTTGCAAATAAGGTAATTTATTATATTACCTTTCGAATTAAGAGAGATGTGATATAGTTGACGCTTCAATAAGATTTTAATATGTGAAATTGATCTTACCATTGATGGGTATAATATATATAATGGAATTTAAGCTTGGATTTGCTTTTGGAGAATCGGCCATATGTGAAATTGCTAAATGTGAAAGAGGTTGGATAAGTTTTCATATGTGTATAATGATTACATGTGGTTGATATGTATGTTACATTTATTTGATTTGGAATATGCGTATACATATTGTATTTAGGTGTTTCGATGAGTTTGCATACTTATGGTAAGAAAATGATAATTGTTATAGTAAGTACGGTAATAACATTTGGCCATAGTGAACTTTTGGGTTAAATTATTTGTATTCAATGCCATAAGCAAATTACTTTATAATGTTTGAATGTTTGAATGCTATGTTATAATTGCTTAAGACTTACTAAGCTAGTAAGCTTACTCTGTGTGTGTTCATTGTTCTGTTTTATAAATTTTGATCAAGCTACGAGCTCAGGGGATCATCGTCAAAGTTATCCACACTATTAACCTATTTTGGTACTTTTGAGTTTGGATTTTTGAACCAAAGGTATGTTTAGGCTAGATCAGTAACATCCCGAAATTGGGCCTAGTAGGATTGGGCCAATTGGACCTTGGGCTTTAGGAAAATTAGAGTATTATCTTGTTATTTGTGTTGGCTCGGTATGAATTTTTTGTGTTTGGCATAGTCTTGTGAAGGCTTGATTTTATTTATGAAGCTAGAATAATTCTTAGTATTAAAATTTAGTGAAGTGGATTAGGTGAACCCGACACTTAAGTTAATTTAAGTGTTATATTCTAGCACATGTGGAGTTAGTGGCAAGGTGGTTATGATGCATGAAAGGTTGCTTGAGGAAGTGGTTCGAGTAGCATGGATTGCATTTGGAAGACTTTATTTTCATGCATCATTGCATTAAGTGTCGGCCAAGTTTTGCATTTGGTAAGTTGGACTTTCAATTTTTATGGCAAGTTGAATAGTAAATTAGGAAAGCTTGAACTTTGGGAAAGGAATCATATGGATTAAGGAAGGATAGGGACATAAGGCTTGGTTTAAGGCTAGGTTTTGGAAGCTTTTAATGGCTAATTGTCCATGAATGTGGACGGTATGGGTGTCTAGGGGTTGGCCAAATGTTCATAGGATTTTGGGGGATTAGTTGGTCAATTCTTAGCATTTGTGCATCTTTGCATTTTCTTTTCCTCTCCAAAATCTTCCTCCTTAGCCGAATGTGTCTTGGACATTAGGTGCAATTTTGTTTTTGTTTTGGCTTTAATCCTTGAACCAAATCCTAATTGCTTTCTCTCTTTTCTTCTTTAAAACCGAAACCACACTTAGCACTTTGTGCTCTTTTCTTTTTCCGGCAAACAAGGTGTTTGGCCAAATCTCTTTCTCCCATCTCTTTTCTTTTCTTTTCATAATTGTTAAAAAAAAAACCTACATCTTTTCTTTTACTTTCTTTTTGGCCGAATCTTCTTCCTTCCCTAATTCTCTTTTCTTTTCTTCCATTGTTTGCTCAAGCCGACTCCTCCTTCTCCTAGTTTCCCTTTTCTTTTCCTTTCTCTTTCTTCACTCTAGCTGAAATTATTTGATAGTCTTATATCCACCATAGCCGAATCTTCTTTCTCTCTTTTGGTGTTATCCTGGCCGAATAACAACAAGGGTAGGTCTTCATTTGGTTTCCTTCAATCGGTTTTGGAAGGGGGTAAGTATTCATGGCCATATTTCTTTAGTTTCTTTTCTCTTTTCTCTGTCGTTTTTCTTAAGGGCAAAGGCCGAATTTTTGGGCATTTGCTTACAAGGTTCTAATCATTCTTAGAAACCGATTTCTTCTAGACTTTTCAGGACTTTGGAAGCAAACAATTTAGTCCTATTTCTCTAGCAAACGAAGTTGGTAAGTCAAGTGGTAAGGATTTATGTTGGTTTATTATTCTTTAAGAGGATGTTAAGCCAAAGGCTATTGAGACTAAGGTTGGTTGTTGGCCGAATGGTCTATGGTATTAATCTTAGTGTTGGTAGAATGTAGGACAAGGAGATCTAGTGCGTAGATCGGTCTTGGATTTAGTGATTTTGCTATTATCGTGTGTACCTTACACACTTCATAACTCGGTAATATAAATATGTAAATATTCTAATCATGTTGTTAAAGCCAAAAGCTATGAGATTCTCAATATGATACCGTAAAGGTATAAGCAAGGAATCGGGTAAGTCCGTTTCGATATGACTTTTGCAATATGATGCATGATGATACGATTTATGATTTATTTCCTATGTGATTTCTAATAAAGCATAAAGGCATGATTTGTTTAAATGTTGCATTGATATGTGTGATATGAGAGGAGGGGGAAGGATTTGATATCCGTGTCTTTGGGACACTAGAGGTTTGGCACCTCCAGTGGTTTGGTACCACAGTTATTTTGTGTCTTTGGGACACCAGAGGTTTGGCACCTCATAGCGACTCGTCCCAGTAGCTTAGCACCACAGTGGGTTGGCCCCACATTTGATATTACGGATCGTCGCCATGATTTGGTATCACACGTGGGTTGGCCCCACAGATGGATTATTCGTGACTTTGGGTCACCGTAGTTTGGCACCACATTATTGGATATCGTGACTTTGGGTCACGATGGTTTGGCACCACCAAAGTGGTTTGGTACCACACAGGGTAGAAAAGGAGATATGGATGGCTAGGTTGGGTGCATTATTTACATTACTTGGTTATGAATTGTGTAAGTATGTTGCATTAATCGGGGAAGGATTTATGCATCGAGTCTTGGTGACTCACCTTCTCCCTTATCTTTTCAGTGATTCAGTAAATCGCGGATGAGGAGCAGGATGAACTCGAGGAGGCCATGCAATAAAATTCAGTTTTACATGAACTTTGATTTGGGTATTTATTTAATTTTAATTTGGTTAACACCTTTATTTGGATTTGTAATAAGGCCTCTTTAATTATGTTTTTGGATTATTTATATGCTTTGGACTTGTTTTAAACATGGCTAAATAAATATCATGGTTGATTTAATAATTGAGCCCAGAGTTTTCTAAATTATAAAAACGCAATGGTTTTCAAAATCTTACCATTGGGTAATATAATTTGTTTGATAGTAAAATTACAACTTAAGTGTTTTCGACAACTTGGATGATTTCCAAATTGAAGTTTCTGCACACAAATGCAAACGATTTTCAAAGTAATATTTCGAGTTTTTCTTAAAATGACATAAATGTTTTCTAACCTATGGATTGACAACTAAGTTTTAAAAGATTTATTTACGGAATTTCAAAGTAAATTATCAGTTTTTAACTTGTTATACTCCTGTTTTCTACAAATATAGAACAACAAAGAGTTTATCACTAAAATTTAATCGGTAACTCAATTTTCTTCAAAATGTTTTCCTCTGTGGCATGCCAGATTCGGTCATGGCGTATTGACCGGGTTTGGGCTGTTACATAGACTACGTTCTGAACTATGAACTTGTTCTTGTATTTATAGCCATGCGAAAATGGCTTGACCATGATGCTAGTTTAGTATATATATATATAATCGGTCATATTATAAGTTCATTTGGTAACTATGTTATGTGGCATGTGTATATAATACTTTGATTTTATGGCTTGATTAGGGAATGATGTGACCGACTTATAATTAGCTCATTTTTAGTAATCTTGATGCTTGGTATGACTTGGCTTTGAGTATGGCTATAAACTCACTTACTGATAGGATATATGGAATATACATATAATTGATTTTGTATTGGTCGTTTTGATTCATTGTAAAGGGAATATATGTATATATATATGCTTGTATGATTTGCAAATTAGGTACGGTTGGTGAATGCAAAAGTAATGAATAAGTTGTATAAATATTTGTGGCTCAATTATGAGTACGCAAGCTTATTAAAGTATGCATTGATTCGATTGAGTGTTTGGATCTATTTGAATTTGGTATGAGCTATGTACATGTAATTTCATATATGTGTCTTTGTATATTTGACCAAGTAAATATATGCTTATATGATATTTATTGAGCTTGTATGTTAGGACATATGTTATTATGTATTGTACTGGTATATTCGGCCATATTGAATAAAATTTTAAACCATGTGTATCCAGCCTTATAAGTGAATTATCATAAGATTGTTTAATTATGACTTAAGTGATTGATTAAGTTATATCATAACTAGTAATGCCCCATAACCCTATTCCGACGACGACTACGGGTTAGAGGTGTTACATTTGATTGGTATCAGAGCTACGATTTAGTCAATTTTAGGACTACAGTAGTGCGTGTGAGTCTAGCTATACATGCCTTAATTTTATAATACAATAGTGTGGTGACTTCTGACATTTAAATTGTGTTTTATATAGTAAATAGATCCCGACAGAGCTGTAGCTGATGATGTAGAGAGCGTAGCGCCTGATCTCGCACATGGGTCCGCGCTGGTAGACTCTCGACGTATCTCGGGTAGCCATGAGGGGGAGGCTAAGCAAGCCTTCTACCAGATGATGAATGAATGGTTTACCTAATTTATTCGAACTAATCCGGCTGGACAACAACCTCCACCCCCGAATAATCCAACTCCGATACCTTCAGCACCTCCGATGATAGATCCGATGAGATCTAGTAGGCCTCCCGTTGATAAAATTAAGAAATTTGGAGCCGAAAAATTTAAAGCTAATGATGATGACGACGCGGAACGAGTTGAGATGTGGCTTGATAATACTATCCGTGTGCTCGATGAGCTTTCATGTACCCCAAACGAATGCTTGAAGTGTGCTATATCTTTATTACAGGACACTGCATATCACTGATGGAATGCACTAGTATTGGTAGTTCCAAAAGAAAAAGTGACTTGGGTTTCTTTTAGACTGAGTTCCGTAAGAAATATATCAGTCAGAGATTCATTGATCAGAAATGAAAAGAATTTTTGGAATTGAAATAGGGTCGAATGACCGTGACTGAGTATGAATAGAAATTTGTCAGATTGAGCCGATATGCCCGAGAGTGTGTGTTATCTGAAGCCATTATGTGCAAGAGATTCGAAGATGGTCTGAATGAAGATATAAAGTTACTAGTTTGCATACTCGAGATTAAAGAGTTCGTGGTACTTGTCGAACGAGCTTGTAAAGCTGAAGAGCTTGGGAAGGAGAAAAGAAAGGCTGAAATGGAAGCTAGAGACACCCATAAAAGATCATCGAGTAAGACTTTCCATTCTGTATCCAAGAAGTTCAAAGATGAATTCAGCCAACATAAAGCTACTTCAGACATATCTAGAGGAGATCGACCTCCTGTGGGTTCCAAAGCTACTTTGATGGCCAGTGTTGGTATTGTTGGGAGTTGTAGATTTTGAGATTGATCTTGCATTAAATGTGGATCATCAGACCATTTTATTCGGGAGTGCCTGATGCTAGTTGTGCAAAATACAGCTCAGGATATTAGATAGAGTAATGTATTAGTGCGAGGCAGACCACCTAGGCATTCGGGAAATGTAAGTGGCAGTTAGAAAGAAACCAAAGACACTACAGTTTGACCAGAGGCTCGTGCACCTTCTAGAGCATATGCTATACGTTCCAGAGAGGATGCTTCCTCCCCAAATGTTATCACCGATACTTTCACTCTTTATGATACTACTATGATTGCATTGATTGATCCTGGTTCGACTCATTCATATGTGTGTGAAACTTTAGTATCTAGTAGGACTCTGCCTGTTGAGTCTACTGAGTTTGTGATTCGTGTATCCAACCCCTTGGGTCGATGGGATCTGGTTGATAAAGTGTGTAAAAGTTGCCCATTGATGATTCGGGATTCATGCTTCCCAGTCAGTTTAATGTTGTTGCCTTTCGACGACTTCGATATAATTTTGGGAATGGACTGGTTAACTTTGCACGATGCTGTTGTAAATTGCAAAAGAAAAACCATTGATTTGAGATGCCAGAACGGTGAAATTGTCCAGATTGAATCTAATGACCTGGATGGGTTACCGGCAGTAATATCCTCGATGTTAGCTTGTATGTATGTGAGAAAAGGGTGTGAAGCTTACTTGGCTTATGTGTTGGATAGTAAAGTGACTGAAAAGCAGATTGAATCCGTACCAGTTGTGTGTGAATACCCAGATGTGTTTCCTAAAGAATTACCGAGTTTACCACCAGTTCGAGATATAGAGTTTGGTATTAAGTTTGTACCGGGGATGACTCCAATTTCAATAGCTCCGTATCGGATGGCACCTACTGAATTAAAAGAGTTGAAAGCACAGTTGCAAGAGTTGACAGATAGGGGTTTTGCCCGACTGGGTTTCTCTCTTTGGGGTGCACCAGTTTTATTCGTAAAAAAGAAAGATGGGACTATGCGAATGTGTATTGATTATCGACAGGTGAATAAGGTGAATAATGTGTATTGATGACTTGTTTGATCGGTTGAAAGGGACTTTAGTGTTTTCGAAGATAGATTTGAGATCGGGTTATTATCAGTTGCGAGTCAGAGATTTCAATGTGCCAAAGACTGCATTTCGAACGAGGTAAAAACATTTTGAGTTCCTGGTTATGCCTTTTGGACTTACTAATGCACCTGCTATTTTTATGGATCTGATGAATCAGATTTTTAGACAGTATTTGGATCGGTTTGTAGTAGTGTTTATAGCTAATATTCTGATCTACTCTAGAGATAAAATCGAACATGCCGAGCATTTGAGACTGGTGCTACAAACTTTGCGAGGTCAAAAGTTGTATGCAAAGTTTAGTAAGTGTGAGTTCTAGATGAATGAGGTTAATTTTCTGGGTCTTGTTGTTTCAGCATCAGGAATTCGGGTTGATCCGAATAAAATATCGGCTATACTTGATTGGAAGCCACCAAAGAATGTTTCTGAAATCCAAAGCTTTCTGGGATTTGCTGGTTACTACAGACGATTTGTGAAAGGTTTTTCTATGATAGCTATACCTTTGACAAAGCTATTATAGAAAGATGTCAAATTCGACTAGACGAAAAAATGTCAGAAAAGTTTTGATCAGTTGAAAACTCTTTTGACCGAGGCTCCAATGTTAATTCAGGCTGAATCGGATAAAGAATTTGTTGTTTATAGTGATGCGTCTTTAAATGGTTTGGGTTGTGCTTTGATGCAGGAAGGTAAAGTAGTAGCCTACGCTTCGAGACAGTTGAAGCCACATGAAAGAAATTACCCGACACATGATTTGGAGTTAGTAGCTATTGTATTCGCATTAAAGATTTAGCATCATTATCTATTCGGTGAGCTCATGTTTATTCGGATCACAAGAGTTTAAAGTACTTGATGACTTAGAAGGATTTGAACTTGAGACAACGCAGATGGTTAGAGTTGTTGAAAGATTACGAATTAGTGATTGACTACCATCTAGGGAAAGCCAATGTTGTTGCGGATGCCCTAAGTTAAAAATCATTATTTGCTCTTCGTGCGTTGAACGCACATATGGTTATGTCTGGTGATGGCTCGATATTAGCCAAATTAAAAGCAAGACCGTTGTTTATTCAACAAATTTGTGATGCTCAGAAAGTTGATAAAGACACAATGACAAGACGAGTTTAGTGTGAAAATGATGTAGAGTCAGAGTTTCGAATCGATGAAAATGATTGTTTGAACTTCAAAGGCCGAATTTGTGTTCTGAGGAATGTGGATTTGATTCAGATGTTATTGAATGAGGCTCATAATAGTCGATTATCGGTACATCCGGGTAGCACGAAAATGTATAACGATTTGAAACAGTTCTATTGGTGGCCTGGTATGAAACGAAACATATCTAAATTTATCTCGAAGTGCTTAGTTTGTCAGCAAGTAAAAGCTGAACTCATGTGCCTTCTAGGTTGCTTCAGCCGATCATGATACCTGAATGGAAATGGGATAGAATTGCTATGGATTTTGTATCCGGTTTGCCTATGACACCGATCAAGAAAGATGCAATTTGGGTCATAGTGGATAGACTAACCGAATCAGCCACTTTGTTCCAGTTCGTACAGATTATTCACAAATAAACTTGCTGAGTTGTATGTATCTCAAATTGTGAGATTACGTGGTGTGCTAATTTCTATTGTATCGGACAGAGACCCGAGATTCACGTCGCGATTACACTTTAGCACAGCTTTGCATCCGCAGACAGACGGTCAGTCTGAACGAACCATTCAGATACTTGAGGACATGTTGAGATGTTGCGTCCTTGAGTTTGAAGCTACGTGGGAAAGATACTTACCTTTGATTGAATTTGCTTGTAATAACAGTTTTCAATCTAGTATCAAAATGGCACCTTACGAAGCTCTATATGGCTGCAAGTGTCGTACACCATTGTATTGGACCGAGCTTAGTGAAAACAAGATACACGAGGTTGATTTGATTAAAGAGACTGAACAAAAAGTGGCTGTAATCAGAGATAGTTTGAAAGCTGCATCGGATCGCAAAAAATCCTACACTGATTTGAAACTTAAAGACATTGAGTTTCAGGTCGGAGACCGGGTATTTTTGAAAGTCTCTCCATGGAAGAAAGTAATTCGATTTGGTCAAAAAAGCAAATTAAGACCGAGATTCATCAGACCATATAAAGTCATTGAGCGAGTCGGGCCTGTTGCGTATAGATTACGATTGCCCTCTGAGCTTGAAAATATCCATAATCTGTTACATGTCTCAATGCTCCGTAAATATCGATCAGATCCGTTGCATGTGATTGTTTCGTCTGAGATTGAAATCCAATCCGGTATGACGTACGAGGAAGATCCGACCCATATTTTAGCTCGTGAAATGAAAGAGTTGAGAAACAAGAAAATTTCGTTAACAATGATACTATGGAATCGACATGGAGTAAAAGAGGCTACGTGGGAGCCTGAGGATTCGATGAGGCAGCAATATCCGACTTTGTTCAACGATAAGATTTTCGGGGATGAAAATCCCTAAGGGGGAGAGTTGTAACAATCTGAATTTGACCCTAATCAAAACGGTGGTTTCGGGACCACGAATTCGAGTCTGAAAAAATTTTAAATATTATTTTTGGTGTTTATTATATGTGAATTATTATGTGTGAAAGTTTCGTATAAAAATTTGATTGTTTGTGTGCTTAATTAGACAAAAGGACTTAATCGTATAAAGTTTAAAAGTTAGAAACTATAGTGAACGGTGCTAATATGATAGTGGCTTTTTAATATGAGGTCCTAAAAGGGAAATTAGCCCATTTTACAAGATAGTGGGTGGCAATGGTCTAAAATGACCTTAAGTTATATGTTATAAAATTTATAATATAAGGTTAATAAGGTAAATTAGTAATAAATATATAAGTCAAAAATAAAACACAAAATGCATGCTATCATCTTTATTTTACATAGCCGAAATTCATAAGGAAAAGAAGGACAAAGCTTTACATTCGGCCAAGGAGAAATTTGGTGATTTAAGGTTAGTTTTTGATCGGTTTTTGATAATTTTTATGTTTTTGTAATCGTTGCTTCGAGAGCTTTAAAACCCATGTCTTAATTTCATGAATTGATGATGTTTGTATAAAATGCCATGGATGCAATGTTATGTTTCTTGATGTTTTATGGTGTTAAATGATATATATATAATTGATGAACGTACTTTGTTCTTGAAAATTTTAATGAATTTGGCTAAATAGGGCTAAATTGAGAAAATAAATTTTTGAGGGGTTAAAAAGAAAAATAAATGAAATGTAGGGACTTGTAGGAGCATGGGGAAGATTCGGCCCTAAAGGAGTAGTTCCAAATTATGTGTATTTTGTGTTTTGTGCAATAGGGACTAAATTGTAAAAGTTGTAAATGTCAGGGGTAAAATGGTAATTTACCCATTTAAGTGTTTTTGGATTAAATTGAAATGAAATATGTTTGAATGTGCTCAAATTGAATGTGTTTAGATCAAGAACAAAGAAAAACGGACTTGGATCGGGGGAAGGCAAAATTTATTGAATAACCGATTTTTAATGTCCGATGATTTCTGAAGTAAGTCTTTAAGCAAGTTAATACCGTAAGTATCGATTATAACCTAGTCTACATGCTGAATTATGAATTTGTAGATTGAAATATGACAAAGTCGAATGTATTAAAGTAATTTAGCAATAAAATGTAGTTAAATTAATTGAGTTCACTATGTGAAAATGATGTGAATTATATGTGATATTTGTGATATTGCTAATGTGTAATATGAATGAGTTAGCTCGGTAATATGAATACTCGGGCTTCGAGCCTAGCAGACCTTGTGCCGGTGAACTATATCAGGCTTGTAACAGACCAAATTTGACCCTAGTCGGAACGGTGGTTTCGGGACCACGAATCCGAGAAACATTTTAATATTTTATTTTGTGTTTATTATGTGTGAATTAAAAGGTGTGAAAGTTTCGTAGAAAAATTTTATTGTTTAAGTGCTCAATTTGATAAAAAGGACTTGATCGCATAAAGAGTAAAAGTGGCATGCTAAAGTGAAATGTACCATTTTGATTGTGGCTTTTAAAGTGGATGTCCTAAAAGGACAATTAGCACATTTCTTTAGATAGTGGACGGCATATATGAGAAATAAAATAAAATTTTGTTTTATAATCATATGTTTTATTTTAGGTAATGAATAAACAATATTACCTTTAATTTGAAGGCATAAAATAATGAAAGAAAGTGGGAAGAAAGAGAACATACCTTGTTCTTCTTCTCTTGGCGAATGTGGAGGATGAAAAACTCCGTTTTGGAGCTTGAATTTCGACAACTTGGGGCTTAAATTAGGGTATGTATTTTGCTTAGTATTTCATAATTTTACATTTTGGAATTGTTGCTTTGAATGCTATACAACCCATGTATCAATTTTTGAGATTATGGCACATTAAGATTCGGCTATGGTTGTATATTTATGGCATGTAATGTTTGATAGTAGATTATGAGTAGTATGTGTTAAATCATCATTTTAGAATTAAAAGTTTTGGTGAAATTAAATGTTAGGGACTAATTTAAAAAATATAAATTCTTAAAGGACTAAAACATGAAATAAATGAAAATATAGACTTGCATCATCCCTATGAACATTCGGCCCTTGAGTGTTGTAGAGAAATTTTGTGTATTTTGTATTTTGTGCAATTTGGACTAAATTGTAAAAGGTGAAACCCTAGGGGTAAAAGGTAATTTTCCTATTTATGTGCTTAGGGACCAAATTGAGATGAAATGTACTTGAATGAGCTAAATTTTAATGTGTTTTAGATCAAGAGCAAAGAAAATGGATTTAGATCGGGAAAGACGAAGGTTTTCGAATAGCCGATTTGCACTGGTCTATCGACAACCGAGGTAAGTCCTTAAGCAAATATTTGTCGAAAATTATTTATGTGACTTAATGTATGATGAAATTTAAATGTTTTGAGGATATATATATAAGATAGCCGAATGTAGATAAATATTTTAGCAAGAAGTGTTGTAAAATTTTAATTGAATTGATAAGTTCATGTGATATGAATTAAATATGGTTTGTATAATTCTGGTTAGCTTGTAATGTGAATGAGATGGAAGTAATATTGTATTTCGGGCTTCGAGCCTAGCAGGCCTTGTGCCGATGATGTAATTCGGGCTTTAATGCCTAGCAGGCTTCTTGCCGGTGATTTATATCGGGCTTTAATGCCTAGCAGGCCTTGTGCCGGTGATTTATATCGGGCTTTAATGCCTAGCAGGCTTCGTGCCGGTGATGTAATTCAGGCTTTAATGCCTAGCAGGCCTTGTGCCGGTGATGTAATTCAGGCTTTAATGCCTAGCAGGCTTTATGCCGGTGATATGCTATAAATGGAGATTCTGAGAATCAAACAAGGTGAGATATATATATATATATAGTTATGTGCTAAAAGTTCGGGTAAGAATTTGCCTACTATATTAGTAAGGAAGAAAGTGAGTTAAGTTCTTTTTGTTTTGAATCAAATTTGATGTGTAGAAATGGTCAATTGCTCAAGTTCTATATTATATAATGTTGAATCTATCATTGATGTGAATATACATAGCTTATATGTGAAGTTGATAAAGTATATGTTCAGAGTGACATAGTGATGAAAATCGATACAAATGTGACCCTAGTATTCGGATAGTGTATTCTATATATATATATATATATATATATATATAGAAAAATTTATGTACAATATTATTAGTTTGAAAATTTAAGTGTTTACTTGTATGTTCATTGTAAGTATATGTGCTTAAGACTTACTAAGCCAGTGAGCTTACTCTGTTTATGTTTGTGTTCTATTTTATAGATCGATAATTCAACTACGGGCTCAGGGGATCATCAAGACAGTCGACCACACTATCACTCTCTTTGGTATAGTTATGTTTTGTAAACTTTTGAATCAAAGGCATGTATAGGCTTTGTTTTGATAAATAATGAATGATGTTGGTTTGTAAATATAAATATGGCTTGCGAATAAGGTCATCGCTTTTGGTTAAGTTTAGGTTTCATATTTGATATGGTAGCTTGCATTAAAATACCATTAGATATGTGATTTCGGTCATGCTTTAAATCATACACGGAAAATGATCATATGATATATATATGGTGTAATATTGGGATATGCACTTAGGTATAAAGGAGTAAATGTGAATGTACAAAGATACCATGCGAAAATAGCTATCTTATTTTATTTTAGCTGACTTGTTTATGCATGGTAAAATGTATATATATATTTATACTTGTAATGTCATTTGATAATGCTTAAATATGTATGGCTTTGTGGTAAGCATTTAGAGTAAAATTTTATACTTGATAAAGAGTACCTATGGTACGCATAAATGCATGTAAATTATGTTTGAATCAGGCATATCATATATTTAAGAATTGAATGAACATAGGTACCACTATTTGCATGTATTGTATGTTAAATGCATAAATAAAATACTAGGTTATGAGTTGATCTTGTTTGGAGTTTAGGTTTACATTTGAATGCTAACTATATTCGGTTATGTGAAATGAGTATTAAGGTATGATTATGTGGTTATAATTACATAAGTCTATATATATGTACGTAGGTAATGGTCATTGCCAAATGGGATGAATGAAAACGTGAATTGATGAATCGGTTGATAGTTATGTACATGTTATGTTATAATGCAAAATGGTTACATATACTGAATGGTATGATCTTAAGTGATAAAGAAATTAGAAATTTATGAAATCCATAATGATGTATGCGTTAATAAAGAAAAAAAGAAAGAAAGGAGTAAACCGATTATTATGTATGCTTATTTAGTCTTTGATGGTGAATGATTCAATGAGTAATGAGTCACTAGTTGTTAATGTTTTTATTTGTGAAGTATTACTAAATGTCTTGATATTCGACTAGGGATATTGTTTTCTTTTCGATAGTATGATTTGGTATACTATATTTAAGTGGTAACATGTATAAAAGTGCATTTTATGGGTGTTGAGGTCAGGTAATACCTTGTAACCCTACTCCAGCGACGGATACGGGTTAGGGGTGTTACATTTTATTGGTATCGAGCTACGGTTTAGTCGATTCTAGGACTACCATAGTACGTAAGAGTCTAGCTATACATGCCTTTGAATTTTATATGTGATAGTGTGGTGACTTCGACAATTTCAATTGTATTTTATATAGTAAATGGATTCCGATCCCGATAGAGTCGTAGTGATGATGTGGAGAGTGTTATACTGGTCTCGCACATGGATCGATGCCATTAGACTCTCAACCGATTCTGGTAACCACGAGGAGAGGCTAAACAAGCCTTCTACCAAATGATGAATGAATGGTTTACCCATTTGTTCGAATAATTTGCTGTACAACAACATCCACCCCGAATAATCCAACTCCGGTACCTTCAAGACCCCAATGATAGATCCAATGAGATCTAGTAGGCCTCTGCTGATAAAATCAGAAATTTGGGGCTGAGGAATTCAAGGCTAATGATGATGATGATGCAGAGAGAGCTGAAATGTGGCTTGATAACACTATTCGGATACTTGATGAGCTATCATGTACTCCAGACGAATGTTTGAAATGTGCTATATCTTTACTTTGGGACACTGCCTATCACTGGTGGAATACACTAGTATCAGTGGTTCCAAAAGAAAAAGTGACATGGGATTTCTTCCGAATGAATTCATAAAAAATATATCAGCCAGAGGTTCATCGACCAGAAACGTAAAGAATTTCTTGAACTAAAACAGGGGCAAATGACAGTGACTGAATATGAGCGAAAATTTGTCAGATTGAGCCGATATGCTCGGGAGTGTGTATCAACTGAAGCCATTATGTGCAAAAGGTTTGAAGATGGTTTGAATGAAGATTTAAAGTTGCTTGTTGGCATTCTTGAAATCAAAGAGTTTGTGACACTAGTCGAACGAGCTTGCAAAGCTGAAGAGCTTGGGAAGGAGAAAAGAAAGGCTGAGACAGAAGCTAGAGACACTCGTAAAAGACCGTCGGGTAAGAATTTTTGTTCCACATCTAAGAAGTTTAGAGATGACTTCAGCCGACATAAAGCTACTTCGGATTCACATAGACGTGATCGACCTCCAGTGAGCTCCTGAGCTACCTCGATGGCCAGTGTTGATAACGTTCCACAGAATCGAGTTGAATGCAAACATTATGGAAAATGGCATTCTGGGAGTTGTAGAGTTCGTGACCGGTCCCGCTTTAAATGTGGATCCTCGCACCATTTTATTCGAGAGTGCCCGATGTTAGTGAGCGAATCGACACGAGAACTCTAGACCGAAAGCAAAGGCATCAAGACGGGCAAACCACCTGCATTCTAGTAATGTAGGTGGTATTCGAGAGGGATGAAGAACATGGCGATTCGATTCGAGGCTAGAGCTCCAGTTAGAGCTTATGTTACTCGAGCTAGAGAGGATGTCGCTTCTCCGGATGTCATTACGGTACTTTCACCCTTTATGATACTCATGTAATTGCATTGATTGATCCTGGTTCGACCCATTCATATGTATGTGAAACTACGGTATTCAAGAAGACTCGCGATTGAGTCTCTCGAGTTTGTGATTCAGCGTATCCAACCCTCCGGGTAGATGTGTGTTTGTTAATAAAGTGTGTAAAGGTTGCCCATTGATGATTCAGGAATTTTGTTTCCCAGTCGATTTAATGCTGTTGCCTTTCGATGAGTTTGATATAATTTTGGGAATAGACTGGTTAAATTCGCATGACGCAGTGGTGAATTGCAAAAGAAAGCTTATTGATTTGAGACATCAGAACGGTGAGATCATTAGAATTGAATCCAGTGATTTAATTGGGTTTCCTACATTGATATCCTCGATGTTAGCCTGGAAGTATGTGAGAAAAGGGTGCGAAGCTTATTTGGCTTATGTACTGGATAATAAATTGTTTGAGAAATAGATTGAATCTGTACCGATTGTATGTGAATACCCAGATGTGTTCCCTGAAGAACTACCGGGTTTACCTCCAGTACGAGAGATTGAGTTTGGCATTGAATTAGCACCGGGAACGACTCCGATCTCAATAGCTCCATATCGGATGGAACCTACTGAGTTAAAAGAGTTGAAAGCACAGTTGCAAGAGTTAACAGATAGGGGCTTTGCACGACCAAGTTTTTCTCCTTGGGGTGCACCAGTTCTTTTTGTGAGAAAGAAAGATGGAACGATGCGAATGTGTATTGATTATCGACAACTGAATAAGGTAACTATAAATAATAAGTACCCGTTACCTCGAATTGATGATTTGTTTGATCAATTAAAAGGGGCTTCAGTATTTTTGAAGATAGATTTGAGATCGGGTTATTATCAGTTGCGAGTCAGAGATACAGATGTGCCAAAGACTGCATTCCGGACGAGGTACGGACATTTTGAGTTTTTGGTTATGCCTTTTGGGCTTACTAATGCACCTGTTGTTTTTATGGATTTGATGAATCGGGTTTTTAGACAATTTTTGGATCGATTTGTGGTAGTGTTTATTGATGACATATTGATCTACTCCAAAGATGAAATCGAGCACGCTGAGCATTTGAGATTAGTGCTACAAACTTTGTAAATCAGCAGTTGTATGCGAAGTTTAGTAAGTGTGAGTTCTGGATGAAAGAGGTCAGCTTTTTGGGACATGTTGTTTCAGCATCAGGCATTCGAGTTGATCCGAACAAAATCTCGACTATACTTGATTGGAAGCCACGAAAAATGTTTAGAGATTTAAAGTTTTCGGGACTTGCGGGTTACTATCGACGATTTGTGAAAGGTTTTTCTATGATAGCTACCCCATTGACAAAGTTATTGCAGAAAGATGTCAGGTTCGAGTGGTCAGAAAAGTGTCAGAAAAGTTTTGATCAGCTGAAAGCCCTTTTGACAGAAGCTCCAGTGTTAGTTCAGCCTGAATCGGGTAAAGAATTTGTTGTTTATTCTGATGCTTCTTTAAATGGTTTGGGCTGCGTTTTGATGCAAGAAGGCAAGGTTGTAGCCTACGCTTCAAGACAATTGAAGCTGCATGAAGGAAATTACCCGATGCATGACTTAGAACTTGCAGCCATTGTTTTCGCATTGAAAATTTGTAGTCACTATTTATTTGGCGAGAAATGTCACATTTATTCAGATCATAAAAGTCTAAAGTATTTAATGACTCAAAAAGATCTAAATTTGAGACAACGCAGATGGTTAGAATTGTTGAAAGATTATGAGTTGGTGATTGACTATCATCCGGGAAAAGCTAACGTTGTTGCAGATGCGTTAAGTCGAAAATCATTGTTTGCTCTTCGTGCAATGAACGCATACGAGATAGCTATGTCGGTGATGGTTCGATCATAGCCGAGTTAAAAGCAAGACTGATGTTTATCCAGCAAATTTGTGATGCACAGAAAGTTGACAAGGATTTGATTGCTAGTCGAATCCAGTGTGAAAAAGGTGCAGAATCAGATTTTCAGATTGATGCAAATGACTGATTGAATTTTAAAAGCCGAATGTGTGTTCAAGAACTCGATTTGATCTGAGATGATTCGAGTGAGGCCCATAGTGGTCGATTATCAATACATCGGGGTAGCACAAAGATGTATAATGATTTGAAACAGTTCTATTGGTGGCCCGGCATGAAACGGGATATATCTGAATTTGTTTCGAAATGCTTAATTTGTCAGCAAGTAAAAGCTGAACATCAAGTGTCATCCGGACTACTTCAGCCAATTATAATACCTGAATGGAAATGGGATAGAATTACAATGGATTTTGTATCCGGTCTTCCTATGACACCGAGTAAGAAAGATGTCGTCTGGGTTATAGTTGATAGACTGACTAAATCAGCTCATTTTGTGCCGGTTCGCATGCACTTTTCACTCGATAAACTTGCTAAATTGTATGTATCACAGTTGTGAGATTGCATGGTGCACCGAGTTCCATTGTTTGAGCATGAGACTCGAGATTTACATCGCGGTTTTGGAAGAAGTTGCAAGATGCCTTAGGTACTAAACTTCATTTTAGTCTGACCTTTCATCCGCAGCATGCACGGTCATCCGAGCGAACTATTCAGATACTTGAGGACATGTTGAGATGTTGCGTTCTCGAGTTTGAAGGTACGTGGGAATGATACCTACCTTTGATTGAATTTGCTTATAATAATAGCTTCCAATCTAGTATCAAAATGGCACCGTATGAAGCCTTGTACAGGCGAAAATGTCGAACTCCGTTATACTAGACTGAGCTCAGCGAGAATAAGATACACGGGGTTGATTTGATTAAAGAAACAGAACAGAAGGTAGCTATTATTAGAGGCAATTTGAAAGCTGCTTCGGATCATCAAAAGTCCTATGCTAATTTGAAACGTAAAAACATTGAGTTTCAGGTCGGAGATCGTGTATTCTTAAAAGTTTATCCGTGGAAGAAAGTACTCCGATTTGGTCAGAAAGGCAAGTTGAGCCCGAGATTTATCGGACCATATGAAATCGTTGAACGTATTGGACCTGTTGCTTATGGATTGAAGTTGCCTTCTGAGTTAGAAAAGATACATAATGTATTTCACGTTTCGATGCTTTGTAGATATAGATCAGATCCATCGCATGTGATCACTTCGTCTGAGATTGAAATCTGACCAGATATGACGTACAAGGAAGAACCGATCTGTATTTTAGCTCGAGAAATGAAAGAGTTAAGAAACAAAAGAATTCCTTTAGTGAAAGTATTGTGGAGTCGGCACGGAGTTAAAGAGGCTACGTGAGAGCCTGAGGATTCAATGAGGCAACAATATCTGACTTTGTTTAACGGTAAGATTTTCGGGGACGAAAAATCCTAAAGGGGGGAGAGTTGTAACAGACCGAATTTGACCCTAGTCGAAACGGTGGTTTCGTGTAACACCCCAAACCCGGTCAATACTCCACGACCGAATCTGGTATGCTACAGGAAAAAGGTTTTGGATGGTTTAAGTTGAAGTCTAGAAATTTGGTGAGAACACTTAGCGAAATTTTGTATTTTGAGGATAACTCAAGTAGCTTTTGATTAAAAATCTGATGATGTATTTGAAAACCTAGAAAGTTTTGAAAATTTATCCGATGTGTAGGAAAAATTAGTTTATTTCGTTTTGAAGCTTAAGTTATTTCTAATTGTTACTAAAACATTTATGACTTAGTAGAAAATCATATTTGTAACACCCTGGTTTTAGGGGCTATGCAGGTTGTGTGTAATTCGAGTGTTAGTAGGTTTTTGGGAGTGCTTGGATGAGTTTTAGGGGTTTTAGAAATGTTTGGATGAAAGGGAAGACCTTAGAAAATTTTAGATTTTAGTGTAAAAGGGAATTAGGGCAAGTAGGCTTTAAAATAAATTGGTGGAATTTAGGACACAAGAAAGGAGTTGGCAAAGTGGCATGAAGGCGTTGCTTGGGGCTTGGGAAGGTGACGCCTAAGGGTCAAGGTTCTGATTGCTAAGGCAGCAATTTTGTTTTATCTTTGCGCTAATTAGGGACTCGCCAGTATGCTTATAAATAAATGTCAAGTTGGTGGACATGAAAGTCCAATTGGCGAGTGGCTCTTAGCGCTACTTAGTACTGGAGGGAAGGAGGTCATGTTTTGAGGCTTGCAGCAGACATTTTGGGCGTGTTTTCTTTTTATGCGGTTATAGAAATGGGCTAGGAAGGGTTAAGATTAAATGATGGGGTTTTGTCATAAAATCAAAGTGGCGAATGGCTCTGGGCGCTACTTGCTATGTTGGCTACCTCCAGTGTCCTGTTGAATCAGAAAGTGGTGGTTTTTCTTTATTTTGCAAGAATTTGGGTGAGTGGACGGCACATGGAGTCTTCATGGACAGGCTGGTTGTGTTTCAAATTCGGTGGAAGATAAGGATGAGTTTTATTTTTTATTTTGTATTTTAAGTTGAAGGAGTGATAAGGGTTTGTTATTTTATTATTTTAGATAAGTGTAGAATTATTTTAGAATTAGTAAATAGGTGATAATGGTTGCTATTAGATTATTTTATTATTTTGAATTGGGTGGTATTGAGTGAATTTAGGAAAGAATTTTGGGTTTGGTGGAAGTCATGGCCGAATGGGGGGGGCCTTGGAGTGCTTGGTCGGCGTTGGAGTCTTCTAGGGGGGGTGCCGAATGCTTTATATAGGAGAGCACCCTTTGGAAATTCTTTTCCTCTTTGAATCTCCAAACTGAAAGTGCACTCTCTCTTGTGCCAAATTTCTTCCACTATTCTCTTCCTATTACTTCCATTCTTCCAACCTTATTTCTTACTTTTCTTGACTAGGCCAAACCTTGAGCCTTTCTTTTTCTCTTTTATTTCACCAAAGCTTAAAGCCAAACCTTGTTCACCATTGAGTCTATTTTGTTCGTGATCGAGGCAAACTCCCCTTGAATCTCTGCAAAGCACGTAGGTGGTAAGTGTACTTTTGTGATCAATCGATTTATGTACCCTCCGTAGTAGCCAAAACCGAATGGTTGGCCTTAGTGTGGGTTGGCGAATGCTCTATAAACTCTAAGTGATGTGTTTTTCTATTGTAGCCAACGCAAGGGAGCATTTAGGGCTGTTGATTCGGTTACTCAAGGTAAGGGTTAGGTGCTATTCGCCAAAGGGGTCCTCTTTTCATGGATTTTGTTATAAACCATATTTGGCATTTGTGGTAACCGATTCTAACCTTGACCATTTAGGAGTTTTAGCGGTGATTAAGGAGCTTAGGGTTTTCAAGACTCACGGTAAGGATGAGTAGTTTATGATTATTCGCTTAAGATGTATTAACCAAGTTTTGATTAGATATCGTTATGGATGCGAATACCACAAGGTGAGCAAGGGAAAGTCCCCGTTCAAGTTTAAGAAGAGGTCGGTTCAACAGACGAGATTGGCCACGGGTGTGGGCGTATAACGGAAAACGAAAGGCGATAACAGTAGTCTCGCTAAACGATAGTGTCGGGATCGAGGATTAGAGCTTCAGTTATAAGGTGTGTGATTAACCCATCGATTTCGGGTATATGATATGTATGCGATAGGTGTATGTGTTAAATATGTGTTAATAAGTGCAAGTGACTATGTGAACCGGATACCCTTAAAGGGTATGTCGATAAACAGTTAGTATCAAAGCTGTTGAGATGTGGTTATTAATACGTGTATGTGAGTATGTCTACGAATATGAATGTATGCCCGAATATCATGTACACGCTTTATTCATTATGTCATTATATTATGTTACATGTGCATGGGTGGGTTTTTGAAAGAAGGTACGGTGTACTTGATGCGTGGTTGATGTCGACTTTGTGCTACATCGTGGATTGGCGCCGATCGAGGTCGCGTTGTGGATCTTTGCGATTTAGTTCGCGTGGTTACCTTGATTGATATCGGCTTTATGCCATATCGTGGCTTGATGGATTGCTGTGTGCCCCATCGTGGTTTGATGTTAGCTACGTGCTACATCGTGGATGGCATTGGTTGCCTTTTGGAGGAAAAGGAGAGGGTGACTCGATAGTCCCCGGTGTGTGGTAAATTTGGTTAAGGGGTGTGTAGCGGATGGACCTTAGGATTGGGTTGGGTTTCATATTGCATGGTTTTGTTATAAATTGATATGGAAATGGGCCAAGCCCAATATGGAATATGAATAGGTATGTTTTAAGAACATACGTGAAATGGGCCAAGCCCAAGAATCGTGGATTAATGAGAAAAGGGCCTAGCCCGAAGACTTGAATGTGGATTGAATGTGGGCCAAGCCCATTGTGGTAATATCTAAATGATTATATATATGTTGCATTTGATAATTGGGTTGATTTGTGGCTAGCATGTGGGTGGATATCGTGGTTTAATTACACACCGAGTCCGTATGACTCACCCAATTATTTTTCCTAACATGTCGGTGACTCTTGAGATTGGACCGGATCGGAGAGGACACATGGTGGCCCATGCAGAGAAAGAGTTTAAATATTTTAACGCTTATTTATATTGAGTTTGGTTTAAATATTGGTTGTAATAAAAGGCCTCTTTATTTATTGTTGGGATCATTTTATTATCTTTTAACTAGGGTTTATATTATACTCAGATTTATTTCCTTCAAATGATTTAGAATATAATAAATTATAATAAAGTTTTAATTCACATATTTTATATCGGGCGTATAGTATTAAATAATTTTTAATGGAATTACTTCCCGAAAATAAACAAAAATTTTCAAGTTTTCCTAAAGACAAAGATTTTCAACCGTTTCTCCGCAGTGACATAACCAGATCCGGTCAAGGCTCGTGGGCCGGGTTTGGGGGTGTTACAATATTTAAGTTGGAAAACCTTTTGAGTTCACTTTATCTCAAGTTATAGTATGATACCCGATGGTATAGTTTAAAACATCGTCTTTGAAATTTTGAAAACGTTGTCTTTCCAAATTTTAGCACATTTCACTCAATTAGTTTGTTAAAGCATATTGAAAATCTACTTAAACATAACATATCAAAACATAATTTAAGAGGCCATTTACAAACCCAAATATAACAAAATAGAAATAAACCAGCTAGTGTACCAAATTTTATAAAAGAAGTCCGAGCAAATCTTTATTTCAGTATGGCATGAGCACCTCGAGTCCATCCCGGCTCCATGTCCGCGTCTATGTGTCACCTGAAATAGTCAAAGGAGAGAGTGAGTCGCAAGACTCAGTGTATAATTCCCTCTCCCGGTATAACATGCCAACACATATATCATAACAGAATAATGCAAATCATGCACCCGTTCCTAACCAACCATATCGCCTTTTCTACCCCGTGTGGTACCAAACCCTTTGGTGGTGCCAAACCACTGGTGACCCAAAGTCACGATATCCATACTGTGGTACCAAACCACTGGTGACCCGAAGTCACAAATAATCCAATGATGGGGCCAACCCATCGTGTGATACCAAATCACTAGCAGACGATCCCATATCTCAAAAGTGGGGCCAACCCACGGTGGTGTTAAACCACAGGGACGAGTCGCAATGAGGTGCCAAACCTCCGGTGTCCCAAAGACACAATGTGATACCAAATCACCTTGGTGACCGTAGTCACAAATCGATGATGGGGCCAACCCATCGTGTGATACCAAATCATGGCGTCAATCCCAGATAATCAAGCGTGGGGCCAACCCATCGTGGTACTAAGCCACGGGACGAGACGCCGAGGTGCCAAACCTCCGTGACCCAAAGTCACAAAATACGTGGTACCAAACCCTTTGGAGGTGCCAAACCTCGGTGTCCCAAAGACACAGTGTCCCAAAGACACGGATATCATATTCCCCTCCTCTCATATCACCCAATCATGTATCATACTAGATGCAAAATCGTGCAATCATGCTATCATGCTCACATGCTTAACATGGCATCTCAAAGTATTAAAAATCATGATATCATCATCATCACATAACTCATAGTGAAAGCGGTACTTACCCGAATCCATATCCATACCTCAATGGGTATCGCAATAATCAAACACACCTGTTTCATTTACACAACAAAGTTATCACATTATTAAGTTAAGATCGTGTGTTGGTTTACACACCGAATTAGCGAAGGTATTAATCCCTAAATCTGATTTATGTCCCTCGATCACTTCTACAACTCGAATCCTACAATCGGCCAACAAATGGATTAACCATCATACCATTCGCCACAAGCATTAAACCAAAAGGGTTTATCAAATAGTCCTTACCTTGCAAACGTTTGGCTTCCTACCAAACTCGAACCACAAAGGTTTCTCTTTTACAAACGGCCTCCACCTAAAAAGAAAATCCATTAATCCATTGAGACTTGCTTTAACGAGGCTAAAAGAATGGACTAACAAAATACTCCTCTTACCACCACTTAACAATCGGCTAAAAGAGTTGGAAGACTCCTCTTGATTATTTCCAAAGTCCAAAGACCCTATCTGAAAAGATTAAACAAGAAGTTAACACCTTTTAACCCATACCGATATCAGCCCTAACATACCAAGAATTGGTAAAATACCGAAGAAGAGAAATGGCCATTCGCCAACACTTACCCACTACCAAACGATTGGAAACCAGACCTAACAACCACCAATAATCGGCCTACCAACTACTAAGAGAGGAAAAGGATTTGGCCAATGTGTTTTGGAAAAAAAAAATGAAAGTAAAGAAAGATGAATGGAGGGGTCACCTTGGTTTTGAATGAAAAGAAACAAAGAAAAAAGGGTTTGGGGAGTGGAGTTTGGCTAGCACCCTTGATCAAGAAAAGAAGAGCTTTAGAGAAAAACAAAGAAGGAAAACAAGAAGGGTGGTAGTAAGGTCGACTAATAGGTTTTGACAAAGAAAGAAAATAAAGAAAAGATGAATGGATGAATATAGCTTTCGGTTTTGTGTGAAAGAAAAGAGAAAAGAATTTGAAAAGGGATACTAGGGTCGGCTTTGTTCAAGTACAAAAAAAAAGAATAGAAGAGAAATGCAAAAGAACTCTCTACCACCAAGTTTAGAGATGCAAAATAATTTTTGTCGAAAAGCTCCTTGAGCATTCGGCTCTAGTGAAAAAAAAGAAGAAGAAGAAGAAGTGTCTTGCAAATTTTGGTCGTTTTGACTAGGAGAAACTTGCTTACCCAAAAGAGCTTTGACCGAAGGGTAGGAAAAGGACACCAAAGCCAAAAGAAATTTCAAGCAAAGATGAGAGCACTTGGGTTCGGTTTCCAAAATGAAAAAAAAGAACAAAGAGATTCGGCTTAGGCTATTGCAAGTGACCGAAAATTACACATGCCAAAAGGCAATTTTGGCTCACTCCAATTACCAACCAGCCACACATCCCTTTCCCCAAACTCTCACCAATCCGCCAAATCTCCCCATTTACTCCCACACCACCAATTCAAATCCCATGACCAAGTCTCCTCCTACTTTCACTCTCCACCCCTCTTTGAATGTGAAGACTAAGTCCAAGCTAGAGTTCAAGTTGCCTTCTACCTCTTCCTCCATGCCGTCCAAAATGGGAGCCAAAGGGTGGGATTCTCATGACTTGAACACAAGACCTCCCCTTGTAGATGACGCCTCACACACTCTCCATGTGGCGCATGCTTGCCACTTTGCTAGCTCCTCATTTGTGCTTTAAATTCACTTAGTTTAAATATAAGCCCCATCTCCTTCACTCCTATCCCTAAAGCCCAAAAACTAAAATTTCACCACCTACCCAGGCTCACTCCTAGCCTACAGCTAAGTCCCGAAAACACCCAAACAACATCATAGCAAGCAATTAATCATGCCACCAATGCCAAAACAAAATAGCCCTTAACCCGGGATATTACATTTTGGGACCACGAATCCGAGTTCGAGAAACATTTTAATATTTTATTTTATGTTTATTATGTGTGAATTAAAAGGTGTGAAAGTTTCGTAGAAAAATTTTATTGTTTAAGTGCTCAATTTGATAAAAAGGACTTTATCGCATAAAGAGTAAAAGTGGCATGCTAAAGTGAAATGTACCTCTTTGATTGTGGCTTTTAAAGTGGATGTCCTAAAAGGACAATTAGCCCATTTCTTTAGATAGTGGACGGCATATATGAGAAATAAAAATAAAATTTTGTTTTATAATCATATGTTTTTATTTTAGGTAATGAATAAACAATATTACCTTTAATTTTAAGGCATAAAATAATGAAAGAAAGTGGGAAGAAAGAGAACATACCTTGTTCTTCTTCTCTTGGCCGAATGTGAAGGATGAAAAACTCTGTTTTTGGAGCTTGAATTTTGACAACTTGGGGCTTAAATTAGGGTATGTATTTTGCTTAGTATTTCATAATTTTTACATTTTTGGAATTGTTGCTTTGAATGCTATACAACCCATGTATCAATTTTTGAGATTATGGCACATTAAGATTCGGCTATGGTTGTATATTTATGGCATGTAATGTTTGATAGTAGATTATGAGTAATATGTGTTAAATCATCATTTTAGAATTAAAAGTTTTGGTGAAATTAAATGTTAGGGACTAATTTAAAAAAATATAAATTCTTAAAGGAAAAAAACATGAAATAAATGAAAATATAGACTTGCATCATCCCTATGAACATTCGGCCCTTGAGTGTTGTAGAGAAATTTTGTGTATTTTGTATTTTGTGCAATTTGGACTAAATTGTAAAAAGGTGAAACCCTAGGGGTAAAAAGGTAATTTTCCTATTTATGTGCTTAGGGACCAAATTGAGATGAAATGTACTTGAATGAGCTAAATTTTAATGTGTTTTAGATCAAGAGCAAAGAAAAACAGATTTTGATCGGGGAAAGACGAAGGTTTTGAATAGCCGATTTGCACGGTCTATCGACAACCGAGGTAAGTCCTAAACAAATATATGTCGAAAATTATTTATGTAACTTAATGGATGATGAAATTTAAATGTTTTGAGGATATATATATAAGATAGCGAATGTAGATAAATATTTTAGCAAGAAGTGTTGTAAAATTTTAATTGAATTGATAAGTTCATGTGATATGAATTAAATATGGTTTGTATAATTTCGTTAGCTTGTAATGTGAATGAGATGGAAGTAATATTGTATTTTGGGCTTGAGCCTAAGCGTGCCTTGTGCCTGTGATGTAATTCGGCTTTAATGCCTAGCGAGCTTCGTCTTGGTGATTTATATCGGACTTTAATGCCTAGCAGGCCTTGTGCCAGTGATTTATATCGGGCTTTAATGCCTAGCAAGCTTCGTGCCAGTGATGTAATTCGGGCTTTAATGCCTAGCAGGCTTTATGCCGGTGATATGCTATAAATGGAGATTCTGAGAATCAAACAAGGTGAGATATATATATAGTTATGTGCTAAAAGTTCGGGTAAGAATTTGTCTACTATATTAGTAAGGAAGAAAGTGAGTTAAGTTCTTTTGTTTTGAATCAAATTTCATGTGTAGAAATGGTCAATTGCTCAAGTTCTATATTATATAATGTTGAATCTATCATTGATGTGAATATACATAGCTTATATGTGAAGTTGATAAAGTATATGTTCAGAGTGACATAGTGATGAAAATCGATACAAATGTGACCCTAGTATTCGGCTAGTGTATTATATAAATAGAGAGAGAGAGAGAGAGAAAAATTTATGTACAATATTATTAGTTTGAAAATTTAAGTGTTTACTTGTATGTTCATTGTAAGTATATGTGCTTAAGACTTACTAAGCCAGTGAGCTTACTCTGTTTATGTTTGTGTTCTATTTTATAGATCGATAATTCAACTACGGGCTCAGGGGATCATCATGATAGTCGACCACACTATCACTCTCTTTGGTATAGTTATGTTTTGTAAACTTTTGAATCAAAGGCATGTATAGGCTTTATTTTGATAAATAATGAATGATGTCGGTTTGTAAATATAAATATGGCCTTGCCAATAAGGCTGTTGCTTTTGGTTAAGTTTAGGTTTCATATTTGATATGGTAGCTTGCATTAAAATACCATTAGATATGTGATTTTGGTCATGCTTTAAATCATACACGAAAAATGATCATATGATATATATATATATATATGGTGTATTATTGGGATATGCACTTAGGTATAAAGGAGTAAATGTGAATGTACAAAGATACCATGCGAAAATAGCTATCTTATTTTGTTTTAGTGACTTGTTTATGCATTGTAAAATGTATATATATATTTATACTTGTAATGTCATTTGATAATGCTTAAATATGTATGGCTTTGTGGTAAGCATTTAGAGTAAAATTTTATACTTGATAAAGAGTACCTATGGTACGCATAAATGCATGTAAATTATGTTTGAATCAGGCATATCATATATTTAAGAATTGAATGAACATAGGTACCACTATTTGCATGTATTGTATGTTAAATGCATAAATAAAATACTAGGTTATGAGTTGATCTTGTTTGGAGTTTAGGTTTACATTTGAATGCTAACTATATTCGGTTATGTGAAATGAGTATTAAGGTATGATTATGTGGTTATAATTACATAAGTATATATATATGTATGTAGGTAATGGTCATTGCCGAATGGGATGAATGAAAATGTGAATTGATGAATCGGTTGATATTTATGTACATGTTATGTTATAATGCAAAATGGTTACATATACGAATGGTATGATCTTAAGCGATAAAGAAATGAGAAATTTATGAAATCCATAATGATGTATGCGTTAATAAAGAAAAAAAAAGAAAGGAGTAAACTGATTATTACTGTATGCTTATTTAGTCTTTGATGGTGAATGATTCAATGAGTAATGAGTCACTAGTTGTTAATTTTTTTATTTGTGAAGTATTACTAAATGTCTTGATATTCGACTAGGGATACTACTTTCTTTTCGATAGTATGATTTGGTATACTATATTTAAGTGGTAACATGTATAAAAGTGCATTTGATGGGTGTTGAGGTCGGGTAATACCTCGTAACCCTACTCCGGCGACGGAAATGGGTTATGGGTGTTATAGGGCTTATTGCCTAGCAGGCCTTGTGCTGGTGAATTTTATCGGGCTTATTGCCTAGCAGGCTAAATACCGGTGTTAAAGTTTCAAACCTCAAGTCTAGCAGGCCTAGTGCCAGTGTATATTTCAGGCTTGATGCCTAGCAGGCTTAATGCCGGTGATGTATTATAAATGGAGAAATCATCAATCATTTACAAGGTGGAATGTAATTACTGCAATAAGCTAAATGCTCGGGTAAGTATAAGTTTTCATGGTTGCAAAGAATAAGGTAAGTTATTATATCACCTTTCCAATTAAGTGAGATGTGATATAGTTGAAGCTTCGGTAAGATTTTAATATGTGAAATTGATCTTACCATTGATGGGTATAATATATATATATATATATAATGGAATTTAAGCTTGGATATGCTTTTGGAGAATCGGCCATATGTGAAATTGCTAAATGTGAAAGAGGTTGGATAAGTTTGCATATGTGTATAATGATTACATGTGGTTGATATGTATTTTACATTTATTTGATTTTGAATATGCGTATACATATTATATTTAGGTGTTTCGATGAGTTTGCATACTTATGGTAAGAAAATGATAATTGTTATAGCAAGTATGGTAATAAAATTCGGCCATAGTGAACTTTTGGGTTAAATTATTTGTATTTAATGCCATAAACAAATTTCTTTATAATGCTTGAATGTTTGAATGCTATGTTATAATTTCTTAAGACTTACTAAGCTAGTAAGCTTACTCTGTGTGTGTTCATTGTTCTGTTTTATAGATTTTGATCAAGCTACGAGCTCAGGGGATCGTCATCAAAGTCATCCACACTATTAACCTATCTTGATACTTTTGAGTTTGGATTTTTGAACCAAAGGCATGTATAGGCTAGACTACGTTTTGAACTATGAACTTGTTCTTGTATTTATAGCCATGTGAAAATGGCTTGACCATGATGCTAGTTTAGTATATATATATAATCGGTCATATTATAAGTTCATTTGGTAACTATGTTATGTGGCATGTGTATATAATACTTTGATTTTATTGCTTGATTAGGGAATAATGTGAATGGCTTATAATTAGCTCGTTTTTAGTAATCTTGATGCTTGGTATGACTTGGCTTTGAGTATGGCTATAAACTCACTTAGTGATAGGATATATGGAATATACATATAACTGATTTTGTATTGGCCGTTTTGATTCATTGTAAAGGCAATGTATGTATAGATATATATGATAGTATGATTTGCAAATTATGTACGGCTGGTGAATGCAAAAGTAATGAATAAGTTGTATAAATATTTGTGGCTCAATTATGCGCATGCAGGCTTATTAAAGTATGCATTGATTCGATTGAGTGTTTGGATCTATTTGAATTTGGTATGAGCTATGTACATGTAATTTCATATATGTGTCTTTGTATATTTGACCAAGTAAATACATGCTTATATGATGTTTATTGAGCTTGTATGTCAGGACATATGTTATCATGTATTGTACTGGTATATTCGGCCATATGTAATAAAATTTTAAACCATGTGTATTCAGCCTTATAAGTGAATTATTATAAGATTGTTTAATTATGACTGAAGTGATTGATTAAGTTATGTCATAACTAGTAATGCCCTATAACCCTATTCCGGCGATAGATACAGGTTAGGAGTGTTACAGACTCACTCTAATTTTTCTAAACAACTTGCAGGTAACTCATAGTTCTTTGGACTAGGCTGGAATAGACTCGAGGTGGTCGTGCGTGGGTTATTCTATTAAAAAGGGGATTTTGCTATTAATCTAATAATTGAATAATCGATAAGTGTTTTCAAATGTCACCTAACTGCAAGGCTTGGCTATTTAAATTTTATAACTTAAACGAACAACGGGTTTTCAACTGAACTATGAAATTTGAGATTTTTTTTTCTTTTATGTCTTAGAAATCATCTGAAGCTTGTGACACTTTCTAAACTCTTTTCTAGTAACATGCCAGATCCGGTCATAGTGTTTGGGCCGGGTTTGGGGTGTTACACTTATAATTAATTTTGGATCAAAATTAATTATAAAGTATATATAGTAATCATTATGGGACCATCCTTTGTTGGAAAAATAATTAGCCTTGCTCTTGATTCACTTGATACAGAAAATTGCCCCAACGGTTCAAGCCTTTCGAGGTGACTGCGGAGCCAATCTTTAAATTTTGTGCAAACTATCGAAAATAAACCAAATTTTTGAAAATTTGTTGTAAAAATAATTAAAATTCAATATGTTAATATTTTAGGTGAAAATAATTATTTTATAATTAAAATATGAATTTTGACAAAAATTACTACGAAACTGAATGAATTAGAGCTCAAAAGGTACTGAAAAGTCTATATATTTTTGTGTTTCCAGATCTCATCTTTGTATTGTTTAAAGTTAGCGATTTCTAGCTGAATTTAAATGTTTCGACTAATTTGGAAAAAACTATAGAGAAATTTTTTCGCTAGATCATTCCATGTGGTGATGGAACCCAGTTCTACTGAGTCTAGCCAATCAGCCACATTATTGTATAAGGAGAACTGTAATAACCGAAGACAGACGGCATCATCAGATACACCTTTTTACTTGAAGGTGTCACAGACTTGTAGAAGCTACTTCAAATGATGGTTAGGATCTTCCACCATATTTCCCTTAAATTGCATTGTATTTTGAATCATTTGAATAGTGGCTGCTTTTACCTTTAAATTATTGCAATTAATTGTCGGTTGTTATATGCTTCCTCACACCGCGTCTAGTGTAGGTAGGGCATACTCGTGCAACGTTCACTGATCCATTGGGACTTCTTCTCAATTATTTCCTTGTCACTCTTTTGGATATTCAAATAACAAATTTTCTCGGGGTAATTTAATTATCACGGGTGGATCGGTGTTCATCGCTTGACGATTGTGTCTAAGTAATTGCTTTAGATTTGGATGTGGTTCGATTGAGGTGTTGAAGCTTTGGGTCATAAAAGACCTAAAAAGAAAATAAAAATAAAAAAAAACAAAAAATAAGTATTGTATTTATAGGTTTAACCTATCCTACTTAATTTATTATTCAATATTTATTGTTGAAACCTCCCCGACAACGATGCCAACTGTAATGCCCCAAAAATCCTTTATAATTATTCTCGTATGTTCGTGACACAACTATTTGTCTGCTTCAGTGGTTAAGTGTTCTGGGAGTGTCTGAGAAGTCTTGGGTTCAAGCATTAGCTTGCGAAAATTTTTTGTTTTCAATTGAATAAAACTCTATCTTTAGCCAGTAGCCTTATAAATAAATGTTAGTAAAATATGTTAGAATGGGCCTACTGGTCTGGTAGTAGAGTGGCAAAGTGCTGGTGGTCTTGAGTTTGACTCTTGATGTGATCCAAGGAATGTTTTATTTTGTTGCTAGTGTCGTGTGGGTGTTTCAGTCTAACTGAACTACTGAAGAGTTGGAGTGGAATTTGAATTAGGTGGTTAAGGGAGGGGTGGATGATTTTTGGGGACTGGATTGAGTGATTTGGGGAGAAAAATAAGTATAGAAGAGTTTGAAGGTAACCAAAATAAGTGGTGGGAAATTCAACTACTTAACTCATTCTCTCAGTTTTGCTTTTTTTCTGGTTTCGGTCTTTCTCGACCGATTTCTGCATTTTTTCCCCAAGTGTTGTCGTTTCTCTCCTCTCACTCTCCTAAATTTGGTGCTTTGGCACAGTTTCTTTCCAATTTTGCTACCGTATGCAACTTTTTTGCTCTTTTAGTCGATTTCGGCTTTATGTTCTCCCTTTCTACGCTTTTTTTTATCTCTACTATTCTTTTCTCCCTTTTCCCTAGTGCTGCCAAATTGGCCTTGTATCTTTCTCATCCTTGTGCATCCTTTTCGATCGTTCAAGACAATGAGTGTGTTCCTCCTTTACTGGTTTTATGTCGGTAAGTAAGGGGTAGGTTATGATGATTTGGAGTAGTCGTTGCTTGGTGAAAAATCGTTTCTTTTTATTTATTGTGTCTTCATTAGTGATTACACTTTGTTTTCAGCAGCAAATCGTATGGATCGAGACCCTTCCCATACTTCTTCGTAAGCAAACCGAGTTAAGACGTTAGGGGTAAGTTCCGATCGCTCTTAAATTGAGTAAGTGGTTGGGTTGGTTTAGATCAGATATTAAGGTGATTAATGGGGAGTGTGTTGTTCAATTCTTTTTTAGGTATTACCGAGCTCGAAAGTGTTTTGCTACGAATCCATAACAGGTGTGTGTAAACACAACTCTGAAATTGGAATTTGACAAAAAGATAGAATAGGTGAATGTCGACGCTACACGAGCGTGCAGCCACCCATGTGGTAGGTCGTGTGACCGAACACGGGCGTGTGATGGACGAGGTTGGCCATGTCTGATTCATGGGCCGGGCAGAATTATGCCGTGTGGGCCCCATACAAGTGAACCACACGGGTACGTATGATTATTGGGCCAGGTCGTATGATCCACACGGCTAAGGCCATTTTAGGTCGTGAGGGCCACATGGACATGTGGGCCCACATGGGCATGCAACATTGGCCTGTGGGCCTATTTTCACTGTTTGATTGCTAAGGTTGCACGGGTCGCCCGAGTCGACTGTGAACCTACTGTAAGGTTGGTAAGCTTACCTAGACCCCTAATTGACTTAAATGACTGTATGGCTGATATGTTTAAGCATGATGATGTTCCACTAATTTGATGTTGTATGCCTTGATTCCATGCATGATATTATGTTATAGCATGTCATATTTGTGTATTGCATTGCATTGGGTTGGGGGCTTATTATGAACGGAGGAAGTTGACTGAAAGGCCTCGAGCCTAATTTACTGGCAGCTCAGCTACAAACTACTATCTAGTGCCACATTCTGTACTTTTTAGAGTGTAGGGATGGGTGGGTTGATTATATCCCCACATGGAGTGTAGGGTTGGACGGAGATGGAGTCTAGAGGCTGGTTGGGTAGGACTTGTATATTGTATAATCTGTTACTGTATTGGGCCCAGGCCCAAACACATGAGTGCTTCTGTACTGAGATGGGCTAAAGGTCAAACTGATATTGTCACTGATACTGAAAAGGGCTTAGGCCCAGACTGTGATTGCATTCTGCTTTTTTATATATGGGATTACACACTGAGATTTCGTAAGCTCACCCATCTGCTTTATCTATACAGTAATCCCCAAACATAGGCGGATCGGTGCAAGCAGAGGGCTCAATGGTGGCCACACGACTCATTTTGTAACACCCCAAACCTGGTCAAAACACTACAAGCTGAATTTGGCGTGCCACGGAAAGAAAATGTTTTGAAACCGATTTGTCAACTTGTTTAAAGAGAATTCGTTGTAACGTTTTAAAGAATACTTCGTTGGATCTTGTGTTGTTTAAAACATGTTGAAACTTGTTTCAAAAAAAACATAGTTGCCTTATAGTTACTCCGTACTTATTACGTAATCATTGTATATTTCAGAAAATGAGTATTTGCTTAAAGTTTTGAAAACACCCGATTTATAGTTTAACCAGCATGCTTAATAGAACCTTTAGGAAATAACTAAATAAAATGTCCCAAAATAACACTTAAGCAGCCTTATTACAGAACTGAAAACCCAAATTAAATAAAATAACTAAGTCCATATGGAAAACATTGAAATAAAACGAATGCTGAGCATGGCCACCTCGAGTCCATTCCGGCTCCATATCCATGATCTATGGTTTATCTGCAAAATATAACGGAAGGGGTGAGTCACCTAGACTCAGTACGTAAATCCCCATCCCAAAAGAAGTTATGCTCTTACACAGGTTCATATACAAATATGCATGTCATGCATCCCATCAACCTAGATATCCATCCGTGTCTCACAAATCTACCCCTTGTGGTACCAAACCACTGGTGGTGCCAAACCACTGGTAACCGAAGTTACAGAAATAAACATATGTGGTACCAAACCACTCGTGGTGCCAAACCACTGAGACATAGTCACAATATTACAGTATGTGCAGCCAACCCACTGTGTGGTACCTAACCACTGGTGACAGTCTGATAGATCATACTTCCCCCTCCAATCATCACCCATGTCACATGTTCGTGCTCACAATACAAGTATGATCATGCTTTAACATTTAAAATATTGTACAAAAAATGGCATGCACTTATAGATCACATTATAATTAACGCTACCAACCATAACAACTTATCAGGCATCCTCGTTTTTACCCACAAGGGTAACTTAGTAATCAGTGCCGTAACTTCGGCTTTTATCATCACATGACATTTAACATATTAAGTAAAGAAAGTGTGTAAGAGGTACACACCTGGTTCTCGTACTAACGTCTCACTGCTTCTATAGTATTATCACACGAGACTACCACTATTGGCCTACGATCTTTTTCTGACATCCGCCTACACCCCGATGGCCAATCTCGCACTCCTGATACTGATAGCTTCTTATATTTAGGCGTTGGGTTTACAGATCCAACCCCTCCTACTGCTTGACTGTTATTTGAGTCCATAATAATCTCTTGGTCACTAAACCAATTTAACGATGAGATCTAATAGGTAATCATAATGCTTAAATGAAACCCTTACCTAGTTATCGAATCTCGAAAGTCTTTAATCAAGCATCTGCACCCTACCTACATTCGGCCACCACCAAAGTATCAAACCAAACCGATAATCACAACCCATCTACTACCTTATGGCATTCAGCCAGTGACAAAGGAACAAGAAAGTGGCCATTCGGCCGAACCCACACCACATACCTTCAGCTTCGTTCACAAATCAGCACCACAGATCACAGCAAGACAAGATTCGTCTCCTAAGAGCAGAGAGTGAAACTGATAGGGCCATAGAAAAAATGATTTGAGTTAGGAACTTAATGAAAAAGAGAGAAATTATAGAGAAGAAAACCCTAAAAAAACTCACCAATCCCTTGAAGACTATTCAGCTTTGGTGCACCTTCGGGAAAAAGAAATCAACTTCAAGATTCAGCTATGGGAGATGGGAATATGAGCAAGAAGAATTCGGCTTTTAGAAAGATTTTATAGAGGTGAAGAAAACTAGGGAGTTTCGGTTTTGATAAAAAGCAGAGGCACCCAAAAGAGAAAGAATTTTGACTTTTTCAGAGAATAGGTGAGAAAAAAAGAACAAAAATGAAAGAAAAGATGATCACTTGCTACTAATTTTGGCAACACACACACTCTCAGAGTTTGAGTCTTGGCCAACTCTCCCTTCTACTGATAGCTTTTATCCACCCTTATCAGCTTCATCTTTATCTTTCCCTTAGATGAGACCTTCCTAAAACCAACTCTTCCCTTCCTTATTATCAGCTTTTTATTAACAAAAAACAAAAATAAAAGAATTTAAACTCCCAAATTATAGCACATGTGCCGTCCCTTCTCCCTCCCCTTGAGTGCCAAATTTTTTCCCCAAAGCACTTGGGCCCAAATGGCAACTCTTGGCCCAACTCCTCCTTAGTGCCGCCACCTACATGCCCTTACAACATCACTAAATTTTTGGGCCAAGGCCAACTTGCTCTTGAACATGGATACCTCACTTAAATTATGTCCTGTAGCTCTTTATTAGAAAAGTTAACCTGTGTTTAAGCCCAAACCGAGCCCAATACACACTTCCAAAGCTCTAGCTAACCCTGACACTCAAAGTGCACTGACCCACCTAATCAAGATTTTACAGTTCTACCCCCTTAAAATAAATTCGACCTCGAAATTTACCTGGTCAGAAGTGTTGAGGGTATTGCTACCGCATGACATCCTCCGACTCCCATGTCGCTTCTTCTGATCCATGGTTCTGCCATAATACCTTTACCAAGGGACTGATTTCCTACGCAAAACTTTCACATCCCGAACTAGGATCTGCACTGGTTCCTCCTCAAAAGATAAGTCTGGGC
Source organism: Gossypium rotundifolium (assembly GCA_025506655.1). Classification (NCBI taxonomy): domain Eukaryota; kingdom Viridiplantae; phylum Streptophyta; class Magnoliopsida; order Malvales; family Malvaceae; genus Gossypium; species Gossypium rotundifolium. Next base: position 81,730,446 of record CP106724.1, on the reverse strand, counting down.
TCACCTCAATTTCCCCTATCGGCACAACATGAGATGGATCTGAGCGATGGCGTCTAACCTGGAAATTTGAAACACATTATGGATTTGACTCAACTCTGGTGGCAACTCGAGCTGGTAAGCAACTGGTCCCACTCGCTTCGACACCTGATAAGGCCCGATAAATCTAGGGCTTAACTTGCCTTTCCTACCAAACCTCAAAACCTTCTTCCACGACAACACCTTCAAGAAAACCCTGTCACCTTTTGCAAACTCTATATCCTTCCGTTTAAGATCAGCATAAGACTTATGCATATCCGGAGCTTCTTTCAAACGTGTTCGATTCACCTTCACCTTATCTTCTGTTTCAGCAACCAACTCCGGACCCAACAACTGCCGTTCTCCCAACTCCGTCCAACATGTAGGGGTACAAAACTTCCATCCATATAACGCTTCATATGGTACCATTTGAATACTTGCCTGATAACTATTGTTGTACACGAATTTAGCCAACAGTAAAAATTCTTCCCAACTGCCTTTGAAATCCAAAACACAGCCCCATAGTAGGTCTTCCAAAACTTGAGTCACCCTCTTCGATTGTTCATCTGACTGGGGATGAAATGACGTACTATAATCCAACCTTGTACCCAATGCCTGGTGCAAAGCCTTCCAGAACCTTGACGTAAATCTAGGGTCCCTGCCTGAAATAATCGACACTGGTACCCCATACAACCTTACAATCTCTGCTATGTATAGTCTCGCTAACTTCTGAAGAGAATAATCCATACGTACAGGTATGAAATGAGCAGACTTCGTCAGACGATCCACAATTACCTAAACTGAATCCCTTTTAATGGGTGTGAGGGGTAGCCTACTAACAAAATCCATGTGATCCTTTCCCACTTCCACTGTGGAATCTTTATCGGTTGCAACAAACCCGACGATAACTGATGTTCAGTCTTGACTTGCTGACATGTTAGACACTTTCCCACAAATTCAGTTACCTCACGCTTTAGGCCCGACCACCAAAATTGCTCCCGCAAATCTCGGTACATCTTACTACCTCCCGGATGCATAGCATATGGACTACTATGTGCCTCCCGAAGAATTTTCTGTCTTAACTCCTCATCTTTAGGCATACACAGTTTTCCCTGAAAACACAACACTCCATCGCTGCTCAAGCTATACCCCACCAATCCACCATTCTGCACTAGCAAACATCATGCGCTCAAAACTTCATCCACCAAATGTTTCTCCTTAACCTGTTCTACCCATGTTGGCTTCACTTGTAATTTCGCTAACAGACTTTTGTCATCATACAGACTAAGGTGGGCAAACATGGCTCTTAATTCTGCCACCACCTTACGGCTCAAGGCGTCCGCTACCACATTAGCCTTTCCCGGGTGGTACTCAATCTAGCAGTCATAGTCCTTCAACAACTCGATCCACTTCCTCTGCCTTAAATTTAACTCCTTCTGCGTAAGAAGGTACTTCAAACTCTTGTGATCCGTATACACGACAGACTTCTCTCCATACAAATAATGTCTCCAAATTTTTAGGGCGAAAACCACTATAGCCAATTCCAGATCATGTGTCGGTTAGTTCACCCCCTTGCCTCTTATGTGGCATCACTTTGCCACTACACCACACACTCCACTTCGCGGTTCGGGGGCAAACCCGAAAGCTCTTTCGGAGAAACATTGATAAATTCTTTTACCGTTCGAACACTTCATATAGCCGATCCCTTAACTTCCAAGGCATTAACATAAACCACAAACGCCTCACAACCTTTCCTTACCATATTCTCCGCCTTTAGCACGGACACCACATTAGAGAGATAATTCCTTCTCTCACCTATCATCACCACTTCTTCACCCTCGACTTATTTTAGCACCATGCGCTTAGCTACACTGTCCAGTTCTGCCTGGTGCTTAACCAACCAATCTATTCCTAAGATTAAATTGAACTCCCCGAAGGGTAGTTCCATCAAATCAGCTTGAAACATTACCCCTTGAAGTTCTATGGGAACATCCTTATACAGTTTGTCTACTACCACAGAGTGTCCTAGAGGGCTTATTACTGACATCTTCCTAGCAGAAATCTCATAAGCTAAGTTTAACGTTCCCGCTATGCCACTAGCAACATAAGAGTGTGTTGAACCAACATCAATCAAAGCAGTATAAGGCAACCCAGAAATTAAAAACATACCAGTTATGACGTCTGGTGCGTCGCCCTCCTCTCGACGTTTCGCTCCATAGACCAACCCAGGCTGTCTTGCATTAGCACCCCCAGCACCTCAGCCAGGTGCTCCATGACCTCGACCATTATCATTACCACTCTTAGCTGTGCCTCAGCCCCTCTGTGGTTTGTGGCCATCTCTCCTGAACTGAGCATGTCCTTGACCCTCAGCATGTGCCCTAGCTGACTTCCATGGACAATCCCTTATCTGGTGCTCCATCGACCCACACTCAAAGCACCCTCTATTACCAGTCCAACACTCTATCGAATGAGACTTCCCACATCGAGCACACTGAGGTGGCCACTGAGCAAAAACTGGCTTTGTAGCTCGATCCGGTCCACCAAATCTAACCCTCTTCTGAGAACTCCCAGCAAACCCTGATGGCCCAAAATTTCTCTTATCCCTACCTCTGTCCTGATTTTGTTTCCTGGTTCGCTGCACCTCCTTAGCTATTTTGGCCTTTTCCACGAGAACGGTAAATTTCCTTTCTTGCTGTGGTGCAATCAGCACCCACAACTCCTCTCTTAGCCCGTCATCAAACCTAACACAGCGCTCATGCTCTGTAGCCACCATACCCCGAGCATACCTACTCAACCTTAAGAATTCTGCCTCATACTCGGGTACCGACTTACTCCTCTGAACCAAATTCAAGAACGCCCTACGTTGCGCATCACTATAACTAGCTCCCACATACTTCCTCTGATAGGCCACCTTAAAGAAATCCCAGGTGATATCATCGGCCACTGCACCATCCCTGACCGTGAGTCACCATTGATATAACTCATCCCGGAGAAGAGACACTATCCCATTCAACTTTTCCTCAACTGAGAACTCCAAATCATCCATTATTTGCTCTGTAGCCTCTAACTAGTACTCGACAGTGTTGGGAGCTACACCAGAAGCTCCCCTGAATACTTCTTCTCTGTTAGCCCAGAGTCGCTCAGCCATGGATTTTTGGGCTCCTAAACCCGCGCCTGCCCTGACAACTCTCTCCAAAACTCACAGTACTGCTTGAGATACTGTATCGTCACCACCATTTTGGTCTTGAAACTTTGTTTCAGCCACAGGTAAATTCGACATCACGTTTCTTGACCCATGGCCAGACCCTACTGGCCCTGTTACGGTTATCCTACCCCTACCACAGCCACGCGGTGGACGTCTACGACCTCTTGTACTCATTCTTCTCGTTCGTGCTTATCTGGTTAAGAATTTTATGAATTATTAACTCCGTTCACTATTTAATCATGAAAAATTTTATGAAAGATAGTTTTAAAAGTGATTCTTTCGAGTTCGAACCTATCTACAGTTTTAGTTCTAGGCTTATCACCTAATTCTGAATACCACATACATTTATCACACAACAACCTCCATGAACTTACATTCAACATGTAGGGGTATTTTCGTAATTTCACTATCTAGAGGAATTATCATAATTTTAACCTACATGGGTATTTTTGTAAATTTCCAAAATAAAGTTTTAGGTGATTTTTTAAAATACGAGTATTTTGGTAATTTTGCAACTCGAGGGTATTTCGATAATTCTGTAAGTCAGGGGTAATTTGGTAATTTTACAAACCAAGGGTACTTTGGCCATTTTTAAAATCCAGGGTAGTTATTACAAATCAAGGGGTAATTTGGTAATTTTACAACTAGGGCTTATAAGGTGGTTGGTCCCTTTCGGGTTTTAATTATAAGGTTTAGCCTGTGAACAAGTCCTCATGGTTAGAGTGAAATACCACGCACTGTAGGATTTAAGCGAAGAGGAGGTGAGTCACTAGGACTGCTTAAATACCAGGCTCTCCCTAAATCTAATCCTAGATATGCACATGCTTGTTCCCACACCCTAGCTCCGCGACTTACTCACGGGTTTGTTTGATTAAACTTAAGTCTTATGCAATTAAGGAGTTGTGTAAACTAGTCCTATGGTTCATTAGTACTATCATGCTTGTCTAGGTCTAAAACCCACGAAGCCCAACCTATAAACATCACATCAAAGGTGAGGGTACTTACCTGGGTGGATCGGTGCTGGAGATTCAGGTACCATGCTTTCTGGGATATTCATCTCCCTAAAAATCATTTTACAAACTCTTAAAACACATTTTGGGCCTTAAACCCCTAACCAAGCTTTTGAACCGGGCTCTGATACCAAAATATAACACCTCAAACCCGGTCAAAACACTACAACTGAATCTGGCATGCCACAGGAAAGAAAACGTTTTGAAAACTAATTTCTCGACTTATTTAAAGAGAATTATGTTGTAACATTTTAAAGAATACATTGTTGGATCTTGTGATGTTTAAAACATGTTGAAACTTGTTTTAGAAAAACTTAGTTGCCTTATAGTTACTCCGTACTTATTGCTTAATCATTGTATATTTCAGAAAATGAGTATTTGTTTAAAGTTTTGAAAACACCCGATTCATAGTTTAACCAACATGCTTAATAGAACCTTTAGGAAACAACTAAATAAAATGTCCCCAAATAACACTTAAGCGGCCTTATTGCAGAACTGAAAACCCAAATTAGAAAAATAACTAAGTCCATATAGAAAACATTGAAATAAAATGAATGCTGAACATGGCCACCTCGAGTCCATACCGGCTCCATATCCACGATCTATTGTTTATCTGCAAAGTATAACGGAAGGGGTGAGTCAGCTAGACTCAGTGTGTAAATCCCCATCCCAAAAGAAGTTATGCTCTTACACAAGTTCATATACAAATATGCATGTGATGCATCCCATCAACCTAGATATCCATCCGTGTCTCCCAAATCTACCCCTTGTGGTACCAAACCACTGGTGGTGCCAAACCACTGGTAACCGGGTTACTGTAGTAAACATATGTGGTACCAAACCACCGGTGGTGCCAAACCAACGAGACATAGTCACAATATTATAGTATGTGGGGCCAACCCACTGTGTGGTACCTAACCACTGGTGACAGTCTGATAGATCATACGTCCCCCTCTACTCATCACCCATATCACATGTTTGTGCTCACAATACAAGTATGATCATGCTTTAACATGTACAATATTGTATAAAGAGTGGCATGCATTTATAGAACACATTATAATTAACGCTAGCAACCATAACAACTTACCAGGCATCCTCGTTTTTACCCATAAGGGTAACTTAGTAATCACTGTCGTCACTTCGGCTTTTATCATCACATGACATTTAACATATTACGTAAATAAAGTGTGTATGGGTTACACACCTGGTTCTTGTACTAACGTTCTCACTGCTTCTACGCTATTATCACACGAGACTACCACTATTGGCCTACGATCTTTTTCTGACGTCGGTCCACACCCCAATGGCCAATCCCGCACTCCTGATACTGATCACTTCTTGTATTTAGGCATTGGGTTTACAGATCCAACCCCTCATACTGCTTGACTATTATTTGAGTCCATAATAATCCCTTGGTCACTAAACCAATTAAACGATGAGATCTAATAGGTAATCATAATGCTTACAATGAAACCCTTACCTAGTTATTGAATCCCGACAGTCTTTAAGAAAGTGTCTCCACCCTACCTACATTCGGCCACCACCAAAGTATCAAACCAAACTAATAATCACAACCCATTTAGTACCTTATGGCATTCAGCCAACGACAAAGGAACAAGAAAGTGACCATTCGACCGAACCCACACCACCTACCTTCAGCTTCCTTCACAAATCGGCATCATAGATCATAATAAGACAAGATTTGGCTCCTAAGAGCAGAGAGTGAAACCGATAGGGCCATAGAAAAAAATGATTCGAGTTAGGAACTTAATGAAAAAAAGAGAAATCATAGAGAAGAAAACCCTAAAAAAAACTCACCAATCCCTTGAAGATTATTCGGCTATGATGCACTTCTAGGAAAAAGAAATCAACTTCATGATTTGGCTATGGGAGATGGGAATATGAGCAAGAAAAATTCAGCTTTTAGAAAGATTTTGAAGAGGAGAAGAAAACTAGGGAGTTTGGGTTTTGACAAAAAGCAGAGGCACCCAAAAGAGAAAAGAATTTTCGCTTTTTCAGAGAATAGGTGAGAAAGAAAGAACAAAAATGAAAGAAAAGATGATCACTTGCTACTAATTTCGGCAACACACGCACACTCTCAGAGTTGGAGTTTCGGTCAACTCTCCCTTCTCCTGATAGCTTTTATCCACCCTTATCAGCTTCATCTTTATCTTTCCCTTAGATGAGACCTCCCTAAAACCAACTCTTCCCTTCCTTATTATCAGCATTTTTATTAACAAAAAACAAAAATAAAAGAATTTAAACTCCCAAATTATAGCACATGTGCCGTCCCTTCTCCCTCCCCCTTGGAGTGCCAAATTTTTGCCCCAAAACACTTAGGCCCAAATGGCAACTCTTCGCCCAACTCCCTCCTTAGTGCTACCACCTACATGCCCCTTACAGCATCACTAAATTTTGGGCCACAAGCCCAACTTGCTACTGAACATGGATACCTCACTTAAATTACATCCTATAGTTATTTATTAGAAAAGTTAACCTAGGTTTAATCCCAAACCTGAGCCCAATACACACTTCCAAAGCTCTAGCTAACCCTGACAATCAAAGTGCACAGACCCACCTAAACAGGATGTTACACATTTCATTATATTTTATTAATTAATTATAATTTTGATTTTATTTTGGTATACTTATTATAATAAGGGCCTCTTTGGATTTTTGTAGATTATTTAGGATTTTTATTTTTTTGATTTATAACTGCTAGTAGTAGGAACTATTTAGTTTTCAAAAATCAAACCTGTTTAACAAATTGCACACGAATACACAAACTATTTTTTAAAGCTTTCGCAATAAGTGACGTTTTGAAATTTAATAACGTTCTGAAAGTAAAAAAACTTTTTGATAATGATTCACATTTTGGAAATGAACGACACATGTTAGAATCAATGAAAGGTAATATAAAGAGGACTAATAGAAAAGAGGGTTTTTCTTTGATAACAACTTGTTTTATAACAAACACTTCAATGTGAAATCGCCAGATTCGGCCATAACGTCCAAACTGAGTTTGGGGTGTCACATTTAGTGGTATCAAAGTTAGGTTACAAAACTCGACTATGGATTTGGGTTCTTAGGACATAATTTTTGAGAACTGTAAGTCCTCTGAACTGATATCTGTTTAAAAAACTGAAAATGCTATAGATAGTATATACTAAGACTACTTTAGATATACTTTATTGAAAACACTCAGGTAGTGTATACTGATATTGTAGTAAAATTGATAAACACTGATAGACACTGCATTGTACGAAAACAAATGTTACACTTCTGATACTGTTGTCATAAAATATCCGTTAATAAATATTGGAACTATAAACTGATGCATGAAACTGTTAATACAGATAAACACAATTAGAAAATGAGCACCTGGGGCACTCGGGGATGGGGTACAATAGGCCGTGGCAAAGGCCGTAGGGGTGCTTGAGCTGGGTCTTCATCTTTTGGAAACTTGCCTAATTTGGATACAAGTGAGATGTCGGCTTCACCTGTGACCGAGACTAGGTCTCATAATCGAGCGGCTGGGGACGACGCACTGTCCTAGGTCATGTTAAGAATCTTGGAGAGGGTCGCTGGGCCCAATACTGGAGTTGGAGGCTGAGGGTCAGTTACGAAATGACTCCGGTCTAATGAAGGTGAGATTTTTAGGGGTATTGCTAGAGTTGCCCCTAACGTACGAGTAATGGATCAAGGCCGCAAAAGGAATATGGACGATTTGGACTAGACTCGAGTAGAAACTAAAGGGTGCAATGTCATTGCTAAGAGATGAGGCTTACCAGTGGTGGCTTATGGTTAAGGAGGCACTCACCGACCGATTGACCTGAGAGTTCTTTAAGACCGCCTTTCGGGTTCTAGTGATGTGGATGCCCGTAGGAGAGAGGTCCTTAATCTGACCTAGGGAGATAGATCAGTGGCTGAGTATGAGGCTGAATTTTTTTTACTAAGCCGTGGTATGGTAGCGACTGAGTATGAGAGATGTGTTGGCTTCGAGGATGGCCTCAAAGATAATCTAAGGGTACTAATAGCTCCACAGAGGGAGTGAGACTTTGTTGCACTGGTCGATAAAGTGAAGATCACAGAGGAAGTGAAGTGCACTGAGTGCCAAAATCAAGAGAGAGGTAGGAGCAAGAGGGATTCAGAGCCCTCAAGTTCCATTCAAAGGCCTAGGAAAAAGGCCAGAGTTTATGGGCCGATTAGGATAGCCGCCATGTATTGATTGTGGTAGACGCCATCTGGGCGAGTACTGGAAAAGAACTGGGGCATGCTTGAGGTGCAGTTCTTTGGAGCACCGTATTAGGGATTGTCCGTGGAGGGTCGATTAGATGCAAGCTCTGGGTAATAATACTACACAACCACCGAGGGTTGTTCAGCAGCTAGTAAGAGGCCGTGGTCAGGCCAGAGGTGGTAATGGTTTAGGCCATGGTCAGAGAGCACTGGGTAGGGGTTCTGGTCATACTGAGGCGAGGTAGCCGGCTCTAGTTTATGCTGCTAGTCACTAAGAGGATAGAGATGCTTCAGACGTCATTACAGGTATGTTCTTTATTTATAATGTACCCTATACTGCACTAATAGATATAGGATCCACCCTATTCAGGTGACGACACAGCTAAAGCTTAAGAGAGATGTGTTGTTCGAAATAGATATTGTGGGTTTGGTCAATAAATTGAAAATAGTCAAACAGATATGACGATAATTAGTTCACGCATCAAGAAGTGCAATTGCTGTTGTTAATTACTTTAAATCTGCCCATCTTATTCGGACAAAAAGGACCTGTAATAATGTTGCCGATTTAATTAGCTCTAAGGCTTGTAATGAGAAAAATACGTGGTTTTTTATATGGATTATCCGTTTGAAATCCATAAAGATGTAATTAGTGATGTTACGTAATACATTTCGTTTGGACCCTTTGTGGTCTTTTTTTTGTTTAAAAAAAGATATAGGATCCACCCACTCCTATATAGCTGTACCATATCTAAAAACTTAGGTATATTGGTTGAGAGCACTACGAGTGAGGTCACTGTACTGAGTCTGTTGGGGAGTCAATAAAGGTTAACAAACTATTTAGAGATGTTTCTCTAAAGGGTCAAGGATCTATCTTTTTGGTTGATCTGATGGAACTGCATTTTAGAGAATTTGATATGATACTGGGAATGGACTGGTTAGTCAAACACCGAGTGAGCTTAGATTGTGCGATAAAAAGGGTTGTACTGAGAACTAAGGAGGACAGCGAGATAGTCGTAATTGGGGAGCGTCAGAACTACTTATTGAATGTGACTTCTGCACAGGGGGCGAAAAAGTTGGTTCGTAAGAGATGTGAGGCGTATCTGGCCTATATTAGTGTTTCAGATTCTGAGGATTCTTGGGTTAAGGATATCAGGACGGTTAAGGACTTTCCAGACGTTTTTCCTAAAGAGCTACCTAGGTTACATCCGAATCGTGAAGTAGAATTTGGGATTGAGATCTTTCCTGGTACAACTCTGGTGTCCATTGCCCCTTATAGAATGGCACCAAAAGAGCTTGTGGAGCTTAAGGCTCAGATTCAAGAGCTATTGGATCGTGGGTTCATCCGCCCTAGTGTGTCTCCGTGGGGGGCACCAATACTGTTTGTGAAAAAGAAGGATGGATCCATGCGTTTGTGTATCGACTACCAGCAACTAAATAAGTTAAAAATAAAAAATAAATACCCTCTACCGAGGATAGATGATCTGTTTGATTAGTTTTGATGAGCTTTAGTGTTCTCTAAAATTGATCTCCGATTAGGGTATCACCAGTTGAGAGTTAAGGAAGCTGAAGTGCATAAGACAACATTTAGGACTTGCTATGGTCAATATGAGTTCCTAGTGATGCCATTTGGACTGACGAATGCTCCAGCAGCTTTTATCGATCTGATGAACCAAGTGTTCCAGCCCTCTCTGAATCGGTTCGTGGTCGTATTTATTTATGATATACTAGTGCATTCGAAGATTAAGGATGAGTGTGATGAACACCTCAGAGTGGTTCTACAGATTCTACGAGGGAAACAATTGTGTGCCAAGTTCAGTAAGAGTGAGTTCTGGTTACGTGAAGTAATATTTCTAGGACATGTGGTTTCTACTAAGGGGATTAGAGTGGATCCTCGAATGATTGAGGCTATCTTAGATTGGAAGCGACCTAAGACCAGATCTCGAGATCCGTAATTTTACGGGACCGATAGGATATTATCGACGTTTCTTAGAGGAGTTTTCACCGATCACCGCACTTGACTAAGCTACTACGAGACCGATTCACAACAAGAGAGATTTGAGAAGCTCAAGACTGTACTGACTGAGGCCCCTGTTCTGATATAGCAAGAGTATGGAAAGGAGTTTCCTGTTTACAATGATGCATCACATGTCAGTTTAGGATGTGTGTTGATGCAAGAGGGTAAGGTGGCAACGTACGCGTCTCGTCAGGTTAAGACTTATAAGGTGAATTATCTGACACATGACTTAGAGTTAGACGCTGTGGTATTTGCACTGAAAATTTGGAGGCATTATCTGTATTGTGAGAAGTGTATCATTTACACCTATCACAAGAGCCTCAAGTACCTCCTCAATCAGAAGGAGCTAAATCTTAGGCAGCGCAGATGGATTGAGTTGCTTAAGGATTATGACTGTACTATCGAATACCATCCTGGTAAGTCCAATGTGGTGGCTGATGTGCTGAGCCGTAGGGCTGTGACTGATCTGAGGGCAATGTTGACTCATCTCAATTTATTTGATGATGGTATTCTGTTAGTCGAACTTCAAGTTAAACCGACGTGGATAGAGTAGATTAAAGGTAAACAGTTGGAGGACGTGTCTTTGGGTCTTCGCTTTCGACAAATTGAGAGTGGGAATACTGTGGATTTTTGATTGAATACTAAAGGGGTACTCTATTTCCGTGGGAGAATTTGTGCACCAAATGATATCGAGTTGAGCAATCTATACTGCGAGAGGCGCATGGTAGCCCTTATGATATGCATCCTTGTACTAGCCTGGTTTAGACCCTAGCTGGAACAGTCGTTTTGGGACCACAAATTCGAGGCCAGAAAAATATTTTAATATTATTTTCTGTGTTTACAGTATGTGATTGAGCAAATGTGAAAATTTTATCGTTTGTGTGCCGAATTGTGGAAAAAGACTTAATCGCATAAAATGCAAAGGTTGTGTGCTGATTGTTAAAGTGCTTATGTGGCATTGATTTTTAAATGAAAAGTCCTTTTGTTGTAATTAGACCTTTGATAGTGGAGATGGACATAAATGACCATTAAATGAATGAATATATAATGTTTTAATTAAGGGTAAAATGGTAAATGGTAAATGGCATATTAATGTTATTATAATTAAAACGAAAGAAATTAAAGGCCATTTCACATCTTCCTTTGCCGAAAATCACAATAAAAAGAAAGAAAAAGACTAAGCTAGGGTTCAGCCGTTGTTGTCTTTGATTGAGGTATGTTTCAAGCTCGATTTTTTATGATTTTTACGTTTTCGTGAATGTTGCTTTGTGTTTTATCAAGCCCAAGTCTTAATTTTGGAATTTGATGATGATTTTGAAATATTCCATTGATGAATGTTTGAGCTTTATGATGGTTGATGATGAAATATGAAAGATATGTAAAAGATTAACATATTTTGTCTTTGGATTTTTTGATGAATTTGAGTGATTTAGGCTAAATTGAGAAAATGAAAAATTGAAGGGCTAAAATGTGAAATAAATGAAATATGTGGGCTTGTATGAATATGAGAAAAATTCGGCTAAGCATGAGCATAGTGAAATTATGTGTATTTTGTGATTTTATTAAATAAGGACTAAAATGTCAAAATGTGCAAATTTGAGGGCTAAAATGTAAAATGCCTTAACTATGTGTTGTGACTTGGTTTGGATGAAAATGTGATTGAATGATTTGAGTTTAATATCGTATAGATCAAGAAAAAAGAGATTCGGATCGAGATCGAGGCAAATATAAAGTGCTCGATTGATCGACTTGTCTTGTTATTTCTACGTCCGAGGTAAGTTCGTGTATAATACGAATTGTTGAATTTATGTTTACATATATTGCAATGAACAGAAATGTGGTTGTTAAGTTAGTGATGAGAATGTGGCACTAAGTGTACGAAATATAATTGATACAGTGATGAATGGCACTATGTGTACGAAATAAAGAAAGTATCGGTTATATTGATTGGCACTGTGTGTGCAATACCGAGTTAAATTCGGTTTAATGTAAAGGCACTAATGTGCGATGACATTTAATCTTCGGCTAAGAAATTGGCACTAAGTGTGTTAGTATATCAAATGATTAATGAAGATTGTTTGAATTGTTGTATTGAGCTTTGAGTAGCATAAGTGAATGATAAGTAAATGCTGGCACAGGTACGTATGGAACCTCTGTGGTTGATGATATCGTGTATGAATAAATGGATGACTATTTGTGTAACACCCTAAATTTGGGCCTAGTAGGATTGAGCCCATTAGGCCTTGGCCACGACAACATTTTAAAATTTTTTGGATTATGAGAACGACATTATTTCAAGTTGGACCTATTAGGAAGGTGATTTTAGAAGGATACGGGGCTTCTATGAAGTCCCGGATCAAACTTGGGCTTTAGGAAAATTTTGGTTTTAGGTTAATAAAACCTTGAGATTTAGTAAGTAGGCTTTAAGAGTAAAATGTGGAAAGAAATGACACAAGAGGAGCTTCTGGGTAGTGGCTAAGTTAATCCATATAATAGACAAGGAGGTGACGCCACAAGGAAGTAAGGCCTTGGGCTGGCATTTCATTTTGATTTATTTTTAAGTGAACTTGGACTTTGGCACATAGATTTATATTTAGTTGCGCATGACGTTAGATAAAAGGAAGTGAGTGGTCTAGTGGCAAGGCGTCATTAAGGGTGCAAGGGAACTTGTGTTTGAATCTCATGACAAGCAGGGGAGTATTTATTTTGCAGATCGGACGGCCAGAGTTCGAGTTGGATTTAAACTCTACTGACGGAGGGATCCCACATCGGAAAGATAGCAAGAGGGAAGGTGAGAAGTCGGCTATATATAGAGCTGTCTGTGAGGAGAGGAATCATACCTTGGTAGGTGTATGGGCATAGGAGCATCCGGAGTGCGATTAGCTTCGACTCCTATCGTGTGTATTCTCTACTCTAGGCAGAGAGAATGCAATTGTCGAAATGCTGGGTCACATGACGATGGTAGCCAACGAGCGCAGAAGCACGTGTGGGAGCTTCAATGCTATAGTTAAGGCCCACTTGAGTGTTCTTGTGCGTTTAGGCTGTTCTGGCCACGATGGGCCCAATGGGGCCAAGTGGCCCCAATGGGCTGATGGCCCATATGAATAAATTGTATCATTGTGTAGTAGATAGTGAACTAGTCTATGTAAATCTCATATCTGTGGCTAGATTTGGGCTAAATGGGCCACACGAACGTGTGGGTCCATTTGGGCCGAGAATGGGCCCTAGGCCCATTTGCATTATTATCTCTTTTAAAATATCCCAGTTTGTGAAATTATCGAAATACCCCTGGTTTGTAAAATTACCGAAATAGCCTTGGCTTACAAAATTACCAAAATATCCTTGGTTTACGAAATTAGCGAAATACCTTTAGTTTGTAAAATTACAAAAATATCCCTGGTTTGTGAAATTACCAAAATACCCCTAGTTTGCGAAATTATCGAAATACCCCTATTTTGCAAAATTACCGAAATACATCTGGTTTGCGAAATTATTGAAATACCCCTAGTTTGTAAAATTACTGAAATACCCTAGGTTTGCAAAATTACAAAAATACCCCTGGTTTGTAAAATTACCAAAACACCCATGGTTTGCAAAATTACTGAAATACCCTTGGTTTACAAAATTACCGAAATACCCTTGGTTTGTAAAATTACCGAAATACCCCTAGTTTGCAAAAATACTAGAATACCCCTGATTTGTAAAATTACCAAAGTGCCCTCGATGGGTAAAATGACCAATATGCCCCTAAAATGCAAAATGACAAAACGCCTCTACATGTTATATGGTTATTCTTGTATGCGGTTTATGATTATTATGGTATGTTTATTATTGTACGATCCATTCATGTGTTATTATGTTGCATGGGAATGAGATCATTAATATGGAAGAAGTGCTAATAGGATAGCATGGTAGCTTGACAACTGTGGATCCACCAAAGGTTTTTTAGCCACGAGAAACGTACCATCTTTGACCGATAAGTTAGTGCCGCAACCGATGCTACAAAAGGAGTGTACGGATGGGTGGGTCGATTAAATCCCCACAGGAGTGCATGGTTGGACAGGAGACGAAGTGTAGGGTTGGTATGAGCATTAATGAATTGCATATATGGATTTTAATATTGTGATGGGCTTAGGCCCAGATCTTTATGATATGTGACATATGATATGGGTTAAGGCCCAACCGAGGCTATTTTGGGCTCCCAATTGCCACCGTTATTGTAATGGGCTTCGGGCTGAATTATTGTGATACATATTTTTACTGATGAGGGTTGTACACACTGAGTTTTCTCAAACTCACCCCCTCTTTTTAATTTTTCCAAGTAACCCTCAGTAGGCAGTTCGACGTATTGGAGGACTCAGAGGTGGCCGCACTATGAGCAGTTTTGAATTTTAGTATTCTACTTTACTTTATTAAATTGATTTATCGGGTTGTAATAAGGACTCTCTTAAATTTTGGTATAGTTTGGGATTTTTAGTTTATTATGTTTTAAATCTGCTCAACATTGAATCGCGGTTTTCCAAAACAATATCTGTTTTCAAAACACTACATTTTTGCAACCAAGTTGTAAATATCATGTTTTATAAGCCAGTTGTTTTAAATTAAGCTTCCGCAACAAATAAGGCTCTGAAGGTAATGACTTCTTAATAAATGTCGATTAATAATACCAATCGTAAACTGGGACTTTAGTTTTTAAATATCAAGAGGGGTTTCAATGAAAACGTGATTTTAAAAAAAAAAACACATCAATGTGACACGCCAGATTTGGGCCAAACTTCTAGGTTGGGTTTAGGGTGTTACATTTAGTGGTATTAGAGCACAGTTACAAAACTCAGGCGGTGAAATGGGCTTTAGTTTCTATTTTAAATATGTTTACAAATGATTTTAAAGTGGTTTTGGAGGATTTTTGTGTGGCACACCGAGTCTCCATCGTCGGACCAAGTAAGTTCTCCTATCTATTTTAAACTGTTATACTGTAGGTAGATACTGGTACGTACTTTATCTGTAATGTTCTATTTACATAGGTTGCAATTAGGATCAGAGTGCGCAGCGAGAGCGTAGTGTGCTAGGTTAGGGTGTGCGACAGTTTCGTTAGTTGGAAATTTCGAGGACAAAATTTCTTTAAGAGGGTAGATTTGTAACACCCTAAATTTGGGCCTAGTAGGATTAGGCCCATTGGGCCTTGGCCATAGGAGCATTTTAAAATTTTTGGGATTATGAGAACGGCATTATTTCAAGTTGGACCTGTTAGGAAGGTGATTTTGGAAGGTTAGAGGGGCTTCTATGAAGTCCCGAGATCAAACTTGGGCTTTAGGAAAATTTTGATTTTAGGTGAGTAAAACCCTGAGAGTTAGTAAGTAGGCTTTAAGAGTAAAATGTGGGAAGAAATGACACAAGAGGAGCTTTTGGTGTAGTGGCTAAGTGATGCCACATAAGAGACAAGGAGGTGACGCCACAAGGAAGGAAGGGGTCCAAGCTTCAAGCCTTGGCGCTGGCATTTCATTTTGATTTATTTTTAAGTGAACTTGAACTTTGGCCCGTAGATTGATATTTAGTTGCACATGATGTTAGACACAAGGAAGTGAGTGGTCTAGTGGAAAGGCGTCATTAAGGGTGCAAGGGAGCCTGGGTTCAAATCTCATGACAAGCAGGGGAGTATTTATTTTGTGGATTGGACGGCTAGAGTTTGAGTTGGATTTAAACTCTACTGATGGAGGGATCCCACATCGAAAAGATAGTAAGAGGGAAGGTGAGAAGCTGGCTATATATAGAGCTATCTATGACGAGACGAAGCATACCTTGGTGGGCGTATGGGCATAGGAGCATTCGAAGTACGGATTAGCTTCAAACTCGTATCAGGTGTGTATTCTCTCTACTCTAGCTGTAGAGCGGCAAATGCCGAAATGCTGGTCACACGGCGATGGTAGCAACACGAGCTGCGAGCGCACGTGTGGGAGCTTCGACGCGATAGTTGAGGCCAGCTTGAGTGTTTTTGTGTGTTTAGGCTGCTTGGGCTCGTGGGCCCATATGAATAAATTGTATCATTGTGTAGTAGATTGTAAGCTGGTCTATGTGAATCTCATATCGTGGCTTGATTTGGGCTAAATGGGCCACACTAACGCAGGGTCCATTTGTTTAGAATGGCCCTAGGCCCATTCGCATCGTTATCTCTATTTAGAATATCTCAATTTGCAAAATTATCAAAGTACCCCTAGTTTGTAAAATTACTAAAATACCCCTGGTTTGTAAAATTTCTAAAATACCCTTATTTTCAAAATTATCGAAATACCCACGGTATCTGAAATTCTTGAAATAATTTTTAGTTTACAAAATTACCGAAATATCCCTAGTTTGTAAAATTATCAAAATACCCCTAGTTTGCAAAATTACCAAAGTACACTCGATGGGTAAAATGACCGATATGCCCCTAGAGTGCAAAATGACGAAAACGCCTCTGCATGTTATATGGTTATTCTTGTATGCGATTTAAGATTATTATGGTATGCTTATTGTTTATGATGCATTCATGTGTTATTATGTTGCATGGGAATAGGATTATTAATATAGAGGAAGTGCTAATAGGATCGCATGGTCGCGTGGACGATTGTGGATCCACAAGGCTTTTTAGCCACCGAAAGCGACCATGCTACAACCAAACAAGTTAGTGCAAGAATCGGTGCTACAAAAGGAGTGTATGGATGGGTGGGTCGATTAAATCCCCAGTGAGTGCAGTTGGATGAGAGACGAAGTGTGGTTGGTATGGGCATTAATGCATTGTATATATGGATTTTATTATTGAGATGGGCTTAGGCCCGTATATTTATGATATGTGACATATGATATGGGTTAAGGCCCAACCGAGGCTATTGTGGGCTAATGCCCAATTGCCACCGTTATTGTAATGGCTTCGGCTCGAATTGTTGTGATGCATGTTTTTACTAATGGCCGGTGTACACACTGAGTTTTCTCAAACTCACCCTCTTTTTAATTTTCGGGTACCCCCTCAAGAGGCGGTTCGACGTATTAGAGGACTCAGAGGTGGCAAAGACTATAAGCAGCTTTGAATTTTAGTATTCTACTTTACTTTATTAAATCGTTTTCATCGTGTTGTAATAAGGACTCTCTTAAATTTTGTTATAGTTTGGGATTTTAGTTTATTATGTTTTAAATCACTCAACATTGAATCGCGGTTTTCCAAAACAATATCTATTTTCAAACACTACGCTTTTTTGCAACCAAGTTGTAAATATCACGCTTTATAAGTCGATTATTTTAAATTAAGCTTCATAACGAACAAGGTTTTGAAGGTAATGACTTTTAATAAATGTCAATTAATAATAACAATCAAAAACTGGGACTTTAGTTTTAAAATATCAAGAGGGGTTTTCAATGAAAATGCGATTTTCAAAAAAACACCTCAATGTGACACGCTAGATTCAGGCCTATATTCTAGGCCGAGTTTGGGGTGTTACAATGTGAGTAATGACTAAGGATGAGAATGTATATTAATGTGACTCGAATCATGTGATAGTATATTTTGTATATTGAATTAGATATGTTGAGTTAAATGTATTATATGGCAGACTTACTAAGCTTCTAAGCTTACTGTGTGTATTGTTTCTCTATTTTACAGTGTCATTAAAGCTAGCTCAGATCCGGGGATCGTCAGTGACTCAATCACACTATCGGCTATCTATTTTGGTGCTTTTGGGCGTTGTATATTTGGTATATGGCATGTATAGGCTAGTGAATATGGTATGTTTTGAAGTGTATGGATCTTGCCATGTGATATGGCTTAATAGTTTAATGGTTTTGGTACATGTTTTTGGATAAGTGAAAAGAATGGTTATTATGTGTAGGTGTGTTTTATGTGAATGATCATTTTGGCTTAAATATTTAAGATGGAAATGGTATGATTCAGGCTTAGATTTGGGTAAAGATTGAATGATGAATGGATTATATGTATTGGACGTGAATTTTGATACTTTAAATTGGTAAATTTGAGTTGGAATTTGAATGTGAAATGAGTAGTGATGTTAAAAGGTTAAAAAAATGCATAATTGGTATGTTTTAAATGCATTTGAGGCATGATTTTGAATTGATTTGATGCTTGTAGGTGTGACCAAATTGTGGATGGAAAATTAGCCTTGCAAATGGCTTATTTTTGCCCATACGGTTGAGCATACGACGTGTGGCTCGACCGTGTCCCTTATGTTTTCAATTTGAAATAAGTCAGACTCGCACATGGGCTGGACACACAGGCGTGTGAGTAGCCGAGTGAAATAAGTTAATTTTGAACACGGGTGAAGCACACGGGCGTGCCCTCGGTTGTGTGGACAAGTGAGCATGTATGCCTTGTTTTGCCACGGCTTGGACACACAGGTGTGTCTAAGGTTGTGTGAGGCACACAGCCTACCCACACGGGCATGTAACTTCTATAGCTTTGAAAAATGTTAAGTATTTGGAAAATTTCGTATGAGCTCGGTTTAGTCTCGACCCTTTTTTAATGTGTGTTTAGGGTCTCATAGACTTTATTAAGGGACTTAGTGATATTGTTTGATTATGTTTAAATGATGTTTGAATAATGAAGGTTAATGTTATGATTTCATCGGTAATGCCTCTTAACCTATTCCGGTGACGGATACGGGTTAGGGGTGTTACAATCCGGGCGAAAATAAGATGTACTGAGACCTTTACGAGTTATATTGGCAGCCAGGTCTTAAGGGGTGGTTACAGTCTTTATGGGTAAATGCCGACATGTCAACAGGTTAAGGCTGAGCATCAGTTACTTTCGGGGTTGCTTCAGCTAGTTAATATTCCACTTTGGATGTGGGAGCGAGTGACTATGGACTTCGTTAATGGGTTACCCCTCACACCCACTAAGAAGGATTCAGTATGGGTCATCATGGATTGATTGACCAAGTCTGCCTACTTATTACCTGTAGTACCCTTACCCGTATCCAACGTCGGAATCGAATATGAGGATTACTGAACTTAACTTGCTTAAACAGACAACATCGGGCTATAAAATTTCATTTCAACTTAAAACTTCTCATTCATATTCCTAACATTCTTATTATGGGCCTATGAGGCCCTAAACACACATACGAAAAGGTCGAGAATAAATCAAAAACTTTTACGCACTTAGAAATTTTTTGCCTAAACATGGGCCACATGCCCATATGAAAAGGAACACTCCCGTGTGGGCAGGCCGTATGGTAATACATGCCTATGGTCCTAGCCTGTGTGGAATTTATTTTTCATTTTGAACCTACAGCGGTTTTCACATGGCTAGACACATGCTTGTGTCTATGGTCCGTGCTCCTCACACGGCCTAGAATGCCCGTGTCCTTAGCCCGTGTGACTCTCTATTTATGATGTCAGGAAACTCTTAAGGGCACACAGCCTAGGCACTTGCCCTTGTGTTGGCCCGTGTAATGAATCGAATTCTCAGAAATTGATATTGTGGATACACGGCTATCAACACACCCATGGGGATGATCGTGTGGACAATTAGAAGGCTATTTTCCAAGCCAATTGCCACCCTAAAACTTAAACACACATATACCAACACAAGTAGCATATAACATGGCAATAATACACTGTGAAGAACCACTAATCATCATTCATACACTTCACACTTTACTTCATCATTTGCATGAACTTTCACTTTATAAAATTCATCATCATTAAAATATGAAACTTGACAAATATTTGCCAATTACTAATGGCCATATACAAAATGAGTGTATAACATTAGTAGCCAACACTTTGGCTTTCAAATATGACATAACCCAAGATGACCAAGTTCCTATACATGCCATACTCAAAATAAATCAACTTTACTATACCAAAAGAAAAATTGTGTAACATCCTGAAATAGGGGCTATTAGGTTTGAATTATTTTGCATGTGTATGGCTTGATTGTGCATTAATTAAGGTGTTTTAAGATCTAGGTATAAGCCAAGGGTAGGCCCGAGCTGTAGGAAAAATTTTTGTTTTAAGTGTTAGTTAAAGGGAGCTAAGGGGAGCTAGGCCTTAAGGGAATTAATGTGGAGGTTAAGATACAATAATTCACTTGGCAAAGTGGCAAGGGAGGTGCCACTTAGGGTCTTGGAAAGTGACACCACAAGTAGTGTGAGGGGGACTTAGGTTCGAATCCCATGGATAGTCTTAAGGTGATTTTTTTTTTATGTTGGACTTGGATGGCATGTGATGGTCAAACTTTAATTAAGGTAAGGTTGGACTATTTTCTTTTATGGATAGTAAACTAAGAAAAAAGGTAAGTGTTAATTTAAGGAATGAAATCCTAAGTTTTGGTATGATAAGGGGACATAAGGCTTGAAATAAGGGATAAAATTTCTTAAACTTTGGGAAAGTAGAAGATTATAAGGCATGAATCAAGGGCTTTGTTTTGGAAATCATTTCATGGCCATTTTGACCATGAACCCGGTCTATTTTGGGGCTAGGGGTTGGTAGAATATTGAAAGGGAATAGGGATAGTTGATCAAATTCTTTAGCAAATTGACACCATTTTTTTCTCTCCAAAACCTCTCTTCCTAGCCGAATGTGTCTTGGGCTATTGGTAAAATTTTTCTTTGGTTTTGGCTATTATTCTTGACCAAATTGGTATTATTTTCTTTTCCCTCTCAAGCTCTTTTCCTCTTTGTGCCGGAATTACTACCATTAAAAGGAGCATTGTTTTTCTTCCATTTTATTCTTTTTCTTCCTTGGCCGAAACTTATAGTCATCATTCTCTCTTTCCCTCATCTTCTTCTTTTCTCTTCTTTTCTTTTCTTTTTACTTTGCTTAGGCCGAATCTCCCTTTGGATACCAAAGCTAAATTGCATCAAGTCTCAACCTTCTCTTTTTTTTTTTCACAATCCATCAAAAACCGAAAGCACAAGTAAGCCTTAGCCAATTTCTCCATCTCTTTCTTCTTCCAAAGTCAATCGCTCCTCTATAGTAGCCGAATATCTCTGTGGTTCCAAGGTAAGTAAAGTGTGATATTCGGCCAAAGGCCATTTTTTTTGTAAGCCATATGGGTTGAAGCCGATTCTAACATAGTTACGTAGGAGGGAGTTCATCAAATCACAAGGTACAAATCATTTAGGCTTTGGGTTTCGGGATTTAATCGACTGTGCCAAAAAAGGTGTGTAGTTATCGCACTGATCTCCTGTTGTTTGGATTTGTTGTTATGTATATATATATACGTATAAGATGTGTATGATAGCCAAAAATAATGGCTGAGATGGTGGCTACCCATAGTGGGTATTCGGTTAACCAGGTCAGTTTTATGATATTATTTTACCATGGTATATGTGTGGAATTGTGGTAAGCATGTGATGTATGCTCATTGGAATTTTACTATTATTTGGCCATGATACTGACATATGCATAGGGATTGGGATATGATTATATTATTGAAGGACAGGGTGTACATTTATGTACGTGGTTTAGTAATGGCAACGAGCCTCATGTGGATTGATGATTGACTCTGTGCCTCATCGTGGTTGGTATTAGCTTTGTTCCATATCGTGGTTGGTGATGGCTATATGCCTCATCGTGATTTGATGTTAGCTACAAGCTACATCATGGATTAGCGTTGACTGAGGTCACGTTGTGGATTATACTGTGATTTATTTCACGTGGACCAGTGGCTTGACCACTTGGTGGATGGCATTGCTTGCCAAATTGGTGTGTAGAGGTTTGAGGGTTGATTTAGTAATCCCGGTGTGTGGTGGTCGGATACGGGTGTGTAGAGGATCGACCCTAAGTGGGTTGGGTGCATTTTGCATTATTATTTGATATGTGGATTGGTGTGGTTTGGGCTAAGCCCATGTGTGGAAATCAGGACTAATTACACATTGAGTCGGTTTGACTCACCCTTTTTTTTACCAAACAATGCAGTGATACATGATTCTTGGGTAATTTGGAGCGGATACGAGGTGGCCATGCAGTAAGATGTTTTTCATTGTTTTATGCACTTTACATTTCAGTATTTTGAGTAAATATTTATTGTAATAAGGGCCACTTAAAGTATTTGGGGACTTCTATTGTGTCCGAGTTGGATTGACGATCGAGATGATATTTGGAATGTTTTATTTTAGAAAGCGATTTACATCATCAAAACTTATATTAAAGTTTTAATTCAAAAATTGTAACAACATAATTTTACCTAGAATTTTAAATATACAATGTTTTTATAAATGATGTAAAATTTTTATGTTTTCACCCTTATGACAAATTCTTTTCAAACTTTTTCCTCAAGAGTATTCTAGATTCTACAGTAGCGTTTGAAATTTGGGTTTGAGTGTTACAATTTGGTATCGAGCCCAGCTCAAAACTTCGGTTTTGAGGGTTTTTTAATAAAACATTTTTTAAAAAATGGGCTTTTCAAAACATAGACTTTCATGAACTATTTCAGTTTATTCGCATGGCACTGTATCTCCTACCAAGTCCACGTGTAAGTACCCCTAACCATCAAGTGATTGGTATGTGAAACTTTATGGGCATTATGGGATCGTAGATTAGTAGATTAGGAGTGTTGAACCCTAGGACTAGTTTACTCCAACACAAGATACATAAGACTTAAGTACAACCAAACAAACACGTGAGTAAGTCACCGAAGTTAGGTGTGGCAACAATTGTGCGCATGTCTAGGATTGGATTCGATAAGAGCTTGGTATTTAAGCAATCCTAGTGACTCACCTCCTCTTCACTCGAATCCTACCTGGTGTATAGCGGCGGTTCACCCTAACCAAGAGGACTTATTCACTGGCTAAACCTGATAATTAAAACCCGAAAGGGACCAGCTACACTGTTTTGTAAAAAAAAAATACCTCAGATTGAATACAAACCTTAGTTTTGTAAAAAATACACTATTTTGACTAAAATGTCCTGGTTTGGAAAATTTACTAAATTACCCCTGATTTACAAAACTACCAAAATAACCCCGATTTCAGGAATTTTTAAAAATACCTTTGATTTGGAAAATTTCTCAAAATAACCCGATATTTGTAAATTTTGGAATGTCTTTGATTTGTAAAGATTTTCAAATTAATCCTGATTTATTACTAAAATACCCCTGTAGGATGAGTTACGAAAATACCCCTGGGTTGGGAACGGATAAAATGCCTATAGTAGTGTAGTGGATGTTGTGGATGAATGAATGTGACTCTCTGAATTAGGGTAGTGAACTTGAGATGAAAACTTTGGTTGATCGAAAGAACTACTACTAAAAACTTCTTTACATAAAATTGTTCACGGATAATCAGTGGAACAAAAGACTAATGCATAAAATTTCTTAAATCGATTAAATCGCGAAGTAGACATGAGTTCTAGGGGACGTGGTCGTCGTGGGGGAGGTAGAGGTAGGATGGCTGTGTCGGAACCAGTTGGGTTTGGTCAAGGTTCCGAAAATGAGGCACCGCCACCACAGTAAGGCGTAATTTTAAGAGCAAACCGAGGAGATGATACAAGATCGCAGTGAGCTATCATGAAGTTTTAGAGCGAGTAGCGTGAGCTAGTATGGGAAATGGGGCTCTAAGTCGATGAGTGAGAGACTTAGATCAAATGGTGCCGAGGTTTTAGGGGAGTATCCTGGGGTAGCTCAATGTAGTGGAGTATTGGTTAGAGGCAATCGAGAGGATCATGGACGATTTGGACTACATCACCGAGGAAAATTGAAAGGTCAAGTTTCACCGCTTCGAGACGAGGCTTATCGCTGGTGGCTCACCGTCAAGGAGAGTATCCTCATGGATCGAGTGGATTGGGGTATTTTAAAGTTAAGTTTGAAGGAAATACGTTGGAGCTAGCTACATCGACTCTCGTGAGAAAGGCATTTCGAATTTAGTGCAAGGAAATAAGTCAAGAGTGAGTATGAAGCAGAGTTTCGAGGTTAAGTCGGTATCCTAGAGGATTGTGGCTACCGATTACAAGCGGTGTGTTAGATTTGAGGATGGGTTGCGAAATGAGCTACGAGTGTTGATAGCGCAAGATCGGGAGAGGGACTTTGTAGTCTTAGTGGATAAAGCTCGAATAGCTGAGGAGGTCAAGAGGGCCGAGAGCTAGAATAGAGATAGGGATAGGAATCGGGATAAGAGGAGTTATGGATTGTCAGAATTTTTTGGGAATTTTCAAAAAAGACCAAGGGTTGAGAATTTCAGACGTGCACTGCACTCACCTCTCGAATCGAGTCGTCCATGTGCTCAGTGTGGGAGAGCTCATACAGGAGAGTGCTAGGGAAATAGCAAGGAATGTTTTCGGTGTGGGTCTAAGGCTCATTTGGTTAGGAATTGTCCTTAGGAGATGGATAGGGCTTGACAAGAGGCTGTGGTTATGTGTAGCCAGCAAGAGGTGGTCAACAAAGCATAAGGGTCGTGGTCTAAACCATGGAGGGAATGGTTCTGCCGAGGTCGTGGAGCATCAAAGAGATACCGAGGGTGCGATATGCGAGGCAACAGGGTTAGTTTATATAGTCAGGCGTCGCGAGGAGGAAGATGTGCCAGATGTGATAACGGGTACGTTCTTTATTTCCGGAATACCCTTTATTGCCTTGATAGATATCGTGTCAACTCATTCCTGTATTGCTAGTGAAGTATCTAGAACTTTGAGTGTGAACTTTGAGGCTATACCTAGAAAGTATGTTAGCTTTATTAAGATCAGAGTGCGCAGCAAGAGCGTAGCATGGTGAGTTAGGATGCACGACTGTTAGTTAGTTGGAAATTTCGAGGACGAAATTTCTTTAAGGAGGGTAGAACTATAACATCCTGAAATAGGGGCTACTAGGTTTGAATTGTTTGCATGTGTATGGCTTGATTGTGCATTAATTAAGGTGTTTTAATATCTAGGTTTAATCCAAGGGTAGGCCCGAGTTAGAGGATAAATTTTTATTTTAAGTGTTAGCTAAAGGGAGCTAAGGGGAGCTAGGCCTTAAGGGAATTAATGTGGAGGTTAAGACACAATAATTCACTTAGCAAAGTGGCAAGGGAGGTGCCACTTAGGGTCTTGGAAAGTGACACCACAAGCGCAAGTGAGGGGACTTAGGTTCGAATCTCATGGATAGTCTTAAGGTGATTTTTTTTTATTTTGGACTTGTATGGCATGTGATGGTCAAACTTCAATTAAGGTAAGGTTGGACTATTTTCTTTTATGGATAGTAGAATAATGTTAATTTAAAGAATGAAATCCTAAGTTTTGGTATGATAAGGGGACATAAGGCTTGAAATAAGGGATAGATTTCTTAAACTTTGGGAAAGTAGAGGATTATAAGGCATGAATCAATGGCTTTGTTTTGGAAATTATTTCATGGCCATTTTGACCATGAACCTGGTTGATTTTTGGGGCTGGGGGGTTGGCCGAATATTGAAAGGGAATAGGGGATTGTTGATCAAATTCTTTAGCAAATTGGGCACCATTTTCTTTTCTCTCCAAAACCTCTCTTCTTAGCCGAATGTGTCTTGGGCTATTGGTAAAATTTTGCTTTGGTTTTGGCTATTATTCTTAACCAAATTGGTATTATTTTCTTTTCCCTCTCAAGCTCTTTTCCTCTTTGTGCCGAAATTACTACCATTGAAAAGAGCATTGCTTTTCTTTCATTTTATTCCTTTTCTTCCTTGGTGAAACTTATAGTCATCATTCTCTCTTTCCTCATCTTCTTCTTTTCTCTTCTTTTCTTTTCTTTTACTTTGCTTAGGCGAATCTCCTTTGGATACCAAAGCTAAATTACATCAAGTCTCAACCTTCTCTTTCTTTTCACAATCCATCAAAAGCGAAAGTACAAGTAAGCCTTAGCCGATTTCTCCATCTCTTTCTTCTTCTAAAGTCAATCACTCCTCTATAGTAGCCGAATATCTCTATGGTTCCAAGGTAAGTGAAGTGTGATATTTGGCCAAAGGCCATTTTTTTTGTAAGCCTTACGGGTTGAAGCCGATTCTAACATAGTTACGTAGGAGAGAGTTCATCAAATTGCAAGGTGCAAATCGTTTAGGCTTTAGGTTTTGGGATTTAATCGACTGTGCTGAAAAAGGTGTGTAGTTGTCGCACTGATCTCCTGTTGTTTGGATTTGTTGTTATGTATATATATATACGTATAAGATGTGTATGATAGCCGAAAATAATGGTGAGATAGTGGCTACCCATAGTGGGTATTCGCTAACTGTGCCGCTTTTATGATATTATTTTACCATGGTATATGTGTGGAATTGTGGTAAGCATGTGATGTATGCTCATTGAATTTTACTATTATTTGGCCATGATAATCGACATATGCATAGGGATTGGGATATGATTATTGAAGGACGGTGTACATTTATGTACACGATTTAGTGATGGCTGAGCCTCACGTGGATTGATGATCGACTCGGCCTCATTGTGGTTGGTATCGACTTTGTGCCATATCGTGGTTGGTGATGGCTATGTACCTCATCATGATTTGGTGTTAGCTACGAGCTACATTGTGGATTGATGTTGACTGAGGTCGCGTTGTGGATTATACTGTGATTTATTTCACGTGGACCGGTGGCTTGACCACTTGGTGGATGGCATTGCTTGCCAAATTGGTGTGTAGAGGTTGGAGGGTTGATTTAGTAATCCCCGGTGTGTGGTGGTTGGATACGGGGTGTGTAGAGGATGGACCCTAGGTCGGGTTGGGTGCATTTTGCATTATTATTTGATATGTGGATTGGTGTGGTTTGGGCTAAGCCCATGTGTGGAAATCAGGACTAATTACACATCGAGTCGGTTTGACTCACCCATTTTTTTACCAAACAATGCAGGTGATACATGATTCTTGGACCAGGCTGGAGCGGATACGAGGTGGCCATGCGTAAGATGTTTTTCATTGTTTTATGCACTTTATATTTCAGTATTTTGAGTAAATGTTTATTGTAATAAGGGCCACTTAAAGTATTTGGGGACTTTTATTGTGTTCGAGTTGGATTGACGATCGAGATGATATTTGGAATGTTTTATTTTAGAAAGCAATTTACATCATCAAAACTTATATTAGAAGTTTTAATTCAGAAATTTGTAACAACATAATGTTACTTAGAATTTTAAATATACAATGTTTTTATAAATGACATAAAATTTTTATGTTTTCACCCTTATGACAAATTCTTTTCAAACTTTTTCCTCAGTAGCATTCTAGATTCGG
Organism: Gossypium rotundifolium; assembly: GCA_025506655.1. NCBI lineage: Eukaryota > Viridiplantae > Streptophyta > Magnoliopsida > Malvales > Malvaceae > Gossypium > Gossypium rotundifolium. Next base: position 81,702,805 of record CP106724.1, on the reverse strand, counting down.
CCGTAGCGTTTGGGCTGGGTTTGGGGTGTTACAAATTGATAGTGTGATCCGAGCTCCGACGTCCTACGATCCCCGAGCTTGTAATAGCCCGATTAAGACCCTAGTCGGAATAGTGGTTTTGAGACCACAAATTTGAGGTCAAAATAATATTTTAATGTTATATTTGGTGTTGATTCTATGTGACTTAGTCTGTGTGAAAATTCTGTGTGATAATTTGATTGATTGTGTATTTAATTAAGAGAAATGACTTTATCGCATAAAGTATAAAATGTTGTGTCTGATTTTAAGTGTTTAATTGTTGTGGCTCTTAAATGAGTAGGCCTTATGAGGCAATTAAACCTTGTTCTAAGATAGTGGGTAGCAATGGACAACTATAACCTTGATGTTTATATGTCTCAAATATTAATTGAAAGGATAATATAGTAAATAGTATAATAATATGTGTATAATATAACAAAAGAAAGAATGAAAGTGGAGTGTTCATCTTCTTAGTGTCGAAATATCAAAGAAAAAGAGAAAGGGTTAAGTTTTTTTTCATTTGGCCCAGGTTCAAGCATAAATTGGGTATGTGTTTTTTATCGATTTTTGATAATTACTACGTTTTCATAATCGTTGCTTAGTGCTCTAGCTAGCCCATGTTGTAATTTTGTGAATTGGTGATGTTTTTGTGATGAGCCATTGATGAATGCTTGAGCTATGTGCTAGTTGATAGTGAAATATGAAAAATTTGTGTTGGATTAACATGTGTTGTCTTTGGATTTTTGATGGAATTGAGTAATTTGGACTAAATTATAAAAATAATATTTTGAAGGACTAAAATGTGAAATAAATGAAATGTGTGGATTTGTATGTATATAGTGAGAATTCGGCTAAGCATATGTGTATTGAAATTTTTTGTATTTGTTGATTTTGTGAAATAGGGACTAAAGTGTCAAAATGTGAAAATGTGAGGGTTATTTTGTAAAATGCCCTAAATGTGTGCCTGTTGACTAAATTGAATGAATTGGTGATTGAATGGATTGAATTTGAATGTGTATAGACCAAGAAAGGAGAGGTTTGGATCAAGATAGAGGCAAAGATAAAGTGCTCGATTAATCGACTCTTTCAATAGTTCGACGTCCGAGGTAAGTTCAGACATAATACGTGTATTTAGCTATGTTTAATGTTATGAAATGAATGGTATAATATTATTGAAATGTAAATGCTATGTGATAGATTGAGTTAAGTAGCACTAAGTGTGCGTATTCGAAAATGTGACCGAGATAAATAGCATTGTGTGCGCGAAGTAATATAAGCTTTGTCTTTGTGGTTGGCACTGCATGTGCGATATCGATTCAAGATCAGTTTCATATGAATGCACTAAGTATGCGATGCTAATGAGGCTTCGGCTAATTGTTTAGGCACTAAATGTGCGAATAAACTAAAGAAGGGACGAATGTTGATTGAAATGAATCATAAGTATTGAGCAGCATAAGTATTTGACAACTAAATGTTGGCTAAGGTACGTTCGGAACCTATGTGGTTGATGAAACTATGAATGATTTTATGGAAGGTTAACTGGAAATACTAGCTTTTGATGATTTGAGATATTAGATTGTGAAATAATTTATGTGATGATATGTTTTGATTTAATGTATTTTGTTACGGATTTACTAAGCTTTTGAAAGTTTACTATGTGATTGTTTCTCTGTTTTACAGTGTAAAGCTAGCTCGAATCTGGGGGATCGTTAGCATCTCAATCACACTATTGGCAATCTAATTTGGGTACGTTTGGAAAGATGTATATATAGTTGAAATATGGCATGTATAGGATAGTTATTTTGAGGCTTGTTTGATATGTGTAAATAGCCATGTGATGTGGCTAGATATATGATGGATTTAAGCATGAATGGCTTTGATATATGATGCATATTATGTTATGCTTATGGGTAAAGAGAATGACTTATGAATGGTAAACTTTGTCATGGTAACATGCTAGTATGATTTGGAGAATTTGGGAATGAATCATGTTTAGTATTGAATGTGTTCAAGTTTTTTATGTTAGTTTCTAAGTTGACATGTTTGGAAATGGGATTGTATGAGATGTTATGTTGATCATTTGATATGAAATTAGTTGCTAAATTGTGTGTGGGATGATGCCTAAATGTGCTTGTAGAATTGACCCTTGTATGGGAGACAAATTGGCCTTGCAAATGGCCTATTTTGTCACATGGTTATGGCACACGAGCGTGCCTAGTGACCGTGGGGTAAAGTCAGTAGCTAGCTTATGAGCACACGGTCGTGGTACATGGGCGTGCCCAGCGGCTGTGTGAAGAAGTCAGTATATGGCCTAAGAGTACATAGCCTTAGCACACGGGGTTGTTTGGTGGCCGAGGAGCCAAGTCAGGATTGACCACGGTCAAGGTCTACAAGCATGCTTGGTGGCCGTGGGTTATATTCAGGTTCGACCACGAGGAAGACACACGAGTGTATCTAGCAGCCGTGGGAAGCACACGACTTGCCTACACAGGCGTGTAACCCTTGAATCTTTGAAAAGTTTTAATTATCTGAGAAATTCTGTATGTGTTTTGGTTGAGTTCTGACTCCTTTCTAACATGTGTTTAAGGTCTCAAATACCTCAATAACAGACTATATTCTTGTAATTGTATATGTTTGACTCATGTTTGACTTAGTGTCGTAAAATGGTGAAGAAACATTCTGATTGATTGATAATGCCCTTTTAACCCTATTCTAGCAATGGTTTTGGGTTACGGGTGTTACGTTTTATTGGTATCAGAGCTACGGTTTAGTCGATTCTCGAATTAACGTAGCGCGTGTGAGTCTAGCTATACATGCCATATATGAAATTGTGATAGTGTGATGAATTCTGAGAGTTGAAAATGTGTTTTCATATAGTAATGGATCCTGATCGAGCAGTTGCTGATGACGTAGAAAGTAATGCGCCTACTCCCGCTCAATGGACAGCGCCGGCCACATCTAGGCCGAATGATAGTGGTGAGGGAGGAGAGGCTAAGCAAGCCTTCTTCTGAATGATGAGCGAGTGGTTTACGGAGTTCGTTCGAACGAATCTGATTACTCCACAACCTCTACCCTTACAAGTACCTGTTGTGCCACAAGTTGTAGATCCGATCAGATTGAATAAACCTCCTGTGGACAAGATTCAAAAGTACGGGGCCGAAGAGTTTAGCACAGCATCTGATGACAATGCTGAGCGAGCCGAGTTTTGGCTCAAGAATGCAATCTGAGTATTTGAGGAGATGTCGTTGGCACCTGATGAAAGTATAAAATTTGTTGCTTCGTTGTTGAGGGATACTAGGTATAATTGGTGGAAAACATTGATATTTGTGGTTCTGAGAGAGAGAATCACCTGGGAATTCTTTCAAGCTGAATTCAGAAAGAAGTATATCAGTCAACGCTTCATTGATCAGAAACGTAAAGAGTTTTTAGAGCTAAAATAGGGTCGCTTTGTCATTCATCGAGTACAAGCGGAATTTGTAAGATTGAGTCAATATGCGAGAGAATGTGTTTCAACCGAAGCTACTATGTGCAAACGCTTCATAGAAGGGTTGAATGAGGACATTAAGTTGTTGATTGGGATACTCGATATAAACGAATTTGTTGTATCGCTTAAAAGAGCATGCAAAGCCGAGGAGCTCTGTAAAGAAAAGAAGAAAGTTGATTCTGAAGCTCGTGATGAAAGAAAAAGAACTATGAGTAAGTTTTCTCAACCTTATGCAAAGAGATTTAGAGATGCAAGCAATAATTCAAATGCTTCATTCGAATATTCAAGTAGAGATCGTTCAAGACAAAGTGCTGGTCCACAAAGCCAAGCTTCGACTGAATCAAGTGTTGGCAGTGTTAAAAGTAGCAAGCCTAGGTGTAGACGATGTGGGAGACGACATGTGGGAGAGTGTTGGGGTAATTACAACAATGAGTTTGTTATAAATGTGGATCATAAGATCATTTTATTTGAGATTGCCCAAAGATAGTCGAGAAAGAAAATGTTCAGAATGAAAGACCGAGTAATGTGACGGCTAGGGGTAGACCACTCAAAAACACTAGAAATGTTAGTGAAAGTCAGAGAAGGACAACTGACACAGCTGTGAGGTCAGAGGCGAGAGCACTTGCCCGAGCCTATGCTATACGTGCACGAGAGGAAGCATCATCTCTAGAGTCATCACTAGCACTTTCACTTTATTTGATACTGATGTGATTGCATTGATAGGTCCAGGATCAACTCATCCCTATGTATGTGTGAATCTAGTATTGAATAAGACTTTACCTATTGAGTCTATTGAATTTGTGGTTAGAGTGTCGAACCCCTTAGGCAAGTGTGTCTTGGTGGATAAGGTGTGCAAGAATTGCCCATTGATGTTTTGGGATGCTCGTTTTCCGGCTAAATTGATGTTGTTACCATTCGATGAGTTTGACATAATTTTGGGTATGGATTGGCTTACTTTGCATAATGCCATTGTGAATTGTTAAAGAAAGAGTATTGAGTTGAAAAGTCAGAATGGTGCAATAGTTCAAATTGAATCCAATGATATGAAAGGATTACCAACTATCGTATCTGCGATGAAAGCTATAAACTATGTGAGAAAAGGTTATGAAGCTTATTTGGCATACGTGATTGATACAAAAGTGTTGGAAAAGAAAGTTGAATCTGTGTCTGTGGTATGTGAGTTTCCAGATGTGTTTCCTGAAGAGTTACCGAGATTACCTCTAATTTCGGAAGTCGAAATTGGTATTAAATTAATGCCGGAGACTACTCCCATTTCGATAGCTCCGTATAGAATGGCATCAACCTAATTGAAAGAGTTGAAATCTCAGTTGCAAGAGTTGACTCACAGAGGATTTGCACGATCGAGTTTCTCACCCTGGGGAGCTCCTGTGTTATTTGTGAAAAAGAAAGATGGAACTATAAGGATGTGTATTTATTATCGACAGTTAAACAAAGTGACGATAAAGAACAAATATCCATTGCCTCGTATTGATGATGTGTTAGATCAGCTGAGGGGAGCTACAGTTTTTTCAAAGATAGACTTGAGATCAAGCTACTATCAATTAAGAGTGAAAGAATTTGATGTGCCGAAAATTGTTTTCAGAATGAGGTACGGACATTATGAATTCTTAGTGATGCCTTTCGGACTAACAAATGCACCTGTAGTGTTTATAGATTTGATGAATTGGATATTCAGACCGTGTTTGGATCATTTTGTAGTGGTGTTCATTAATGATATTTTGATCTATTCGTGTGATGAGACGCAGCATGCCGAGCATTTGAGAACTGTACTACAAACTCTACGTGAGAAACAATTGTATGCAAATTTTAGCAAATGTGAATTGTGGTTACATGAGGTTGGTTTTCTCGAGCATATTGTATCAGCTACGGGAATAAGAGTTGATCCGAGTAAAATATCTGCTATTTTGGAATGGAAGCCTCCAAGAAATGTGTCTGAAGCCCATAGTTTTCTGGGACTAGCGGGATATTATAGACGGTTTGTGAAAGATTTCTCGATGATTGCGACTCCATTGATAAAGTTGTTACAGAAAGATGTTAAGTTTGAGTGGTCAGAAAAGTGCCAGTAAAGTTTTGAGCAGTTGAAAGTGTTGTTGACAGAGGCCCCAGTGTTAGTTCAACCTGAATCGGGCAAATAATTTATAGTTTATAGTGATGCATCGTTGAATGGTTTGGGCTGTGTGTTGATGCAAGAAGGTAAAGTCATCGCTTATGCTTCGAGGCAGTTAAAGCCGCACGAAAAGGATTATCCGACACATGACCTTGAGTTAGCTACGATTGTGTTTACGTTAAAGATTTGGCGTCACTACTTATTCGGTGAGAAATGTCACATTTATACCGATCATAAGAGTTTAAAGTACTTGATGACTCAGAAAGAATTGAATTTGAGATAGAGGAGAAGGTTAGAACCATTGAAAGACTACGAACTTTGGATAGATTACCACCCGGGTAAAGCTAACGTTGTAGCTAATGATTTGAGTCGAAAGTCGCTATGTGATTTGTGAGCTATGAGTACTCAGATAGATCTATGTGATGATAGTGCGGTTGTAGCTGAATTGAAAGTAAAACCGATGTTTGTACATCAGATTTGTGATGCTCAGAAAAATGATGTGAGTTGATGGCTGAACGAACTCAAGGTAAATCAAATGATGAATCGTAATTTTGAATTGATAGTAATGATTATTTGAGATTTAGAGATCAGATTTGTGTTCTGAGAAATTTAGAGTTGATTTTGATGATTTTGAATAAAGCTCACAATAGTGATTTGGCTATACATTCGGGGAGTACGAAGATGTATAATGATCTGAAAAAATTCTATTGGTGGCATGGTATGAAAAGAGACATTTTTGACTTTGTGTCGAAGTGTTTAGTTTGTCAGCAAGTTAAGGCTAAACATCAAGTTCCGTCTGGATTGTTACAACCGATTATGATTCCTAAGTAGAAATGGGAGAGACTTACGATGGACTTTGTGTCGGGTTTGCCCTTATCTCCGAGTAAGAAAGATGTAATCTGGGTGATAGTGGACAGATTGATGAAATCAGCCCATTTCATTCTGGTGAGAACCAATTATTCTTTAGATAAGTTAGTTGAATTGTATATTGCCAAGATTGTGAGATTGCACGGAGTACCACTATCTATTATATCTGACAGAGATCCGAGATTTACCTCACGATTTTAAAAGAAATTGCAAGATGCTTTAGGCACAAAATTGGATTTCAGTACTGCTTTTCATCCACAAATGGATGGTCAATTAGAACGAATCATTCAGATTCTTGATGACATGTTGAGGTGTTGCATACTTGAATTTGAAAGTATGTGGGAAAAGCATTTATCGTTGATTGAGTTTGCCTATAACAACAGTTTTCAATCTAGCATTAAAATGGCACCATATGAAGCTCTTTACGGTCGAAAGTGTCAAACTCCATTGTATTGGACTGATAAACCGTAAAAGTAACATATTTTAACCCCATATTTTGGTATGCTTTTGGATGATTTAGCCCTTGATTTATGTAAAAAGGTGTTTTTAATCCTTTCTTTTCATGTTTATACTCAGGAAAGCACCCGAGGATAAAAATAACACAAAACGGGCTTAAAACAGAGTAATTGGGCCTTAACAAGCAATCAACACGGCCTGGCCCAAATTCCACACGACCGTGCCTCGCCAAATACCTAGAGCACAGCCTCAACTCTATCACACACGACCGTGAATCATCCACTTACCACACACGAACGTGCCTGGTGATCTACATGGCCGTGCCCAAATCGACAGACCTGAAGCATGGCCTAAACCTCGACTTACCACAGCTGTGCTCAAAACGATAGAATCGAGACACGGCCCAACCACAATTTACACGGGCGTGTGCCATGGCATTCCCTCGCCATGAATGAGCAATTTCACTCGGAATTGGATGCTTGAAGCCAAAGAAACATACTCCTAAGTCTACTCAAACACCCTAATAGTAATTCTACTTGAAGAAGATATTTAGGAGCCAAGTACAGCATCCCGAAGCCTATATAAACAACTCAAGGCAGACAATAAAGAGAGCTTTTTTGGTAGAGGCTTTTTGCCGAAGCATTCATCTTTTAGAGAGTCACTTGAAGATAGCCAGTTAATCCATCTCAAGATGTCGGAACTCCATTCAAGATGGAGGATCTCTCCTTCAATTCTTTCAGAGGGTTTTAGGGAGTTCTTATGTTTTTTTTATTCTTTACTCTTGATATGTTTTCGTATTTAGTTATGCACTAAACCGTTTAGATACCTGAAGGGGATGATACCTATGATGGATTTTGTTATTTCATTTCTAAATTTATATGATAAGTACTTGGTTTGTTCTTAATTATGTTGCTTAATTTAATCTGATGTGCTTAGGTGGAAGAGGAATAGACCCCGCCTAAGAGTAGCTCTAGCATAATTGAGTGGAGTTGATCAGACGCCTAGTGATAGGGTTACGAGATTTTTCCGGATTAGGGTGAAACCTAATATTTGAATCCATTGATCGATTTACTGCTTCCTTAGGGGTTTATTATAAGTGATCGAGATTTCCACTAATTAACCTAAGGTTAGACATTATTCGCCTCGAGAGAGGGTTTAATATATGTTAGGGAGTCTCACGGATCAAGCTAAGTTAAGAAATCATATGGTTTAGGGAATAAATAATAAGTGAAGTCATAGGTGGATTCTTCCTGAGGGTGTCGTCTTTATCAACTGAGTTTTCCGAAAGTCTTTCTCCCATTCATTCTTTTGTCTTTGCATTTAGTTTAAGTATTTCGTTAGTTTAATAATCCAATCAGTCCATATTTTAGGCTAAATAAAAGAAAAAAAGTGAGTACTAGGTTCCCTTGGGTTCGATAAGATATTCTTGCCTGAGCTATACTACTGTTCGGTAGGTGCACTTGCCTCTATTGTTGTCACATCTACCTGTGTTCGATCATTCCTTATAAATATTAAAACTCGTCTGCTTGACACGATTAAGTTTTTGGCGTAGTTAAAATATTAAGAAAGCTCTATTTCTATTACTTTAGCCACTATTTTTATTTTTAAATATCTCTTTTATACATATATTTTTGTTTTTGTTTTTCTAAATTTCTTTCTTTCTTTTCAGATCAGGTACCTCTAGTTTATGATTAGAAGAAATCTGAAAGGACCATTAGAATATGAAAGTGACATTGAGGCTACCGGTCACAGAAATTGCAGAGAAATAAGACGAGCCCTAGACTATCAAAGAGAAGAACATCAAAGATCCACTCCTACTGAAAGGATGGACGAGAACAATCCACCAAATGTGCAAGAACAGAATGCTCACAGATTATGTATGATTATGCTAAACCTAATTTGACAGAGAGAATCTAGTATTGTTAGGCTGCTATAGTCGCTAATAATTTTGAATTAAAGCCTAACACAATACAAATGATTCAACAATTTGTTCAATTTGATGGTTTGCGAGGATGAGGATCCAAACACTCATATATCTAATTTTTTAGAATTCTGTAATACCTTTAAAATAAATGGCATTTCTAACGATGCCATACGTCTTTGGTTATTTCTTTTTTCAGTAAGGAACAAAGCAAAATAAAGGTTGAACTTCGTTACACGAGGGTCAATCACCACATGGGATCAAATGATGAAAAATTTCTTTTAAAATATTTTCCACCGCCAAAACGGCTAAATTTAGGAATGATATATCTTCTTTTGTGCCGAATGACGTAGAAACATTATATGATGCATGGGAAAGATATAAGGATCTCCTAAGGAGATGCCCACACCACAGATTACCTTTGTGGCTTCAAGTCTAAACTTTCTACAATTGAGTGAATTCTCCAACTAGGCAAATGATTGATTCCTCAGCCGGTGGAACTTTGAACAACAAAACTCCTGAAGCGGCGTACGATTTTATCGAAGAGATATCGTTGAAAATGTAACACCCCAAACCCGGTCAATACACCACGACCGAATCTAGTATGCTACAGGGAAAAAGGTTTTGAGTGGTTTAGGTTGAAGTCTAAAAGTCTGATGGAACATTTTTTGAGAAACTCTGTATTTGAGGAAACTTGAGTAGGTTTTGACTAAAAAGTTATGTTGTATTTGAAAACCCAGAGCTTTGAAAATTTATCCAAGTGTAGGTAAAACTAATTTATATCGGTTTGAAGTTTACGTTGTTTCATATTACTACTAAAGTATTTTGTCTTAGTAGGAAACCATATTTAAGTTAGAAAAAACAATTCGAGTTCATTTTGTTCGAAGTTATAGTGTGATACCCGATGGTATAGTTTAAAACATCATTTTTGAAGTTTTGAAAACGTTGTCTTTCCAAGTTTTAGCACATTTTAACTCAAGTAGTTTGTTAAAGCATATTATAAATCTAACTTAATCGTAAACGAAACATAATTTAAAAGGCCATTTACAACCCAAATAAAACCAAATAGTAATAATAAAACTTAAGTACCAACTTCCTTAAAAGTCTGAGCAAAACTTTATTTCAGTATGGCATGAGCACCTCGAGTCCATCCCGACTCCATGTCCGCGTCTAAGCGCCACACCGAAAAGTCAAAGGAGAGGGTGAGTCGAGTGACTCAAGTGTAAATCCCGCCCCGAAGAACAACATGCTAACACACATCATACAAAGCAACATAATTAATGCAACCCGATCCTAACCATCCATATCACCTTTTCTACCCGTGTGGTACCAAACCACGGTGGTGCCAAACCACCGTGACGATAGTCACAATGTGTTACCAAAACACCGGTGTCCCAAAGACACAATTGTGCTACTAAAGCACCGGTGACCGCAATACATATCCAATGATGGGGCCAACCCATCGTGTGATACCAAATCACTAGCGACGATCCCATATCTCATGTGGGGCCAACCCACGGTGGTTAAACCACGAGGACAAGTCGCAATGAGGTGCCAAACCTCCGTGTCCCAAAGACACATTTGTCTCGCTAAAGCACCGTGACCGTAGTCACAACTGCTGATGGGGCCAACCCATCGTGTGATACCAAATCACCGCGCCAATCCCATATCTCACAAGTGGGGCCAACCCACGGTGGTGTTAACCATGTGGACGAGACGCCGAGGTACCAAACCTCTAGAGGTGCTAAACCTCCGTGACCCAAAGTCACAAAGTGTGTTACTAAAACACTTGGTGCTCACAAGACAAAATATCACCGCTTCCCTCCACTCGTATCACCCATCAACATACCACACTCATGTAATCATACATATCATATAATCATGCATATCATGCTAATATGTCTAATCTCATACCCCATGTCACATATATCCACAACCATGGTATCATATAGATCATCAAGAAACACATAATAATAATCTCGACTTACCCGAGTCCGTAATCATACCCATTAGGGTATCACATCAATCATCACTGTTTCATTAATCATCACACAAAGTTATCAATCATATTACTAAATGTATGTGTTAGTTTACACACCGAATTAGCGAAGGTATTAATCCCTAAAATCGATTACGTCCCTTGATCACTTCTACAACTCGAATCCTACAATCGGCCAACAAATGGATTACCCATCATACCATTCGCCACAAGTATTAAACCAAAGAGAGTTTATCACATAGTCCTTACCTTGCAAACGTTTGGCTTCCTACCAAACCCGAACCACAAAGGTTTCTCCTTTACAACCGCCTCCACCTAAAAGAAAATCCATTAATCCATCGAGACTTGGTTTAACGGGCTAAAGGAACGGACTAACAAAGTACTCCTCTTACCACCACTTAGCAATCGGCTAAAAGAGTTGGAGGCTCCTCTTGATTATTTCCAAAGTCCAAAGATCCTATCTGAAAAGATTAAACAAGAAGTTAAACCCTTTTAACCAATATCGATATCACTCTAACATACCAAGAATTGGTAAAATATCGAGAGAGAGAAATGGCCATTCGCCAACACCTACCTACTACCAAATGATTGGAAACCACACACCCAACACCACCAAATATTCGCCACCCAACACCGAGGAGAATGATTCTACTAATGTGTTTGGAAAAGACAAGCAAATAAAGATAGATGAATGGAGGGTCACTTTCGGTTTTGAAAAGGGAAGAAAAGAATAAGGTGTGTTTAGAAGAGGAGAAATTTTCAGCAAGAAATGGTATGGAACAAAGGAGAATTCGCACAAGGGTTGTGAAAGCAAAAGAAGAAAATGAGAAGGAATGATCACTAGTTTGACTTTGCACAATGAAAAGAAGAAGGAAGAAACAAGGTAGAATTTCGGCAATATGGGTGCTTGAGGTTTCGGTTTAACAAAGTTGAAAAAGAACAGAGAGTGGGAGAGGCATTCGGCTTCAAAGAAAACAAAAAGAAAGAAACAAATGAGAGCAACAAGTAAATTCGGCAACACCCAAGCTTTGGGTTTTCGGTTCCAAGAAGAGAGAATATGGGCAGAAAAGGAGAGTACAAGTTTGGCTAAGTGAGAATGGAAAAGAAGAGAGTAGCTTTTTCCCAAAATGAAAAGAAGAGCAAAAGGTTGGCTTAGGCTACAAGCATATGACCTGAAACACACACACACATGCACAAAGGAATTTCGCTCACTCCAATCACCAACCGCCACACACTCCTTCTCCCCCAAACTCTCCCCAAATCCGCCAACTCCCCCATTTACTCTCACCCCACTAATTCAAATGGCAAAGACCAAGTCTCCTCCTACTTTCACTCTCCACCCTCTTTGAATATGTTGACCAAGTCCATGGTAGAGTTCAAGTTGCCCACAACCTCTTCCTCCATGCCGTCCAAAATGAGAGCCAAAAGGGTGGGATTCTCATGACTTGAACTCAAGACCTCCCCTTGCATTTGACGCCCACACATGCTCCAAGTGGCGATGCTTGCCACTCCACCAGCTCCCTTCTTGTGTTATAATTTCACTTAATTTAATTAAAAGCCCCATCTCCTTCACTCCTATCTCCTAAAGCCCAAAACTAAAATTTCACCACCTACCAAGGCTCACTCCTAGCCTACAACTAAGTCCCAAAACCCCAAACAACATCATAGCACGCAATTAATCATGCAACAATTGCCGAAATAAAATAGCCCTTAACCCGGATATTACGCTTCTACCCCTTAAAAGAATTTCGACCTCGAAATTACAGTCAAGAGTTATGGTATTGTTGCCTCATCATATCCTCGGGTTCCCACGCCGCTTCTTCCACGCCATGATTCCGCCTAAAGAACCTTAACCAGAGGCACGGATTCTCAAGCAGAACCTTCACATCCCGATCTAAAATCAGCATGTGCTCTTCCTCTATGGACATATCTGGATTTACCTCGATCTCCTCATCGTTATCACATGTGATGGATCGAACGATATCGCCGAAGCATCGAACGTGGAACACGTCGTGAATTTGACTTAGCTCACCGGCAACTCGAGTGATACGCAATCGTCCCACTCGCCTTAGTACCTTATATGGCCCAATAAACCTCGAACTAAGCTTGCCTTTCTTCCCGAGCCTTAATACTTTCTTCCACGGTGAGACCTTCAGGAAAACCCGATCTCCCACAGCAAACTCAACATCTCTCCGCTTAAGATCGGCAGATAGACTTCGCGGCCGTAAGCTTCCTTCAATCGAGCTCGAATCAACTTAACCTTATCTTCGGTCTCAAAGAACCAACTCGTCCCAATAATCGACGCTCACTTAACTCGTCCAACAAGTAGGTGAACGACACTTCCTACCGCATAACGCCTCATAAGGTGCCATCTTAATGCTCGCTTGGTAGTTGTTGTTGTAAGCGAATTCAGCTAACGATAGATACTCCTCCCGCTACCCTCAAGTCCAAAACACATCCTCAAGCATGTCCTCCAATATCAGATAACTCTTTCCGATCGCCCGTCATCTGGATGAAATGCCGTCTTTGAAATCTAACTGTACCCGAGCTCGATGCAACGCCTTCCGAACCTTGACGTAAATCTGGATCCCTATCCGAGATGATCGACATGGCACCCGTGTAGTCTTACTATCTACGATACATACTGACTTTGCCAACCTCTCAAGTGAGTAATCCACCCTCACCGAAATAAAGTGAGCGGATTTAGTCACCGATCCACAACTACCAAATCAATCCTTCTTGCTCGGTAAGCGGTAATCCTTGATTGAAATCCATAGTGATCCTTTCCCACTTCCACGTGGAATCTTTATCGTCAAGCAACCAGACGGCAAGCGATGCTCACCTTGACTACCACGACATGTCGACACTTTCCTACAAACTCGTCACCTCCTTTTTCGGATCTTACCACCGTAATGTTCCTCGAGATCCTTATACATTTTGCTACCTCGGGATGCATAGCGTGAGGGTGCTATGAGCATCTCAAGAATCTTTTGCCTCAATTCAGCATCTCTCGGCATACAAGCCTTCCCCGAAACACGTAACCCCATCATTAGACAAGCTATACCCTTCAACCCATCACTCGCACTGAGTCTTCAAGGCCAAAACCTCATCTAACAAGCGCTTTCTCGATCCGCTCAACCCAAGTAGGCTTAACTGCAGCTCGCGTAATACTCCCGTCGCCATACAAACTCAAGTGGGCAAACAACGCCTCAAACCGAAACAACCTTACGGCTCAATGCGTGCGCCACAACATTAGCCTTGCCGAGATGATACTCAATTGAGCAATCGTAGTCTTTCAAAGACTCAATCCATCTGCCATTGCCTCAAATTCAAGTCTTTCGAGTCGAAGGTACTTGGGACTCTTATGGTCCGATAGACTACCGATCTTTCTCCGTACAAGTAATGCCTCCATATCTTTAAGGCAAATACTACATTTGCTAACTCCAGATCGTATGAGGATAATTGACCTCATGTGGCCTCAAATTGTGGGATCGTAAGCCACAACCTTCCTTCTTGCATCAAGACACCACCCAAACCCGTATGTGATGCATCGCAAAGACATCAGAATTCTTTACCACCTCAGTTGAATCGAACCGAGCTTCACCAAAATCTTCTTCAACTTATCGAAGCTCTCCGCCGCTTCTCACCCAAATAAACGGAACTCCCTTTCTCAATAATTTGGTCATTGGTGCTGCAATTAACGAAACCCTCACAAATCTTGGTAGTATCCGCCAAGCCCGTAAAACTCGAATTTTCGCCATCGACTTAGGCGGCTTCCAATCCAAAACCGCTTCTATCTTACTGGGTCCACTCTAATCCCTCAAAGACATTACATGACCCAAGAATGTCACCTCCCCGAGCGTAACTCACATTTATCGAACTTAGATAGAAATGTTTCTCCTTAGAATCTGCAATACCACCGTAAATGAGCATCATGCTCTTCCTCGATCCTTGAGTATACCAAGATGTAAATCGATAAAACTACCACGAATCGATCTAGGTAATCGTTGGAACACCCTATTCATCGATCCATGAAAGTCACGGTCGTTAGTCAACCCGAACGGCATAACCAAGAACTCAAAGTGCCCATACCGAGTACGAAATGCCGTCTTTACGATATCCGCCTCTTTTACCTTCAACTGGTGATACCTGCACCTTAGGTCGATCTTCGAGAAAACCGACGCTTCTTCAAATTGATCGAACAAGTCATCTATCCGAGGTAGTGGATACTTGTTTTGATCGTCACTTATTCGGTGCATGTAGTCTATGCACATCCGCATAGTACCGTCTTTCTTCTTTACAAAGAGTACCGGCGCCCCATGGCGTAAATACTTGGCCCGATAAAACCTCGGTCCAATAACTCCGGATTTGAGCCTTAAGCTCCACTAATTCTTTAGGTGCCATCCATCAGACGAGCAATGGATACAGTGCCCGCAATGATCTATTCAACTCTACCTCCCGATCCGGTGGCAAACCCTAAGCTCCTCAGAAACACATCAACAAATTCCCAACCGTCTCGAACGGTCTCCACATCGACTCTTTAGCCTCCAAGGCATACACATGCACCATATATGCTTCAACCCTTTCTAACCATTTTCTCGGCTTTGAGCAGATACCACATTGGACGGATAGTTTCTCCTATTACCGATCGTAACCACTTCATCACCTCTACTGTGTTTCGAGAACCATGCGCTTAGCCGCGATCAACTTCGCTCGGTGCTTGCTCGGCCAGTTCATTCCGAGAATTAGATCGAACTCCCGAATGGCGCTCCATCGATCGACCTCAAATACTACCCCTGAGTTCTAGAGGTGCGCCTCTATACGCTTTATCTACCACTACAGAGTGACCTAGAGGGCTTATTACGGTCATCCGCCTAGAAGATATCTCGTAGTCTAAATCCATTGTCTCTACTATACTCACGGCAACATAAGAGTGCATAGAACCCACATCAATTAAAGCAAGATAAGGAGAACCGAAAATCAAAAACGCTGGGTGATGACGTCCGTGCGTCGCCTCCTCTCGGCGCCGCAAAGATATACCAATCCAGCCGTCGCCTCGAACTACTCGCACCTCGCGGTGCACCACTACCGACCAATCAGTACCTCCTCTCGCCATTACCTCGGCCCCTGCGGTGGTCCATTATTTCAGATTGATTACGCCCCGATTCTCGGATCAATTCTAGCCAACTTGCGCGGACGATCCCTCACCCGTGGTCCAATGAGCCACACTCAAAACAACCTCTACCATCACCCAACATCCTCCCCAATGAGCCTTCCCAATAACGGTTACAATGCGGCGGTCCCCGCTTAGCAAGAACAAACCTACCCGATCGATTCGCCCACTCGGTCTAGCTCTTTTCTGTTGGTTTCGGATGACCCGTAAGACCCAAAACTCCTTTTGTGACGGTTTCTATCCATACCGCCTCACGGACTCTTTAATGCCCTCGCAACCTTCGTCTTTTCAACTAGAATCAGAATTCACGCTCACTGCTGGCGCAATTATCGACCCTCGGTTAGTCTCGCAGCCATCCTCAAACGAACACACCTCTCATGCTCAAGAGCCACCATACCCCGCATACCGACTCGACCTCGTAAACTCGCCCAGACTCATTACGCATTTGCTCCCGAACTAACTTCGAAATGCTTTTCACGCTCATTTATGTAATTAGCTCCGACGCATTTTTTTCCGATAAGCGGCCGAAAATAGTCCCATGTCGATCTTCAATTTGCAATAATACGCACACCGTGAGCCACCACGGTATGACTCATCCCGAGAAGTGATACGATCCCCTTTAATTTTTCCTCACCGTTAGGTCCAGATCGTCCATGATCCGCTTCGTCGCTTCTAGCCAAGATTTCAAAGATCTTTGGGAGCAACACCCGAGACACCCGAAAGAATTCACCCCATTTGCCAAGTCACCAGCATGATTTCCTAGCTCCTACGCCTCCACCTACTCCACTACCTCTCTAAAACCCATGAGATCGCTCAGTGACATTGCATCATTACGGTGCATTCTCGAACTCACCACCTCCGGTGGTGTATGAATCCAGTATCTCATTCTCTGAACCCCCGCCTGAACCCACGGGCTCAAAGATCATCCTACCGCGACCACGCCCACGACCATGTCCACCTCGGGTACTCATGACTAAATCTCGTCCCGATTAAAGAATTTTATGTATCATCATTATTCCCTTTGTTTTTAAAGCAAAGTTTTATGAATATTAAAGAGACTTTGTTTCATGAGTCCACGTAATCCTATCGTTTAGGTCTCTAAAGTAATCTTACTATCACTAGCCATTCAATCATATCAATTAATATCACAACTAATAGTACGGTACTTACAGGCGAACGGTGCATTGACTCGGTGTCATGCCTTTCAAACCATACTTTAAAATGAATACTTGAAAACTATAGTTTTAAAACATTTTGGGCCTCAGCCCACAAAGAAGCTTTTGAACTTAGCTCGATACCACAAATGTAACACCCCAAACCCGGTCAATACACCACGATCGAATCTAGTATGCTCTGAGGAAAAGGTTTTGAGTGGTTTAGGTTGAAGTCTAAAAGTCTGATGGAACATTTTTTGAGAAACTCTGTATTTGAGGAAACTTGAGTAGGTTTTGACTAAAAAGTTATGTTGTATTTGAAAACCCAGAGAGCTTTGAAAAATTTATCTGAAGTGTAGGTAAAACTAATTTATATCGGTTTGAAGTTTACGTTGTTTCATATTACTACTAAAGTATTTTGTCTTAGTAGGAAACCATATTTAAGTTAGAAAAAAAACAATTCGAGTTCATTTTGTTCGAAGTTATAGTGTGATACCCGATGGTATAGTTTAAAACATCGTTTTGAAGTTTTGAAAACGTTGTCTTTCCAAGTTTTAGCACATTTTAACTCAAGTAGTTTGTTAAAGCATATTATAAATCTAACTTAATCGTAAACGAAACATAATTTAAAAGGCCATTTACAACCCAAATAAAACCAAATAGTAATAATAAAACTTAAGTACCAACTTCCTTAAAAGTCCGAGCAAAACTTTATTTCAAGATGGCATGAGCACCTCGAGTCCATCCCGACTCCATGTCGCGTCTAAGCGTCACCGAAAAGTCAAAGGAGAGGGTGAGTCGAGTGACTCGATGTGTGTAAATCCCTCTCAAGAACAACATGCTAACACACATCATACAAAGCAACATAATTAATGCAACCCGATCCTAACCATCCATATCACCTTTTCTACCCCGTGTGGTACCAAACCACTTTGGTGGTGCCAAACCACCGGTGACGATAGTCACAATGTGTTACCAAAACACCGGTGTCCCAAAGACACAATTGTGCTACTAAAGCAGTGACCGCAATACATATCCAATGATGGGGCCAACCCATCGTGTGATACCAAATCACTAGCAGACGATCCCATATCTCATGTGGGGCCAACCCACGGTGGTTAAACCACGGGGACAAGTCGCAATGAGGTGCCAAACCTCCGTGTCCCAAAGACACATTTGTGTCGCCAAAGCACTTGGTGACCGTAGTCACAACTCATTGATGGGGCCAACCCATCGTGTGATACCAAATCATGGCGTCAATCCCATATCTCACAAGTGGGGCCAACCCACGGTGGTGTTAACCAGGGGACGAGACGCCGAGGTACCAAACCTCTGGAGGTGCCAAACCTCTGGTGACCCAAAGTCACAAAGTGTGTTACTAAAACACCACTTTGGTGCTCACAAGACAAAATATCACTGCTCCCTCCACTCGTATCACCCATCAACATACCACACTCATGTAATCATACATATCATATAATCATGCATATCATGCTAATATGTCTAATCTCATACCCCATGTCACATATATCCACAACCATGGTATCATATAGATCATCAGTAAACACATAATAATAATACTGACTTACCCGAGTCCAGAATCATACCCATTAGGGTATCACATCAATCATCACTGTTTCATTAATCATCACACAGGTTATCAATCATATTACTAAACAGAAGTGTGTTAGTTTACACACCTGAATTAGCGAAGGTATTAATCCCTAAAATCGATTTACGTCCCTTGATCACTTCTACAACTCGAATCCTACAATCGGCCAACAAATGGATTACCCATCATACCATTCGGCCACAAGTATTAAACCAAAGAGAGTTTATCACATAGTCCTTACCTTGCAAACGTTTGGCTTCCTACCAAACCCGAACCACAAAGGTTTCTCCTTTACAACCGGCCTCCACCTAAAAAGAAAATCCATTAATCCACTGAGACTTGGTTTAACGAAGCTAAAGGAACGGACTAACAAAGTACTCCTCTTACCACCACTTAGCAATCGGCTAAAAGAGTTGGAGGCTCCTCTTGATTATTTCCAAAGTCCAAAGATCCTATACGAAAAGATTAAACAAGAAGTTAAACCCTTTTTAACCAATATCGATATCAGCCCTAACATACCAAGAATTGGTAAAATATCAGAGACAGAGAAATGGCCATTCGGCCAACACCTACCTACTACCAAATGATTGGAAACCACACACCCAACACCACCAAATATTCGGCCACCCAACACCAGAGGAGAATGATTCGGCTAACAGGTTTCGGAAAAGACAAGCAAATAAAGATAGATGAATGGAGGGGTCACTTTCGGTTTTGAAAAGGGGAAGAAAAGAATAAGGTGTGTTTAGAAGAGGAGAAATTTTCAGCAAGAAATGGTATGGAACAAAGGGAGAATTCGCACAAGGGTTGTGAAAGCAAAAAGAAGAAAATGAGAAGGAATGATCACTAGTTTGACTTTGCACAATGAAAAGAAGAAGGAAGAAACAAGGTAGAATTTGACAATATGGGTGCTTGAGGTTTCGGTTTAACAAAGTTGAAAAAAGAACAGAGAGTGGAGAGGCATTGACTTCAAAGAAAACAAAAAGAAAGAAACAAATGAGAGCAACAAGTAAATTCAGAACACCCAAGCTTTGGGTTTCGGCCCAAGAAGAGAGAATATGGGCGAGAAAAGGAGAGTACAAGTTTCGGCTTAAGTGAGAATGGAAAAGAAGAGAGTAGCTTTTTCCCAAAATGAAAAGAAGAGCAAAAGGTTCGGCTTAGGCTACAAGCATATGACCGAAAACACACACACACATGCACAAAGGAATTTCGGCTCACTCCAATCACCAACCGGCCACACACTCCTTCTCCCCCCAAACTCTCCCCAAATCCGGCCAACTCCCCCCATTTACTCTCACCCCACTAATTCAAATGGCAAAGACCAAGTCTCCCTCCTACTTTCACTCTCCACCCCTCTTTTGAATATGTTGACCAAGTCCATGGTAGAGTTCAAGTTGCCCACAACCTCTTCCTCCATGCCGTCCAAAATGAGAGCCAAAAGGGGTGGGATTCTCGCGACTTGAACTCAAGACCTCCCCCTTGCATTTGACGCCACACACATGCTCCAAGTGGCGCATGCTTTGCCACTCCACCAGCTCCCTTCTTGTGTTATAATTTCACTTAATTTAATTAAAAGCCCCATCTCCTTCAGCTCCTATCTCCTAAAGCCCAAAACTAAAATTTCACCACCTACCCAGGCTCACTCCTAGCCTACAACTAAGTCCCGAAAACCCCCAAACAACATCATAGCACGCAATTAATCATGCAACAATTGCCAGAAATAAAATAGCCCTTAACCCGGGATATTACAGAAAACCTATCAATGGCAAATTACAAGGGCTAAACCGAAAAAAATTAGCTGGAGTTTTTAACATAGACGCAGTGACAATGTTGTCAACGCAGATGGAGTTAATGAATAAAAAGCTTGATAATTTAAGTTCTTTACTGGTACATCTAGTCATGCAATCTGAAGCAAGTGGGAATGTGGAAAATTCTAAGTGCCCGCCTTACCAACCGTATGCAGACAAACTATATAGGTAACAATTTCAGATCTAATAATAATCCTTATAGTAACATCTACAATCCGGGTTGGAGAAACCACCCAAACTTTTCATGGGAGGACAAGGAAATCAAAGGCAAGAACCTCTTCCAAATTACCAAAATCAGCCCTATCCACAGTGAAAAGAGGCCGAGTCTTGAAGAGATCTTTGAAAAAGTTCATGGCAGCTATAGATTCTCGTCTCTAAATGACGGAAGCAACACTTGATGAACAACAAATCTTACTCAAGAAAATCAAGACTTAGGTGGGAGAGCTCATTACGTCAGTGGGAATACTTACTTAAATAGTATGTGAATTAAGGACGAAAATTTCTTTCAAAGACACAGAGCAAGTAAGGGTAGCCACCCTAAGGAGTGGCAAAGAGCTAGTTGGACCATAAAGAAAGACACTACATGATGTCATCAAGAAAAAAATGTAGAATTTGAGAATGACAATACATTGTATAAAGAAATTAGAACACAAATTCCATATCCAAAAAAATTGAAAGAAAAATTGGATGCTCAATACGGTAAGTTCCTTGAACTCTTTAAACAGATACATATTAACTTACCTTTCGTTGAAGCTATTTCCCAGATGCCCAAATATATAAAATTCTTAAAGGAACTTCTCAGAAACAAAAGGAAGCTTGAGGACGTATCAAAGGTGGAGCTTAATGAAGAATGTTCAGCCCTTCTCCAAAATAGACTACCACGAAAGTTAAAAGATCCAGGGAGTTTCACTATTCCCTGCTTAATTGGTAGTTTAAACATCACAAAAGCCTTAGCAGATCTAGGCGCTAGTATCAACTTAATGCCTTATCGATTGTTTAAACGGGTAGATCCTAGGGAACCAAAACCCACTAGGATGAGCATTCAATTAGTGGAAAGATCTATTAAATAACCTAGAGGGGTTATTGAAGACGTCTTGGTAAAAATTGATAAATTTATTTTTCCCATTGATTTCGTTGTGTTAGACATGGATAAGGACATTAATGTTCCTTTAATATTAGGGCATCCTTTTTTAGCCACTGCTAGAGCTATTATTGATGTAGGGGATGGCACACTAGCATTAAGGATAGGTGATGAAGAAATTATGTTCCAAATTTATGATGCCATGCGATATTCTAAAGAGCAAGATGATTCCTGTTATTTTGTTGACACTGCTGATCATATTATTAAAAATTCATTACATGAAATCCTGCAAGATGACACGACGAAATTGTATCCGCCTCAAAGAGAGGGGGAAGAGGACGAAGGTAATGAGATTAATTTGAATACATCATCATTCAGACAAATGAAAGAAGAGAACATTGAAGAAGATGACATATTAAAACAAAAACCCTCCATCGAAGAGCCACCCAAATTGAAATTAAAACAGTTACCAAAACATTAAGAATATGCATTCCTGGGGACAATTCTACATTACCAAGAATCATCTCTTGTAACTAGACCCCAAGGAAAAGGAGGAGCTGATAAAGGTACTAAGAGAACACAAGAAAGCCATAGCTTGGAAAATTTCGACATCAAGGGAATAAGCCTCGCGTTTTGCACTCACAAAATTTAAATGGAAGAAGAATATAAACCGTGTGTGCAACCTTAGAGACGATTAAACCCCAACATGAAAGAAGTGGTCATGTAACATCCTGAAATTGGGCCTAATAAGATTGGGCCTTGAGCCTTAGGAAATTTGAGTATTATTTTGTGTTGGCTTGGGTAGGAATTTTGTGTGATAGCATAGTCTTGTGAAGGCTTGTTTTTATTTAGGAAGCTAGAATAAATTTTAGTATGGCTTATTTAATGAAGTAGGATTAAGTGAGCTTGACACTTAAGTTAATTAAGTGTTCATTTAAAGCATAAGAGGAGTAAGTGGCAAGTTGGTTAAGGAGCTTGAAAGGTGGCTTGAGGTTAGAGGTTCGAGTAACATGTTTAGCATTTTGAAGGTTTATTTTTGAATCCTTGCATTGATGGACGGTCAAACTTATTTATGATAGGTTGGACTATTTCTTTTGGTAAGTTGAATAGAAATTTAGGAAAGCTTGAACTTTGGGTAAGGAATCCTATGGATTAAGGAAAGATAGGGGACATAAGGCTTAGTTTAAGGTAAGGTTTTTGGAAGCTTTTTAATGGCTATTTTTTTCATGAATGTGGACGGTTTCATGGACTATGGGGGTTGACTTAAGTGTTGTGAGTGAATAGGAGGAAATAGGGAGAAAATTAGGAGTATGTTTAATTCAAAATTGTTGTCAAGAGGCTTTAATGTTGGAGAACGTTTTGGAAACTCTTTGATGGCCTTTAGTGGTTGAATGTGGACGGCATGTAAGGCTAGGGGGTGGCCGGATTTTGATAGGTAGTTTGGAGGGAATTGGTTAGTCATTTTAGCATTTTTGTGCATCTTTGGCATTTTTCTTTTCCTCCCCAAAGCCCTCCTCTTTGGCCGAATATGTCTTGTGCATTTTGGTGCATTTTGCTTTTGATTTTAGCCTCTTTTGTTGAACCAAACCACATCATTTTACTTCCTTTCATTTGCCCTTTGAAACCGAAACTACAATCTAACTTGTGCATTTTGTGCACTTTCTTTTGGCAAAGTAGTGCTTGGCGAATCTCTTCCACAACTCTCTCCTTTTCTTTCTTTCAATATTGTTCAAATCACTTTTCTCCTACACTCTCTTGGCCAAATTTCCATCTCTCCATCTCTCTTTACTTTCTTTTATTTTAAGCCATAAACATTTCTTTTCCATTGAAATCTCTTCCATTTTCTTCTTTTGTTTTTCCTTTCTCTTTCTCAACTTTAATTGAATCCTTGTTGTTAATACAAATAAACCATAGTCGAACCTTCTTCCTCTCTTTTAGTCCTTGTTTTGGCGAATATTCAAGGGTAGATTTTCTTTGATTTCTATTCAATCGGTTTTGAAAGATAGGCTCTTTGGGACTTTGGAAGCAATTGATTTAAGTCCTATCTCTCTAGCAATCAAAGGTTGGTAAGTCAAAGGGTAAGGATTTTAGTTGATTCATCATTCTTTGAAAAGACTAAAGTTTTTGGAATTAAAGTATTGTGGTTTGGCCGAATGGCCTTTGTTAATAATTTTTAGTATTGGCCTATTGTAGAGACAAAGTGATCTAGTGCGATAGATCGAATTTTTGGAAGATAGTTCTTACGTTGGTGAAAGGTGTGTATCTTACACACTTTATAACTTGGGTTATATATGTATTCATGTGTGTTTTATAACTAATTATATTATGGAAGTGGGAAAACGTTGAGATCTTGATATGATACCATGATGGTATGAATGAGGATTCGGGTAAGTCCGTTCCTATATGTTGTTAATACATGTGGATTGAAATTATGATCTACGATTTATGGTATTTGTTATATGATCCATATTAAATTGTATTAACATGATTTGGTTATCTATTGCATTGGTATGGGCAGTATGAAAGGAGGGGGAAGATTGTGACTTCGGTCACCAGTGATTTGGTATCACATTTGTGTCTTCGGACACCATAGATTTGGTATCTCCAGTGATTTGGTATCACATTCGTGTCTTCGGACACTAGAGGTTTGGCACCTCATAGTGTCTCGTCCCTGTGGTTAACACCACCGTGGGTTGGCCCCACTTTTGAGATATGGGATCGACGCCAGTGATTTGGTATCACATATGGGTTGGCCCCACAACTTGATGATTCGTGTCTTCGGACACCAGTGGTTTGGAACCACCAGTGATTTGGTATCACATTCGTGTCTTCGGACACCGAGGTTTGGCACCTCATAGCAACTTGTGCTCGTAGTTAATTCCACCGCAATGGCCCCACTTTTGAGATATGGGATCGCTCGCCGGTGATTTGGTATCACACGTGGGTTGGCCCCACAGATGGATTATTTGTGACCTTGGTCACCAAAGTGTTTTGGTAACACAATTATGTCTTTGGACACCAAGTGGTTTGGCACCACCAAGGGTTTGGTACCACACGGGTAGAAAAGGAGTTATGGAGGGCTAGGTTGGGTGCATTATACATATATATTGCTTTGTTATAATCTGTGTAAGTATGTGGTAATTACCCGGGAGAGGGAATATGCATTGAGTCTTAGTGACTCACCTTCTCCCTTATCATTTCAGGTGATTCGTGAGATCGCGAATATGGAGCCGGATGAACTCGAGGAGGCCATGCAATAAAAGTTGGTTTTATATGAACTTCCATTTGGGTACTTTACTTTAATTTGGTTTTCATATTTTATGGGTTTGTAATAAGGCCTCTTAAATTATGATTTTGGATTATATTTATGCTTTGAATATGTTTAAAATATGGTTTATAAATTTCTTGATTATGAGCATAAATTGAGCACAAAGTTTTCTAAACTACACAACGCGATGGTTTTTAAAACGTTACCATCGGGTAACATAAATCATTTGATAATTTTAACAACTTGAGTGTTTTCGATAATTTAAACGATTTTCAAATATTAAGTTTCTACATTCAAATGCAAATGGTTTTCAAAGTATTAAATTTGAGTTTTCTTAAATGATATAAATGTTTTCTAACCTATGATTTATTCATTTATTTTAAAGTTTTACGTAATTTCAAAGTAAATTATTATTTTAACTTATTATACACTTGATTTCTACAAATATAGAATTTCAAAGGTTTTTAGAAAAATTTAATCGTTAACTCATTTTTCTTCAAAATATTTTCCTCAGTGACATACCAGATTCGGTCGTGGCGTATTGACTGGGTTTGGGGTGTTACAGGTCAAAGCAGAGGTAATTAAACTTCTAGATGCAGGAATAATTTATCCTATTTCTGACATCACTTGGGTAAGTCCTGTGTAGGTAGTTCCAAAGAAAGGAGGAATGACAATAGTGCCCAACGAAAAGAATGAGTTAATTCCCACAAGAATAGTTACAGGTTGGAGAGTCTGTATAGACTATAGAAAGCTGAATGATGCCACCAAAAAAGATCACTTCCCTATACCCTTCATTGATCAAATGTTAGAAAGACTATCCGGGCATATGTACTACTGCGTCTTGGATGGACTCTCCGGTTATTTCCAAATTCCCATAGCTCCTAAAGACCAAGAAAAGACAACATTTACATACCCATATGGTACGTTTGCTTATCGAAGAATGCCCTTTGGATTATGTAATGCTCCTGCCACTTTTCAGCGTTGTATGTTGGCAATATTTGACGAACTCATAGAGGACATCATGGAGGTATTTATGGATGATTTCTCAGTATTCGGTAATTCTTTCCCGCTTTGCGTTAAAAATTAAAACAAGTTCTAATTAGGTGTGAATAAACAAACCTTGTTCTGAATTGGGAAAAATGCCACTTTATGGTTAGAGAAGGGATTGTTTTAGGACATAAGATTTCTAGAAAAGGGATTGAGGTAGATAAAGAGAAAGTTGAAACCATACAAAATTTACGTCCTCCTAGTTTAGTGAAGGCTATTAGAAGCTTCTTATGACATGTAAGTTTCTATAGAAGATTCATTAAAGACTTTTTTAAAATAGCTAAGCCTTTGACAAAATTACTAGAAATAGATATCCCTTTTAATTTCAATCAGGAATGTTTAGATGCATTTAATGTCCTTAAAGATAAATTAATAAATGCACCAATTATAATCGTGCCTGATTGGAATTTACCCTTTGAACTAATGTGTGATGCAAGTGACTTTGCAGTAGGCGCAGTTTTCGGACAACGAAGAGACAAGCATTTTCAACCAATTTACTACTCTAGCAGAATATTAACACCCGCACAAGAGAATTACACCATGACCGAGAAAGAACTGCTAGCTGTAGTTTTTGCTTTTGACAAATTTAGACAATATCTAATATTATCAAAAGTTGTCATTTACACTGACCACTCAGCTCTTCGTTATCTTTTAACAAAACCTGATGCAAAACCTAGACTCATACGTTGGATTTTACTATTATAGGAATTTGATCCGAGATACAGGATAAGAAGGAGTCGAGAATCTGCGGTGCATCACCTCTCAAGACTCGAAAATCCATGCACCAAAAAGCTTGATGAACAAGAAATAAATGATTTCTTTCCTGAAGAATAACTTTTCTCTTTAACGCATTCTGAAGTACCATGGTTTGCAAATATTGCAAATTATTTAGCATCACGTCTTGCCATGAAAATTAACATATCACCAAAAGAAGCGATTCTTCGCTGATGTGAAAAATTATTTTTGGGAAGATCCCTTTCTTTTTCGCATATGTACAGATCATGTAATTCGAAGATGCATTGCAAAGAGAGAAGCAAGTACAATCCTGGAACATTGTCATTAAGGACCATCAGGGGGACATTATAGTGGTATTAAGACATCACACAAAATACTTGAACCAGGTTATTACTGGCCCACTTTATTTAAAGATACCAATAGGTACGTTACTACGCATGATAAATGCCAAAGAATAGGTAATATTTCTAAATGTGATGAAATGCCTCAAACATATATGTTGTCATGTGAAATATTTGATATATGGGGTATTGATTTTATGGGACCTTTCCCTAGTTTATTTGGAAATAAATACATCCTAGTAGAAGTTGATTACATGTCAAAATGGGTAGAAGCAGAAGACTTACCTACCAATGATGCCAGGGTAGTAGTTAAATTTCTCAAGAAACTATTTTCCTGATTTGGGACACCTAGAGCCATCATTAGTGATAGGGGTACCCATTTCTGTAATATGCAATTTGAGACAGTTCTAAAGAAATATGGAGTATGTCATAGAACAGCCACCCCATATCATCCTCACACTAGCGGACAAGTTGAGGTAACAAACTGAGAGCTTAAGCACATCCTAGAAAAAACTATTGAATCAAATAGAAAAGATTGGGCAGTTAAGGTAGATGATGCTTTATGGGCCTATAGAACAAGATTCAAAACACCTCTCAGAACATCCCCATACAAACTTGTATACTGAAAAGTGTCATCTACCATTTGAGCTAGAACACAAAGCTTTTGGGTAACAAAATTTTGAATACTCGACCTCACAATTGAAGGAAAGAGAAGAATGATACAGATGAACGAAATGGATGAATGGAGGCGGTTTCATGAAAACTCAAACTGTACAATGAAGCAACAAAGCGACACCACGATGCTCGTCTTAAGCGATCAAAACCATTCGAAGTAGGAGACCTGGTCCTACTATATAATTCAAGGCTTAAACTATTCCTGGGAAAACTAAAGTCAAGATGGTCAGGCCCATTCATGATCAAAACAATCTTTCTATATGGCACTATTGAGGTAACTCATCCCACAAAAGGCACATTCAAGGTAAATGGTCACCGACTTAAAATTTATAATGGTGCAGATCTTGGAAATATTAGAGAGGAGCTTCTGCTCCACGAAACCTCCTTTAATATCAAAACAAGGAAATTCTAGCTTAAGACTATAAACAAGCGCTTCTCGGGTGGCAACCCGAAAAGCAACACACTAACATTGACTTGGTCTTTCTAAAATCTTTCTAAATGATCTAACAAAATGCAGGCATTTTAACACCACCTTGAACAGGCGCGCTAACAACCGTGTATAAAGTCGAGGACACACCACGAAGCGTAAGGTGATCCGTGCACAAACAGGGAAAATTTATTTCAACAAACACGGTCTATGATATCGTATATGCCCGTGCTGCTCAAACGTGTGAGGTTATCGACTTATTCAAAGACGGGCCGCACTACCGTGTCCCCGATCATGTGAAGCTACCGACTTATCGAGCACAACTAAAACACAACCGCACCTCCACGATGCGAACATACTGACTTATTAAGCACGGGCTACACACGCCCATTCGACCTAACCGTGTGAATCATAACACGGGGTGGAAAACATCGACACGACCGTGGAAAACCCATCTAAATGCACCTAAAACCCAAAAATCGTGAAAAGCACGGGCTAGTTTAAAACGACACAGGCGTGTCAAAAGATTGTGCCTCAGACCCTATTTATAAGAATAACCGTCCTCTTCCCCAAACCCAAACCCTAAAATCAGATTCCACTACCCCCACTTCTTCAAATCCGACCACCAAATCACCAACATCCCTCCAACTCACCTCTTTCCAATCATTCTTCTCAAAATACTAGTCAAACCCAACCACATGCCCCCAGCACACCCCCTTACCAGGCCGTGCCCACGCTGAAGAACCCAGCACCACCACCGTGCGCCCCACTCATGCTTGCCAACCACCACCGTGCCTGGTTCTTTTTCTTTCACATTTTTCACATATTTTCTCTTAAGTTTTGTTTTATTTTAGACTTAATTCATATTGTTTAAAGTTTATCTTTATTCTTGTTTAAGTCTTTATTAAAAACATGATTCTTTCTTTTTCTTGGTTCTTTTATTCTTCTTTTTGTTTTTAGTTGGTTGATTTAATCTATTTTTATTGTTGATTTCACTATTTAACAAATTATCTCGACTTACTATGAACAAATGTTAGACTTTCTCGGTCTCACCTCATGGAAAAATTGATGTTCTAATGCAAATAATGGTTAAAATCATGATTTTTATGCAACATGTTTTTTATTATTATTTTATTAACCATGATTGTAGTTAGGAATTAGTGTAATAAATAAATGAAATTTTAGTTATTAAAGTCATTTAGAGGTTTGTTGATTTTAGTATTTGTTTTAAAGAAATATTTAAATTTGCTATTGATTTTTATTATTGTTTAGGAAAATTCTTGCTTATATAAAGGAAGTATTTTTCAGGTATTATGTCGTCTTCACGTGTTAAAAGAGCCATCCCGAGCAAGAAAAGAAAGGCGCCTGGATCATCATCCGAAAATACTTCCACCGAACTCTGACATCCATTCCTCAGATTCCCTCAACCAACTCAGGAGGAACGATACAAAATATTTCGGATAGACCCCTCGGAACCGGTAGATGTACCGATTGGAATGCCTTACAACAAGTCAGACTCGCTAGAGATGTTCGAGCCCTCATCTCAACGGAACCATAGGAGCAATTTTCTACGATTGTGGAACCCACATACTTGGAACTCACTCTTGAGTTCAGTTCCACATTCACCCCTGCATTTAAAATGACACAATTTGACGATGCTAAGACAATCCAATTTCGCCTAGGGGCACAAGACGTCGATTGCTGCACCTTAATTTGGATCGGCACTCAGACTTTATACGCCAGAATTTATAGAAGAAAATCCACTTTTCGAGTTAAACAGAGAACTCCACTGCACCCCTATTGTATGTTGGCCCAACTTACAACCCATTAAACATGACTACAACCCGAGTCGCTACAAAGCGACTACCCTTCCTCCAGCTCTCAGGTATCTTCATGCTATTCTTGCTAATACCATTACAGGTCGCAGAGAAAGCACCGGCGTCGTCAACAAACAAGATGTTTATTTCTTATCATGCATGTCTGAAGGACATGCTTTCGACGTGGCATACTTCATTGTATGCGCAAAGGAAAGGAATTTTGTCAATGGGGCCTTACATCACGAGACTAGCCCGGCATTTCGACCTCCTCAACACCGACAATTAGATTGCCTCTCTCACACTGATAGGGAACATGGCACCTCAAGGCATCCCGATGATGCTCCACATGAAGATGATCAAGCACCGTCGAGGCACCGATCCCCCTCAATACAGACTTGCCACAACCGAGAAGGTGCCTGAGGACATCACTGATGATGTCCCACTAGTCCCAAGCCAGCAGCCATCCTATCCAGTAGCCTCGATGGCAGATATCTCTCGCATGCCTCACAGCTCGAAAGCAAGATCGCATCCAAAGAGTTTATCGACATCGCTTCAATGTTTTGATGGGATCGAGGCTACCCTTCAGCAAATCTGCCATCACTTCCACATATCACCACTAACACCGCCACGTGATCCAAATGACGATGAAGACCTCTAAATCCTCTCCTTCATTTATCTATCATTTACTTCCTTTATTTTAAAACTTTTCATTTGATGTTGCGTTTAAATTTGAACTTTCACTAGTATTAATTTTTTTTCCCTTTCCTCTCATTTACCATTGGCTATCTAATTTCTTAAGAGCCCCTAACCAATCATATACTACAAGCTCATTAACAAAGTGACTTTGCAGAATTACAAACCCTACACACACAAACACTAGGATCATCCATATTTCAGGGAGTATTACTTTCCCCACTTATCTTTTTGATATGGCACATTAATTTCATTATCTATCTTTGTACATTGAGGACAATGTACATCTTAAGTGTGGGGGTAATAGTGCCTAACTTTTTGCATAATTTTCAAAACCCTGAAATTAGTAGTATTTTTCTCATATTATTAATTAGGATGAAATTTCTAATGATTTATTATTTTTATTGATATGTTTTAGAATAAGTCTTAGTTAATTGTGCATTGATAATTAACTTTGAAGAATACTAGAGAATCGAGCATGATAAGTCTAGTTTCTAAAAATTAAAATTGATAGGTTGTTGAACTGAATTTGAGTATCACCTTGAAGTTCAAAATTTATAAGGATTGACGTCAAAACACCCATAATTTTTTGTGAGATTTTGAGCCTTATAGATTATGTACCCTTTTTCGTGCTCACTTTAATTGATTATGAGTGTGTCAACTTTGAACTGTTACTCTAGAACTTACCTCGTTTATACATGTCGAGACCATATTAATGATTTGGTACACTTAGATGATAAAGGCACCTAGGTTTTAACCCGTTCACCCCGCTAAAAAGCCTACCTACGTAAATAACCCCTAGTGAACCCCATTGAATCCTAACAACCTTTTTATTGAATCACCCACTAATATTAACCCAAAATCCCTTTGTATTTGTTATCAACATTCCTTTGACTACCCTTTACCGAGAATTGATTTGATCAATTGCCGAATTAGGTTATTTCAATCACCAAAGTTTCTTCTATTATGTTTATTTTAGTTTGTTCTTAAAAAATATCCAAGTATATTCAATATTAGTACTAAATAAAAGAGCTTAGAGCCTTTAAAACTCCAATTGTTGAAGAAAAATCTCAGATTAAAGTATTATCAAATTTTGAGTGATAAAAATACTCTTATTACGTAGAAATTATCAATAGTAGATATTGTTAGTTTTTCATTCGATGTAAATATTCATATTTAGTTCATTATTTTAGATTAGGTAATTATTCAATTCAATCTCGATTATAACCTCTAATTCACCTTTATCCACACCTTTTAACCCTAGCCCGTTACAACCCTCGATTAAAGACCTTTTGATCGTGTATCATCTCATATATAGTGGTGGAGATTTGATTTTCAGCAACCCTATGGGATTAACTTTTCAGGTTCGACTTAGAGTGCTTATTCTTGAACCTTAAACACTTTTGAGTGATTTGAGTGAATCTTTAGTGAGGATGTCAGTCCTTATCGATTTTGAATTAAAAGTAATCACTTAGATAAGGGGAGACACCTATATTTTCGTGCTATAAAGGTATGACTTATCGTAATTGAATCTTTAGGGTTCTTTGAGTTGAATTATCCATGTATAAATTATCTGTGAATTATGATGAGACATTGTCGATAGGAATTGTGAATTATGGAAAGTTCATTTTAATTGTAAATTGAGAATTTATCTTGAGGACAAGCAAAAGCTTAAGTGTAAGGGTATTTGATAAACTGTAAAAGTAACATATTTTAACCCCATATTTTGGTATGATTTTGGATGATTTAGCCCTTAATTTATGTAAAAAGGTGCTTTTAATCCTTTCATTTCATGTTTATACTCAGGAAAGCACCCGAAGATAAAAAGAACGAAAAACAGGCTTAAAACGGAGTAATTGGGCCTTAGCAAGCAATCAACACGGCCTAGCCCAAATTCCACACGATCGTGCCTTGACAAATACCTAAAACACGGCCTCAACTCCATCACACACGACCATGCATCATCCACTTACCATACACGGACGTGCCTAGTGGTCTATATGGCCGTGCCCAAATCGACAGACCTGAAGTACGGCCTGAACCCCGACTTGCCACTGTCGTGCCTAAAATGACAAAATTGAGACACGGCCAAACCACTATTTACACAGGCATATGCCATGGCAGTGTCCCTACCACGAGAATGAGTAATTTCACATAGAATTTGATGCTTGAAGCCAAAGAAACATACTCCTAAGTCTACTCAAATACCCTAATAGTAATTTTACTTGAAGGAGATACTTAGGAGAGAAGTATAACATCCCAAAGCCTATATAAACAACCCAAGGTAAACATTAAAGGAAGCTTTTTTGGCAGAGGATTTTTGCCGAAACATTCATCTTTTAGGGAGTCACTTGAAGATAGCCAGTTGATCCATCTCAAGAAGTCAAAACTCCATTCAAGACGGAAGATCTCTCCTTCAATTCCTTCAAGGGGTTTTAAGGAGTTCTTATGTTTTGTTTATTCTTTACTATTGAGATGTTTTCGTATTAAGTTATACACTGAACCCTTCAGATACTTGAAGGGGATGAAACCTATGATGGATTTTGTTATTTGATTTCTAAATTTATATGATAAGTAATTGGTTTATTCTTAATTATGTTTCTTAATTTAATCTGACGTGCTTAGGTGGTGGAGGAATAGACCCCGCCTAAGAGTAGATCTAGCATAGTTGAGTGGAGTTGATTGGGCGCCTAGAGATAGGGTTACGAGATTTTATCGAATTAGGGTGAAACCTAATATGGGAATCCATTGATCGATTTACTGCTTCCTTAGGGGGTTATTATAAGAGAACAAGAGTTCCACTAATTAACCTAAGGTTAGACGTTATTCACCTCGAGAGAGGGTTTAACATAGGTTAGGGAGTCTCACGGATCAAGCTAAGTAAAGAAATCATATGGTTTGGGGAATAAATAATAAGTGAAGTCATAGGTGGATTCTTTCTGAGGGTGTCGTCTTTATCAACTGAGTTTTTCGAAAGTCTTTTTTTCCCATTCATTCTTTTGTTTTTGCATTTAGTTTAAGTATTTGTTTAGTTTAATAATCCAATCAGTCCATATTTTAGGCTAAATAATAGAAAGAAAGGGAGTAGTAGTACTTTTAGGTTCCCTTGGATTCGATAAGATATTCTTGCCTGAGCTATACTACTGTTCGATAGGCGTACTTGCCTCTATTGTTGTCACAGTCAGTCTACAGGTTCGATCATTCTTTATAAATATCAAAACTCGACTGTTTGACATGATCATGGATCGAGCTAAGTGAGAATAAGATTCACGAGGTTGATCTTATAAAAGAGACTAAGAAGAAAGTGAAAGTAATTCGTGACAGTTTGAAAGCGGCCTCAAATCGTCAAAAGTCTTATGCAGATTTGAAATGAAAATATATTGAATTTGAGATTGGTGATAAAGTATTTTTGAAAGTATCTCCGTGGAAGAAAATACTTCGATTTGGCAAAAAAGGCAAGCTGAGTCCGAGGTTTATTAGACCATATAAAATTATTGAACGAGTTGGGCCGGTTGCTTATAGATTGAGATTGCCATCTAAGTTAGAAAAGATTCATAACGTGTTTCATGTGTTAATGCTTCGACGGTACATGTCAGACCGTATCATGTGATTGCTCCTACTGAGGTTGAGATTCAGACAGATTTGTCGTATAATGAAGAACCGATTCAAATTTTGGCACGAGAGACCAAAGAGTTAAGAAACAAAAGAATCTCTTTAGTAAAAGTATTATGGCATAAACACGAAATTAAGGAGGCTACGTGGGAGCCCGAGAACATATTGAGAGAGCAATATCCACAACTATTTGCTGGTAAAATTTTCAGGGATGAAAATCCCTAAGGGGGAGAGTTGTAACAGCCCGATTAAGACCCTAGCCGAAATAGTGCTTTCAAGACCACAAATTTGATGCCGAAATAACATTTTAATGTTATATTTAGTGTTGATTCTATGTGACTTAGTCTATGTGAAAATTATGTGTGATAATTTGATTGATTGTGTCAATTCAAAGAAAGGACTTAATCACATAAAGTGTAAAATGTTTTGTGCTGATTGTTAAGTGCTTAATTGTAGTGGCTTTTGAATGAGTAGGCCTTGTGAGGCAATTAATCCATGTTCTAAGATAGTGAGTGGCAATGGTAAATAGTATAATAATATGTGTATAATATAGTAAATATTATAATAATATGTATATAATAAAACAAAAGAAAGGATAAAAGTGGAGTGTTCATCTTCTTATTGCCGAAATATCAAAGAAAAAGAGAAATGGTTAAGCTGTGTTTCATTCGGCCAAGGTTCAAGCATAAATCGGGTATGTGTTTTTGATCGGTGTTTGATAATTTCTACGTTTTCGTAATCGTTGCTTAGTGCTCTCGCTAACCCATGTTGTAATTTTGTGAATTCGTGATGTTTTTGTGATAAGCCATTGATGAATGCTTGAGCTATGTGCTTGTTGATAGTGAAATATGAAAACTTTGTGTTGGATTAACATGTGTTGTCTTTGGATTTTTGATGGAATTGAGTAATTTAGACTAAATTTTAAAAAAAAATATTTTGAGGGACTAAAATGTGAAATAAATGAAATGTGTGGATTTGTATGAATATAGAGAGAATTCAGCTAAGCATATGTGTATTGAAATTTTGTGTATTTGATGATTTTGTGAAATAGGGACTAAAGTGTCGTAAGGTGAAAATGTGAGGGCTATTTTGTAAAATGCCCTAAATGTGTGTGTGTGGACTAAATTGAATGAATTGGTGATTGAATGGATTGATTTTGAATGTGTATAGTCCAAGAAAAGATAGGTTCGGATCGAGATCGAGGCAAAAATAAAGTGCTCGATTAATCGACTATTTCGATAGTTCGACGTCCGAGGTAAGTTCGGACATAATACGTGTATTTATCTATGTTTAATGTTTTGAAATGAATGGTAAAATAATATTGAAATGTAAGTGCTATGTGATAGATTGAGTTAAGTGGCACTAAGTGTGCGTACTCGGAAATGTGACCGAGATAAATAGCACTGTATGTGCGAAGTAATATAAGCTTTGGCTTTGTCGTTGGCACTGTGTTTGTGATATCGATTCAAGATCAGTTTGATATGAATGCACTAAGTGTGAGATGCTAATGAGGCTTCGACTAACTATTTAGGCACTAAGTGTGCGAATAAACTGAAGAAGGGACGAATGCTAATTGAAATGAATCATGAGTATTGAGTAGCATAAGTATTTGACAACTAAGTGTTGGCTAAGATATATTCGGAACCTATGTGGTTGATGAAACAATGAATGAGTTTATGGAAGGTTAACTGAAAATACTAGCTTTGTATGATTTGAGATATTAGATTGTGAAATAATCTGTGTGATGATATGTTTTGATTTAATGTATTTTGTTACGAACTTACTAAGTTTTTGAAAGCTACCTATGTGATTGTTTCTCTATTTTACAGTGTCAGTAAAGCTAGCTTGGATCTACGAGATTGTTAGCATCTCAATCACACTATCGGCAATCTAATTTGGGTACTTTTGGAAAGATGTATATATAGTTGAAATATGGCATGTATAGGCTATTTATTTTGAGTCTTATTTGATATGTGTAAATAGCCATGTGATGTGGCTAGATATATGATGTCTTTAAGCATGAATGGCTTTGATATATGATGCATATTATGTTATGCTTATGGGTAAAGAGAATGACTTATGAATGGTAAACTTTGTGATGGTAACATGCTAGTATGATTTAGTGAATTTGGAAATGAATCATGTTTAGTATTGAATGTGTTCAAGTTGTGTGTGTTAGTTTCTAAGTTGACATGTTTGGAAATGTTATTGTATGAGATGTTATGTAGATCAGTTGATATGAAATTAGTTGCTAAAATGTGTGTGGGGTGATGCCTAAATGTGCTTGTAGAATTGGCCCTTGTGTGGGAGACAAATTGGCCTTGCAAATGGCCTATTTTGTCACATAGGCGTGCCTAGTGACTGTGGGGTAAAGTCAATAGCTAGCTTATGAGCACACGGTCATGGTACACGGTCGTTCCGAGTGGCCGTGTGCAAAATTCAGTATATGACCTAAGAGTACATGACCTTAGCACATGGGGGTGCTTGGTGGCCATGGAGCCAAGCTAGGATTGACCATAGTCAAGGTGCACGGGCGTGCTTGGTGGCCATGGGGAAAAGTCAGGTTCGACCACGGGGAGGACACACGGGTGTGTCTTGTAGCCGTGGGAGGTACACGGCCTGCCTACACGGGTGTGTCACCCCTGAATCTTTGAAAAGTTTTAATTATTCGAGAAATTTTGTATGTGTTCAGGTTTAGTTTCGACTCCTTTCTAACACGTGTTTAAGTGTCTAAGACCTCAATAAGGGACTATATTATTGTAATTGTATATGTTTGAGTGATGTTTAACTTAGTGTCGTAAAATGGTAAAGAAATGTTCGATTGATTGATAATGCCCTTTTAACCCTATTCCGACGACGGTTTCGGGTTAGGGGTGTTACAGAGCTAGCTTGGCGATACTAAAAGAAAAGGGAAAAGAGAGGGGTAAGCATAAAGCTTAGAAATTTTGCATAAAATAAATTGCAACATTAAGACTTATAATAACATCCATTCATCTCATTGAATGATACATAAATTCTCCAACACAATAACATAACTTACTTATGCATACTCTTAACAAATTGCATATAACATATTGCATGCATTTCTCATAAGTTTCTCATGGGTACTAGTATCACTTCATCACATAATCTGAGCATTTTCGTACTCTTTAATCCTAAATTTTATCTCTTTGTCATCTTATGCATAAACCTAGCTCTTTGCCCATTGAACTACTCGAAATATCGAAGGATACTCAATCTCATCATCCATGCATAACAATGTCAATGCCATATCCCAGATATGGTCTTACAAGGCATCACCTCTTGATACCGATGCCATATCCCAAATATGGTCTTACACAGAATCTCATATCTTGATGTCGATTCCATATCCCAGATATGGTCTTATACGAGATCGTATATAGATGTCGATGCCATGTCCCAAACATGGTCTTACACGAAATCTTTCTTTCGTGCCAAAGCCATGTCCCAGACATGGTCTTATACAGGACCTTCCTTATTCGATGTCGATGCCATGTCCCAAACATGGTCTTATACGAGACCTGTATTCGGTGCCGATGCCATGTCCTAGACATGGTCTTATACGGGACCTTCCTTATCTCGTGTTGTAACATAGGTATCCTTGCTATTCCGAATATTCTATTGGGACTTCAACTTAACATATTCTCATCATATTCTCATCAAGGTATCATTAGTCGATTTTCATAGAAATAATAATCATTTTTCATGATATCAAGAAATTAAGAATAATAAAACATAATGTAACTTAAATTTCAAACAAACTTACCTCGGTATTCAAAATGTGTGTAGATATTCGATTTAGTCCACAACCTTGTTCTTGCCTTAATTTCGGTCTGAGTTCGTGCTTCTTGATCTATAATAATAATTTCACTTGTTTAATAGACACATTAACTAAATTGACCCATGAATCATACTTTGGCAAAATTATGATTTTGCCCTTAAACTTTTACATAATTACATTTTTTCCCCTAAGCTCGTAAAATGATTTTTATTCAACTTTCTTGTATTTTAAGCCTAGCTGAATCATACTCTTAATTACAACTGCCCCCAATTTACACTATTTCACTCATGTATGACCATTTTTATAACTTTTACAATTTGGTCCTTTTATGCATTTTTCATGAAAATCACTTAGAAAAAGATGTTTATCATACATCAAACTATTATATTCTTCCATAAAACATCAAAATGCATGCATTTCATACCTGGGTAAATTTTGAATATGAACCCTAGCTCAAAATATAGCTAGAAATAGCTAAATCGAGCTACGAGGATCTCAAAAATACGAAGAACATTAAAAACGGGGCTAGGATGCACTTACTATCAAGCTTGGAAGTTGAAGAAACTCTAGCTATGTCTCCTTGCAAATTTTGGCACTTAGAGGAAGAAGATGGACAAGATTTTGACTTATTTTTCCCTTTTTAGTTCATTAATTAACCAAATGACTAAAATGCCCTTAAGGCCCTTTCTTGAGATTTTTAATTGGTTAAATAATGGTCTAATTGTTAAATAAGGACCTCTAGTAATTTTTAATAATCCTATTTCATGCTTAAATCTCCTAGAATCTCATATTTTATAATCTTTGCAATTGAGTCCTAATGGACAAATTGATCACTAATAAATAAAATTTCCTCATGAAATTTTCACACAATCATGCAAACACATAAATAGCTTCATAGAATCATAAAACACATTTCTATTTTGGATTTGTGGTCTCGCAGCCACTATTTTGACTAGGTCCTAAATCGGGTTGTTACAATACCGATTCGTGCCGACTACTCTCTGCAGAAGCTAGCTAAATTGTATGTGTCTGAGATAGTGAGATTGCATGGGGTGTCGATTTCAATAATATCTGATAGGGATCCTCGTTTCACGTCTTGATTTTGGAAAAAGCTACATGAAGCTCTGTGTACAAGATTGGACTTCAGTACTACGTTCCATCCTCAGGCTGACGGTCAGTCAGATAGGGTAATTTAGATGTTAGAGGATATGTTGAGAAGTTATGTGATTGACTTTTGAGGCAGTTGAGAGGATTACCTGCCGCTAACAGAGTTTTCTTATAACAACAACTATCAGTCTACCATTCAGATGGCACCATATGAGGCATTATATGGTCGTAGGTGTCGCACACCTTCATGTTGGACTGAATTGGTGAGCGGTGTGTTTTGGAACCTGAACTAGTTTCTGATACCAAGGATAAAGTTAGACTGATTTGAGAATGAAGGAAAGTGGTAGCTAATAGGAAGAAGTCCTATGCAGACCTGAAGTGACGTGAAATTGAGTATTTTGTGGGAGACTTCATTTTCCTTAAGGTCTCGCCATGGAAGAAGGTATTGAGATTTGGTCGTAAGGGCAAGTTGAGCCCTAGATTTATTGGGCCTTATCATATTCTGAAGCGTGTAGGACCAGTTGCCTACCAGTTGGAGTTACCTCCAGAGTTAGATCAGATTCACGACATGTTCCACGTCTCTATGTTGAGGCACTACCGCTCTGATCCCACGCATATTGTTTCGATTGAGAAGATCGAGGTTATACCAGATCTGACCTTTGAGGAGGAGCTAGTTCAGATATTGGATCGCGATGTAAAGATTTTAAGAAGAAAGTCCATCCCACTGGTTAAGATTCTTTGGCGTAATCATAGTTCTGAGGAGGTCATGTGGGAGCCTGAGGATGCGATGTGACAGCAGTATCCTCATCTGTTCTGATCAGGTAAAATTTTGAGGTTAAAATTTTCTTTCAGGGGGTAAAGTTGTAACGCCCCAAAAATCCTTTATAATTATTCTCGTATGTTTGTGACACAAATATCTGTCTACTTCAGTGGTTAAGTGTTTTGGGAGTGTCTGAGAAGTCTTGGTTTCAAGCATTAACTTGGGAAATTTTTTTGTTTACAATTGAATAAACCTCTATCCTTAGCGAGCAGTCATATAAATAAATGTAAGTAAAATATGTCAGAATGGGTGATAAGTAGAGTGGCAAAGTGCTGGTGGTCTTGAGTTCGAGTCTTGATGTGCGGCAGGGAGTGGTTTATTTTGCTCCTAGTGCCGTGTGGGTGTTTCAGTCTAATTGAACTACTGAAGAGTTGGAGTGGAATTTGAATTAGGGGGTTGAGGGAGGGGTGGACGGGTTTTGGAGAGTGGATTGAGGGATTTGGGGAGAAAAATAAGTATAGAAGAGTTTGAAGGTAACCAAAATTGGTGGAGGCAAATTCGGCTACTTAACTCATTCTTTTAGTTTTTCTTTTTTTCTACTTTTGGTCTTTCTCTACTGATTTTTGTATTTTTTCCCCACATACTACCGTTTCTCTCTTCTCACTCTCCTAAATTTGGTGCTTTGGCATAGTTTCTTTCTTTCTTTTCCAATTTTTCTACTGCGCATACCTTCTTTGCTCTCTTATCCAAATTTTGACTTTATGCTCTCCCTTTCTAACACTTTTCTTTATCCCTACTATTCTTTTCTCCCTTTTCCATGGTGCTGCCAAATTGACCTTGTATCTTTCTCATCTTTGTGCATCCTTTTCGATCGTTCAAGACAAGGAGTGCATTCCTCCTTCACTGGTTATACGTTGGTAAGTAAGGGGTAGGTTATGATGATTTGGGGTAGTCGTTGCTTGGTGAAAAACTGTTGCTTTCTATTTCTTGTGTTTCCATTAGTGATTATGTTTTGTTTTCAGCAGCAAATTGTGTGGATTGAGACCCTTCCCATACTTTTTCGTAAGCAAACTGAGTTGAGGCGTTAGGGGTAAGTTTCGATCGCTCTTAAATTGAGTAAATGGTTAGATTGGTTTAATTCCGCTATTAAGGTGGTTAATGGGGAGTGTGTTGATCAATTTTTTTAGGTATTACCGAGATCGGAAGTGTTTTGCTATGAATCCATAACAGGTGTGTGTAAACACAACTCCGAAATTAGAATTTGGCAAAAAGCTAAAATAGGTGAATGTCGACGCCACACGGGCGTGCGGCCGCCCGTGTGGTAGGCTGTGTGACCGAACACGGGCGCGTGATCGACGAGGCTGGCCATGTGCAATTCATGGGCTGGGCCAAATTGGGTCATGTAGGTCCCACGGGTATATGGGCCGGGTATATGGGCCATACGGGTACGTGGGATTATTGGGCCAGGCCGTGTGATCCACACGACTAAGGCCATTTTGGGCCGTATGGGCCACATGGGCGTGTGGGCCCATATAGGCATGCATCATGGGTCTGTGGGCCCATTTTCACTGTTTGACTGCTAAGATTGCACGGGTCGCCCGAGTCGATTGTGAACCTCCTATAAGTTCACCACCACCTAGACCCTCAAAGGATCAAATGATCAGATGACCTGATATGAATAAGCATGATGATGTTTCATTGATTTGATGTTGTATGCCTTGATTATATGCATGATATTATGTTATAGTATGTCATATTTGTAACATCCTGAATTTAGGCCTAGTAGATTTGGGCCAATTGGGTTGTAACGCCCCAAAAATCCTGAAACTTTTAATTTTTGTGCATGGGAGTTAATATGTATGTGTAGCACTTAGAATAATAATATTAAGGTATTATTGGGATTAGTTGAAGCCTTAGAGTTAGGGGAGACCATAGGAAAAATTTATGTTCTTACTTAGTGGACCCTAGTCTTAGGAATAAGGCCTCAGAAGCAGATTAAGAAAAGAGAGGACACAAAAATAGGCTCAGGTTTGGGTTGAGGCCCTAATTAAGTTTTCTGTTTGGACACTATAGGGTTAAAAGGGTAGCATCTGTGTTTAAAACACCAAATGGGTTGGTGGCCCAATATTAAGTGACGCTGCAAGGGAGCTAGAGGGTGGCATCACTAGCATTTGAAAGAGGCCCAAGTTTGGCCGCAAGGAGCCCATGTCTTTGGGCCAATTTATGCACTTAAAATGGCAAGGAGGAATGGACGGCATTAAGGCTTATTTTTAGGAGGGATTTAATGATAATATTGTGCTGATAATTGAAGAAAG
This sequence comes from Gossypium rotundifolium, assembly GCA_025506655.1. Lineage (NCBI taxonomy): Eukaryota > Viridiplantae > Streptophyta > Magnoliopsida > Malvales > Malvaceae > Gossypium > Gossypium rotundifolium. The sequence goes on along the minus strand of CP106724.1, from coordinate 81,660,505 downwards.
AGGTGGTGTTATCTAGAGTCTTTGAAGGTGTGAAGAGATTTAGATAAGGAGAAAAGTTAGGAGCTATCTCACGAGAGCAGAGTTGGTCAAATTCCATCACCTAGAGGAGTAAAGAAATCGTTTCTAATTGCCATAGGGATGCCGAAATTTCTATAAATAAGGGGATAGCTCATCAATTCCTAAGATTTGAACCCTACTCTTTTCGTCCTTCTTTGTGCCGAAAATCAAGGCCATCTTAGTTGTTTTTCTTTTCATCTTTTCTCTTCCAAAAGCCAAAATCACCACCTCCCTCTCCCTTTTCTTTTTCTTTAAAACCTCCTTCTAGCCGAATCTTTTGATCCCCATTGTTATTCTTCTCCCATTCACTAAAAGCCGAAACTACATTCTTGTTTGTTCTTGTAGCCAAAATCTCTAAGCCTTTCCTTGATTTCTTTTTACTTTCTTTCTAAGCCAAAGCCGAAACACTTTACTCAGACCTTCTAAAAGTCGAAAGAGCATCAGTTCATCTTTTTCGAGATTTCCTTAAAAGCCAAAATTCTTAGACCTCTAATCTTCTACGCTTCGATCTTCTGCTGTGATTGCCGAATCTTCCTACAAGGAGTAGCTGAAACCATTTGTGTTGGGGGTCTAATCGCTTAGATTTCTAAGCCAAAGTTCAGTAGCACTCGGATCGAATTACTTTTGGGATTTTAACGAGAGGCCTTATCCTTGCGTTCTTCTGGCTTTTGAGCAAGGTTTTAGACTAAGGGTTGTAGATCCAGATAGTAAGGATATTGACTAAGGGTGTAAAGATACGCGATATCAGGTGTGTAACTTTTCACACCATTAGATTGTCTGTTAGTGTGCATGTATATAAATCTGTAATATTCTGTTAAATGTCGAAATCCCGGTATAACATTGGAAACCCGATGAGGGTAAAAGCGAATCACCAGGTTAGTGATCTCTGTCATTCTTCAATGAATGTTCCTGTTAAGATGATATGTTTTATAAGTATGTCGATTGCTGTGATTGCACGGGGTTGGGTTTGATGAAAGGGGAAGTGTTCTGTTGTAGTGGCTTTTGCCATGATCTGTTGTAGTGGCTTTTTTCCATGATCTGATGATGAGTAGCATGACTGCCATCGATGGTGTGTAGCGGTATGGGTTGATTGTAGAAATCCCCAATGGTGTGATTAGCAGGTAAGGGTGGTGTGTAGCGGATGGAAACCTAGGATTGGGTTGGGCTTTGCATAATTTCTGTTGCATGATAATAGGTATTCTGTTCTGTGGGGCTAAGGCCCAATCTGATGGTGCACGAGGGTTGCACACTGAGTCTCGCTACTCAACCTATTATGTAACATTTTTCAGGTAGCACCTAGTGCATCAGACTGGGCTGGAGAGGAGCGCAAGGTGGCCATGCAAAAGAACATTTGGATTCAGCAAAAGACTTTGGTTTATTATTTTATATCTTTATTTAATGGGTTTTAAATTTCAATGTAATAAGGCCACAGTCGTTAGCTTTATATTTCATTCGCTTTTAATTTTGGGCTTTTATTATTATTATCGACATTTTATGTTTACATTTTTTTAAAGGCATGTATTTAAGTTTTGGTTTTTAATTCATAAAAAACATCTCATAGAATTTATAGCTTATCTAAATTAACAACCTATTAATTTTTTTCCCGAATAAAAGGTTAAACTCAAGGAAAATATTCTCCAAAAATGCCACATGTTTTATTAAATTTTCTTAGTGACATACCAAATTCGGACGTGGTGTTTGGGCCGGGTTTGGGGTGTTACAATATTTTTATATTGCATTGCATTGGGTTGGGTTGGGGGCTTATTATGATCAGAGGAAGTGTACTGAAAGGCCTTGAGCCTAATTTACTGGCAGCTCAGCTTCAAACTACTGTCTAGTGCCGCATTTGATACTTTTTGGAGTGTAGGAATGGATGGGTTGATTATATCCCCACATGGAGTGTAGGGTTGGATGGAGATCGAGTGCATAGGTTTGCTGGGTAGGACTTGTATATTGTATAATCTGTTACTGTATTGATTATTATTACTGTAATGGGCCCAGGCCCAAACACATGACTGCTTCTGTACTGAGATGGGCTAAAGCTCAAACTGATATTGTCACTAATACTGAAAAGGGCTTAGGCCCAGACTGTGATTGCTTTCTGTCTGTTTGCTATATATGGGATTACACACTGAGTTTTTGTAAACTCACCCATCTATTTTATCTGTACAGGTAAACTCACTCAACGATGGCCACATGGCTCATTTCATTCTATCTTAGTAATTAATTATAGTTTTGATTTTATTTTGGGGTAATTACTGTAATAGTGGTCTCTTTGGATTTTCATGAATTATTTTGGATTTTTATTGTTTTGATTTATAACTGCCAGTAGTAGGGACAATCGAGTTTTCAAAAATCAAACCTTTTTAACAAATTGCACACGAATACGTAAACTATTTTTTAAAGCTTTCGCGATAAGTGACGTTCTGAAAATTAATAACGTTCTGAAAGTAAATAACTTTTTGATAATGATTCACGTTTTGGAAATGAACGACACATCTTAGAATCAATGAAAGGTAATGGAAAGAGGACGGATAGAAAAGAGGGTTTTTCTTTGATAACAACTTGTTTTATGAAAAACACTTTAATGAGACATCGCCAGATTCAGCCATAACGTCCAGGCCGGGTTTGGAGTGTTACACCAACAACTTGATTGCCTATAAAGGAGTTATCATTTGTAGTAAAATATAACACCAACAATATATAAGAATTTAGAATGATAGTGTATGCAAGTGCACAGGGCAAATTGTAATATAGTTAGTACAATAAAACACTTGGAAGTATTCTGAGGATCGTACCCAAGGGAGGATAGAATAAATCTATGAAAATATTTTTACAAGAATAACTCTAAATAGTACTAATTAATTCCTATATTACGATAAACCATAAAGTAGATAGTTGAGAGAAATTAAATAACTAAAATAAATAAACAGGAAAATAATAAACGATTAAAATCACTAAACTAATTAGGAAGATTAATTCACTTAAGGGTTCGTAATTAACTTTGGATTAGGATTTAAGAAGGATTACCAACCTATTAACCAATTATTACCTCCTGGCCTCTAACTAATTAATATATTGGTTGATACTTGCTTATCTCCTGGCCTCACTTTCTCAACCAAGATAAATTACAATTTACTCTGTTTGACTTATATCCAGACCTCATCAAGCCTATGATAACTTCATGGGGTTATCAATCCTAGTGCTTTAGGAACACATAATCTACACCAACGATGTAACACCCCTAACCCGTAACTGTCGTCGGAACAGGGTTCTAGAGCATTACCGAAGTTTATAGAGTAATTTGATATAGTTCATGTCATTTACATTTCATATCCAAAATTAATCATATTATCCCTTGAATGGACCCTCAAGGCCCAATTTAAATATTAGAATCAAGTCGGGACTAAATCGAGAACTCAGAATTTTTTTTACAAAATTTCAAAATTTTTCTTATATACAGGGGTCACACGCCTGTGGGTAGGCCGTGTAGGCATTTAATGTGAGGCACACAACTGTGTCCTAGCCTGTGTCCTTACTCGTGTAACTCCCTAACTTGTGCCACACGGCTTGCCACACGCCCATGTGCTAAGCCGTGTGGTCAATTAATTTTCACAAATTAGGTGCAGGTTTCACACGGCCAAGACACACACCTGTGTTCTGGGTCGTGTAGCACATACGACTGAGACACACGCCTGTGTCTTCGCCCGTGTGCTCAATTTTGAGCATTCTATTTCTCAATTTTAGGATGCAGGGGACACACGGCCAAACCACATGCCCATGTGCTAGGCCATGTGTCACACACGGACAAGACACACACCCGTGTGTCTACCTGTGTGAATAAAATAAGGCCATTTTCTAGCCTTATTTCTCACCATGATTTAACCTTTAACCTACAACAACATTTGCATATATTTTCCAACGAATTCAAGTCATATGAATCATGCAAACATCATTAATATGTATGAAATAGTTTTACATATTCATATGGTCAAACTTACCCTCTTGTGATGATTTATATTTTACTCTAATCCAATCTAATCAACCACATACATATATGTTAAACATAACATGTATAACCTCATAACAATATACCAAAACAAACCATTATTAGCCATTCCAATGGCTAAATTACAAACAACCATGTACTTGCCAACATTGTCCAAGTTAACATATACATCTCATTATATCAAAATAAGATTACTTTTTATACCAAAACAAGATAGAGGATAGTGTGATAATTCTCTGACCGTTCTCCAACCTGAACAAGCTTCCGAACAATATAAAACAAAGGAAAGAAAACCTAGTAAGAATTTAATGATGAGTAAGCTCGTATAACAAGAATTAAACTTACCAATTACATTCATTCAATTAAGCATACAAGAACATGATTTCCAAAAAATTGATAAAATTGCCTAATCACATACACTCAAACAAGTATGTTAGTCAATTAATTCACATAATACCAAAAATATGGATGAGCTCATCATTTAATTTCTCTCGCTTACATATGCTTTCCATAACATTATTCCATATTACATGTACACTTTGATAACAAATCTTTTCAAATTTAGTTTAGCCATATCAAAACTTTACCCGTTGAATTTATTTGAAATATCGATGGATACACTCATATAGTACACTTTAGTGTACACTACTATAATTTGTCAATTCATTTCCAAGGGTACCCAATTAAGGCACATAATCAGGAAGCACACTCTCGAGCCTTGTAATGAGAAGCTCACACAGAGCCAGTTCGGGAAGCTTATAAAGAGCCATATCGGTAAACTTATCTGGGCTATATAATGGGAAGCTCATAAGAGCCTTAATTGAGATGTTCACAAAAAACCTTATCAAAACGTTCACAAAGAACCATATCGGGAACCTTTGGATAGCCAATATCGAGAAGTTCAAGCGAGCATTATCGAGAAGCTCACAAAGATCCAATTTAACGAGAAGCTCATGAAAAGCCTTTAATCAGGATGCTCATAAGAGCTAAGGTGTGTCCACAACAAATGTTGAATCACAACCTATCGGGACACTTTGAAAAGATATAACGGGAAGCTCACTGAACCATATAACGGGAAGCTTGAGAGGGCTAATAACGGTATTCTCTTTCGAGCTATGGTGTGTCCACAACATATGCTGGACTACAACCAATACGGGAGATCATGTATCCATCGACTTTCATTTGTTCAATCGAGATTCTACATTTATCAGGCATTATCGAATATTCCATCAATTTCACATACATGACAATTATACAAATCACATATACAACATTTAACTCAAAAATATAAATGTACACAATTTATTTACACAAACTTACCTCGATACTTGTTCGTATACGAAATCTACTAATATGAAACTTTTTACTTTCCTCGATGCAACTTAGTATTAGGTCTTTCAGGATCTATATAAATGAATTTAACATCAATTTAATCCATTTTGTACTCAATTTAATTCAATTTTCATCCTAGGAAAAATTACTATTTCGTCCCTATACTTTTCTCAAATGACAATTCCGTCCCTAGGCTCAAAAAATGAAATTCATGCAATTTAATCCCGATGCCAAGCCTAACCAAAATTTTCATATAACTTTTACAGCACATATATTTCACAAAATTCAAAATTTTTTCCACAACTTGTACATCTTTACAATTTAATCCTTAAATCATATTTTCATCAAAATTCGGTTTGTAAAAGTTGTTTATCTATCAACAACCTTTCATTTTCTACCATAAATTTCAAATTTTCAGATATTCATCCATGGCAAAACTTTGATACTTTGATAGCTTTTCAAATTAATCCCCAAAATAGATAGATTAAGCTATCATGATCTCAAAAATATAAAATTTACTAAAAACGAGTCAAGAAAGCATACCTAATTAATCTTGATTAGTTTCCTTTCTCTCTCCTAGGGTTTCCATGGAATTTTTGGGGATGATGATGATATAAAATGATAATATTTCTATTTAATTATTTATCATCCATTAATTTTTCCACTTTTCAATTTAGTCCTTGCCTTTTTTTTAATTTTCCATGGATGATTCATAAAAATATCAACTAACTTTTCTTTAATGGCCTAATTACCATATAAAGACCACAAATTTTGAATTCTATAAGTTTTACATTTTATGCAATTTGGTCCTTTTCATAATTAAATATATAATTGATAAAATTCTCTTATCAAAATTTTCATATGACATTCCTATCATAATGCAGACCATGCAATAATATTAAAATAGATTTTCTTTTCGGCTCAGACTTTGGGTCCCAAAACCACTGTTCCGATTTCACTAAATATGGGTTTTTACAAACTGACCCTTTCGAGAAACCTGAAATCCTCTGTTAATCACATCCTCATCCATTTGTTAATCTCCCCTAAGGGATTTAACCACTCATGCTATTAATAATCTCGACAATAATTGAATAAATCATGTGTAGAACTCGATTGAATTGAAAAAGAAACGGGATTAGAATAATTTTAGATTTCATATCTAATGTAGAACAGAGCATCAAATAGATTGATTGGAATAATGAAATGGATCGAATGCAAAGGGATAATAAACTAAAATACTTCAATAATATAAAATAAATCTTGGATTGAAACTGATTCAAAGAGGGAAAACAAATACTTATGAAAAGCTGAAAGAAAATTAATCTAAACTACTAGGGTCTTTTAGTGTGTTTAAGACGACTTAGTTACATCAAACCCCTAATTCCTTATTTATAGAAGTGTTGGCAGCCCAAATTAAGTCTTTGACACGTCCTAGGTTTTTGCATAAGGTTGATTATTCGAACAAAAATAGCCTCGATATTCTTGGGTATCACGTTAACCTATGTAACATCCCATTTTCAGTTGTGTCGGAGACAGTGGTTTCTGTAACACCCTAAATTAGAGGTTGTTAAAATTTAAATAAATTTCTCATGTGTGCTTAAAGAAATAATAATATGACTTTATTTGGCATGATTTAGGGTCTAGAAATAACCCCGATTTAGGTCAGATTTAAAATTAAAAATCTCTTTAATAAGTAATTAAAAGAAAGGAGCTAGGTGAGATAGGGCCTAAATAAAATCTTGGGCGAAATATAACAAAAAGAAAGGGCTTGGCACAATTGGCTTCGTGCGCCTAAGGGTTGCAAGAGGGTCTTGGGTTCGAGTCTCGACTGTAGCAAGGGAGAAATGTTTTTCCTTTTTGGGCGTTAAAGGAAGGGCCCAAGTAAGGAAGGCTTTAAATAAATTTCGGGTAAGGATCGGACATGAAAGGCAGGTGGGCGGAGTGGCTTGGGGCACCACTTAAAGGGGCTTTGGCAGAAGGGACTCGGGTTCGAGTCGTGACGAACGCAAAGGGGATTTTATTTTTGGGCTTTGGCGCTAAAAGAGAAAAGGGCTCAGGTATAAGGCTTTATATTTAAATGGCGGGGTATATTGACATGAAAGTCAGTTGGGAGAGTTGGTTTGGGGCGCTTAAAGGGGGGCTGCTGCTGCTTCCTACATCATGTCACTGGTTCGAATCAAGGAAGCAGCACCTTGATTTTATTTTTTTCCCCTCTGCTACTGGCGTGAAGGAGAGTAGTGTTGGTAGCATAATAGGACTCTTAATTAAGCTTAATTTTTGCTCTAGAATTCGGCTGGAAAGGGGAAAATATGTAGTTTATTTTCAATATATTTGTTTGAGGAGATTAAGGGATAATTAGAGGATAAATGTTATTTTTCTTTGGGTGATAATTGAGCTGGAATTTATCACCAAAATGAAGGTGATGGCCAACTTAAGGACTCCTTGGGGAAGGGCTATCCATATCTGATTTGTGTAGCAAAGAAGAGCCAAAATTCATCAAAAATCTTTTCTTTTTCTCCCTTCATTTGTCTGCTGCCGAATTCCCATTGATTCATAGCCAAAAGTGTTCAAAAATTTTCAGCTTTTCTTGCTTCCTTTTAGCCGAATATACCCCTCTTTTAAGAGGAAAAATTCCAACTTCTCTTGTTCTTCTTAAACCGAAAATACTTCTTCTTCTTTTAATTTTGCTGCTTGGCGAAACTACTCCAACCTTTGCCCAAAAATCCTTCAAAAATTTCTTTCTTCTTCTTTCCCTAATAGCCGAACCTAACTCTAAAATTCCAGCCCTCCATTTGAGTTTGGCCGAATCCCCCTTAAGGAAAAAGGGTGCTGTTTTCGGTTCCTTTCTCTTCTAAAAGGGTAGCCGAACCCCTCTCACAACATTAAGAGGTGCTACCAATTTTCAATAAGTGAGGGAAGCTTTCGGGATTTATTTTCCAAGGTGAGTTGGTAAGCACATTCGCCAAGGGCCTTTCAATTAAAAGTTTATGATTAAATGTCGAAACTAACGTGTGCCATGGATTTAGGGACTTATTTAGGCTTTGGATTTGATTGGAAATCAAATCCATTCAAGGTAAGTCCGCAAAGAACCCTTGGTATGAATTGGGTTTGGCGAATAGGCCTTTGGTACTAACAAGAATGTTTGGTCGATTATAGGGCAAGATCTAGTGTTGTAGATCGGATCTTGAGATCTAGTAATTAGGTAGAAACAGTGTGTAAACTCTTTACACACTTTATTAATAAACTTGCTATATTATTGTCTTGTGTATAAATTTTGGTAGTGATCTATGATATGCTTGTGGGCTTAAACATGGATTTCGGTAAGTCCCTAACTTGTGATTTTTGATATTTGATTTGCATTCCATCACATGATGATTAAATGCTACGATATGATTTATGAAAATTGTTATAAAAGCATGTGATGGTGGGATTGATGAGAGCAGGGGGATGAATTATGGACTGTCGTCAGTGGTTTTGACCACAAGATGGGTTGGCCCCATCAGATTATTTGTGACCTATGGTCATCAGTGGTTTTGACCACACCGATTGATAAAATGCGACTAAGTCCCAGTGGTTTGGTACCACCAGTGGTTTTGACTACACTTGATTATTTGTGACCTATGGTCATCAGTGGTTTTGACCACACGATGGGTTGGCCCCATCATTTAAATTGTGACTCTAAGTCATCAGTGGTTTTGACCACACGGGGTAGTTGAGGAGTATGGATGGCTAGGTTGGGTTGCATATTTGCATGTTAATTAATATCTTGTGTATGAGTGCTATACCGGGTAGGGGATTTACACATTGAGTCTTGGTGACTCACCCATTTCCCTTAACATTTTGCAGATGAGTAGATCGCGGAGATGGAATCGGAGAGGACTCGAGGTGGCCATGCTTATTGTTGGAGTTAAATTTATTTTCGTTAAGTTTAAGTATTTTATTTCCTAAGTATTTTTAATTTGGGATGTAATAAGGCCGCTATTATTATTTTGGATGTTTATTTTACTTTTATTTTACTTATAAGGTGTTACAAATGAAATTTACATATATTAAAGTGAATCGGTAAAAGTAACCTTTTCGAACTTAATAACTTTTATGAAGTTTTCAAAGACGTTACCATCGGGTAACCAAAAATAAACTTAGTCAACTACAACTTGATGATTTTAAAATGTACATGATCAAATGTTATCAAAAGGGTTTATAAAGCCCAACTCAGATTTATAAAAAGGCCCAACTGAGTTTTCAAACCCCGTTTTAATACCTTAGCCAAATTTTGTCAAACTTTTTCCAAACTTTTAAATTGGCCCAAAATATTTTACCTAGTGACATACCAGATCCGGTCAGAACTCATGGGCCGAGTTTGGGGTGTTATATTTTTGGTATCAGAGCCCAGTTCAAAACTCGACTGTGGGGGCCAAGGCCCAAAATGTTTTGTCTATGTTAGTAGGCCTTATTGGAATATTTTGAAACTGTTTTTGGCTTGAACAGCATGGCACCGAGTCTCCAGCACCTATCCGCCCAGGTAAGTACTTCTATCAATTTTTGTGAATTCTTTTGATGAGGGGTAGAAGGGTAAAATGGGAACGTAGACTACTAGAATAGAAACTGTTGAACCCTAGGGCTAGCATACTCCAACAGATATTGCATAAGATTTAATAAATTCCCTAAACAAACCCTGTGAGTTGTCACTGAGCAAAAGATGTGGCAATCGTTATACGCATGTCTAGGATTGGATCCGGTGGGGGCCTGGTATTTAAGCAGTCCTCGTGACTCACCTCCTACTCACTTGAATCCTACCTGGTGCGTAGTAACGGTTCATCCTAGCTGAGACGACACGCTCACAGGCTAAACTTAATAACCAAAACCCGAAAGGGATTAGCCGTTTTGTTTTGAATAAATTGAAACCTTGTTTTGAAAAAAAAAGAAAAAGAAAATGACCAAAATACCCCTGGTTTGTAAATTACCAAAATACCCTCCGCATGAAAAATTTTCAAATACTTGAATCCTTCTTTTATTAAAATACTTAGAACCCAATTTTTGGAAATTGTTTTGAGAAAATGCCCTGAATGTGAAAAATTACTAAAATACCCTTAGGGTAAAATTACAAAACGCCTTGAATCATGAAATTTCCAAAATACCCATGGTTTTAATCAAAAGTTTCATCACATGAAAATGCCCAAAAACCTTACTTTACAAAATATCGAAAACATCATGATTTTAGAAAATTACAAAATTGCCCTAACCAACAAAATTACCAAAATGACCTTGGTTTTCAAAATTTTGCAACATCATTATTTTGGAAAATACAATTCTAAAAGAACTCCCAAAGTTTTACAACTTTTGAAACATCCATGATTTATCAAATTTTACAAACTTACCTCGATTTGTGGAAAATTACCAAAATGCCCCGAGTTTCAAAATCACCGAAAGACCTTCAATTTCAAAATTTTTCAAAATACCCGGAAATTAAGAGTTTTAAAATAATTTTGACAAAATCATCCGAGAACTCAGATTTGTGAAAAATTACGAAAATACCTCGGTAGTGGAAAAACAATCACCATGAAATCAGCAACGTCTCTTTGATTGAATGAATGAAAGACTGTATGTTTGTATGATTACGAAAGAACCACTCCTAAAACTCCTATCATAAAATATCTTCACGGATAACCAAGTGAAATACTAATGCATAAAATTCTTAAACAGATAAACGTGATCGTTAGAATGAGTTCAAGAGGTCGTGGACGTCCGCCGCGTGGCCGTGGTAGAGGTAGGATGACCTTGTCGGAGCCCGTGAGGTCTAGTCATGGGTCCGAAAATGAGATGCCGGATCTACCGACGTCAGAGACTGAGTTTCAAGATCAGACGGGTGGTAACGACGTAGTATCCCAAGCGGTGCTACGAGTGTTAGAACGAGTTGTTGAGGCTGGCGCGGGTGCAGGAACCCGTAAGTCTGTGGCTGAACGACTCTGGGCTAACAGAGCAGAAGTATTTAGAGGAGTTTCCGGAGTGGCACCTAGTGCAGCAGAATATTGGTTAGAGTCCACGAAAAGGATTATGGGTGACTTGGATTTCACCCCTGAGGAGAAGTTAAAGGGTATCATTTCTCTGCTTCGGGATGAGTCTTATTAGTGGTGGCTCACCGTAAGGGATGGAACAGTGGCAGAAAACCTTACTTGGGAATTCTTCAGGGAAGCCTACCAAAAGAAGTATATTGGAACTAGCTATGTAGACGCTCAGAGGAAGGCTTTCTTGAACCTGGTTCAGGGAAATAAGATAGTGGCGGAGTATGAGGCTGAGTTCCTTCGATTGACTAGATATGCTCGTGGTATTGTGGGTGCCGAGCATGAGCGTTGTGTCAGATTTGAAGATGGGTTGAGAGATGAGCTGAGAATGATGATAGCTCTACAATAGGAATGGGAGTTTTTGTCTTAGTGGAGAAGTCAAGGTTGTCAAGGGTAAGACATCGGTTAGACGAAACCAAGATAGAAATTGAATAAGAGGAGCTCAAACCTTTAAGGTTCCTGTAATGAAATGTAAGAGGACGAGGTTTGATGGGTCGGATCAAGTTGCTAGGCTTGCCGCTACTAATCCTCAATGGCCGCCACAGTGTGATAAGTGTGGCAAGTTTCACAAGGAGAGTGTTGGAATGGTAATCGTGGATGCTTTGAATTTGGGTCTATGGAGCATCGAGTTAGAGATCATCCTAAGAAGGTAGCTAATGAGAACGGAAGGTCGTGGATCATGCACCAATGTAAGGGATAACCAACAACCACAGAGGGGTCGAGGTGTAGCTAAGGGTAATGGAAATAGTAACAGGCGTGGCCGAGGTGCTAAAGGTGCAGAGGTGAGGCAACCAAGGTTGGTTTATGCAGTTGGCCGTCGTGAGGAGGAGGATGTGCCAGATGTGACAACAGGTATGTTCCTTACTTCTGGAATACCCTTAATTGCTTTGATTATTGTAGAGTTTTCTTGTTTTACTAGGAAAGTGCCTGAAACCTTGGTTGTGAACTTAGAGATTGTGCCTAGGAAGTAAGATAGTTCTATTAAGATCAGAGTGCGTAGCATAAGCGTAGCACGATGAGTTAAGATGTACGACTATTCGTTAGTAAGTAATTTCGAGGACGAAATTATTTTTAAAGGGGGTAGAATTGTAACACCCTAAATTAGGGGTTGTTAAAATTTAAATAAATTTCTCATGTGTGCTTAAAGAAATAAATAATATGACTTTATTTGGCATGATTTAGGGTCTAGAAATAACCCCAATTTAGGTCAGATTTGAAATTAAAAATCTCTTTAATAAGTACTTAAAAGAAATGAGCTAGGTGAGATAGGGCCTAAATAAAATCTTGGGCGAAATATAACAAAAAGAAAGGGCTTGGCACAATTGGCTTGGTGCGCCTAAGGGTTGCAAGAGGGTCTTGGGTTCGAGTCTCGGCTGTAGTAAGGGAGAAATGTTTTTCCTTTTTGGGCGTTAAAGGAAGGGCCCAAGTAAGGAAGGCTTTAAATAAATTTCGGGTAAGGATCGGACATGAAAGGCGGTGGGGCGGAGTGGCTTGGGCGCCACTTAAATGGGCTTTTATGTAGGGACTCGGGTTCGAGTCGTGACTAACATAAAGGGATTTTATTTTTGGGCTTTGGCTAAAAGAGAAAAGGGCTCTGTATAAGGCTTTATATTTAAATGGCGGGGTAAATTGACATGAAAGTTAATTGGGAGAGTTGGTTTGGGGCGCTTAAAGGGGTGCTGCTGCTTCCTACATCAAGTCATCGGTTCAATCAAGGAAGCAAAGACCTTGATTTTATTTTTTCCCTCTCTTCTGTGGCGTGAAGGAGAGTAGTGTTGGCGAGATAATAGGACTCTTAATTGCTTAATTTTGCTCTAGAATTTATTTGGAAGGGGAAAATAAGTATTTTATTTTCATTATATTTGTTTGAGGAGATTAAGGGATAATTAGAGGATAAATGTTATTTTCTTTGGGTGATAATTGAGCTGAATTTATCACCAAAATGAAGGTGATGGCCAACTTAAGGACTCCTTGGGAGGGCTATCCATATCGATTTGTGTAGCAAAGAAGTGCCAAAATTCATCAAAATCTTTTCTTTTTCTCCCTTCATTTGCTACTGCCGAATTCCCATTGATTCATAGCCAAAAGTGTTCAAAAATTTTCAGCTTTTCTTGCTTCCTTTTGCCGAATATACCCCTCTTTAAGAGGAAAATTCGATTTCTCTTGTTCTTCTTAAACCGAAAATACTTCTTCTTCTTTTAATTTTGCTGCTGGCTGAAACTACTCCAACCTTTGCCCAAAAATCCTTCAAAAATTTCTTTCTTCTTCTTTCCCTAATAGCCGAACCTAACTCTAAAATTCCAGCCCCTCCATTTGAGTTTGGCCGAATCCCTCTTGAGGAAAAAGGGTGCTATTTTCGGTTCCTTTCTCTTCTAAAAGGGTAGCCGAACCCCTCTCACAACATTAAGAGGTGCTGCCAATTTTCAATAAGTGAGGGAAGCTTTCGGGATTTATTTTCCAAGGTGAGTTGGTAAGCACATTCGGCCAAGGGCCTTTCAATTAAAAAGTTTATGATTAAATGTCGAAACTAACATGTGCCATGGATTTAGGGACTAATTTAGGCTTCGGGATTTGATTGGAAATCAAATCCATTCAAGGTAAGTCCACAAAGAACCCTTGGTATGAATTGGGTTTGGCCGAATAGGCCTTTGGTACTAACAAATAATGTTTGGTCGATTATAGGGCAAGATCTAGTGTTGTAGATCGGATCTTCGGGATCTAGGAATTCCGGTAGAAACAGGTGTGTAAACTCTTTACACACTTGATTAATAAACTTGCTATATTATTGTCTTGTGTATAAAATTTGGTAGTGATCTATGATATGCTTGTGGGCTTAAACATGGATTTCGGGTAAGTCCCCTAACTTGTGATTTTTGATATATGATTTGCATACCATCACATGATGATTAAATGCTACGATATGATTTATGAAAATTGTTATAAAAGCATGTGATGGTGGGATTGATGAGAGGAGGGGGATGAATTATGGACTGTCGTCAGTGGTTTTGACCACAAGATGGGTTGGCCCCATCGATTATTTGTGACCTATGGTCATCGTGGTTTTGACTACACCGATTGATAAATCGTGACTAAGTCCCAGTGGTTTGGTACCACCAGTGGTTTTGACCACACTTGATTATTTGTGACCTACGGTCATCAGTGGTTTTGACCACACGATGGGTTGGCCCCATCATTTAAATTGTGACTCTAAGTCATCGATGGTTTTGACCACAGGGTAGTTGAGGAGTATGGATGGCTAGGTTGGGTTGCATATTTGCATGTTAATTAATATCTTGTGTATGAGTGCTATACCGGTAGGGATTTACACATTGAGTCTTGGTGACTCACCCTTCCCTTAACATTTTGCGAGATGAGTAGATCATGAGATGGAGCCGGAGAGGACTCGAGAGGCCATGCTTATTGTTGGAGTTAAATTTATTTTCGTTAAGTTTAAGTATTTTATTTCCTAAGTATTTCTAATTTGGGATGTAATAAGGCCGCTATTATTATTTTGGATGTTTATTTTACTTTTATTTTACTTATAAGGTGTTACAAATGAAATTTACATATATTAAAGTGAACCGGTAAAAGTAACCTTTTCCAACTTAATAACTTTTACGAGTTTTCAAAGACGTTACCACCGGGTAACCAAAAATAAACTTAGTCAACTACAACTTGATGATTTTAAAATGTACATGATCAAATGTTATCAAAAGGGTTTATAAAGCCCAACTGTATTTATAAAAAGGCCCAACTGAGTTTTCAAACCCTGTTTTAATACCTTAGCCAAATTTTGTCAAACTTTTTCCAAACTTTTAAATTGGCCCAAAATATTTTACCTAGTGACATACCGGATCCAAATTAGAACTCATGGGCCGGGTTTGGGGTGTTGCGATTTCAAAACCACATTTCGACATGTGATTTAGTATTTTATTATTTTTTATTATTTATAGGGTTATTACCATGTCATATTAAAATTTTGTTAGAAAAGTTTAATGTTTAGATAGTTAGTTGAGTAAAAGGCTAAATCAATAAATGTACAAGGGTTTATGTGGAAAATATACCATAATTAAATGGTATACACGGTTAGTGCTTATTGTTTAGTTAAATTATGTGTTATATTTTAATAAAAATAAATAAATGTTAAGTGAAAAATAAAATAAACAAAACCACAATTTCAGAGACCAAGTGTAACATCCCAAAATAAGGCCTAAACAGAACAGTGGTTGTGAAACAATGAATTCGAGCTATAAAAGTTTATTACGATTAGTTATTATGATTTACCGAGTGATTAAATACATGTGTTAAAGTATTGATAAGAAATTTTATTGATTTCATGCTTAAAATGCCTATTAGGACTTGTTTGCAAAAGTTGCTAAATTGGGGTTCTAATTTATAGAGTACTTGATTGAAATTTGGGTTTGAAGTAGGAGCCCTTAAATGGTAATTATACCATTATATTATCATAGACAAAATGGACATATATAGGTAGAAAGGACCAAAGTTTTTAATGAAGGGTAATTTAGTCATTTGGTAATAAAAAGAAATTAAAAAGGGAAAAAGATGGCAAAATATGCTCATCTTCTTCATTATGCCAAATTTTCAAGTGTTCACCATAGCTAGGGTTCGTTTCAAGCTTCCAAGCTCCATAATAAGTGATTCCAAGCCCCGTTTTTAATATTCTTTACATTTTTGAAGCCCCGGTAGCTCAGTTTAGCTTATTCTATCAATAATTCATGCTAGGGTTCATATTTGGAAAAATACCCATAGGTGAAATGTGTTTATTTTGATGTTTTATGATAGAATATGAAGTCTAAAATTATGTTAAACAACTTTTGCTAAGTGATTTTAAGTGAAAACGAGTAAAACAGCTTAATCGGTAAAAATACCTAATGTTCATAAGTACATGTTAGAGTGGAAATTTGATGTTGTCATAAAGGGAAAAATGATCAGCATGTCATAAAACATAAGAATAAGGGATAAAGTATAATTTTCGAGCTTTGGGGCAAATGTGTAAATATGTAAAAGTTTAGGGGCAAAATTGTAATTTTTCCAAAGTTAGACTTAAGGACTGTTTTGATAAATGTGAGTATTAAATAAGCTAAATTTTCTAATATAGATCAAGAAGAACAAAATCTGGAGTTAGATCGGGGAAAGAAAAAGATAGTGGACTAAATCGATATAGTTTATCGTATTTTGTTTCGAGGTAAGTTTGCGGTAAATAAATGCAATATTCTATTTTTTTACATTTGATCATATTAAATTCCAGCATTTACATATTCATTCTGTAAATTTATCATTTAAAGACTCTAGCATGAATTGACAAAGAAGCAACCTCAGAATATCCCGTTTGAACCTTCGAAATGTGCAGGATACAAATGTCATGACATTAGGGTTTAAGGAAATCATGTAAGACCTTGTCAAGATATGTCATTGATAAGATACTATAAGGCAAAGGTCCCATGTAAGACCATGCCAAGGCATGGCATTGGTGAATTTATAAGGCAAAGGTCCCATGTAAGACCATGCCAAGGCATGGCATTGGTGAGTTCATAAGGCAAGGATACCACGTAAGACCATGGCAAGACATGGCAATGGTTAAGTTTCACAAGGAAAGGTACCCGCGTATCCTTAGGATTCCAAGTGGTTCAACGGAAAAATTTAAAAAGTATACCAAAGGAAAGGTAAGACAAGTTCAAGCTAAAAAGGTACAGGTAAGAATTTAGGACTTAAGTATATTAAGTTAAAGGCATAAATAATTTTGGTAAGAAAAGAATATGATAATGCATTAAGAATGTTGTTATTTATTTACATGAAAACTTACTAAGCTTAATGCTTACTCCCATTCCTTTCTTTCTATTCATAGCTTTACAAGCCAATTCGGGGATCGTAAGGACGTTGGGGATCGTTACACACTATCAAAGGATTATATTGGTATTTTGTGACTCGAGTGTTTTAAGTTATGGCATGTATATGGACTTAGCCATTTTGTGTGTATGACCTTATGATATGGCTTAATATTGGCTTGTAAATGTTTGGTAATGATTAGCTATTAAAATAGTTAATTAAGAACATGTTTTGGATGTTATGTAATGCCTAGTTGATAGTTATTTTAAGAAATTATGTAATTATATGCAGGGGAACAATTTGGACAACAGCAGTGACGTGATTTTGAAAAATAACCAAACATAGTATAAATGGAATTAGGTTGTGCATGAGATATAGAATTAAATCTTACTGAGTCTATTT
Source organism: Gossypium rotundifolium (assembly GCA_025506655.1). Lineage (NCBI taxonomy): Eukaryota > Viridiplantae > Streptophyta > Magnoliopsida > Malvales > Malvaceae > Gossypium > Gossypium rotundifolium. The sequence goes on along the minus strand of CP106724.1, from coordinate 81,642,796 downwards.
TTATATAAAAAAACGGTGTAGGAAAAAGAGTTTTATATTATGAGATAATTGATTTTTAGTGAAGAGAGGTCAGAACTGTCGAACTATGTAATAGGGGAGACTTTAACTAATAAACTGTAATAATTGGCCCCAGAAAAATCTGGAAAAATTATAGTAAGAAGATATATGAGTCTAGTTTCAAGGAAAATTTACGGATCTATATTTCAAGTTTCGTAACTCGAGTTATAGTTAATTTAGTGAACATGACGCAGATGGACACATTCAATTTTATGCCCTGATCTAGTAAGTTAAGTCTAGTAATGCCTCGTGCTCGACTCCGGCAATGGTCTCGGGTAAGGGGTGTTACACCAAGGAGGTTCAGCCATCTTCATTGCATGTGCGTGATTTTGAGGTTCGTTTTAGTAATTTTATGTTTTGTGATCGTTTTAGCTTAATCTAGCTTACCGAGGACTAATTAGTAAAAATGTTAAACATTTTATATTATATCGTTGATGAGTTTGAGGTGTTTTTGAAGTTTTATGATAGATTATTAAGCTTGGTTGTTTAATAGGACTATGTAAAGTAGTTTCTGGTGATTTTAATGTTCAATGACTAAATTGTCAAAATAGTAAAGTTGCATTTAATTCTTGTGAAAATATTATAAATATGGGCTATACAGAGACCCTAGGAAATTTGGCTAGAATGGGTTGTGGTTAAATGTGATTAATTTGTAAGTTTCGACTTTAGGGACTAAATTACATAAGGGGTAAAATGTTGGGGTAATTTTATAATTTCATAATAAAAGAGCTCATAACCATAAGTTTGATTATTTAAGTTGGTTGAATTAACTGAATGAAAATTTTATTTAGATAAAGAAACAAATCAATTGGATTCAAATGGTGGAAAATCTAAGTTAGCAGAATAGTCGTCGGCATCGTATTCATAACCACTTTTGTTTAGGTAAGTTCGTATATTGATTGAGCTTATTAATTGTTGTTTTGGGTGAAATGTTGATTAATATTTATGCTAGGTATAGTTTAAAATAATTGATATGTGGTAATTATTAATCTGGATTAAATTGCATTAATGGCTAAATTGACGATTATGTTTGAAAAATAAGAACTATATGGATGTAAATTTGAGAAGGTATAATGTGTGTAATGTTAAATAGTTTGGAAATGAAATGTGACCCGTATGATTCTCATGTATGCTTAGGATACAAATGACATATTATTAGGGGTTATTTACAATTTCGGGTGCTAGTCTTGGATGTCCTACCGATGGCTGAGGTTCTGTGTTTGTTGCAGATTCTCTATAGCTCGTGTGAGCAGCATCGTGTAGCCTAACATCCCGACCCACAAATTTTGTGAGTAGGCTTATTTCACAACTAGTGTGAGCATATATAATTACAGTCATAGCTTGTGTGAGCATTTTTCCCAGGTATCTGACCTTTCATTTGGTTCATCGAGTAATAAATGTGTAAAATGAAATGGATATATGAATTTGCTATATGAATTCTATGCAGTAATTTGAGTTTATTTTATTTATGAGCTTACTAAGCATTGATTGCTTACGTCTGTCGTATTTTATTCTTTGTAGGTCATCGAAAGTTAAGGTCGGTTGGAAGTTCAAGTTAGAGCACACGCTATCTGTTTTTTGACTCGGTAGAATTTTAATCATTTTGGTTTGGTTATAAATGGCATGTACTAGGAGTTTAAAGATCATACGTAAAGAACTATTTTGTTTTATGTTTTGTTTTGCAAATATGGTAAATGTGTTTCTTAATAGGTACTTTAGTTTGGTATGCTCAAATATATAAGTGGTGTGATTCATGCTCTTGAAATTTTGGTTTTGGATGTGGATTGTGGTTATGAAATGATTGATAGATACATGTTTTGTACTTTGGGTAATGATGTATGTGAATTTGGAGTTTAATGTTTGAATTGTTTTGCCAATAAAGGCATATTGGGTAGGCGCCTAGGTTGAATGTTTTTGGCATGTTTTGACATGTTTGAAATGTGTTTTGAATAGGATAAAATGGTTGGAAATGGTTTGTCTTGGAACTTAAGAAATGGTTGTTGAATTAGCTTGATTTTGAAGTTATTTTAGGTGCACACGGCTTAAGACATGGTCTGACACATGACAGTATGTCATGCACGATCGTATGTCACACACAGCCACCCCACACGACCATGTGGCCTATTTAATTTTGGTGTAGGATTGCCCAGACGACCTCAGGGAGTTACATGGCCCAGCGACACAGTCTTGTGACCGTAGGATACATGGACTCAGGTTGTTGCACAGTTTGGCCACTCACCCATGTCTTTGGGCTACATATTTTAGGCTTTATCACAGGGCCTGATCACATGGCCATGTGACCCCTATTTTTAGTTTTTTCCATAATTTTCTGTTTTGTTTCATATTACCAAATTGGTTATAGGGTTACGTAAGCTTTATTTAAGGCCCATATTCATATATATTCTATGAATAATGATTGATTATGAACATTTGATATTTAAATTTATTTTTGAATTGTATTATCTTGTTCTTGAATCCATTAATTGTCGTAATACTCTATAATCCTAATGCAGCACGGAGATGGGTTAAATGTGTTATAACCTGTGTCACGCCATATCCCTTGCATAGCACGACACTACATGCAATTTTTTCCTTGTGTCATTCATTTCATGCTTTGACATCCCGAGATGCTTATGCATCACTTAAACCTTTAAATCTTCATCATACATGCTCAATTGAACACATTAGCACTACTTAAGGCCTGTGTTGGCCTAATGGGTCACAACACTCATAAAATGTGTTAAAGAAACACTTATTTTATTAACATTTAATCCTAAGTACTAAATTTTGGAAATGTACTGTAAAATACTAAATTGGCTAGAAAACAAGCTCTTCAAGTGCGGAAATGACTCGAATTAACTACTACATTTGACGATAGGTCAATTGCTCATTGAATCGACGCAACCTTTCTCATTTCGACACCACTGTTTATTCCTTTGCTCTTTAGGCTGGCTTGTTGAGACGTTGAAAGGCCATGTTGGGACATGTTTTGCTGATCACCTCTGGACATACTAACGTCCAGACTATGAATCTGTAGCTAAATGATGTCAAATGTAGAGGCAGTGTCCGCAATTATATGGGTTAGGTTGTAATATAATTACAAAAATGGAGTGTGTGAGCACCCCAAGGATCGTACCCAAGAAAAAGAAATAACATGCATAAAATAAAAACGATAGGAAACTGAATATCTAAACTCAATCAAATCTAAGCATGAGTGATTAGTTCGCTTTGGTGATCATAACTAATTCCTATTTCGGGTTTCTATTCAATCAACTAGCCATTAGCCTAGTAGGATCTCTAGATCTTGCACTAAACTAATGAGTCAGCAATAACTACTTATCTTTCTACCTCACAGTCCAGATCGATTCGAGGCTAAGGTGTTCATAGATAGGCCATAACAATTTTGGGTTAATTCCCACCCAAATGACTTCATAGGGTTGTTAAGCCTATGGTTTAAGTTCTTCCTCTCTTAAACAACTGATCCACTAAGAAAATCCTTCATAGAAATTAATTAATCACACTTCCACTCGCTAATCCCCTATAAGAGGATTAGTTTCTCATGGATTTCATAAACACAATAAACTTGATAAAATAAATAGACATTAAGAGTAACTCAAGAATAAAGTGTAAAGAGAAATCTTGATTGTATTTAATTGATTAGCGCAGAATCCACAAAGAGTTTGGTTGAATCTAGAAATTAAATCCTCCAACAAATTCTAATAGAAATAAATTTAAAAGAAATCTGAAACCTAAGAACAGGGAAAAACTGAAACTAAATTTATAGAGAAAACTTAAAATGTAAAAATTTGTCCTTAAACAAGTGTGAAATGAGGCTATTTAAAGAATTAGGGTAGTCGTCATCCTCAACACTAGGTTAGCTGACTTTTGATGTTCAATTTCCATTGTGCAAAGTAGAACACCCTTAACTCGTATTTAATCTCGTATAAGGCTGGTGTCACAATACCAAAGTGATTGTGCCACAACTTCAAAAGCAGTATGCATAGTTTAGCGGTAACTTCAGGGGTGTGTCACTACATCCCATGGTTGTGTCGCGACACTTAAGGTAGACTTCAATTTATTGTATTCTACTCCTTATGTTGCGACATCAAGCTCCCCATGTTGTAACACAATGACCAGCTTTGACTTCCTACGCCATTGAATGGTCTCTTACACACTTACTAAGTACGTTAGCTGGTCTTTAGGCCTCATTCGAACCCTAAGGTCAATAAAATACTCAAAATACACTTTTTATTGGATTAAAACTAAACTAAGAAAACTTAACTATAACATACTAAAATTACTCATATTCAATCTCCTTAAGAATGAAAACAAGTTTAATATTATACACCGAATTATGAAAGATGACATGCTCATCGTGACGACACGATTCTCCATGTTGGGACGAGGATGGCTTTCTATGATGCCTCGTTGATGTTCAACATGACATCACGACTGTTTTGACCCCTCTCGTGTACAAAAGCTTGACTTCTCGATTCGTTCATTTCCCTCCTTTCCATGGACTCGGCAACCCCTAAAAATATAGAAAAATATTGGAATTAAAACATTAAACACAATAATTAAAATTTTTTTGTAACACCCCGAACCTGACCTAATTGTTATGGCTGAATTCGGAAAGCTAAATTGGCAACAGGAATGGCCCCAAAAAACTTTCTTGATTTCAAATGCACTTTATTTTATTTTATTTTAAACCATTTGCGCAGTTCATTCAAAACTAGTAAAATCGAATGTTATACTTTATTTTCAATCGCATTTCAAAACCATTTGTCCATGAAAATGGATGAAATAAGCTTTTAGAATTTTTTTAGAAAAGAATTAAAACTATTGGTGTATCAATTCAAAAAAAAATGAAATAAAAAATTATTTTAATTTCATAAAAATCGTGCAAATTTCGTGAATTGAAATAAATAATCTCAATTGTAAGCATTCAATCATTCATTCAAAACTATTTCGGATTTTCAACCATACTTCTAAATCATTTGTGTTTTATTCAAAATTGGAGAACTTGGTTATTCATCATTGTTTCGAAATAAAACATTTTAACTTCATAAATCAAATGTCTTTAGAAAACTCATTTGTAAACATTAATAATTTTAAAAACTAAGTCTAATTTTATTAAAAACTCATTTTTCAAAAATAAAACTGAAAAATATGTTATTGACATATTCTATTTATGCGCTTTTTAAAACTTAATGTCATCCAAGCAATTTATGCAAATCGAATGAAGAATCCCAAAATAAAGTCCTATGCCACAGTCCATACTCAAACTTATTATAAACCCAAAATATTAACATGTCAAAATAAAATTTAATTACTTTAATTTAAAAAGACTTCTGAGAAACTCCTCCAAATTCTGCCATCAAATCCTAACATCGGGGCTATCTGTAAAATCAGAAAACTAAAGGGAGGTATTAACATAATGATGTGTCTTTAACTAATTATGATCACAATAAAGGTAAGCGCACCTATCGTTTAATAGTATAGTTATGGTAAGACCGGAAATACCGCATCCACAAGGACCAAGAGTACTAGTAATTACTATCTTATTATTATCTAGCCTAAGATTTGGAGTGATTTATTTTAAACTAAAATTAATTAAAAACACGACAGAGAATGAATTGGGAAAATACTTTTATACAACTATATGAGAGAGGCAATACCCAAGGAAGCTCTACCTAGACTTCAGTTATTACTTTTGATTCGTACGATTTATTCACTTGACTTAATCCGTAGAAATCCCTGATTTATGTTAATATCTCTTTCAAGACTAAAAACAACTGACTCTAGGTTGATTAATTGAAATTTATTTCTAATTAAAACCCCTATTGTCACATTAACTCGATTTATGGATTCCCATATTAGATTTGACTCTAATCCGACAGATTTATGTCGCCCTATTTCTAGGGTTACAATCAACTCCGCTTAATTGTGTTGATCTACTCTTAAACAGGGACTTTTGCTCCTCTGAATAAGCACATTCGACTTGAATCAATAACCTAAATTATCAAACTAAGAATAAGAACTCACAATTAAGAATAAGAATAAGTATTTGTCTTATAAATCAAATAATAATAAGTTCTGTCTTAGGTTTCATCCCCTTAGGTATTTAAGGGATTTAGTTCATACTTGTAACATCCTAGAATTAGGGGTTCTACATTTTGCACTATTTTTTATGTTTGGCTCATTAAGCATGTTATTTTGGTATGTTTGGGGGCGCTAGGGAGGCCCGGGGTCAAGCTAGAGCCTTGGTAAAATTTTGCTTTTTGGGCACTTTAGGGGGGAGAGCTGGTTGAAGTAGGCCTTAAGAATATTTTCTTGTGTTTGTTGACACAAGATGGAGTGTGGTAGAGTGGCAAGTGACGTCACTTAAGGAGCAAGGGAGTGGCGTCACAAGGGAGCAAAAGGAGAGGAGTTCAAATCACATAAGCCTCATTATGAAGCTTTATTTTTGGCGTAAGGATGGAGGGAAGATGGATTTGGCAGGGACTCTTCAAGGTGATGGTTGAATGGGTCAATGCATTCAAATGAGTGGACATGAGGAGCTGGTGGAGTTTGAATTGGTCAAACCTATTCAAATGGGAGTTGGACAGTGAAACAAGGAGCAAATCAAGGGATTTGGTGTTGGTAGAGGTGTTGGCCGAAAGTTGGAAGTGTGTGTGGGGAGGTGAATTCGGTCAAGAGGCATAAGAGAGAGAGGGTCCTTTTTGAGCATTTTCGACTTTTACTAGTAGGAGGGTGTACCATTTTCTTTCGAGTTAGCTAGTGTGCATTTTCGGACTCAGCATTTTGGGGAGGACTCTTCTTTTCTTTTTCTTTACCGAAACCTTTAGTGGTAACTCTATTTGTTCTCTTCATTTCTCTGTTGAGCATTCAAGCCGAAAGCCTTTCCTGGTTCTGAAGTATTCCTTCTATTCATCTCATTCACCCTTCTCTTCTCAAAGCCGAAACTCCCTACTTCTTCTGCTACTCCTTTTTCTTCTTTCTCTAACTGAAACCTCTCCTAACCTTTTCTCTTCTTTAGTCGAAATTCGCTTCTAGTTCATCTTCTATCTTCTTTGCTTTTTCATTTTTGTTCCCACAGACCGAATCTCAATCGCTCGTTCCCTTTTTATTTCATTTCTTCTTGTTCTAGGGAGTGAGCCGAAACCTTCTTGACATTGACTGCTTGTGTCGAATCTCCTAGGACTTCATTTGGTTTCATTTTGTCTAACGTAAAGAACTTTTTGTTCTCTTCATCTTGTTACTTCTTCTAAGGAAGCCGGCCACTAATTTTTTTACCATAAATCGATTTTAGAGTTCTCTTCCATAGCGGATTATTTCATCTTTATAACCCGTTTCTCTCATCTTTCATTGCTAGTAGCCGAATATCAGGAAACAAGGTGCTAGTAATCTTTGGCCGCAGGAAGTCTCTTCAATCGGGTTATGTTGGTTAAGGTAAAGGGAGATTCTTTCGTCCCTTTCTTTTCTTTTCTCTCAGTTTTATGTGGCCATAACTGAATGGCTATTTGTCTTGGTGTTTAGATTTTGACTGACCCCCTTTTCCTTTTCTTCTTCTCTCGTTTGGGACGTTTACTTCGGGAAATCCAAGAAGCCGAACGGTAGTAGTCTGAAGCCTGAAGGTATAGTGATTGTCGAACCTTACCATTCCATTCGGGTTCTTGAGTGTTAGCCAATCCAATGAGGGTGCATCAAAAGATCTTGAGGGGAGCGGACCCATGGTCTCTGCTCCTAAGTTTAAAAGACGTGCTGTGTCAGCGGTTCGAGACTTTTCTCCAGGCTATGGTAGAGAGCCGACATCTGCCTGGGATAGACAAATAGCGGTTGCTTCTCCTAGTGAGAGCGTCAAAAATTTAGAGAGTCTAGTCTTACACGTAATCAGGTAAGCACTAGATCGAGGATTTGGAGCCGAGGCGGACTTGAGGTGGCCATGCAATGTTTTTCTCGTAAACTCGTTTCTTTTATTTGAACTTATTTTATTTTGGGATTTTATTATGTAATAATGTCGCTATAACATTAATTTGGGTTTTGATTTAATACGATATTATATATTTTATAAACTATCAAATATGGGGTTTTCTAAAGTTAAAAACATAGATAAATAGTTTTGAAAGTGTTAACAAAAGATGGCTTGCAAATAACTAATTAATTCAGAGATTTTATTAAAACCGCAACATTGATTTCAAATTTCACGTTTATGGAATCCTTGATTTCGCTATTGTAAAAATAAATTTGTTTACAACCTTTTAGATTAATTTAATAAGAAGTTTGATCGAAACCTTCAAGTAGATTTTTTAAATCAACTTTAAGATGGAAGCACTAAACAAAATGTTTTCTAAGTTATGATGTTTCGTTAAAATTTCAAGCTACCCTTCATGTAACATGCCGTTGGTCATAGCGTATAGACCGAGTTTGGGGTATTACAATTATGGTATCAGAGCCTAAGTTTACAAAACTCGACTATCGGTTTGGGGTTCAAAATGTTTTCAAAAGTTGGTGTAGAAAATGGTTTAGAAAAATACATGTTTTCTGAAAGTATGGCACCCGAGTCTCCGGCAACAATCCGCACTATAAGTTTTCTAATTGCTACTTGAATTGTTATGAAATATTGTAATAGATAGTTTTGAGAAATACAACTCTAAGGATAGAAACATTTAGAAATATTTCTTGTGAAAACCTACTTCTAATGCTATTTTCATAAGACTGTTCAGTAATAAACAGTGGAAGAAATACTAATTCATAAAAATTTTAATTAGATTAAGTCAAATTTGTAGTCATGAGCACTAGAGGACGTGGACGTGGTATGCGTGGCCATGGTAGAGGCCGGGGTATTGGGGCTGAACCCTCGGAATCAGGGCATGGGCCGTAAGGTGAAGTACCGGCATCACCAATTGCTGAAGCGGGATTTTAGGACCAAACTGGTGGAGACAATGCCGTGTCTCAAGCTATGTTACATGTTCTAGAGCAGGTTGCTGGAGCAAGCACGAGGTTAGTAGGTTGAAAATCTATTTCTGAGCGACTCCGAGCTAATAGGGCTGAGATGTTTAGGGGTATTTTTGGTGTGGCTCCTAACGTAGCTGAGTACTAGCTGGAAGTGGTGGAACTAATCATGGACGATCTTGACTGTACAGTAGAAGAGAAGTTGAAAGGGGTAATGTCTTTCCTTCGAGATGAGGCACACCAATAGTGGCTCACGGTAAGGGGTGGTACAGCAGTTGACCGCATTACTTAGGACTTCTTTAAGGCAGCGTTCCAAGGAAAGTATATTGGGGCGAGCTATATGGACGCTCAGAGGTAGGTATTTCTAAACTTGGTCTAGGGGAGTAGGTCAGTGGCAGAATATGAGACAGAATTCCTACATTTAAGCTGTTATGCTCGGGGTATCGTTGCAACAGATTACGAGCGTTGTGTCTGATTTGAGGATGGTCTGAGGGACAATTTACGAGTACTGATAGCTCCGCAGTGGGAGAGAGAATTTTCTATTCTAGTTGAGAAGGCTAAGATAGCCAAAGAGGTAAAGCGATTTGAAAGCAAAATCAAGATAAGGATAGGGGTAGGAATAAAAGGAATTTTGGGTCATCATGATCTGCTGGGAGTTTCCAAAAGAGGCTTAGGTTTGATGGGCCGAGTCGTGTTGCGAAGCCTGTTACCGTTGGTAGGTCTCAACCATGTGCTAGATGTGGAAATTTTCATTCAGGAGAGTGTTGGAGAAGAAATAAAGGATGTTATAAGTGTGGATCTATGGATCATTTGGTGAGAGACTGTCCATAGGATCCAAAGCGAGCACTGACCGATTGGTCAGGATTATGCTTCGGCCATAAGAGGTGGTCAGCAGCCGCTAAGAGGTCGTGGTCCGGCCAGAGGAGAAAATGGTTTTGGCCGAGGTTGAGGAGCACCGGGCAGAAGTGCCAGGAATACAGATGTGAGATAACTTGGGTTGGTTTATGTAGCTAGACGCCGAGAGGAGGGCGATGCATCGGACGTCAAAACCGGTATGTTCCTTATTTTTGGTTTGCCCTTTACAGCACTGATAGATATTGGGTCTACACATTTTTATGTTGCTAGTACTGTGTCTGGAACTTTGAACATAGGATCTGAGGTAGCTTCTAGAGAGATGACTGCGATTAGCCCTTTAGGACAATCTGTAGTGGTAAACAGACTTTTTAGGAGTGTGCCTTTAGAAGTTCAAGGGATAGTTTTTTTGGCTGATTCGATGGAACTACCGCTCGGCGAGTTTGATTTGATTTTAGGCATAGACTGGTTAGCTAAGTATCGTGCAAACTTGGATTGAGCTGCTAAGTGCATGTTACTTAGGACTCTCGAGGGTAAAGAGGTGCTGGTGATAGGTGAGAGAACGAATTACCTGTCCAATGTGGTGTCTGCTCTAAAGGCCGAAAGGATGGTGCGAAAAGGGTGTGAGGCGTTATTAGCTTTCATCAGTGCTTTGGAAGCCAAAGAGTTGACTGTAAAGGATGTTAGAATGGTGAAGGAGTTCACATACATCTTTCCAGAAGAGCTTCTAGGGTTACCTCCAGATAGCGAAGTAGAGTTTGGCATTGATCTTCTTCCAAGAACAGCTCCAGTGTCCATTGCCCGGTATAGGATGGCACCGAAGGAACTGGTGGAACTTAAAGCCCAGATTCAGGAGTTGTTGGATCGTGATTTTATCTGACCAAGCGTGTCACCGTAGGGAGCTTTAGTTATTTTTCAAGAAAAAGGATGGGTTGATGTGGATGTCCATTGACTATAGGCATTTGAACAAGTTGTCGATTAAGAATAAGTACCCGTTGCCAAGGATTAATAACCTGTTCGATCAACTGCAAGGTGCTTCGATCTTCTCAAAGATAGACTTAAGGTCAGGTTATCATCAACTTAAGGTCAAAGAGGTGGATATTCATAAGACAGCTTTTCAAACTCGTTATGGTCACTACGAGTTCTTAGTGATGCCGTTCGGGTTAACGAATACACCAGCTGTGTTTATGGATATGATGAACCGAGTATTCCAACCCTACCTAGATCAGTTTTTCATAGTGTTAATAGATGATATCTTGATATATTCAAGGATAGAAGAGGAGCATGATTCACATCTTCGGATTGTTCTGCAGATTTTGAGAAAAAAACAACTGTATGCCAAATTCAGCAAGTGTGAATTTTGGTTGAGGGAAGTTGTAACATCCCTAAATAGGGGCTCTTGCATTTTAATTATTTACATGTGAATGGTTTGAATGCGATGCTAGTTAGGGTGTCTTAGGGTCTGAATATGAGCCAAGGGTAGGCTTGGGCTATAGAAAAATTTTTATTTTTGGGCACTTGATAAGGGGAGCTGAAGGGTTTAAGTGTTCAGAGTATTCCATAGCAAGTTTTGGCACAAGAAATGCCTGGGTAAAGTGGCAAAGAAGGTGCCACTGAGAGCTTGGAGAGATGACGCCACAAGGAGCTATAGGAGCTTGTGTTCGATTGCGAAGATCCCTTTCTACTATTTATTTTGGCCTTGAGATCAAGGAGGAGTTGTGCTCAGGTAGAACTCTGGTGGATAGATGTTGATCAAGTCAATAGATTCAGAACGGGTGGAGAATAGGAATTTGTGGAGTTTGAAGAATTCAAACTTGTTTGAATGGTTGGCCAGGAGAAAAACAAGGAGAGAAAAGAGAGATTGAAGTGGGGGAAGGCTTAGCCAAATTATTGTAGTGGCTGTGGGAGCTGGGAGCATTCGGGTTTTTGTGTGTGTGATTGGCGTGTCGAAATTCAAAAGGGGAAGCTAGCTATACGTGCATTTTTGGCATAGTGAGAGGGCATCAAAAGTTCTTTGGGTTTTTTCTTCCTTTTTGTTAAACCAAATAGTCCCTAAGCCTTCCTTTTCTTTTCTTCTCTTTTCAACTTATGGTGCTTGGCCGAAACTTCATTCCCATTCAACTCAACCTTTTGTTGATTTCTCTTACTTTATTATCAAAACTAAAACCCCTTTCTTGTCATCATCTTTTGCTGTTCCTGTGTTGTGCTAGCCGAATCCACTCCACCCACTTTACTTTATTTTCCTTTCCATCTTTTACAAAGCCAAATCATCACCCATCTTGTTTCTTTTTCTCCATCTTGTTCTTGATCTCAAAACACTCTGATTAGCCAAAAACTCCTTGAGTCTCACCACTTTGGTTTAAGTCCTCTTTTAATCATTAAATGTCGGTGATCATACTTTCTTTGCTCATTGTCGAATCTCAACTCTTGGTAAGATCTCAATTCATCCTCTCTTTTTCCTATCTACTTCTTTTGTCATAAGGCCGAATCTCTTTCTATCTTTTCTCTCTTCTTTTTGTAGTTTCTTAAGGGAAGTAAAAGCCGGGAGTAGACAGGTGGATGGATGGTGATTTAGTCGACTACCCTTAGTCTTATATCATTCTTTGGGTTTTGTAATAGCGGATCGTGGTCATCTATTCCTTTCCAATTGGTTGCGTTAGAGGCTGTGGTAAGGGTTCTGTTGATTCAACTCTTATATTGTGTGAAAAGTCGAAGGCTATTCGTTTATGTGGTTTAGATCATGGCCGATTGTAGGGGGAGGCTTATCATCACACTGCTTCGGGTTTTTGCTTGGTGATTGAAGGGTACCAAGGTAAAGGGGGGAATATCTTATTGCGTTATATCCTTTGGGATTTTCTTGATTAAAGCCGAATGGCTAGTTACTTAATGGTATTGTGTTGGAATAATATAGGGAAGGGGGTAGTAAAGTGTTTGGATTCCGGGTTTCACTCGATTCGTGGGTTAGATCTTGATTATCGGATTCATAAGTCTCGTAAGTAATCGGTGTGTATCTCTTACACACTTCATAATCAATGTATTGCTATGTTATTAACTTAAACTTGTTAAAAGCGGAATAAATGTGGATATCGATATGCTACCCTTATGGGTATGGCGAGGACTCGGGTAAGTCCGATTCGATAGTTAATTATATTTGATTGCTAATGAATATGTATATGCTATGTTGCAGTATGTTATTATTTGATAAAGCATGTAAGTAATGTATGTATAAGCATGTGCACTGAAAAGGGTATTATGAGAGGAGGGGGAAGATGTAATATTTGTAACTTTGGGTCACCAGTGGTTTGGCAGCACCAGTGGTTTGGTACCACATTTGTATATACTTGATTGTGACTTTGGGTCACCAATGGTTTGGCACCACCAGTGGTTTGGTACCACACAGGGTAGGATATAGAGTTTTGGATGGCTAGGTTTAGGTTGCATGACATACTTACTTGATTATGAAACTGTGCAAGAGTATTGTTATAATCAGGAGGGGGACTATACACTGAGACCCAGTGACTTACCTCTTCCCTTACATTCTGCAGATGACACGTAGATCGCGGATGTGGAGCCGGGCAGATTCGTGGTGGCCATGCATATTGCATTTGGTTTTAGTTTATTCACTCTTTTGGGTAGTTTATTTTAATTTGGTTTTACTTGGGTTTGTAATAAGGCCACTAACTAATATTTTTGGGTTGTTTAATCTTGTTAAGTTTTATCATACATTACTTAAGTTAAGCAACATGGAATGTCTAAATAACCTGTAAAATCAATGTTTTCCTAAATTTACACATCTTACCGGGTTTTCTAAACCTTACCATCAGGTAATAACAAACAAGTGATGACAACGAACTAAACTCAAATTTCTTCTTAAAATTTAGTTTTACTCGAGATCTAATGAAAATGGTTTTCAACCTCACATTTAAGCGAGGCGGGTTTTTCTTAAAATCTAACGATTTTTCACGGTAGTGAGGGCGACAAATGGGTTTTCTCAAGGGAGTCTTTTCTTCTATTTAAAAACTTTAGGCAGCAAAATGTTTCAATTGTAGTTCTTCACGAAAATAAATCGGCAATGTGTTTTATTCAAACGTTTTCACCCTGTGACATGCCAAATCTGGTCGTAGTGTGTTGACCGGGTTTGGGGTGTTACAGAAGTTACTTTTCTGGGGCATGTTGTGTCTGCTGAGGGGATTAGGGTCGATCCCCGAAAGATTGAAGATGTTTTGGATTGGAAACCATCGAAGTGAGTGGCAGAAATTTGAAGTGTTCTGGGATTAGCTAGGTACTATAGAAGGTTCGTTGAGGGATTCTCATTGATAGCTGTACCTTTAACCAAGTTTTTACAGAAAGGGGTACCATTTGTTTGGGCTGATAAGTAGCAGGAAAGCTTTGAGAAGCTAAAGAAGATTTTAACTGAGGCATCAGTATTGATTCAGCCAGAGGCTGGAAAAGAGTTCGTCGTTTACTATGATGCGTCATACACAGGGTTAGGATGTGTGTTGATGCAATAGGGGAAAATGGAAGCGTATGCGTCTCGACAATTGAGACCACATGAATTGAACTATCCCACTTATGATTTAGAGTTGGCTGCGGTGGTGTTTGCCTTGAGGATTTGGAGACACTACTTGTAAAGAGATAAGTCGATTATCTACATTGACCATAAGAGCCTGAAATATCTCCTTACTCAAAAGGAGTTGAATCTAAGGCAGCGGAGGTGGATTGAATTGTTGAAAGGTTATGATTGCTACATTGAATATCACCCAGGTAAAGCTAACGTAGTGGCAGATGTGTTGAGCCGTAAAATGATATCTGATTTGAGGGCAATGTTAGCTCATCTCGATTTGTATGATGCTGGAAGCTTGTTAGCTGAACTTCAAGTGAAGCCTTCATGGGTAAGTTAGATTAAAGAGAAGCAGTTGTCAGATGTATCATTAAGTTCTCGATTTCAGCAAGTCAAAGGTTGTGAGACGAAAGATTTTAGTTTCAACAGTGATGGGGTATTATGCTTTCGGGTAAAGGCTTGTATGCCGAGGGATTCCAAGTTGAGGTAGAGGATTCTGTAGGAAGTGCACAGTAGTCCATATGCAATGCATCCTGGTGGGAGTGAAATGTATCGATATTTGCGTGCGTAATTTTGGTGGCCAAGTTTGAAGCAAGAAGTTACCGAGTTTGTGAGTAAGTGCTTGACATGTCAGCAGGTGAAGGCAGAACATCAGTTGCCTTCAAGGTTGCTACAACCAGTAAAGATTCCATTTTGGAAGTGGGAGACGATAACGATGGACTTTGTTAGTGGGCTACCTCTTACGCCTACTAGGAAAGATTCAGTGTGGGTGGTTTTCGACCGATTGACGAAGTCCACTCACTTCATACCTATTCATGTCGACTACTCATTGCAGATGTTAGCTAAGCTATACTTAGTAGAGATTGTTAGGTTACATGGGGTACCAGCGTCGATCATATCAGACAGAGACCCTAGGTTTACATCACAATTTTAGAAGGCGTTACATCAAGCGTTGGGTACAAGATTGGATTTCAGCACGGAGTTTCATCCACAGACTGATGGTCAGTCAGAAAGAGTAATTTAGATTTTGGAAGACATGCTAAGGGGCTGTGTGATTGACTTTAGGGGTAGTTGGGAAGATTTTCTATTGTTGGCAGAGTTTGTATACAACAATAGCTATCAATCCAGCATTAAGATGGCACCCTACGAAGCGTTGTATGGTCGTAAATGTCGTACTCCTACCTGCTGGACAGAGTTAGGTGAGCGATAGTTGTTGTGTCTAGAATTGGTTTCAGAAACAGAGAAAAAGGTTAAGTTGATTCGGACTCGGTTGAAGGAAGCTTCCGACAGGAAAAAAATCATATGCAAATTTGAAGCGTAAGGAAATAGAATTTTCAGTGGGTGATCGGGTTTTTCTAAAAATTTCACCCTGGAAGAAGGTCCTAAGATTTGGACGAAAAGGCAAGTTGAGCCGCAGATTCATCTGGCCCTATCGAGTGTTGAAACATGTGGGACTGGTACCTTATCAGCTGGAGTTACCTCCAGAACTGAGGCAGATACATGATGTATTCCATGTCTCGATGTTAAGGCGCTATCGTTCAGATCCATCTCAATAGTGCCGGTGAAAGAAATTGAAGTAAGAACAGATTTATCTTTTGAAGAAGAACCAGTTCAGATTTTAGATCGAGATGTTAAAGTATTGAGAAGGAAGACAGTTTCGTTGGTTAAAGTTTTGTGGCAGAATCACAGTTCAGAGAAAGCCACGTGGGAGCCAGAGGATGTGATGCGACAGCAATACCCTCACCTCTTTTGATCAGGTAAATTTCGAGGCCAAAATTTCTTTAAGGGGGTAGAACTGTAACATACTAGAATTAGGGTTCTGCATTTTACGCTATGTCTTGTGTTTGGCTCGTTAAGCATGATATTTTGGTATGTTTAGGCGTCTTGGGAAGGCTCGGGGTCAAGCCAGAGCCTTTGTAAAATTTTGCTTTTTGGGCAGTTTAGGGGGAAGAGCTGGTTGAAGCAGGCCTTAAGAATATTTTCTTGTGTTTGTTGACACAAGATGGAGTGTGGTAGAGTGGCAAATGTGCCACTTAAGGAGCAAAGGAGTTACGTCACAAGCAAGCAGAATGGGAGGAGTTCGAATCCTATAAGCCTCATTATGAAGATTTATTTTTGGCACCAGGATGGAGGGAAGATGGATTCGGCAGGGACTCTTTAAGGGTGATGGTTGAATGGGTCAATGCATTCAAATGAGTGGACATGAGGAGCTGGTGGAGTTTGAATTGGTCAAATCGGTTCAAATGGGTGTTGGAGAGTGAAACAAGGAGTAAATCAAGGGTTTTGGTGTTGGTAGAGGTGTTGGCCGAAAGATGGAAGTGTGTGGGGGGAGGTAAATTCGGTCAAGAGAAGTAAGAGAGAGAGGGCCCTTTTTGAGCATTTTCGACTTTTGCTAGCAGGAGGGTGTGTCGTTTTCTTCCAAGTTAGCTAGTGTGCATTTTTGGACTCAGCATTTTGGGGAAAACTCTTCTTTTCTTTTTCTTTACCAAAACCTTTAGTGGTTACTCTTTTTGTTCTCTTCATTTCTCTCTTGAGCATTCAAGCCGAAAGCCCTTCCTGGTTCTGAAGTATTCCTTCTATTCATCTTATTCACCCTTCTCTTCTCAAAGCCGGAACTCCATACTTATTCTACTACTCCTTTATCTTTTTCTCTACCTAAAACCTCTCCTAACCTTTTCTCTTCTTTAATCGAAATCCCCTTCTAGTTCATCTTCTATCTTCTTTGCTTTTTCATTTTTGTTCCCACAGAACGAACCTCAGCTGGTCGTTCTCTTTTTGCTTCATTTCTTCTTGTTCTAGGGAGTGAGCCGAAACCTTCTTGACATTGACTGCTTGCGCCGAATCTCCTAGGACTTCATTTGGTTTCACTTTGTCTAAGGTAAAGAACTTTTCATTCTCTTCATCTCGTTACTTCTCCTAAGGAAGTCGGCCACTAATTTTTTTTATCATAAATCGATTTTGGGGTTCTCTTCCATAGAGGATTATTTCATCTTTGCAACTCGTTTCTCTCATCTTTCATTGCTAGTAGCCAAATATCAAGAAGCAAGGTGCTAGGAATCTTTGGCCGCAGGAAATCTCTTCAATAGAGTTCTATTGGTTAAGGTAAGGGGAGATTCTTTTATCTCTTTCTTTTCTTTTCTCTTGGTTTTATGTAGCCATAGCCGAATGGCTATTTGTCTTGGTGTTTAGATTTCGGCTGACCCCTTTTTCCTTTTCTTCTTCTCTCGTTTGGGACGTTTACTCCGGGAAACCCCAGAAGCCCAACAGTGGTAGTCTAAAGCCTAAAGGTACAGTGATTGCCGAACCTTAACATTCCATTCGGATTCTTGACTGCTAGTCGATCGAAGGAGGGTGCATCTAAGGAGCTTGAGGGGAGCAGACCCGTGGTCTCAGCTCCTAAGTTTAAAAGACATGCTGTGTCGGCAGTTCGAGACTTTTCGCCAGGCTGTGGTAGGGAGCTGACATCTACCTGGGATAGATGAATAGCGGTTGTTTCACCTAGTGAGAGCATCGACAATTTAAAGAGTCTAGTCTTACGCATAATCAGGTAAGCACTAGATCGTGGATTTGGAGCTGAGGCGGACTTGAGGTGGCCATGCAATGTTTTTCTCATAAACATGTTTCTTTTATTTAAACTTATTTTAATTTGGGATTTTATTATGTAATAAGGCCACTATAACTTTAATTTGGGTTTTGATTTAATGCTGATATTATATACTTTATAAACTGTCAAATATGGGTTTTTTATAAAGTTAAAAACATAAACAAATAGTTTTCAAAGTGTTACCAAAAGATGGCTTGTGAGTAACTAATTAATTCAGAGATTTTATTAAAACCGCAACATTGATTTCAATTGTCACGTTTATGGAATCCCTTGATTTCGGCTTTTGTAAAAACAAATTTGTTTACAACCTTTTAGATTAATTTAATAAGAAGTCGGTACGAAACCTTCAAGTATAATTTTTAAATCAACTTTAAGATGGAGACACTAAACGAAAAGTTTTCTAAGTTACAATGTTTCGTTAAAATTTCAAGCTACCCTTCATGTAACATGACAGATTTGGTCATAGCGTATAGACCGGGTTTGGGGTGTTACAATACTTATAGAGGGAAACATCTTAAATAAAAAAGCAACAAAACATAAGAAAACCCAAAAACTTCAAGAGAAATTGATAGGATATCCTCAGTCTTGATGGGATCCTCTTCCAAGCTGCTTCCAATGGCTGTCTTCGAGTATTTTCTGCCTTCTACACTGCGTGTCTCTTTAGGTCCTCCCCTTGGGTGTTTATATAGGCTTTGGAACACCTTTATTGGACCACAAGTGGTCTTTTCCAAATAGAATTAAACTTGGGATCGGCAGGGACATGCCCATGTGACACGCTCGTGTTCGATGGCTTAGGCTGCGTTTGATTCTGCTTGTAACACACAGCCGTGTGGTCTGCCCGTGTGCTATAGTCTAGGCCATGTTGATTTCTGAGGTAGGTTCATTTTGTCCCTTTTTGGCCCGCTTATCATTCTTTTCGACTCCCTAAGCTCTCCTAACTGTAAAACATGAAATTAAAGAATTAGGAGCATCGAATTCATCAAATCTAATGAAAATTCATCCAAAAATAAGCCAAGCATGGGGTAAAAATATGTATAAATTATGGTTTATCAAATATACCCACACTTAAACCTTTGCTTGTCCTCAAGCAAAATCCTCAACTCACAATTAAAATTAACTTCCTTAATTCATAATTCTTATTAATAATGTTTCATCATAATTCACAGATAATTGATACATTGATAATTTAACTAAAAGAGTCCTAAAGATTCAAACAATTTAAGTCACAAATTTTTATAGCACAAAAACATAGGTGTTTCCCCTTACCTAAACAATCACTTTTAATTCAATACTGACAAGAATTGACATATTTACTGAAGATTCACTCAAATCACTCAAAGTGTTTAAAGTTCAAGATTAAGCACTCAAAAGTCAAACATGAAAATTATTACCATAGGCTTGCATGAAAATCAAATCTCCACCACTATAAAAAGAGATGATACACTAATCAAAAGTTCTTTAAAAAGGTTGTAATGGAGCTTGGGTTACAGGTGTGGATAAAGGCCAAAAAAGAAGGTTAAAATCGAGATGGAATTGGAAATTTACCTAACAAGAAAAATAAAGTAATACTGAATAATTACATCAACTAAAAACTCATCAATAATAACACGAGCTTCTTCTCAAAATGTGAAATTAACTGCTTAAGCTCAAATAACATAGAACTAATATTTCCACTTTTTTTTTAATCAAACAAGAATAATGAGACGAATTTAACAACTGAAATAAAGAACATAGTTAGGTAACTAACCAAATCAAATCTCGACAAAAAGGATTAATACAATAGGGAAATTCTTAACGAATCAAAAGAATGAGTTTTGGGTTAATATTAAAGTATATCAAGAAAGCGATTTATTAGGATCAAAAGGGTTCACTAGGGGTTAATTACAAAGGTAGGCTTTTTGGGGAAAGTGGGTTAAAACCTAGGTGCCTTTATCATCTCAAGTATATCAAATCAAAAGTGTGGTCTCGACATGCATAATCGAAGCAAGTTCTAGAATAACAAATCAATATTGACAAACTTATAACCAATGAAGTGAGCAAGAAAATATATACTCTAAATGCTCAAAATCTCACAAAATTTATGGTTTTGATGTCAACCATGCAAATTTCAAACTTCAAAGTAATATTTAAATTTAAGAAAACAACCTAATAAATTTTAATTACGAAAATAGACTTATCATGCTTGATCCTCTAATGTCTTGAAGGTTAAACGATCAATGCACAATTACCTATGACTTTATCCAAAAGAATCAATAAAATCATAAGTCAATAGAAATTTTATTCTAATTAGTAATATGAGAAAATTTACTTAAGAACAAGACATAACTCAGGGGTTTTCTAATAATACTATAATTAACCTCCCCACACTTAAGATGTACATTGTTCTCAATGTACAAAGATAAATAATGACAATATAGTAAGAATATCATAAGGTAGGGAGAGAAGTGAAACTTCCTGAATTTTGGATGGAATCCGTGAAAAGAATCCTAATGGACTAGGCAGAGGTGAAGGTGGGGGAGGATACTCCGGTAGCACCTTGAACCTTTTGAAAATCGAGTCAATGAAGCAACCAGCATAAACTACTCTATGAGGAAGTTGTGGTATACCTGTCGATAATTCAAGCATCACCACAAGTAATATCAAAATAGTCCTAAATAACAGGGTATTCCTAACTTAGTGAATTTAAAAGTTAGGCAAAAGCAGTATTTAAATTAACGATATTAAAGTATGGTACCCTAAGCTAAATCTAAATATAATGAATAATAAGAAAAAAAATAAAGAAAGTAAAAATAAATAATGGAAAATAACTAAGAATTCAAAATAAAGGGGAAAAAGAGTGACCAACGGTGGCAAGGATGGTGGCTGGTGTGGTGGTGTAAAGAAAGAATATGAGAAATGGGAAAAGGGAGGGAGGGAGAAAGAGGGAAAGAAGAGGGGAGGGGAAGAGTTTTGGGTTGAGGGAGAAAGAAAAATGAGGAAGTGGTTGGTCAGTGGTGGCTAGATGAGGGAAGGGGGAAAAGCTGCAGTGGCTAGGGTTGGGCGGAAATTTGGGGGAGAAGGTGAATAGTCGAAGGGGTTAAATAGGGATTGGGGCACACGGTCATGTTCCACACCAGTGTTCCTTGGGTTCTTTGGGTTGGGCGGAAATTTTTGTCTTGTTCCCTTACGATCTCCACCATGCCGGTGTACCTACTCGTGGTGTCCACACGGCCATGGCCACGGCCACGCCCGTGTGCATGGCCGTGTGGATAGGGAAACCTGCTCATATTAATTTGGTTAGTTTTTAGTTAGATGCTAAAAATCGAAAAATATGGACATTAGTGAGGTTAGTGCTCGGGTTGCCTTCCTAGAAGCGCTTATTTAGAGTCTAAGCTCGACTCACCTTCCATTCTCATACTCATAGAGGTTCGAGGAGTTTGAACTCCTCTCTCCTATTATTAGTTCTATTATCAATATATAGTTTGTGTCGAGTAGTGTTTACCGTAAAAGTGCAAAACTTAGGATTAGTTACCTCGACTGTTCCGAATGGGAAGACATTGAGTACTATGAAAGGAATCGCTCCGTTTGTATTAAGGTTTGAAGTGGCGATTTGAGGATCTGTTTCATCCAACAATACCTGATCCCTGATCTTAAATTGGTTTGTCCCATCCTGAAGCTTGTCATGGAGTCGCTTTGGTTTATCGTGTTTTCTCAGTATCTCCTTGATGTGTGATCGCCATTTATGTAACATCCCAAACCCGGCCCATACGTCATTACCGGATCTGGTATGCTACAGGTTAAATCTTAAAAACTTTAGTCTGAAGGATTTGGAAAAACTTAGCTAATTTTAGCCGAATAGTCCGTTAAATGTGAGGTTTTGCAAAATAACTTTAATACTTGCGTTGATTGGTTTTGAAAAGCCCGTTTATCATTTCATTTTATATTTAAGACTTTAAAAAAACATAAGTTTGTAAAAGCCCAACATAACAAGATAATAAAATGGAATCTAAGTTATGGAGGCCTTATTACACAAAGATGTTCCCAAAAAATAAATCATAAATGAAAACTAAAACCAAAAATAGTCTATAGAAATAATAATAGACTTGATGGCCCCTCGAGTCCGTCTCGACTCCCATGTCCACGATTTACTGCTCATCTAAAAGAGTAGAGAAAATAAAAGCGTGAGTCACCAAGACTCAGTGTATAAATTTCAAACACACTAACCTGACACCCACAAACACATTATGGGCCTAGGCCCGTACATAGAGGCAACAATCATATTACATGATAAACAATACATAATGAATGGCCCAACCCATCCTAGAATTCCATCCTCTACACACCAACCCGTACCAACCGTCACTCCTTGGGGATTTCTACAATCAACCATCCATCCGCTACACACCATAACGACAGTCGAACTACCTGTTTTTGTTATTTAGAAATCACTAAACGTGGCATTGCCACCGATCACTGTGTGACCTAACATTTTATTTGTGGGATTTCTACCACCGGTCACCATGTGACCCATGTTTATATTTGTGGGATTTCTACCACCGGTCATTATGTGACCCATCATGCACTTCCCCTCTTTATCATATTTCCCCCATGCATACATACATAAGGAAAACATCATACAGACTTTCATATATTTCGTCATACATAATGATTTCTATGATTGCGTACCTGGCATCCTCGCCTAACCCTTTTAGGGCTTTATTCGGCTGTCTACACAGCCACTTTCCGGCATTTTACCCATAACCCATAAAGAACAATTAGAAAGTGTGTGTTAGAGATCTACACACCTTATTACCATTAGAACGAGACCCTCTAAGTCGACGCTATCCGTAGCCAACACCACCGCTATCTGTCTAAGGTGTTGTTCAAAAGCCGGTCCACAACCAGGTGGCTAATCTCAAATGGCAGATACGACTCATTTCTTAAACTTAGGGATTCTCTCCTTCGCCTGATCCATACTTAAATCTGTCATAATTCCTTGTCAGAACCATTATCACAACACATAGTCATTACTCCACATCATGAAGTTAAGATCTCACATAGGATAAGCGAATCTAATGAAAATCTAGAGAAAACCATCTTACCTTAAATCCCAAAAATGTGATTCGAATGCTTACCAACTTCTGACTTAGAATCCTAGGCGATTCGATTCCCTACAAATCCCGAAATGCTGCCCAAAGAAAGAGAACACGAGATTAGAAAGAGAATGTCAATCTAAGGATAGTCCTAAACACCATCTAGCCATTCGGCTTTGGCTTAAAAGCCGAAAAATAACAAGAATAATAGCACTGGCCAACACTTACCTTTACAGGAAATTCGACAACTCTTAGGAATTCTCGACTTTTGAGGAGATCAAGAAGAGAAGAAAATAAGAAGAGATCTAAGTAGTTTCAGGTTTTAGTTGAGGGAACCAGTAGAAGGAATATGGTATATTCGGCTATAGAGATGAGAAAAGAATTCAGGATTTCGACTTTTGAAAGGTAAGGTGTTAAGAAGATTGGGAGGTTTAGACTTTTGAAGAAATTAAAAGAAAAGAATTTCAGAAGAATATTGAGAATTTCGGCACAAGAAAAGTAGAAAAGAATAGGGTTCCAAATACCAGAATTGAAGAGATATCCCCTCTATTTATAGAAGATTTCGACACCTACTGCTTAAAACCAAAAACACCCTTCCTAATAACAAATCAATTAATCAAATATCATGGAAATTTCGGCACCCCCTACCATTAAAGAAGCCTATTTCTTCACTCCTCTAGGTGATGGAATTTTGGCCAACACCTAGCCTTGCAGATAGCTCCTATCTTTTTCCCTTTGTATCTTTCATATTATCAACTATAATATCTACATTATCCTATACATATATCCTCCTACATTTGAGCCTTGTAGCCGTCCACTCCACCTAACCCTAATGCCGAAAATTAGCTAACTTAAATTAAAAGAGATTGGGCTCTATAAAACTTAAATTTGGGCCCCTTACTCCCCTTGTATGGCGTCACCTCCGTGCTCCCTAAGTGGCGTCACTAACCACTGGGCCACAAGCCCATTTTGATATTTTAAACACAGATACCACCTTTTAAACCTTATAGTGCCCAAGCAAGAATTCACCAAGGCCTTGACCACATTCTGAGCCTAACTTGGACCCCTAATAGTTAAATTAACACCTTAAATATATACACACACTAGGCACATAGGCTCATTAATTTAGGATGTTACAGTTCTACCCCCTTAAAGAAAATTCAGCCTCAAAATTACCTGATCAGAAAAGATGAGGGTATTGTTGTCGCATCGCTTGGTTCCCAAGTTGCCTCTTCGGAACCATGGTTCCGCCACATCACCTTAACTAATGGAACCGTTTTCCTTCGCAACACCTTGATATCATGATCCAAAATTTCCATCGGTTCCTCTTCGAAAGATAGATCGGGTCTTACCACGATTTCCCCCATAGGCACTACATGAGATGGATCCGAACGGTAACGTCTTAACATAGAGATGTGAAATACATTGTGAATTTGACTTAGCTCCGAGGGTAACTCCAGTTGATATGCTACTAGTCCTACTCGTTTCAGCACCCGGTATTTCCCCTTTCGCCCAAATCTTAGCACCTTTTTCCACAACGACACCTTTAAGAATACCTTGTCACCTACTGCAAACTCTATGTCCTTATGCTTTAAGTCAGCATAGGACTTCTGTCTATTCGCCGCCTCCTTTAGTCTAGCCCGAATCAGTTTCACCTTCTCCTCCATCTCAGTGACCAAGTCTGGACCCAAAATTCAATTTTCCCCTAATTTCGTCCAATAAGTAAGGGTACAACACTTCCGCCCATACAAAGCTTCGTAGGGCGCCATCTGAATACTTGACTGGTAACTGTTGTTGTACGCAAACTCCGCCAATGGCAGGAAGTCTTCCCAACTACCCTTGAAATCTATGACACAACCCCTTAACATGTCCTCCTAGATCTGAATCACCTGCTCCAACTGTCCATCGGTCTGAGGATGAAACGCTGTACTAAAATCCAACTTCGTACCCAATGCTTGATGCAACGCCCTCTAAAACCTAGGCGTAAACCTAGGATCTCGGTCTGAGATAATCGACACAGGTACTCCATGCAACCTCACAATCTTCGCTATATACAGCTTAGCCAACCTTTGTAAGGAATAGTCGACCCGAACTGGTACAAAATGAGCGGACTTCGTCAACCGACCAACGATCACCCAAATTAAATCTTTCTTAGTAGGCGTGAGAGGTAGCCCACTAACGAAGTCCATTGTGATTCCTTCCCATTTTCACCGAGGATCTTCACCGGTTGTAACAACCAGGATGGTAGCGATGCTCTGCCTTTACTTCTTTGGCGAGGTTAAACTTTTGCCACTACTTGGTCACTTCTCGTTTTAGCGGCCACCAAAACTGTTCCCGTAAATCTCGATACATCTTACTCCCTCTGGGATGCATAGCGTATGGACTACTATGCACTTCTTGCAAAATCCTACGCCTCAACTCAAGATCCCTCGGCATGCACACTATCCCTTGGAAACATAACAGCCCTTCCTCATTCATACTAAACTCCGTTGGTTTTCACTTGCTCCATCCAAAACCTTCCCTTGACAACTCATCCATTTCTTTGCTTTTCCTTAACAGGCCGACCCGGAGGTTTCACTTGAAATTATGCCAATAAACTCCCATCGTCGTACAAACTAAGGTGAGCAAACATCGCTCTCAAGTCAAGATCACCTTACGGCTTAGAGCATTTGCCACCATATTGGCCTTACCCGAATGATACTCGATCGAACAGTTATAATCCTTTAACAACTTGATCCGCCTCCTCTGTCTTAAATTCTACTCCTTTTGAGTCAAAAGATACTTCAAACTCTTATGATCAGTGAAAATGACAGATTTCTCCCAGTAAAGATAGTGCCTCCAAATCTTCAAAGTAAAGACCACTTCCGCCAATTCCAGGTAATGGGTGGGATAATTTTCTTCATGCGGTCTTAACTGCCGAGATGTGTATGCTACAACCTTTCCATCTTGCATCAACGCACATCTTAATCCCATGTGTGAAGCATCACAATAAATCACAAATTCCTTCCTAGCCTCTGGTTGAATCAACACCGGAGCTTCCATCAAAATCCTTTTTAACTTCTCGAAACTCTCCTGTTGCTTATCAAACCAAACAAACTGAACTCCTTTTCGTAACAACTTGGTCAACCATGCCGCAATTAAAGAGAATCCTTCGGCGAACCTTCGATAGTATCCGGCCAGACCTAGAAAACTCTGAATCTCAGCCACGGACTTAGGTGGTTTCCACTCTAACACCGCTTCAATCTTTCAAGGGTCTACCCTAATCCCCTCATCCAACACAACGTGCCCTAGAAAAGTAACCTCCTTGACCAAAATTCACACTTACTGAATTTGGCATACAACAGCTTTTCCCTTAGAAACTGCAAAACTATTCGCATATGTGAGTATGCTCCTCCCCCGATATTGAATAAACCAGGATGTCATTAATAAAAACCACGACAAACCGATCTAGGTAGGGTTGGAACACTCAATTCATCATATCCATAAATGCTGCTGGCGCGTTGGTCAACCCAAATGGAATCACCATGAACTCATAGAGACAATAGCGAGCCCTAAAGGTCGTCTTATGAATATCAGCCTCCTTAACCTTAAGCTGATGATACCCTGACCTCAGATCTATCTTCGAAAAGACTGAGGCCCCCTTCAACTGATCGAACAAGTCATCGATCCTCGGTAACGGATACTTGTTCTTGAGTGTTAACTTATTCAACTGGTGATAGTCAATACACATACGCATTGACCCATCCTTCTTCTTAACGAATAAAACTGGTGCTCCCCAAGGTGACACACTAGGTCAAATGAACCCTTTGTCCAATAACTCTTGAATCTACGCTTTCAACTCCACCAACTCCTTTTGGTGCCATTCGGTATGGAGCTATCGATACTGGCCCTGTTCCTGAAAAAAGATCAATTCCAAACTCCACTTCACGATTCGAAGGTAATCCCAGAAGCTCTTCGGGGAAAATATCAGGAAATTCCTTCACCGTCCTAACATCTCCCACTGATAGTTCCTTAGCTTCCATAGCACGAACAAACATTAAGACTACCTCACACCCTTTTCTCACCATCCTTTTTGCTCTTAGGGCGGTTACCACGTTTGACAGACAGTTCTCCATTTCTCCTATTACCAACACTTCGTCACCCTCAGGGGTTTTTAACACCATGCGCTTAGCTACACAATCTAGATTAGCTTGATACTTCACAAGCCAATCGATGCCTAGGATTAAATCAAACTCCCCGAACGATAATTCCATTAGATCCGTTTGGAAAACTATCCCCTGAACCTCTAAAGGTATTTATCGATAAAGCTTATTTACCACCACAGATTATCCTAATGGGCTTACTATAGTCATTTCCCTAGAAAAAACCTCAGCATCTACACTTAAAGTTTTAGATACCCTACTAGCAACATATGGATGTGTCGATCCGAAGTCAATTAATGCAATATAGGGCAAACCAAAAATTAAGAATGTAGGTTATAACATCCGATTAAATCGACCTCCTCTCGACGTCCGTGACATAGAGTAACCTCGGTGTCTCGCTTCAATTTTGGCCCCTTGGCTTTCTTGCTCCACTGCCTTGACCAGAACCGTTACCACCTCTGGCTGCCCCACAACCTCCTCTACTAGGCTGGATATTTCCTTGACTCGTGGGCCCCTCATTGCTCTTCGACTGTGGATAGTTCCTAACCTAATGGTCAAAAGACCCACACCTAAAGCACTTTCCACTGCCCGCTTTACACTCACCTACATGGGATTTACCACATTGAGCACACTTCGGTGTCTAATTTGTAGTAACAGGTCTATTATCTCATATCGGCCCGTCTGGCCTAGGTCTTTTCTGATTACTTTTATTTGTCCCAGATGATCCAAAGTTTCTCTTACCTCCACCCCTATCTCTATCACGGTTTAGTTTTTCCGTTCGTTCCACCTCTTCCGCTATCTTATCCTTCTCCACAAGTACTGCGAATTCCCGTTCTCATTGCGGAGCTATCACCACACGTAATTCATCCTTCAAGCCAACCTCAAATCGAACACACCGCTCATGCTCCGTGGCCACTATCCCTCGAGCATAATGGCCCAAGCGTGAGAATTCTGCTTCGTACGCCACTATGGACCTGCTTCCTTGAACCAGGTACAGGAATGCTCTGCACTGCACATCCACATAGCTCGATCCAATGTACTTGTTCTGAAACACTATTTTGAAGAACTCCCATGTGATGCGATCAGCCACCGTACCATCCTTAACTGTAAGCCACCATTGGTAGGCTTCATCCCTCAAGAGAGAGATAACTCCTTTCAATTTCTCTTCCTTCGTGAGATCCAAATCGTCCATTATGCATTCAACCGCCTCTAACCAATACTCAGCTGAGCTCAGGGCTATACCAGAGATTCCCTTAAACACTTCTGCCCCGTTGCTCCTAAGTCACTCCGACACGGATTTCTGGGCTCTTGTGCCCACACCTGTTCTAGCAACTCTCTCGAAAACCCTTAACATAGCCTGAGATACAGCATCATCTCTGGCCGTCTGATCTTGAAATTCTGCCTCCACAGCTAGTGGCACTGGTACCTTATTCCCGAACTCGTGCCCAGACCCTACGGGTTCTGATACGGCAATCCTGCCTCTACCTCGGCCACGCACACCACGTCCTCTAGTGCTCATTCTACCTTTCGTGATTTATCTGATTAAAAATGTTATGATTTATTAGTTCTCTTCCACTGATTAATGACGAACAATCATATGCAAAGTAGTTTTAATAGTGGTTCTTTCGAATTCGTATTCTATCCACAAGTTCGATCCTTGAGTCTGTATTCTTAATTCTAGAATTCTCATTCATTTCACATCAATCAGGGCATCATATACATTCATCTACCACACAAGTAAACATTCATGAACTCACATTCCTCACTTAGGGGTATTTCGTTATTTCACTACATAGGGGCATTTTCGTAATTTTATCCTACAGGAGTATTTTTGTAATAATTTTTTTTCAAAATAGGGTTTCTTGGTATTTTTTAGGATAAGGTTATTTTGGTAATTTTAGAGGGTCCGGGGGTATTTCGGTAATTTTACAAATTAGGGGTATTTTGGTCCTTTTTACACACCAAGGGTATTTTAGTAATTTTACAAATTAGGGGTATTTCAAAAATTTTCAAAACTAGAGGTTTTTTAGTAATTTTATAAAATAGGGTGGCTGGTCCCTCTCGGGTTTTAATTATAAATTTTGGCCCATCAACAAGTCCCCATGGCTAAGGTGAACAGTCACTGTGCACCAGGTAGGATTCTAGCGAAGAGGAGGTGAGTCACTAGGACTGCTTAAATACCAAGCTCTCCCTGAATCCATACTAGACATGCGTATACCTGTTGCCACACCCTAATCTAGCGACTTGTTCACAGGTTTGTTTGGTTGGATTTAAATCTTATGAAATTGAAGAGTTGTTTAACTAGGCCTAGAGTCCATCACTATTATTATCCTAGTCTACGTCCATAAAGCCCATCAACCCAATAAGTATATCACAACAAGAGTTAGGGTACTTACCTGCGTGGATCGGGTGTCGGTAGACTCGAAGGCCATATCTTCCAGAATTTTTTTCAAATCCATGTTAAAACATTACTAGACCCATTTCACAGCTCGAGTTTTGAACTAGGTTCTAATACCAAAATGTAACACCCCAAACCCGCCCATACGTCATTCTGGATCGGTATGCTCTGAGTTAAATCTTAAAAACTTTAATCGAAGGATTTTGGAAAAAACTTAGCTTATTTTAGCGAATAGTCATTAAATGTGAGGTTTTGCAAAATAATTTTAATACTTGCGTTGATTGGTTTTGAAAAGCCGTTTATCATTTCATTTTATATTTAATACTTTAAAAAACATAAGTTTGTAAAACCCAACATAACAAGATAATAAATCGAATCTAAGTTATGGAGGCCTTATTACACAAAGATGTTCCCAAAAATTAAAACATAAATGAAAACTAAAACCAAAATAGTCTATGGAAATAGTAATAGTCTTGATGGCCCTCGAGTCCGTCTCGACTCCCATGTCCACGATCTACTGCTCATCTGAAAGAGTAGAGAAAATGAAAGCGTGAGTCACCAAGACTAAGTGTATAAATTTCGAACAAACTAACCTGACACCCACAAACCCATTATGGGCCTAGGCCCATACATAGAGGCAACAATCATATTACATGATAAACAAAACATAATGAATGGCCCAACCCATCCTAGCATTCCATCCTCTACACACCAACCCGTACCAACTGTCACTCATTGGAGATTTCTACAATCAACCCTCCATCCGCTACACACCATAACGACAGTTGAACTGCTTGTTTTTGTTATTCATAAATCACTAAACGTGGCATTGCCACCGATCACTTTGTGACCTAACATTTTATTTGTGGGATTTCTACCACCAGTCACCATGTGACCTATGTTTATATTCGTGGGATTTCTACCACCGGTCATCATGTGACCTATCATGCACTTCCCCTCTTTATCATATTTCCCCCCATGCATACATACATAAGGAAAACATCATACAGATATTCATATATTTCGTCATACATAGTGATTTCTATGATTGCGTACCTGGCATCCTTGCCTAACCCTTTTAGGGCTTTATTCGGCTATCTACACAGCTACTTTCTGGCTTTTTAGCCCATAACACATAAAGAACAATTAGAAAGTGTATGTTAGAGATCTACACACCTTATTACCGTTAGAACGAGACCCTTTAAGTCTACGCTATCCGTAGCCAACACCACCGCTATCATTTAAGGTGTTGTTCGAAGCCGATCCACAACCAGTGGCCAATCTCGGCGACGAATCTTGCTCGTTTCTTAAACTTAGGATTTGCTCCTTTGCACGATCCATATTTAAATCAATCATAAGTTCTTGTCGAACCACTATCACAGCACATGGTCCTTACTCCACATCATGAAGTTAAGATCTCACATACGATAAACGAATTGAATAAAAATATAGAGAAAACCATCTTACCTTAAATCCCAAAAATGTGATTCGAATGCTTACCAACTTCTAACTTAGAATCCTAGGCAATTTGATTCCCTACAAATCCCAAAATGCCGCCCAAAGAAAGAGAACACGGGATCAGAAAGAGAACGTCAATCTAAGGATGGTCCTAAACACCATCTAGCCATTCGACTTTGGCTGAAAAGCCAAAAAATAACAAGAATAATAGTACTGGCCAACACTTACCTTTATAGGAAATTCGACAACTCTTAGGAATTCTCGGCTTTTGAGGAGATCAAGAAGAGAAGAAAATAAGAAGAGATCTAAGTAATTTCAGCTTTTAGTTGAGGGAATCGGCAGAAGGAATAGGGTATATTCAGCTATGGAGATGAGAAAAGAATTCAGGATTTTGGCTTTTGAAAGGGAAAATGTTGAGAAGATTGGGAGGTTTCGACTTTTGAAAAAATAAAAAAAAAATTTCAGAGGAATACTAAGAATTTCGGTACAAGAAAAGAAGAAAAGAATAGGGTTTCAAATGCAGGAATTGAAGAGATATCCCCTCTATTTATAGAAGATTTCGGCACCTACTGCTTAAAATCGAAAACACCCTTCCTAATAACCAATCAATTAATCAAATAGCATGGAAATTTTGGCACCCCCTGCCATTAAAGAAGCCGATTTCTTTACTCCTCTAGGTGATGAAATTTCGGCCAACACTTAGCCTTGCAGATAGCTCCTATCTTTTTTCCCTTGTATGTTTCATATTATCAACTATAATATCTACATTATCCTATACATATATCCTCCTACATTTGAGCCTTGTAGCCGTCCACTCCACTTAACCCTAATGCCAAAAATTAGCTAACTTAAATTAAAAAGATTGGGCTCCATGAAACTTAAATTTGGGCCTCTTACTCCCCCTTGTATGGCGTCACCTCCTTGCTCCCTAAGTGGCGTCAGTGACCACTGGGCCACAAGCCTATTTTGATATTTTAAACACAGATACCACCTTTTAAACCTTATTGTAACATCCAGGATTTAGGGGTCTTGCATTTTAATTTATTTTTATGTGCTAGTATGCTTTGGATATTGTTTGAGTGTGTTTGGGGGCTTTGGGAAACCTTAGGGTTAGGTAGGAGCCGTAGTAAAAAGGTTGGGTTCAAGGCTTTAAGGGAGAGCTAGTGGCGTCAGGCCTTAAGAGATTTTATGTGGGGTTTATGACACAAGAAAG
Source organism: Gossypium rotundifolium (assembly GCA_025506655.1). Classification (NCBI taxonomy): domain Eukaryota; kingdom Viridiplantae; phylum Streptophyta; class Magnoliopsida; order Malvales; family Malvaceae; genus Gossypium; species Gossypium rotundifolium. Next base: position 81,610,484 of record CP106724.1, on the reverse strand, counting down.
GAAGGGTTGGAGTGGCAGAGGTAACGCCTAGGTGCGAGGGAGAAGTGTTGCATCACAAGGGGTGTCAAGGGGGAGAGGTTCGAATCACGCTAGTAGCAAGGGGAGTTTTGTTTTTTTTTTTGTGTGTTTTGCGTCAAGGGGGAGGGGAGTGTTGGAGACGGCTGTGGCCCTTGAAAGGTGGAAGTGGACTTGGTCAAATCTTTTGAATTGGTGGTGAGGAGAGCTTGTAGGAGCTTGACCCATTCAAAGGTTTTTGAATGAGTGATGTGGAGGGTGTTAAGGAGGAAATCGTGAGGAGTGTTGGTGAGGGGGTGTTAGCCAAAATCTTGAGTGGTATAGGGGAGTAGGTATATTTGGTTTTGGGATTCTCCTCATTAGTCTAGTTGCTGAAATTGCTAAGCAGAAGCCATTCACCTTTTTCTCTTTTCTATCTATATTCATAAGCCGAAAGTGAGAGCATTGGTGCATTTTTGTTCCATCTTTTTTTTCCTCTACATCTTTCTTTTCAATCGTTTGATTCCTTTTCTTCTTTGCTAAAGTCTTAAAAGCCAAAATTCACCCTTCATTTGTTCTCTTAGCCGAAACTCTTTAACCCAACTCCCTCTTCCTCTCTTTCATTAGTTACTCTATTTTCAAAAGCCGAATAGCCTATCTCTCTTTTCTTTATTATAGCCGAATGATCTTCTTCCATTTGCTGAACCATGCTAAACCTTCTAATTATCTGCATCTCTAGAAGTGCCGTCATTTTTCTCTATCAAGTTTTCCAATCGGTTCTAATATTTTGGTAAGAGTTCTCTTCTATTCGATCTTTTTTTCCTTCTCTTTTGTTTGCTGAAAGTTAGAAGCCCAACTTTGTTTATGTGTGTGGCTGAATCTATTCAAGGTTTTAACTTTGTGTCCCTTGTTGGAAGCCAGCGTTAGGGGTATCTAAAAGCTTCGGGATTTAATCTATCAAGGTAAGGAGGGTGTACCTTTGGTTCGGCAAAAGGCCATCTTGTTTGGATATTTAGTGTTAGAGCCGAATCTAACATAACTTACATAGGGGGTTTCATCAATCTTCAAGATCAAGTAGGAACCCTCAGGATTTGGGTCGACTTTGGTAAGATTACTTGATTAAGATATTATTTGGGTTCCGTTTAGTTTTGATTTAATATCTTTAACCGGGTCTTCTGATTAAGTTACCCTTCGATGGATGCAAGTACCAGTCAAGGAGAGAAAGGGGTTGGATGCGCAGTCCTAACTCCCAAGTTTAAGAAACGGTCAGTTTTAGCGATTCGGGATTGGCCTCCACGCTGTGGGCGAGCGTCTGACGCAGACAAACCGATCACTGTGATCTCTTCGAACGAGGACGTTAGGGAGGTCGAGAGTCTAGTTCTTCAGGTTCTCAGGTGTGTAATTAACACACTTTTTACATATTTGCTTTAATTATAATATGAAATATGTGTGGTAGCCGAGATAGTGGCTGTGGTGATGCTATTACCCATATTGGGGTAAGCCGGTACCAGGTTAGTAACTTTCTTATATTGAAATTTTGGATGGATGTATATGTGTATGTGAGACTTTGGTAAGCTTATTGTGTATGCATGTCGGATATGTTCATAATGATTATGTTGTCATCTCACCATAATATATCATGAATGTGCACCGGGACCTGGATATGTTTAATGAAGGAAAGGGTGTACATTTATGTACGTGGTTTGATGTTAGCCTTGAGCTACATTGTGGTTTGATGTTGGCTTCGTGCCTCATCGTGGATTGGTGATGACCTCGAGTCACACTATGGATATTTGTGATTTTAATCACGTGGACCAGTGGCTAGACCACTAAGTGGATTTTGAGTAGCATGACTGCCAATGAGGTGTGTAGTGGGTGGAGGGTCAATTTAGTAATCCCCTAGTGTGTGGTGGCAGGATACGGGGGTGTGTAGCGGTTGGATACTAGGTTGGGGATGGTTAACATTTTGCATCTTTCTATGTGGTATGTGGATTGGTGTGGTTTTGGGCCAAGCCCATTTGTGGGAACATGTTGAGTAATTGCATACTGAGTCGGTTTGACTCACTCTATTTTCCTAAAAACAATGCAGGTGATGCATGATGCTTGGACCGGTGGAGTGGATACGAGGTGGCCATGCAGAAGCTGTTTTGATTTCTGTAATTATATATATTTTATATTTCCAAGTACTTTTTCGGATAGATTTCATTGTAATAAGGCCGCTTAAATTGTTTTGGGATTTTCATTATGGTTTTTAAGTCTTATAATTATTATTGAATTGTTATCTAAACATGGTTATAAAACGTTTTCAACTCAGATATTAAAGTAAAGTTTTGAAATTCAGATTTCACATAAACAAATTGCTTCGCAGAATTTCTACCAAATACCGAATTAAATGTACAAAAGAGATTCGTTTTAAAACCTCTAGGTTATTTATACTTCCAACTCAAATTCTTTTTGAACAACCACCTCAGTGACATTCCGGATTTGGCCGTGGGGTTTTGGACTGGGTTTGAGGTGTTACAGCTTGGTATTAGAGCAAGGTTCAAAACTCGACTTTGAGGGTTTTTTGGGCTCAAAACATTTACTTTACAAAGACGGGTTTTTCTAAAACATGGATTTCTATAAGCCATTTCAGGTTTATTCTGGCATGGAACCTGTGTCTCCGGCCCAAAGTCCGCCAGGTAAGTACTCCTAACTATTGTGTGATTTATACGTAGAATTAATGGGTATTATGGGATCATAGACTAGTATGTTAGGAACTATTGAACCTTAGGATTAGCTTACTCCAACACTAAACTTCATAAAACTTAACTTATCTCACCAAACCCAGGAACAAGTCGTAGAGTTCGGTGTGGTAACAAGCATGTGCATGTCTAGGCATGGATTCAGGATGAGCTTGGTATTTAAGCAGTCCTACCGACTGACCTCCTCTTTTCTAGAATCCTACCTGGTGCGCAGTGATTGTTCACCTTAACCATGAGGACTTGTTAATGGGTCTAACCTATAACTAAAACTCGAAAGGGACCGAATACCCAATTTTCTAAAACTATCAAATTACCCCTGATCTCTAAAATTACCGAAACACCATTATTTTGTAAATTACCAAAACAACCCTTGACCTGAAAAAAATTTAAATTTTTTATCGAACTACCCTTGATTTATTACCAAAATACCCCTATTTTGCCAAAATTACCAAGACACCCTCTATATTTTAAAAATCATGAAAAATACCCTTGTAGGTTAAATTACGAAAATACCCCTGGGTTGGTAACGGACGAAAATACTCAAAGTGGTGAATATGTGTGGTGGATATTGATGATAAATGTATGTGATTCTCTAAATTAGGACCGTGGACTTGAGATGAAAACTTTTAAATGATCGAAAGAACTACTACTAAACTTCTTTACATAAAATTGTTCGTGGGTAATCAGTGGAACAAAAAGCTAACGCATAAAATTTCTTAAAACAGATTAAAACGCGATGATAGACATGAGTTCTAAAGGGCGAGGTCGTAATATACGTGGGCGTGGTAGAGGTAGGATGATTGTGTCAGAACCAGTGGGGTCTGGTCATGGATCAAGGAATGAATCGACACTGCCAGCTGTGGAAGCTGAGTTCCAAGATTAGACGGGTGGAGATGACGCAGTATCTTAGGCTATGCTGTGGGTTTTGGAGAGAGTTGCGGGAACAAACGTGGGTTCTGGGGCTAGGAAGTCCGTGTCTGAGTGACTTCGATCTAACGGAGCTGAGGTATTCGGAGGTGTTTTTGGGGTAGCTCCGAATGTGGCGAATCTTGGTTAGATCTTGATCGAGAGAATTATGGATGATTTGGATTTGCCGGTGAAGAAGAAGCTAAAGGTCTTTGTATCTTTACTCCGGATGAGGCCTACCAAGAGTGGCTTACCGTCGAGAGGGTGCTCCGTGACCGAGTACATTGGGGTTACTTTAAGGTAAAGTTTGAGGGGAAGTACGTCGGTGCTAGTTACATGGACGAACAGAGGAAGGCATTCCTGAACCTAGTGCAAAGGGGTAAGTCAGTAGTGGAATATGAGGCGGAGTTCTTGCGATTAAGTCGGTATTCCAAGGGGATTGTTGCTACTGATTACGAGTGCTGTGTAAGATTTGAGGATGGACTGCGAGGTGAATTCCGAGTGTTGATAGCTCCTCAACGGGAAAGGGACTTTGCTACTTTGGTAGAGAAAACTCGGATAGCAGAAGAGGTTAAGCAAACTAAGAGGCAGAACAGAGATAAGGATAGAGGAAGGATTAAGAGGGGTTTTGGACCATCAGGATCTTCAGGGGGTTTCAGAAAAAGCCTAGGATTGAGGGTTCTACTCGTGCTTTTATGCCAGCTACTGGGAATCAGGTCCGTCCATATACTTGGTATGGGAGGACTCATGTAGGCGAGTGCTGGGAAAGGTGGTTGCTTATGCGTCTCGATAGTTGAGACCGCATGAAGTTAACTATTTGACGCACGATCTAGAGTTGGCAGTAGTAGTTTTCACTTTGAAAGTGTGGAGGCATTATCCGTATGGAGAGAAGTCGGTGATCTACGCGGACCACAAGAGCCTGAAGTATTTGTTGACCTAGAAGGAGCTGAACTTGAGACAGTGAAGGTGGGTAGAGTTGTTAAAGGATTACGACTGTTCGATTGAATACCATCCGGGAAAAGCGAATGTGGTGATAGATGCCCTAAGTAAGAAGGTAGTATCGGATCTGAGGGCGATGGTCGCACATCTTAGCTTGTATGACAACGAAAGTTTGTTAGCGGAATTGCAGGTGAAACTGACATGGATAAGTCAGGTAAAAGAGAAACAATTGGTAGACGAGGTTTTGAGTGCTCAACTTGACAAGTTCGAGTGGGAGTTAGAGGACTACAAGATGTGAACAGTGTGTGGAGTTACGTGTTTCGTGGTAGGGTATGTATGCTTAGAAGGAAGTGGAATTAGGCGTAAGATTCTTGAGAATCACATAGTAGCCCTTATGCTATGCATCCTAGAGGGAGTAAGTTGTATAAGGATCTACGAGGAGCAGATTTTGGTGGCACGGATTGAAGCGAAAAGTTACAAAATTTATGGGAAAGTGCTTGACGTGTCAGCAGGTCAGAGCTGAACACCAAGTGCCTTTGGGGTTATTGTAACCGGTGAAAATTCCACAGTAGAGGTGGGAGAGAATCACCATGGATTTTGTTAGTGGGCTTCCTCTTACGCCTACTAAGAAAGACTCGGTATGGGTGATTGTGGACTGGTTGACAAAGTCCGCTCATTTCATACCTGTGCGTGTTGACTACTCTCTGCAGAGATTAGCAAAGCTGTATGTAGCAGAGATTGTGAGATTGCACGGACTATCGGTATCGATCATATCGGATAGTGATCCTAGATTTACGTTGAGGTTTTGGAGGGTGTTGCATCAGGCTTTGGGTGCCAGGTTAGATTTTAGCATGGCATTTCATCCACAGACAGATGGCCAGTCTGAAAGGGTGATTCAGGTGTTAGAAGATATGCTAAGGGGATGTGTTATCGACTTCAGAGGTAGTTGGGAAGGATTCTTGCCTTTAGCAGAATTCGCTTATAACAACAATTACCAAGCTAGTATTCAGATGGTGCCATATGAAGTACTGTATGGGCGGAAGTGTCGGACCCCTACTTGTTGGACAGAGTTAGGAGAACATCATGTTTTGGGTCTAGAGATAGTGGCATAGTTAGAGGAAAAGGTTAAAGTAATTCAGGCACAGTTGAAAGAGGCATCTGACAGACAGAAGTCGTATGCAGATCTTAAGCGAAAAGAGATAGAGTTTGCGGTGGGTGATCGTGTGTTCCTAAAAGTCTCACCGTGGAAGAAGGTGCTAAGATTTGGATGCAAGGGTAAGCTGAGTCCCAGATTTATAGGGCCTTATCGGGTTTTGAAGCGAGTTGGACTGGTGGCTTATCAATTAGAGTTACCTTCAGAATTGAGACAGATGTATGATGTGTTCCACGTGTCGATGCTACGTCGTTATCGATCGGATCTGTCTCACGTGGTGCCAGTGGAGGAAGTTGAGTTGAGGCCAGACTTATCCTATGAAGAAGAGCCGATTCAGATTTTGGAGTGAGATGTGAAGGTGCTTCGAAAGAAATCAGTTCCTCTAGTCAAGGTGTTGTGGTGAAACAATGGTTCAGAAGAAGCTTCGTGGGAGTCGGAAGAGGTGATGCGACAGCAATACCCTCACTTATTTTGACCAGGTAATTTCGAGGCCGTAATTATTTTTAAGGGGGTAGAACTGTAACATCCAGGATTTAGGAGTCTCGCATTTTAATTTATTTCTATGTACTAGTATGCTTTGGATGTTGTTTGAGTGTGTTTGGGGGCTTCGGGAAACCTTGGGGTTAGGTACGAGCCTTAGTAAAAAGTTTGGGTTCAAGGCTTTCAGGGAGAGCTAGTCACATCAGGCATTAATAGATTTTATGTGGGGTTTATGACACAAGAAAGGAAGTGGTGGAGTCGCAGAGGTAACGCCTAGGTGCAAGGGGGGAGTGTTGCGTCACAAGGGGTGTCAAGGGGGGAGAGGTTTGAATCACGTTAGTAGCAAGGGGAGTTTTGTTTTTTTTTTTTGGTGTGTTTTGTGTCAAGGGGGAGGGGAGTGTTGGAGACAGCTATGGCACTTGAAAGGTGGAAGTGGACTTGGTCAAATCTTTTGAGTTGGTGGTGGGTAGAGCTTGTAGGAGCTTGACTCATTCAAAGGTTTTTGAATGAGTGATGTGGAGGGTGTTAAGGAGGAAATCGTGGGGAGTGTTGGTGAGGGGGTCTTAGCCGAAATCTTGAGTGGTATAGGGAAGTAGGTATATTCGGTTTTGGGAGTTCTTCTCCTCATTAGTCTAGTTGCCAAAATTTCTAAGCAGAAGCCAATCACCTTTTTCTCTTTGCTTTCCATATTCATAAGCCGAAAGTGAGAGCATTGGTGCATTTTTGTTCCATCTTTTTTTTTCCTCTACATCTTTCTTTTCAGTCATTTGATTCCTTTTCTTCTTTGCTCAATTATTAAAATCTGAAATTCACCCTTCATTTGTTCTCTTAGCCGAAACTCTTTAACCCAACTCCCTCTTCCCATTTTTCATTAGTTACTCCATTTTCAAAAGCCGAATAGCCTATCTCTCTTTTCTTTATTATAGCCGAATGATCTTCTTCCATTTGTTGAACCATAGCCGAACCTTCTAATCATCTGCATCTCTAGAAGTGCCGTCATTTTTCTCTATCAAGTTTTCCAATCCGTTCTAATATTGTGGTAAGAGTTCTCTTCTATTCGATCTTTTCTTCCTTCTCTTTTGTTTGCTAAAAGTTAGAAGCCTAACTTTGTATATGTGCGTGGCCGAATCTATTCAAGGTTTTAACTTTGTGTCCCTTGTTGGAAGCTAGCGTTAGGGGTATCTAAAAGCTTCGGGATTTAATCGATCAAGGTAAGGAGGGTGTACCTTTGGTTTGGCCAAAGGCCATCTTGTTTGGATATTTAGTGTTAGAGCTGAATCTAACATAACTTACGTAGGGGTTTCATCAATCTTCAAGATCAAGTAGGAACCCTTAGGATTTGGGTCGACTTTGGTAAGATTACTCGATTAAGATATTATTTGGGTTCCGTTTAGATTTGATTTAACAACTTTAACTGGGTCTTCTGATTAAGTTACCCTTCGATGGATGCAGTACCAGTCAAGGAGAGAAAGGGGTTGGACGCATAGTCCTGACTCCAAAGTTTAAGAAACGGTCAATTTTAGCGGTTCGGGATTGGCCTCCGGGCTGTGGGCGAGCGTCTGACGTAGACATACCGATCACTGTGATCTCTTCGAACGAGGACGTTAGGGAGGTCGAGAGTCTAGTTCTTCAGGTTCTCAGGTGTGTAGTTAACACACAATTTATGTATTTGCTTTAATTATAATATGAAATATGTGTGGTAGCCGAGATAGTGGCTGTGGTGATGCTATTACCCATATTGGGGTGGCCGCATTACAAAGTTAGTAACTTTCTTATATTGAAATTTTGGATGGATGTATATGTATAGGTGAGGCTTTGGTAAGCTTATTGTGTATGCATGTCGATATGTTCATAATGATTATGTTGTCATCTCACCATAATATATCATGTATGTGCACGGGGACCGAGATATGTTTAATGAAGGAAAGGGTGTACATTTATGTACGTGGTTTGATGTTAGCCTTGAGCTACATCGTGGTTTGATGTTGGCTTCGTGCCTCATCGTGGATTGGTGATGACCTCGAGTCACACTGTGGATATTTGTGATTTTAATCACGTGGACCAGTGGCTAGACCACTAAGTGGATTTTGAGCAACATGACTGCCAAAGAGGTGTGTAGCAGATGGAAGGTCGATTTAGTAATCCCCTAGTGTGTGGTGGCAGGATACGGGGATGTGTAGCGGTTGGTACTAGGTTGGGGAGGGTTAACATTTTGCATCTTTATGTGTGGTATGTGGATTGTTGTGGTTTTGGGCCAAGCCCATTTGTGGAAACGTGTGGAATAATTGCACACTGAGTCGGTTTGACTCACTCTATGTTCCTAAAAACAATACAGGTGATACATGATTCTTGGACCAGGGTGGAGTGGATCTGAGGTGGCCATCGTAAGTCGCTTTTATTTCTTTAATTATATATATTTTATATTTCCAAGTACTTTTTCGGATAGATTTCATTGTAATAAGGCCGCTTAAATTATTTTGGGATTTTCGTTATGGTTTTTAAGTCTTAGAATTATTATTGAATTGTTATCTAAACATGGTTATAAAACGTTTTCAACTTAGGTATTAAAGTAAAGTTTTGAAATTTAGATTTCACATAAACAATTTGCTTCACGGAATTTCTACCAAATACCGAATCAAATGTACAAAAGAGATTCATTTTAAAACCCCTAAGTTATTTATACTTCCAGCTCAAATTGTTTTTGAACAACCACCTCAGTGATATTCCGGACTCGGCCGTGGGGATTTGGGCCGATTTTGGGGTGTTACACTTATAGTTCCCAAGGAAGAATTCACCAAGGCCTTGACCATATTCTGAGCCCAACTTGGACCCCTAACAGTTAAATTAACACCTTAAATATATACACACACTAGGCACATAGGCCCATTAATTCAGGATGTTACAAATTATCTAGTTCATCGATTTGTAGTTTTCTTTCCTCAAGAACAGTTATATTCTCGATATGAAGCTAAACCATGGCTTTGTCATCTTTTTCTGAAAAATTTCCTACAAAGAAGATTTAACATTAAGCTCGCTTACATTAACAGGACTTGTATCATCTTGATCACTAGATATTCTGGCAGAATCATGTGCTTGGAATTTAATCATGTCATCACCTAGGCGAAGTATTAATTCCACTATATCAACATCAATAGTGGTCCTAGCAGTTTCTAAAGGTCGTCCTAAAATTAAGGGAATGTCACTATCCTCATCCATGTCTAAAATAACAAAGTCTACTGGGACTACGAATTTATCAATTTTGACTAGCACATCTTCAATTATACCCCTAGGAAATCTAATGGTTTTATCAGCCAACTGAACACTCATCCTAGTTTGTTTAGGCTTCCCAAGACCTAGTTGTTTAAACATTTTATGACACATAACATTGATACTTGCTCCTAAATCATCTAAGGTATTATTAGCAGATAAACCACCAATTAAGCAAGGAATCGTAAAACTCTCTGGATCTTTTAATTTGTAGGGTAGTTTACTCTGTAAAATTGCTGAGCAAACTGCATTTAGCTCCACATGCGACGCATCGTCTAACTTCCATTTGTTTGCCAAAAGCTCTTTTAAAAATTTTACTAAATTGGGGATCTGCGAAAGGGATTCAATAAATGGTAAGTTAATATGCAATTTTTTTAAAAGTTTAAGAAATTTACCGAATTGTTCCTCTGTGCGGTCTTTCTTCGTTGCATTGGCATATGGCACACGAGGTTTGCACACTGTACTTACCAGTTTTGGTTTATTGTGGCTTACCTCAACCTTACCTTTATCTACCACGTTTTCTTGCTCGATTTTGGTTCGTCTAACCCTTCACTATCGTGAGTAGTAATGGCATGAAGTTTCTCTTTTGGGTTAGTATCAATATTGTTTGGCAAGCGACCTTGTGGTCATTTTCAGATCAACTTGGCAAGCTGACCTATTTGGTTCTCGAGCCCTTGAATCAACGCTTGTAGATTTTTTAATGCTATTTTAGTGTCTTGAAAACGGGTTTCTGACACCGAGATGAATTTTGTTAGCATCTTCTAAAGGTTCGGCTTCTTCTCTTGTGGGTCGGGTTGTTACTGAAAGCTTGGAGGGGGTTGTTGTCTCTGATTTCCTTGACCACCCCCTGAGAAGTTTGGGTGGTTCCTCCAACCTGGATTGTAAGTGTTGCTATAGGGATTATTCTGAGATCTAGAATTATTACCCATACAGTTCATTTGTTCACTTTCTATGCTAGGGTTGTAGGGTGGATATTCTGTACTGTTCATTCCTCCTCCACTCGTATCGCACTGTATCACTAGATGTAGCTGCGAAAAACCACACAAACCATCAATCTTTTTACTTAAAAGCTTTACATGGTTTGATAGCATGGTGACTGCGTTGAGGTTGAAAACACTAGCGACTTTTGTCGGCTTTGCTCTCATGACTTGCCACTGATAGTTACTCAGTGACATCTCCTCTATAAACTCATAAGCTGATTCAGGGGTTTTGTTATTTAGGGTTCCACCGACGGTTGCAATAATCAATTTCCTAGTTGAGGAGTTCACACCATTGTAAAAGGTTTGAACCTGTAACCATAATGGTAACCCATGGTGAGGGCATATTCTCAGTAAATCCTTGTATCTCTCCCATGCATCGTAAAGTGTTTCTAAATCCATCTACACAAAAGAAGAAATATCATTCCTCAACTTAACTGTTTTAGCCAGTGAAAAATATTTCAATAAGAATTTTTCGATCATCTGTTCCCAAGTAGTGATAGGACCTTGTGGTAACGAGTTCAACCATTGTTTAGCTTTGTTCCTTAACGAGAAGGGAAACAACCGAAGGTGAATGGAATCATCAGAAACACCATTAATTTTGAAAGTATCGCACAACTCTAAAAAGTTGGCTAAATGAGTATTTTGGTCCTCATTCTACAAACCAAAAAACTGAACAAACTATTGAATCATCTAAATAGTGCAAGGTTTTAGTTCAAAATTATTAGCAGCAATAGTAGGTCTAACAATACTTGATTCAGATCCTATTAAAGCAGGTTTAGCATAATCATACATAGTACGAGGAGTAGGATTTTAATCCATTGGATTTGCAGCAACTACAGGAGGTAGCAAATTATTATCAGCCATCTCCTCGGTAATATGGGTTTCATCCTCTTGCTCTCCTTCTATGTATTGTAGACTTCGATTTATCTCCCTACGATTTCTGTGAGCGATACTTTCTATCTCACTGTAAAAAAGCAAGGGTCTTGACGGGTTCCTTCTAATCATAAACTAAAATCACCTGCCAGAAGCAAATAAAAGAAAAATTAGAAAGTTAAAATAAAAATAAATTAAAAATAAAAATAAGAATGGCTAAAGTAATAAAAATTAAGTGTTCCTAATATTTTAGTCCCCAGTAACAGCGCTAAAAGCTTGATGTGTCTTTAACTAACTATGATCACAATAAAGGCAAGCGCACATATAGTTTAATAGTATAGTTATGGTAAGACCGAAAATATCGTATCCACAAAGACCAGGAGTAGTAGTAATACTATCTTCTTATTATCTAACCTAAGTGTAACATCCAAAAATTAGGGGTCTGGCGTTATTGTATTGTTGCATGTGTTGTGCTTGTTATGTTGTTATTTAGGTGAGTTTAGAGGTCCTAGGGAGGCCTAGGGTCATGTTGGGGCCTTGGTAAAATTTTACTCTTTGGGTACTTAAGGGGGGAAGGCTGTTGGCGGCAAGGTTTAAGAGAAAAAGGTTGGTAAATTGCTATCACAAGATGAGAATATGGTGGAGTGGATGTGGCATCACTAGTAAAGCAAAGGGGGAGGAGGTCGAATCCCATCTGCTTCATCATGGAGCTTTAATTTTGTGCTCAAGGTGGAGAAGATGTGGCATTCAGCTGGGACTCTACTAAGAGGATTTGAATTGGTGAACCGGTTCAAAATGGATGGTGGAGAGGAGATTGAGGAGTTGAATTTGTCAAAACAATTTGAAAGGGTGATGGAGAGGGCTTAGTGGAGCAAATCAAGGGATTTTGAGAGGTTGTATGAGAGTTGGCTGAATGTGGGAGTTGTGGGAGGTGAATTTCGGCTATAGGGTGTTGTGGCAAGGGAATTTCAGCATTTGGGGAAGGGAGATAGCAAAACCGAACCATTTGAGTTTTGTGAATCTTTTTCTTTTGGTTTGCGCCAAAAATTCTTTTTGTGCATCTTAGTTTCTTTTCTGTTCGCTTTTCATTTACGGCATCTGTGCTTTCAGGTTCTTTTTTCAATTATTTTTTCTCTTTGCCATGTTTACTAACTGAAATCATCCTCTCTTTCTCCTCTCCAATGTTTGAAGACTTTTCTTCTATTTCTTGCTAAGAGCCGAAGCCTCCTCATTTTCTTTTTGTGCACCTATAGCCGAATCAAGAGTTTTGGGTCTTGCTGCTTGTGCTAAAATTTTTCTATTCCATTCGGTTCTCTCTTAATACCAAGGTAATGGTTCTTTCTGTCCTTCCATTTTTGAGATTTTTCGTCGGGTTGTGGTAGAGAGCCGACATCTGTTTGGGGTAGGCAAATCCTAGTTGTTTCCACTAGAAAGGGTGACTACGATCTAGAGGAATAGTGCTTCGCGTAGTTAGGTGTGTAATCACACCTTCATTTGTTTGTTTAGTATTAATCTGTGTATTGGCCAAAAGCTGAATTGCCTTAACGGATAAACCACTATGATACCCCTAGTGGGTGAGTTTGGAGATAACTTAGGTATTTAAATCTTGATTATACACTATCGGGAAATTTGGTATGAATATGTATGTTCTGGTACTCCACTACATGGATATATTCATGCATGTACTAAAATAATATGTCATAACATGTTGCATGGGATTGGGATATGATATTCATGAAAAAGGGGAAGTGTGTTTCGGTGACTCTGTCACAATATTTCGATGGCTCTGCCACATAATTTGGTGACTCTTTCACATTATTTAGTGGCACTCCACAATTTCAGCGATGAGTAGCGTGACTGCCATCGATGGTGTGTAGCGGATAAGGGTTGATTGTAGAAATCCCCACAGGTGTGTTTTGGCTGGAATGGGAGATGTGTAGCGGATGGATATTTAGGTTGGGCTGGGTTACATTGCATTCATTATCTGCTATACTGTGCTAAAATGGACAGGCCCAGTTCGTTCCTATATGGGCTTTGCCCAATTTAATTTTGTAAGGGCTAAGGCCCAGTTGGTATCTGAATGGGCTCAGGCCCAATTATTGTTCGTTTGGGGAATACACACTGAGTTCTCGTAACTCACCCCTTTGCTTAATTTTGCAGGTAATTCCTAGCTTGTGGATTTGGAGCCGAGTTGGACTCTATAGTGGCCATGAATCGTTTCTTTAGTAAACTCCGCTTTACTTTACTTAAAATTTATTTTAAATTTGGGATTATGTTCTATAATAAGGCCAATGGAATTTAATTTGGTTTTTATTTTTAACATATTTATTATCTATCATGAACTAATTATTACGGAGTTTTCCTAAAACGTACATAACCTTTTTCCAAAATGTTAATGAATGGTGCACAAACTATGATAGTTAAACACGAGATTTTCTTAAAACTACAAGCACTGTTTTCAAAACGTCACATTTTCGAAACCCACTGAATCTGATTTCTATTATAAAACAATTTTTTGTGTTAATATTATTAACAACATTTTTTGCAACTTAAAAGCAAATCTAACTTTCAAACTTGACAAAACTCAAAATATTTAACAATCGCGTAGTTTCTGTAACAGCCTTTCCGTATGGCATGCCAGATCCGGTTATAATGTCTAGGCTGGGTTTGGGGTGTTACATTTAGTGGTATTAGAGCCTGGTTGCAAAACTCGGCTGTGAAATGGGTTCAAAAATGTTTTCCAAAAATTGGTTTGAAACCTGATTTAAGAAATATATGTCTTTCTGGAAGTATTGCACCCGAGTCTCTGGCACCAAAACCATAAGTTTTCTGACTTTGTTTGATATTATAATATGATTTTAGAAAGAAAATATTGGAATTAGTGTTTTATGACTACTAGTTATAAGAGTTAAGACTATAGAGACTAAGACATTAGGAAATTTGATCTAGGAAAACAACTACTATACTCACTATGCATAAAATATTGTTAAAAACATTGAAATGATATACTAATTCATAAAATTTGTATTCAGATTAATTCGATTTAGCAAACATGAGCACAAGAGGACGTGGACGCTGTAGACGTGGCCAAGGTAGAGGCCGAGGTGCTGGGGTTGGATCTGAGGCATCAGGGCACATGCTAGAAATAGAATCACCTGCATCACCAGGGACCGAGGCAGGGTCCCATGATCGAGTTAGAGGGGACGATGCTTTTTCCCAAGCTATGTTGCGAGTTTTGAAGCGGGTTTCTGGGGCAAGTACTGGATCGATAGCCTAAAATTTATCCTTGAGCGACTTCGAGAAAATAGGGCTGAGATATTTAGGGGCATTTTTGATGTGGCCCCAAACATAGCTGAATACTGGTTGGAGGCCATTGAGCGAATCATGGATGATCTGGAATGCACGGTGGAGGAAAATTTTAAAGGAGCAATGTCCCTCTTGCGAGACGAGGCATATCAGTGGTGGCTCACAGTAAGAGAGGGTACACCGGTACACCGTATCACCTGGGACTTCTTTAAGGCAACATTCCAAGGAAGTATGTTGGGGGGAGTTATGTGGACGCCAAAAGGATGGCATTTCTGAACTTGGTCCAGGGGAATAAGTCTGTGGCTGAATATGAGGCAGAGCTCCTGCACCTAATTTGTTATGCTCGGGGTATCATCACAACTTATTATGAACGATGTGTTCGGTTCAAGGATGGTATGTAGGATGAGCTACGAGTACTGATAGCTCCACAGTGAGAAAGAGATTTTTTCGTTCTGGTCGAGAAAGCAAAAATAGTTGAAGAAGTGAAGCGGTCTGAGAGGCAGAACAGGGATAAGGACAGGGGTAAGAATAAGAGAAGTTTTGGGTCATCAGGAGGGTTTTCGTTGATTGCTGCACCTTTAACCAAGTTATTGCGGAAAGGAGCACCTTTTGTGTAAACCGATAAGCAACAGGAAGGTTTTGAGAAGTTAAAGAAGATTCCGACGGAGGCACCAGTATTGATTCAGCCTGAGGCTGGGAAGGAATTTGTTGTCTATTGTGATGCATCGCACACCAGGTTGGGCTATGTGTTAATGCAAGAAGGGAAGGTGGTAGCATATGCATTTCGTTAACTAAGGCCACATGAGATAAACTATCCCACTCATGACTTTGAGTTAGCTGCGGTGGTGTTCACCCTAAAGATATGGCGGTACTATCTGTACGAAGAAAAGTCGATTATCTATACTGATCATAAGAGCCTAAAATATCTCCTTACCTAGAAGGAGTTGAATTTAAGGCAACAGAGGTGGATTGAGTTGCTGAAAGACTATGACTGCTGGATTGAGTATCACCTAGGTAAAGCCAACGTGGTGGCAGATGCGTTGAGTCGCAAGGTGATATTGGATTTGAGAGCAATGTTTGCTCGTCTTAGTGTTTACGAAGATGGCAGCTTGTTAGCAAAACTACAAGTGAAGCCGACATTGGTAAGTCAAATTAAAGAGAAGTAATGGTTGGATGAATTGTTAAGTTCTCGATTTCAACAAGTGGAAAGGGGAGAGACAGTGGATTCTGGGTAGAACAGTGAAGGGGTATTATGTTTCTGTGGAAGAATTTACATGCCGAAAGACTCCGATCTGAGACAGATGATTCTGCAGGAAGTGCATAGTAGCTCGTACGGTATGCATCCCGGTGGAAGTAAGATGTATCGAGATATACATGAACTATAATGGTGGCCTGGACTGAAACGAGAAGTTACCGACTTTGTGTGTAAGTGTTTGACATGCCAGCAAGTGAAGGCGGAACATCAGTTGCCTTTAGGGTTGCTACAACCAGTGAAGATTCAACTTTGGAAGTGGGAAAGGATAATGATGGATTTTGTTAGTGGGCTACCCTTAACGCCTACTAAGAAAGATTCAGTGTGGGTAATTGTTGACCGATTGACTAAGTCCGCACACTTCATACCGGTTCGTACCGACTATTCGTTATAGAAGTTGGATAAACTGTATGTGGCAGAAATTGTGAGACTACATGGGGTGCCAGTGTCTATCATATCAGACAAGGACCCCAGGTTTACATTGCGGTTCTAGAAGGCATTTCATGGAGCTTTGGGTACAAGGCTCAATTTCAGCACAGTGTTTCATCCACAAACTAATGGTCAGTCGAAAAGGGTAATTCAGATCCTGGAGGACATGTTAAGGGGCTGTGTGATTGACTTTAGTGGTAGTTAGATAGATTACCTGCTATTGGCTAAATTCGCGTAAAATAATAGCTATCAATCTAGCATTTAGGTAGCACCCTACGAGGCGTTGTATGGTCGTAGGTGTCGTAACCCTACCTGTTGGACTGATTTAGGTGAGCGACAGTTGTTGGGTCTGGAATTGATATCAAAAATAGAGGAAATGGTTAAGCTGATTTGAGACCGGTTAAAAGAAGCTTAGAGATAGATGTAAGTCGATGCGGATCCGGCTTAAAAGAGATAGAATTTTTAGTAGGGGATTATGTCTTCTTGAAAGTCTCACATTGGAAGAAGGTTTTAAGATTTGGACGAAAGGGCAAGTTGAGCCCCATGTTCATCGGGCCTTATTGGGTGTTAAAACATGTGGGACCAGTGGCTTATCATCTTGAGTTACCCTCGGAGTTGAGTCAGATACATAATGTATTCCATATTTTGATGCTAAGGCACTATCGTTCAGATCCATCTCACATAGTGCCGGAGGAAGAAATTGAGGTTAGACCTGATCTATCTTTTTAAGAAAAACCAGTGCAGATTTTAGACCGAGATGTGAAGGTGTTGAGAAGAAAGTCTGTTCCGTTGGTTACATTATTATGGCGTAATAATGGTTCAGAGGAAGCCACGTGGGAGCTGGAGAATGTGATGCGACAGTAATGCCCTCACCTCTTTTGACCAGGTAAATTTCGAGGCCGAAATTTCTTTAAGGGGGTAGAACTGTAACATCCAAAAATTAGGGGTCTGGCAGTTTTGTGTTGTTGCATGTGTTGTGCTTGTTATGTTGTTATTTAGGTGAGTTTAGGGGTCCTAAGCAGGCCTAGGATCGTGTTGGAGCCTTGGTAAAATTTTTACTTTTTGGGCACCTATGGGGGGAAGGCTGTTGGTGGCAAGGTTTAAGAGAAAAAGGTTGGTAAATTACTAGCACAAGACGAGCATATGGTAGAGTGGATATGGCGTCACTAGTAGAGCAAAGGGGGAGGAGTTCGAATCCCATATACTGCATCATGGAGCTTTATTTTTTTGCTCAAGGTGGAGAAGATGTGGCATTCGGCTGGGACTCTACCAAGAGGATTTGAATTGGTGAACCAGTTCAAAAATGGATGTTGGAGAGGAGATTGAGGAGTTTAATTGTTAAAACAATTTGAAAGGGTGATGGAGAGGGCTTAGTGGAGCAAATCAAGGGATTTTGAGAGGTTGTATGAGAGTTGGCCGAATGTGGGAGTTGTGGGAGGTGAATTTCGGCTATAGGGTGTTTTGGCAAGGGAATTTCTGCATTTGGGGGAGGGAGATAGCAAAACCGAACCATTTGAGTGTTGTGCAACTTTTTCTTTTGCTTTGCACAGAAAATTTTTTTGTGAATCTTAGTTTCTTTTCTGTTCCCTTTTCATTGCGGTATCTGTGGTTTAGGGTTCTGTTTTTAGTTATTTCTTCTCTTTGCCTTGTTTACTAGCCGAAACCATCCTCTCCTTCTTCTCTCCAAAGTTTGAAGTCTTTTCTTCTATTTCTTGCTAAGAGTTGAATCCTCCTCATCTTCTTTTTGTGCACCTATAACCGAATCAAGAGTTTTGGGTCTTGCTGCTTGTGCCAAAATTTTGATATTCCATTTGGTTCCCTCTTAAATCCAAGGTATGGTTCTTTCCGTCATTTCATTTTCTCCCTACCATAGCCGAATGATTAACCTTCTCCTTTCTTTTATTTTTATTCGTTTATTTATTTCCATCACTAAAACTGTAACTCTAGGTCCTCTCATTCTTCCCGCACATGATCTTCTTTTGTTGTGGTGTTAAGTAGGCTTGGACGAATCTCTCCTTCTCTTACAAATCATCTGAAATAGCAAGCCAAATCTGTTTTGGATCGATTCCTCTTTAATCAAGGTAAGATGTTTTCTCTCTAGTTTCTGTATGACGAGTCTCGATTTGGTTTATTCTACCATAACCAAATCTTTTTGTTAGACAACCATCATTTCTCTTTGAAAGTACTGTACTGATCAAGACTCTTTTCATGGATGCGAGTGCTAGCCGTTCTAAGGAGGTATCGACAAAAGAGCCTGAGGGGAGTGGACTCATAGTCTCTACTCCCAAGTTCAAACGGCGTAAGGTGTCAGCTGTTTGAGATTTTTTGCCGAGTTGTGGTAGAGAGCCAACATCTGTTTGGGATAGGAAAAATGTGGTTGTTTCCGCTAGAGAGGGTGACTACGATTAGAAGGGTATAATGCTTCGCGTAATCAGGTGTGTAATCACACCTTCATTCATTTGTTTAGTATTAATCTGTGTATTGGCCAAAAGTTGAATTGCCTTAACAGGTAAACCATTGTGATACCCCTAGTGGGTGAGTTTGGAGATAACTCAGGTACGAAAATCTCGATTATACCCTCTCGGGAAATTTGGTATGAATATATATGCTATGGTACTCCGCTACATGGCTATATTCATGCATGCACTAAAATAATATGTCATAACATGTTGCATGGGATTGGGATATGATATTTATGAAAAAGAGGAAGTGTATTTCGGTGACTCTGTCACAATATTTCGGTCGCTCTGCCACATAATTCGGTGACTCTATCACATTATTTCGGTGGCACTACCACAATTTCGGCTATGAGCAGCGTGACTGCCATCGATGGTGTGTAGCAAATGAGGGTTGATTGTAGAAATCCCCACTGGTGTGTTTTGGTTGGATTGGGTGTTGTGTAGCGGATGGATATTTAGGTTGGCTGGGTGACATTGCATTCATTATCTGCTATACTATGTTAAAAGGGCATAGGTCCAGTTCGTTCCTGTATGGGCTTCGCCCAATTTGATTTCGTAAGGGCTAAAGCCCAGTTGGTATATGAATGGGCTCAAGCCCAATTACTGCTCGTTTGGGAAATACACACTGAGTTCTCGTAACTCACCCCTCTGCTTAATTTTGTAGGTAATTCCTAGCTTGTGGATTTGCAGCCGAGGTGGACTCTGTGGTGGCCATGCATCGTTTCTTTAGTAAACTTCGTTTTACTTTACTTAAAATTTATTTTTAAATTTGGGATTATGTTCTGTAATAAGGCCACTGGAATTTAATTTGGTTTTTATTTTTAACATATTTATTATCTATCATGAACTGATTATTACGGAGTCTTCCTAAAACGTAAATAACCGTTTTCCAAAATGTTAATGAATGGTTCACAAACTATGATAGTTAAACACGGGATTTTCTTAAAACTACACCCACTGTTTTCAAAACGTCACGTTTTCAAAACCCACTGAATCTGATTTCTGTTATGAAACAAGTTCCGTGTTAATATTATTAACAATTTTTTTTTTTGCAACTTAAAAGAAAATTTGACTTTTAAACTTGACAAAACTCAAATATTTAACAATCGAGTAGTTTCTTTAACAACATTTCCATGTGGCAAACCAGATCCGGTCATAACGTCTAGGCTGGGTTTGGGGTGTTACACTAAGAATTGGAGTGATTTCTTTTAAACGAAAATTAATTAAAAATATGACAGAGAATGAATTGGGAAAATACTTTTAGACAACTATATGAGAGAGGCAATACCCAAGGAAGAATCCACCTAGACTTCACTTATTACTTTTGATTCATACGATTTATTCACTTGACTTAATCCATAGAAATCCTTGATTTATGTTAATATTTCTTTCAAGACTAAAAACAACTGACTCTAGGTTGATTAATTGAAATTTCTTTCTAATTAAAACCCCTATTGTTGCATTAACTCGATCTATGGATTCCTTTATTAGATTTGACTCTAATCCGGTAGATTTATGTCGCCCTATTTCTAGGGTTGCAATCAACTTCACTTAATTATGTTGATCTACTCTTAAACAAGGACTTTTGCTCCTCTAAATAAACACATTCGACTTGAATCAATATCCTGAATTATCAAAACAAGATTAAGAACTCACAATTAAGAATAAGAACAAGTATTTATCTTATAAATCAAATAATAATAAGGCCCATCTTAGGTTTCATCCCCTTAGGTATTTAAGGGATTTAGTTCATACTAATAGAGGGAAACGTCTTAAATAAGGAAAGCAACAAAACATAAGAAAACCCAAAAACTTCAAGAGAAATTGATAGGAGATCCTCAGTCTTGATGAGAACCTCTTCCAAGCTGCTTCCAATGGTTGTCTTCGATTATTTTTTGCCTTCCACCCTACGTGTCTCCTTAGGTCCGCCCCTAGGGTGTTTATATAGGCTTTGGAACACCTTTATTGGCCCACAAGTGGTCTTTTCCGAATAAAATTAAACTTAGGATCGGCAGGGACACGCTTGTGTGACACGTCCATGTTTGATTCTACTCATAACACACGGCCGTGTGGTTTGCCCATGTGTTATAGTCTAGGTCGTGTTGATTTCTGAGGTAGGCCTATTTTGTCCCTTGTTGGCCCTTTTATCATTATTTTTGACTCCCTAAGCTCTCCTGAGTGTAAAACATGAAATTGAAGAATTAGGAGCATCGAATTCATCAAATCTAATGAAAATTCATCCAAAAATAAGCCAAGCATGGGGTAAAAATATGTATAAATTATGGTTTATCACATAAACACAATCACATACATATAAAAATATACATTATACAGTCATAATAATCATATCAATTTCATATAACTCAATATTTCACACTTATACTATGCATGATCATGCCAATGTACATTTCGTAAAACGATGCAGGTTTTATGAAAATAGTCCTACCCATCTCCTTTACACACCAAAATTGATTTCCTTAGAAATCATCCATCCAGCATACCAAATTGTGAGCAATGTCACCAAAATCACGATAAAGTATCAATAATCAATATTGTGGACAAGCCACCAAAATTGTAGATATACTACCACATAATCAAAATCGTAAATAGTATCACATTAATGCATATAAACTGCCACATACTTCCACCTTTCACATATCCCACCCATGCATGTGATATGGCCAAAATGACTTTTTCACTTAAAAATCATGTTCCTTTTGGCATATGAGACATGCTCATTATATCACTTTTCACTTAAAATCACATAGGATACTTAACATGCAAATTACATATGTGCACACAGTACCAAAATTTCACATTTTATAAATCATGCAAAAATCAAATATGCCATAAGATCACATAACATGATAATGAGTTTTCATAATTTTCATATCATTAATATCAACAAATCACATTTCATACATATCACCAAAATCAAAAATTTGAATCACACATCATACATATCAGCAAACACAATTTAAATAATAATTTTAACAACATAAAACATAAGTTTATTTTTGTTTAATGTTAAAACACACACCTAATCTAAGCAAATCCAATTACAAAAACTCCTTTTAACGCCCACTTTCGAATTTAATTAGATCTATCTCGGATCTAAACACAAAATGAATAATACATCATTAAATCATCACTTAAGCTATCCTTTTAAATAAAAATGGATTAATCTTGATATCCAATGCCACACTTATGCTAATACAACTAGAATTCGAGATGTGATTTGCTTCCCAAAAGTCAAAGGTGTTCCAAGTTGTTATCAGTCGACCCTTCACACAAGATCAATAAACGAGATGTTAATATCAAAGAAAAATGATATCTAACTCTAATACTACATTCAGATATTAATAAAAATATGAGGAATAAGTGATGATTTAGTACCCAATATCATTTTATACTTACGTTATTCCTTAACCGAATCTTTGCTGAATCAACTGATCAAGAGAAGAGAATGGATAAATGAAAAGGATTTATCAAAACTAAAAAGATAGATATTAATGTGGAAGTCGCGAGATTTTTAGAAGAAAAAAGGAAAAAAGAAAAAATGGTGGTCACGACGGTGGTCTTGTAGTGGTCCGACGGTGATGAGGTGGTGGTGTGGAGGTGGTGTGGTTAACTAATAGTGGTGGAAGGTGGAATAGAAGTGGAGAAAAAGAGGTGCAATGGTGGCTCAAAGAAGAAGAAAATGGAAGAGAAAGGAGGAGCAATGGAGGAATTAGTCAAGAGAGGAGGTGGAGACACCAAAATGAGAGAAAAATGTAAATGGTGGCTAACTTAGGTGGGATGGATGGTTCAATCTTGGAAAATGGGAGGGGAAAATGGCATGAAAAGTGGATCAAGGGCAAACATGTGGAGTGAAAAGGGGTTTATGGGGGAAAGTTGACTAGCTAAAGGAGGAAAGAATCTTTCTTTGCATGGTAACTAGGAGTGGATGGTTATGGAAGCTTTGACCAAAGTTTTATGAGCCAAAAATACAAAAAAAAAAAATGAGATTGTAGAGAATTGAACATAGGACCTTTAGGAAATTAACTAAGCACTTAACCACTTGACTATTCACTAGCTTATTATAATTCTTACAACATTTATTTTAAAAGGCATAATTGCAAAAAAAAAAAAAGCCCTCAACCTTTGGGGGCTTTTGGATATATGACCTAACCTTTTTAATTTTTGAAATCGACCCTTAACGTAATGGATTTTTCAGACATCAACCTAGTTGAAGTGGTAATCGTCAGCTGACCGTTAGTCAATAGCGAGTCAAAACATTGGTCTATGTGGCATTCCAATTGACTAATGATGTGGTAGACATTAAAATAATAACGCTTATGTGGCAAAAAATCAAAAAAATTTAATAAACATAAAACAAGAAAAACCCTAAATCCCCAAACCCATAAATTCAAAACTTTTTTCCCAACTTCTAAAATCCCTAAATCATGAAATCCCCCAAATCCATAGCCTCCAAAATCATTATTGAATCCTTAAAATCTTGAAATCCCTAAATGGTTAGCATTTTGAAATATTCTTGCAATCCCTAAAACTTTTACAAATCAAACAATTGAATTCCTAAAAATTTTAAGAACGAAAAAGCTTCAACAATCATGAGCAGCTTTCGTAACCCAAAATCAAACGGTAGGTGCTTTTATTTTTGGTTTTTTGGGAAAATAAATTCCATTTTTGGTTTGATTTGTTGGTTATTTGTGATTTATTATTTCAATTTTAGTGCCACAAAGTAGGGTTTGTTTTTTCTATTTGTGATGCGATCTCTTTTTTTTTTTTTTTCATAATTGATCGAGGGATTTTTCTACATCCCTAATCCCTTAGAACCAAATCGTGAAATCCTTAATATTTCCAAAAATTTTTATTTTTCTTCCTTGTTGTTTGAAATCATGGATTCACATAATTCGAATAGTTAGTTTAGAGGTTTGGTACTGCATGGTTTGAATGGTTTGAAGAAAAAATCGTCATATCCAAATATTGTTAATTCATCGCGGAGGGAGTATGTCTATGATGGAGTAACAGTAAAATGTCATTGCAATAAGTTAGATCCAAGAGACACTTCATGGAGCGATTTAAATCTGGGGAGGAGGTTTTATGATTGTTCATATTTTGGGTAAGTAAAGAATTTTTTTTCGCAAATTGAGCTTGAGTTCAACTTTGATTATTTCATAAATCTCACTATCTGTTTTGTTTTCATTTTGGATTATTTCAATTTGGTTGAATTGGGATTTGTTTGTAGGACGGTGGTTGTGATTTCTTCAAGTGGTACGATGGTGAAATGTGTGATTGTGTGACTAAGTTACTCTGTCAATTGTGTGACAGTGAATGAAATCTTTTGAAGGATAATTTAGCACTTAGAAAGAATGTTATGGATTTGGTTGCATTTGATGGTAATCATAATGGTGGAAGTAGTGCTGTTGACATTGAGGTTGAAGGAGGCAGATCAATTTGTGGTATTGAAACAGAAGTAGCATTAAGGAGGAAAATGTTGGCCATGAAGCAAAAAATTAAAGTTATCAAGAAAGAGAAGTCAATTTATAAGATATTATTTTCTTGCTCTATGTTATGTATTGTATACAGCACCATAGGTTTCTTTTTTGACAGTAATGGTAAGAGGCATATACAGCTAGCAATTGCAAATGTTGATTGACAAATATTGGTTGTTTTTTTTTTTTTTATGTAATTTAACATTATGCTTGGAAGTAATGACCAATATTTGTTGTTTATGCCTAATTTAATTTAGCTTAGTAAATAATGTAGTGACAATAAATGTAAGACTAAAAGGAAAATTTTGATCATTTAAGCATATGATTTCCTTATTGCAATTTGGATAAATGTATGCAGCTAGCAGTTGCAAATGTTTCTTGACCAATATTGGTTGTTTTTTTATGTAATTTAACATTATTATTGGAAGTAATGACCAATATTTGTTGTTTATGCCTAATTTAATTTAGCTTAATAAATAATGCCATGATAATAAACAAAAGACTAAAAGGACAAATTTGATCTTTTCAGCATATGATTTCCCCATTGCAATTTGGATAAATGTACTTTACAAAAACATATGATTAGTCTATACACCATTCACCCTAAACACCATCCACGCTATACCAGTCAAAAACTAGAATGTGAGTGAGCTATACATGAACCAAAAAAAAAAAAAAACAGTATATTGGTTTTCAATACAACAAAATAACATCCAACAATAGTGTATTCCGAAACCAGAATGTTGTAGGCTCAAAATGAGACTACCTTCTTCTATTCCAAAACCAAAATTTTGTAAACAAAATACCTTACGCCGTCCTTTTTGGATCACGAGCTGGATGGTCCTGCAAAATAGAAAACAGATACAAATAGATAAATGAATTATGGCACCCTGTATAAAATGATTTTCTTGACAAAGGAACATCGCAAAAAGAAAACTGTTGCAATAAGAGACTTCTATTATTATGGACCTATTTGTAGAATGTTATATGCACAGTCATGAAGTGAATTATGGCATGATTTTGCATATAGCATAAAGAAAAGGATAGCACCCCTAGTTCCAGAGAAAACAGAACATATATATAATGAAGTTGTATTTTTTCCATGTAAGATTGCACAAGTTCAAAAGCAAGTTATCATAGTGAATCACAAGACAAACAACAGAAGTCATTCAAAAGAAAATAATGATGATTTACTCATGTTTCCTGCAACTGATTCTTGTGTTCCCAGGTGACTGAGAGGAGCCTTTCGCTTGTTATTTCGCGACTCGGGTGTAACATCCCAAACCTGGTCTAAACGTTACGATCAGATCTGGTATGTCACAGGGAAAGATTTGTAAAGCGACTTTTAAATTTTGATGAAAAACCGCAAGTTCGAAGCTCTTTGTTTCAGGTGATGTTTTGAAAATGGTGATTTGTAGTTTAAGAAAAATCTTCGAGTTGAAATAATCACAATTTGTTATCCTTGTTAGCCCTTGTGAGAAAACGGTCATTTAATGTTACTTCGCTTAGAAAACTTCAGCCATTTACTACTTTAAAAGAAAACATGTTAATTTCGTGTCAAAAGTAAATGCTAACTTTTAAAACCCAAATATCCGTTTAAGAAGGCCTTATTACAAACAAAATCCTAAATTAAAAATTAAATTAAAGCAGTAAAAGTTTACGAAAGGAAAAGACTTTATAGCCTCCACGAGTTTGTCCCTACCCCCAAGTCCACGTCCTATTGATTACTTGAAAAGTTAGGAAGGGGTGAGTCACAGAGACTCAGTGTGTAAAACCATTATAACACATAACCGGCCCATGCCCCACAATCTCATATTCAGCTCATTTAAGATATCATGCAATTAAATGAATGAATCAAGCCCATCCCATCCTAGATTTTTTTTCCATCCTCTACACACCACCCATACCAGTGCATCACATCGTGGGGATTTCTACAATCAACCCTCCATCCGCTACACGCCTCATGTGGCACCTAGCCATTGGTGATAGAGTCAGAAAATATCATATGTGGGGCCAACCCACTTGTGGTACCAAACCACTAGTGATAATCCTTAATAATCGTGTATGTGGGGCCAACCCACTGTGGTACCAAACCACTGGAACAAGTCACAAAATCATATGTATGTGGTACCAAACCACTGAGACTTAGTCACGGAATCCAGAATGTGGGGCCAATCCACTTGTAGTACCAAACCACTAGTGATAGTCTTAACCACTTCCCCTTTCCACATCATATCCAACCCATGCATATGAATGTCAACTGAATGCAACATGTTGTTAAATGCACAATATCATTATGGCATACATTTATTAGCTCATACATAAAACATCAAGGTACTTACCTGGTATTCCGACCATACCCATATAGAGACATAATAACTTATCCATTTCGTCACTTCGGCTTTTCAGCCCCAAATGATTAGTATCACATATTAATATTAAAGTGTGAAGTTTTACAGACCTGATTACACGCAACACTATGCTATCGATGTCAACACTATCGCTATCAGGAACTATTACTATCTGTCCACTATTCTGCTCAGAAGTTGGCCCACAACCCGGTGGCCAATCTCGAATAGTAGACACCGCGCGCTTCTTGAACTTAGGGGCTGGGATTACGGGTCCAACCTCTCCCTTCGCTTGGCTGGCATTTGATTCCATGAAAAAGAACTTGCACAATAGACCAGATTAAGGCATTAAGACAAAGAACAAATGAGGGTATACACTCAAAGTGCTAAGATTCCTTAACTAGATTGACAAAACCCAGAGATTAGAAAGACTTGGATCCTGCACCGATTGAATACGTAAGTCAGCTAGAACCAAAAATCTCTTAACACCCTTAAATCGTAGACCAGAAACTGGAAGAACGAGAAGACAAAGCCCCCTTCAATCGGCCAAGAAACATAGGATACGATTAATGTCTTCGGCACTCAAAAAGAGAGAAAACAGAATTGAATCGAAAAGGGAAATACTTACCACGATCAATAGAGAATCCATTTGGGAGTGGTGGAAGATGAGTAACGGCGATCCACTGTAAACAAGAGTTGAATGAAGAGGTATGAATGTCAGAGAGATTTGGCTAACAAATAAACAAGAACTACCTAGAAAAGATGATAAGTTTCGGCTTTTCTTTTTAAAGAAATCGAGAGGAAATGAGATGAGATGGCTAGGGAGATTCGGCTAACAACAGAGTCAATAGAAAGGGTGACTAACCTTGTCGTACAGCAGAGTTTCGATTACCAGGGAAATGTGGAAAATAAGAAGAAAAGAAGAGAATAAAGAAAGGGATAAGTTTCGGCTAAGGCTCTTACCACTCGGTTAAGAAGAAACAAGGGAGTAATTGACTAGGGGAATTTGGCTATGAAGGAAATGACTAGCAACACAAAGAGGAAAACAAAGAGAGCACAATCAAAATGTATTTTCGGCTAAGCACAAAAAAACAAGAAAAGTAGAAGAGAATTAGGAGGTGTTTCGATTTTTTCAATTAAGAAATGAGGAAAAAGTTCCCAAAAATGCAAAAATAAAGAAATGAGAAAGCTTTAAGTATTTTCTAGCTAGCCGCTATTCTCACCACGCCCTCTAAGTGCTAACATTCAAAGTTCGGCCACCCCCCAACCAACTAAACCGTACACCCATACACCTCACTTCCTACATTCGGCCAAACTCTCTTCCTCTCTCCCAATCCCATAATTCTCTCCACCGATCACTCTCCACTCCCTAGTCGAAAATTGTTAACCGATTCCTCCTCCTTGAATTCCTCTCCTCCCTACATTCAAATGTGTTGACTCATTCAACACTCATCCTCCAGAGTCCAAGCCGAAACCACCTCTCATTCACCTTGGCGTCAAAAAGAAATCCCCAAAAGGGAAACCATGCGACTCGAACCTGCTCCTTGACAGCTTCCCTGAGGCATCACCTACCTGAACCATAAGTGGCGCCTCCTTGCCTCTTCACCACTCCTTTTCTTGTGTCAAAACATACAAGCAACAACACTTAAGTCCTATCCCATCCAGCCCTCCTCTAAAGTGCCCAAAAAGAAGATTTTGGCCAAGGCTTCGGCTTAACCCTGAGTCATTCCTGGACCCTAAAACACCCAAAACTAGCATATTAAGCATAGCATACACACAGAATACATCAAATGCAAAGCCCATAGTTCTATCCCTCTTAAAATAATTTCGTCCTCGAAATTACCTGATCAAAAGAGTTAAGGGTATTGTTGTCACATTGCTTCCTCTGGTTCCCACGTAGCTTCCTCAGAACCGTGATTATGCCACAAAACCTTAACTAATGGAACCATCCTCTTACGTAACACTTTGACATCACGATCCAAAATCTGAACTGGTTCCTCTTCAAAGGATAGATCAGGCCTTACTTTGATTTCTTCCACCGACACCACGTGAGATGGATCCGAACGGTAGCTTCTTAGCATCAAAACGTGAAACACATCATGAATCTAACTTAACTCTGCAGGTAACTCGAGTTGATAGGCTACTAGTCCCACACGCTTCGATACTCGATAAGGCCTGATAAATCTGGGGCTTAGCTTACCCTTCCGTCCAAACCTAAGCACTTTCTTCCACAGTGACACCTTTAGGAAAACTTAATCACCAACTACAAATTTCATGTCCTTGTGCTTCAGATCTGCATAGGACTTCTGTCTGTCCGAAGCTTCTTTCAAACGATCCCTAATCAGGTTAACCTTCTCCTTCGTCTCAGTAACCAATTCTAGACCCAAAATCTGGCGTTCACTCAATTCTGTCTAGCAAGTAGGAGTGCGACATTTTCGACCATACAACGCTTTATAGGGTGCCATCTTTATACTAGACTGATAGCTGTTGTTGTATGCAAATTCTGCCAATGGTAAAAATTCTTCCCAACTACCTCTGAAGTCTAGGACACAGCCCCTCAACATATCTTATAGGATCTGAATTATCGATCTCGATCGCTCGTTCATTCGTGGATGAAACGTCAGATCGAAATCTAACTTTGTACCCAACGCTTGATGTAATGCCTTCCAAAATCTCGATGAAACCTAGGATCTATGTCTGATATGATAGATACTGGTACTCCATGCAACCTCACAATCTCTGCTATATACAACTTAGCCAATTTTTGTAGGGAGTAGTCGACACGTACTGGTATGAAATGAGAGGAGTTTGTCAATCGATCAACAACTACCCATATCGGATCCTTCTTAGTGGGCGTAAGGGGTAGACCACTAATAAAATTCATAGTGATCCTCTCTCATTTCCACTGTGGAATCTTTACTGGTTGCAACAACCCCAAGGCAATCGATGCTCGCTTTACTGCTGACATGTCAAACATTTACCCACAAATTCGGCTACGTCTCACTTCAGACCTGGCCACCAAAACTATTCTCACAAATCTTGATACATTTTACTTCCTCCAGGATGCATAGCGTATGGGCTACTATGCACTTCCTGAAGAATCATCTGTCTCAACTCCACATCCCTCGGCATGCAAACTTTCCTACGGAGACATAGAACCCCCTCACTGTTCAGACTATAATCCTCTACTCCACCATTTTGTACTTGAAGTAGTCGAGCACCCAAGACATCATCCAACAATTGCTTCTCTTTAATATGACTTATCCACGTCGGTTTCACCTGAAGCTCAGCTAACACACTCCCGTCATCATACAAGTTGAGATGGGCAAACATCGCCCTCAGATCTGAAATTACCTTCCTACTTAACACGTCTGCCACCACATTAGCTTTACCCGGATGGTATTCAATCGAGCAGTCATTATCCTTCAGTAGCTCAACCCAGCGCCGCTATCTCAAAGTCAATTCCTTCTGGGTAAGGAGATACTTTAGGCTCTTATGATCTGTGTAAATGATGGACTTCTCCCCATACAGGTAATGCCTTCAAATCTTCAAGGCAAAAATCATCACTGCCAGCTCCAAATCATGTGTGGGATAATTTAGCTCATGTGGTCTTAACTGTCGAGACGCATATGCTACAACCATTCCGTCTTGCATTAACACACATCCTAATCCCGTGTGTGAAACATCACAGTTAACCACGAACTCCTTTCTAGCCTCCGGCTGAATCAATACCGGAGCCTCTGTCAGGATCCTCTTCAGCTTCTCAAAGCTTTCTTGTTGTTTGTCAGCCCAAACAAATGGTACCCCTTTCCTTAACAGCTTGGTTAAAGGTGCTTCAATTAATGAGAACCCTTCAACGAACCTTCAGTAATATCCGACAAGACCAAGGAAACTCAATCTCTCGCCATGACTTAGCCAATTTCCAACTTATCACAGCTTCAATTTTCAGGGGATCAACTCTAATCCCCTCTGCCGAAACAACATGGCCCAGAAAAGTAACTTCACTTAGCCAAAATTCACACTTACTGAATTTGGCATAAAGTTGTTTTCCCCTTAAAATCTGTAGAACCACCTAAAGATGCGAATCGTGCTCCTCCTCAAATTTGGAATATACTAAAATGTCGTCTATGAATACAATGACGAACCGTTCCAGATGGGGTTGGAAAAGCAGATTCATCATATCCATGAATGTCGCTGGTGCATTTGTCAACCCAAACGGCATCACCAGGAATTCGTAATGGCCATAGCAAGTCCTGAAAGCCGTCTTATGGATATCCGCGTCCTTCATCTTAAGCTGATGATATCCTGACCTCAAATCTATCTTTGAAAAGACTGAAGCCCCCTTTAACTGATCAAACAGGTCATTTATTCTCGGCAGCGGGTACTTGTTCTTGATAGTCAAATTGTTCAGTTGGAGGTAGTCAATGAACATTCGCATGGAGCCGTCTTTCTTTTTCACAAACAACACCATTGCTCACCACAGAGATACACTGGGACGAATAAAACCCCGGTCTAACAACTCTTGGATCTGAGCCTTGAGTTCAACCAACTCCTTCGGTGCCATCTTGTAAGGAGCGATGGATACCAGAGCCATACCTAGAAGTAACTCAATTCCGAACTCCACCTCACGATCCGGAGGCAACCCTGGAAGTTCTTCAGGAAAGACATCTGCAAATTCTTTTACCGTTTTAACCTCACTCACGATCACCTCCTTTGCATCCAAAGCACTGACAAATGTTAAGAAAGCCCTGCACCTCTTTCGTACCATCCTTTCCGCCTTAAGAGCCAACACCACGTTGGACAGATAGTCTCTCCTCTCTCCTATCACCAAGACTTCTTCATTCTCAGGAGTTCTTAATACCATGCGCTTAGCAGCACAATCTAAGTTTGCTCGATACTTTACCAACCAATCCATGCCTAAGATCAAATTAAACTCCCCGAACGGTAGTTCCATTAGATTAGCCGGGAAAACCAACCCTTGAACTTCTAAAGGTACATCCCTATAAAGTTTGTTCACCACTACATATTGTCCTAACGGACTAATTACAGTCATCTCCATGGGAGCAATCTCAGAGTCTATGCTTAAAGTTCCAGACACCGTACTAGCAACATAAGAATGCATCGACCCAATATCAATCAATGCAAAAAAAGGCAATCCAAAGATTAAGAACATACCAGTTATGACATCCGTGCATCACCCTCCTCCTGGCTGCCTACCGTGATAGACCAACCCCGTTGTCTCGCATCGCTGCTCCTCGCACCTCTACCGGTGTTCCACGACCTCGAGCGAAACCACTACCTCCTCTAGCTGGACCACGACCTCTCTACGGTTGCTGACCACCTCTACCTAACTGAACATAACCCCGACCCACTGGTTGCACTATGCCCAACTCCTGTGGATAGTCACTTATTTGATGCTCTGTAGACCCAAACTTGAAACAGCCTCTACTGCCAGCCCAACACTCACCAAAATGAAATTTATCACATCGAACACACCTCAGAGGTCAACTACCAACAGCAGATCTAACAACACGATTCAGTCCCTCAAACCTAGGCCTCTTTTGAAACCACCCAACTGATCCTGATGAACCAGAATGCTTTTTATTTCTATTTCTATCTCTCTCCTGATTCTACTTTTTGAACTGCTTCACCTCCTTGGCTATCTTAGCTTTTTCCACAAGAACAGTAAATTCCCTTTCTCGCTGTAGAGCTATGAGCACACGCAGATCATCCCTCAAACCATCTTCAAACTGAGCACAATGCTCATGATCTGTGGTCACCATTCCCCGGGCATAACGACTAAGGCGTAAGAATTTTGCCTCATATTCAGCCACTGACTTAATCCCCTGAACCAGATTTAGAAATGTCCTGTGCTGCGCATCCACATAACTCGACCCGATATACTTACTTTGGAATGCCAACTTGAAGAAATCCCAAGTAAGGCGGTCAGCCACTGTACCATCCCTGACCGTAAGCCACCATTGATACGCTTTGTCCTGAAGGAGAGACACAACTGTTTTCAACTTTTCCTCCTCTATGAAGTTGAGATCATCCATTATACGCTCAACTGCCTCCAGCCAATACTCAGCTGCATTAGGAGATACGCCAGAAATACCCCTAAACATTTTCGCTCCATTAACTCGAAGTCATTCCCAAACAGACTTCTGAGCCCCCGTACTCATGCTTGCCCCAGCAACTCTCTCCAAAACCCGTAACATTGCCTGAGACACCGCGTCATCTCAGCCTATTTGATCTTGAAAGTCTGCTTTTACAATCGACGATACTGGCATCTCATTTCCTGACCCATGACCCGATCCTACTTGTTCCGACACAGCCATCTTGCCCATACCACGACCACACGCATTACGTGCACGTCCCCTAGTACTCATGATTACTATCGCGTTTTAATCTGATTTTAAATTTTTATGAGTTAGTATCTTCCACTGTTTAATACCAAGTAGTCTTATGAGGAGTAGTTTTAAAGAGTAATTCTGGCAAACCATATCTCGACCTAGAGGTTTCAGTGTCTAAAGTTTGGATCTACTAACGCTAATTGCCACATTTACTCAATTACATAAGCATTTCTTGCATACTTCACAAAAAGTTAGAATACTTACCTGCGTGAATCGGGTGCCGGTAGACTCGGAAGCCATATCTTGATCAAAACATTTCCTCCAATTAATATTCACATAGATTTTATAAAACATTGTTGAATGCATTTCACAGCCCGAGTTTTGAAACCTGGCTCTGATACCATAATTGTAATATCCTAAACCCAGCCTAAATGTTAGGACCAGATCTGGTATGTCACAGGGAAAGATTTGTATAGCGACTTTTGAATTTTGATGAAAAATCGAAGGTTTGAAGCTCTTTGTGTCAGGTGATGTTTTGAAAATATTGATTTGTAGTTTAAGAAAAATCTTCGAGTTGAAATAATCGTCAATTTGTTATCCTTGCCAGCCCTTGTGAGAAAATGGTCATTTAATGTTACTGCTGTTTAGAAAACTTCAGTTTACTTTCGGCTTAAAAGAAAACATGTTAATGTCGTGTCAAAAGTAAATGCTAACTTTTAAAACCCAAATATCCGTTTAATAAGGCCTTATTACAAACAAAATCCCAAATTAAAAATTAAATTAAAGCAAAGAAAAGTTTATTTAAAGGAAAGACTTTATGGCCTCCACGAGTCCGTCCCCACTCTCAAGTCCATGTCCCACTGACACCAAAAGTTAGGAAAGGGTGAGTCACAGATACTCAATGTGTAAAACCATTATAACACATAAACGGCCCATGGCCCACAATCTCATATTCAACTCATTTAAGATATCATGCAATTAAATGAATGCATCAAGCCCATCCCATCCCAGATTTTTTTTCCATCCTCTACACACTACACGTACCAGCCCATCACACCGTGGGGGTTTCTACAATCAACCCTCCATCCACTACACGCTTCATGTGGCAGCTAGCCACTAGTGACAGAGTCACAAAATATCATATCTGGGGCCAACCCACTTGTGTTACCAAACCACTAGTGACAATCCCTTATAATCGTGTATGTGGGGCCAACCCACTATTGTACCAAACCACTGGGACAAATCACAAAATCATGTGTATGTGGTACCAAACCACTAGTGGTTCCAAACCACTGAGACTTAGTCATGGAATCCAGAATGTGGGGCCAACCCACTTGTGATGTAACATCCCTAACCCGTATCCGTTACCAGATTAGAGTTACGGGGCATTACTAGTTATATCACAACTTTTAATCAATCACTTAAGTCATATACATCATAATCAATTCTTAACCATGTAATAGTCATGGCATTTAAATAAACATATATGTGATCACATTTACATCTCTCATACCAAAATCAAATAGAACCAACACTCAATCGATCCAATGCACACCTAAAATTTGTTAACATGCGCATAATTGAGTCACAACAATTTATACAACTTATTATTACTTTTGCATGCACCAACCATACCTAATTTCCATATCATTCAAGCATATACAAATTTTCCATATACAATCTCTTTTTTCTAGATATGCATAATAAGATCAACTTCTAAAATGATACTTTACTAAATGTAATGCTTGACATAATAGACTTAAAATCTATCTATCTATCATCACATACATACACATATTTCTAATTTGAAATTATACAATATTCAAGCATATGGCCGAATGCCATCAAGAACATATTTCCCTCATTTGGCTATCTTATTACTAATTTACATAAAATGCATTTGATACTCATACTTATATGACTTTCATAACCAGTTTCGCCATTCAAGTACATGTTTATTAATATTTCGTATTATCGAAAACAAAGTTTACAAGGCTAACTAATGCTTCCAAATTACACATCCAAAATAATATACACCGAGTCTTAATCAAAACTTATTAAACTACCACACCTATTCACACTCAAAAGGTCTATCAAAAACTCATATAGGTGATCACATACCAAACATACATACTCCACCGTTTTACTTAGTATGATTTAAAAACACATCCATAATTATTATTCAAGCAAACTTGCACTTTTACCATATTCAAGATTTGCATAACCTTAGGTTAATTAATAAAAGACAAGCCATTTTCGTATGGCTATAAACATTAACAAAGTATCTTTCAAAATAACAAGCTAGCCTATACATGCCTTGTGTTTAAAATTCAACTTCTAAGATACCAAAATAAGTCGATAGTGTGGATGACTTCAAAGATGAATCCCCGAGTCCGTAGCTTGATCTCAATCTATAAAACAGAGTGAAAACATACAGAGTAAGCTAACTTAGCTTAGTAAGCCTTAAGCAACTTTACAACTCAACTAGGTATTCAATTAGATGGTATAGAATAAAATTATTAACATTTATGAACTAACATAACACATATGTACAATCATAGCCGATTATCAATGTTCATACCTAGTGAAATATTAACCAACGTACACTTAAAATGTGAGACTTATCAATAGTACCCAGATTGCTAATCAAAGATATATGTATTTCTACTTACAACCGAATAATATCTTCCATGAACATTTAAGGTGATTGCACATAACCGAATGTATACAATTATCTATATGTATAGCTCATGGCCGAACCTATATAAGTATAATTTCTCATATCAATATAATAATCTCAAGTATGCAAGTAAACATATCAATTCAATCTCTTTTCTAATCACGTATCTTAAGTACCGAATATATGAACACATTTCTATCAACCTGCTTATTCAAGAAGCATCACATATATGATAAACTTGATTCAATACATACCTTTCTACCTAACACTGCATTATAGTAATAAACCTTGGCTTATTCAAATGCCATCATAACTAGACCATTTCATCCATAAGCATAAGCTCAGATTAACAATCACCCCAGATAAAACTCCGCTAGGCGCCAAGCTCAAATACACACCGCACTTAGCCCGCTAGATCAAAGGTTCGAGATTTAAACACGGGCATTTAGCCTGCTAGGCAATAAGCCCAAAATAATTCACCGGCACGAGGCCTGCTAGGCATAAAGCCCGATATAAATCACCGGCACGAGGCCGGCTAGGCATAAAGTCCAATATAAATTACCGGCACGAGGCCTGCTGGGCTCTAAGCCCGAGTATCAATATAGTTAACCATTCCATACACATTTCTTAATGCAACAACCACATGTATCACTTACATTTCATAACTCTATCACATATCAAATTCAAGTAAGCTTATTCACATTACAAAAATAAAATCAATTCATCCTTATACAACCCACATTCAGAAAATTCATATATATATTCCTAACATTTTCAAATTTCAACATTTATTAGAGCACATAAATAATTTCCGACATATATTTGCTTAAAGACTTACCTCGACTATCGACGGACAATGAGGACCGGCTACTCAATAACTTTATCCTTCCCCGGATCCAAGTCCGTTTTTCTTTGTTCTTGATCTAATCATATTAAGAATAAGCTCATTAAAGCACATTTCATCTCAATTTAGTCCCAAAACACATAATTAGGCAAATTACCATTTTACCCCTAACATTTACTACTTTTATAATTTTGTCCCTACTGCTCAAAACACGAAATACACATAATTTGCACTCAATTCTTTAGAGCCGAATATTCCATACATCCTTACAAATGCATGCATTTCATTTATTTTGCAATTGAACCCTCTAAAATTTATTTTTATAATTTAGCCCTAAATACTCAATTTTACCAAAATTTCCAATTCAAAACTTGTTAATTTCTAACATACTTTTAATATTTTTCCATTAAAAATCATAAAACACAACATCTAACCATGGTCAATATCAAACATGCTCAAATTCAAAAATTCTAACATGGGTCAACTAATATTCAAGCAACGATCTCAAAAACGTAAAATTAACAAAACCAACTAAAACTTACCTTGAATTTGGCTTGAAAGTATCCAAAATCAAAAGAACAAAGACCCTTTTCTTTCTTCAATATTCGCCAAGAGAAAGAACAATTTGATGGTGCTTAATTTTATGTTATTTTATCATATATTAAGTTTATTTTTCTTTTACCAAATTAACCTTTAATATAAAATAACACTAACTTATGTAATAAGGGCATTTTTGTCCTATGCCGTCCACTAACACTAATAATGGGCTATTTCCCCTTTTAGTACCTCATATTAAAAAGCCATTATCACATTAGCACTTTTCACTATAGTTTGTAACTTTTGCAATTTACGTGATTAAGTCCTTTTGTTAAAAATACACACACAAACAATCAAAATTTCATACAAAACTTTCACACATAGTAATTCACATATAATAAACAAAGAAAATAATATTTAAAGATTTTTTTCAGACTCGAATTCGTGGTCTCGAAACCACCATTCTGATTAGGGTCAAATTCGGACTGTTACAACTCTCTCCCCTTAGGGATTTTCGTCCCCGAAAATCTTACCGTTAAACAAAGTCTGATATTGTTGACTCATTGAATCCTCAGACTCCCACGTAGCCTCTTCTACACCGTGTAGATTCCTTAGTACTTTTACTAACAAAATTTTCTTGTTTCTTTAACTCTTTAATTTCACGGGATAAAATATGGATCGGTTCCTCCTCGTACGTCATATCGGATTGGATTTCAATATCAGACGGAGAAATCACATGTGATGGATCTGATCGATATCTACAGAGCAACGAAACATGGAACACATTGTGTGTCTTTTCTAATTTTGAAGGCAACTTCAATCTATAAGCCACAGGCCCGATTCATTTAATGATCTCATACAGTCTGATGAATCTCAGACTTAGATTGCCCTTTCGACCAAATTGAAGTACTTTCTTCCACGGAGAAACTTTCAAAAATACCCGATCTCTGACCTGAAACTCAATGTCTTTACATTTCAAATCAGCATATGACTTTTGACGATCCGAGGTGGCTTTCAAATTTTCTCTGATTATAGCCACTTTCTGTTCAGTCTCTTTAATCAAATCAACCCCGTGTATCTTATTTTCACTGAGCTCGGTCCAATACAATGGTGTACGACACTTGCGGCCATATAGAGCTTCGTAAGGTGCCATTTTGATTCTAGATTGAAAACTATTATTATAAGCAAATTCAATCAAAGGAAAGTATATTTCCCACGTACCTTCAAACTCAAGGACGCAACAAGTCAACATGTCCTCAAATATCTGAATGGTTCGTTTAGACTGACCGTCTGTCTACGGATGAAAGGCTGTGCTAAAGTGGAGTTTAGTACCTAAAGCATCTTGTAACTTCTTCCAAAACTGCGTTGTGAATCTCGGGTCTCTGTCTGAAAAAATGGAGCTCGGCACATCATGTAATCTCACAATTTGAGATACATACAACTCAGCAAGTTTATCGAGCGAATAGTCCGTACGAACGAGAACAAAGTGAGCTGATTTGGTCAGTTTATCCACTATAACCTAGACTGCATCTTTTTTGCTCGGTGTCGTAGGCAAATCAGATACAAAATCCATAATAATTCTATCCCATTTCCATTTAGGTATCATGATCGGCTGAAGTAACCCAAAAGGCACTTGATGCTAGGCTTTTACTTGCTAAACAGTTAAACACTTTGAAACAAATTCAGATATATCTCGTTTCATGCCAGACCACCAATAGAACTGTTTCAAATCACTATGCATTTTTGTGCTACCCAGATGTACCGACAATCGACTATTATGAGCCTCATTTAAAATCATCTGAATCAAATCCACATTTCTCGGAACACATATTCAGCCTTTGAAGTTCAAGCAATCATTTTCATCAATTCGAAACTCTGACTCTGCATCATTTTCACACTGAACTCGTCTAGCAATCATATCTTTGTAAATTTTTTGTGCATCACAAATTTGCTGAATAAACAATGGTCTTGCCTTCAACTCGGCTATGATCAAACCATCACCAGACATAACCATATGTGCGTTCAACGCATGCAGAGTAAACAATGATTTTTGACTTAAGGCATCCGCAACAATATTGGCTTTCCCCGGATGGTAATCAATCACCAATTCATAATCTTTCAACAGTTCTAACCATATGTGTTGTCTCAAATTCAGGTCTTTCTGAGTCATCAACTACTTCAGACTTTTGTGATCCGAATAAACATGACATTTCTCATCGAATAAGTAATGACGCCAAATTTTCAATGCAAAAATAATAGCTGCTAATTCCAGATCATGAGTCAGATAATTTCTTTCATGAGGCTTCAACTGTCTCGAAGCATAAGCTACTACCTTGCTTTCTTGCATTAAGACGCAACCCAAACCATTCAAAGAAGCATCACTAGACACAACAAATTCTTTACCAGATTCAGGTTGAGTTAACACTTGAGCTTCGGTCAAAAGAGCTTTCAACTGATCAAAACTTTTCTGACACTTTTTCGTCCACTCGAACTTGACATCTTTCTATAGTAGCTTTGTCAAAGGTGTAGCTATCATGGAAAAACCTTTCACAAATCATCTGTATTATCCAACAAGTCCTTGAAAGCTTTGGATCTCAGAAACATTCTTTGGTGGATTCCAATCAAGTATAGCCGATATTTTGTTCAGATCAACCCGAATACCTAACGCTGAAACAACATGACCCAAAAAGCTAACTTCATTCATCGAGAACTCGCACTTACTAAACTTTGCATACAACTGTTGATCTCGCAAAGCTTGTAGCACCAACCTCAAATGCTCGGCATTTTCGGTTTCATCTCTAGAGTAGATCTGGATATCATCTATAAACACTACCACAAACCAATCCAAATATTGTCTAAAAACCCGATTCATCAAATCCATAAAAACTATAGGTGCATTAGTAAGTCCAAAAGGCATAACCAGAAACTCAAAATGTCCATATCTCGCTCAAATGCGCTTTGGCACATCGTAATCTCGACTCAAGAATCGATAATAATCCGATCTCAAATCTATCTTTGAAAACACTGAAGCCCCATTCAACTGGTCAAACAAGTCATCACTTCGAGGCAATGGGATTTATTCTTTATTGTCATTTTATTTAACTGCCGATAATCAATGCACATTCGCATAGTCCCATCTTTCTTTTACACAAATAGAACTGGTGCACCCCAAGGAGAGAAACTCGGTCGTGCAAAGCCCCTATCTGTCAACTCTTGCAACTGTGCTTTCAACTCTTTCAACTCAGTAGGTGCCATTCGATACGGAGCTATTGAAATCGGTTGTTCCTGGTACTAATTCAATGCCAAACTCAATCTTTCGAACTGGTGGTAAACCTGATAATTCTTCAGAAAAGACATCTGGGTATTCACACACAACTGGTACTGATTTAATCTGTTTTTCAGACACTTTATTATCCAACACATAGGCCAAGTAAGCTTCACATCCTTTTCTCACATACCTACGAGCCATCATCGAAGATATTAATGCCAGTAAGTCGTTCAGATCATTAGGTTCAACCCGGATAATTTCACCGCTCTGACATCTCAAATCAATAATCTTTCTTTTGTAATTCACCACAGC
Organism: Gossypium rotundifolium; assembly: GCA_025506655.1. Classification (NCBI taxonomy): domain Eukaryota; kingdom Viridiplantae; phylum Streptophyta; class Magnoliopsida; order Malvales; family Malvaceae; genus Gossypium; species Gossypium rotundifolium. The sequence continues at coordinate 81,569,865 of CP106724.1, read as the reverse complement.
ATCATGCAATGTTAACTAGTCCATTCCCAAAATTATGTCAAACTCGTCGAAAGGCAACAACATTAAATCAGCTAGAGAGCAGAAATCCAAAATCATCAATGGGCAACCTTTACACACTTTACCAACGAGTACACATCGACCCAAGGGGTTGGACACACGAACCACAAACCCAGTAGACTCAACAGGCAGAGTCTTAATGGTTACTAAAGTTTCACACACATATGAATGAGTCGAACCAGGATCAATCAATGCAATCACAGTAGTATCATAAAGAGTGAAAGTACTAGTGATAACATTTGGAAAAGAAGCATCCTCTCTGGCACATATAGCATAAGCTCTAGCTGGTGCACGAGCCTCTGATCAAACTGCAGTGTCTTTAGTTCCTTTCTAACTACCACTTACATTTCCCGAATGCCTAGGTAGTCTACCTCGCACTGACACATTACTCGATCTGGAATTCTGGGCCGTATTTTATTCGACTAACATTGGGCACTCTCTGATAAAATGATCTGACGATCCACATTTACAGTAGGACCGATCACAGAATCTACAACTCCCAAAATGCCATTTACCACAATGCTTGCATTCAACTCGATTCTGCTGAACATTACCAACACTGGCCATCGAAGTAGCTCGAGAACCCATAGGAGGTCGGTCTCGTCTAGACATGTCTGGAATAACTTTATGTCAGCCGAAGTCATCTTTGAACTTCTTAGATACAGAATGAAAAGTCTTACTCGATGATCTTTTATGGGTGCCTCTAGCTTCCATTTCAGCCTTTCTTTTCTCTTTCCCAAGCTCTTCAGCTTTGCAAGCTCGCCGACAAGTACCACTTAACTATTTGATTTCAAGAATGCCAACAAGCAACTTTACATCTTCATTCGCACTGCCTTCAAATCTTTTGCACATAATGGCTTCATTCATACACACTCTCGTGAATATCGCCCAATCTAACAAATTTTCGTTCATATTCAGTCACAGTCATGCGACCCTATTTTAGTTCTAGAAATTCTTTCCGTTTCTGATCGATGAATCTTTGGTAAATATATTTCTTACGGAACTCAATCTGGAAGAAATCCCAAGTCACTTTTTCTTTTGGGACCACCGATACTAGTGTATTCCACCAATGATATGCACTGTCCCGTAATAAAGATATAACACACTTCAAGCATTCATCTGGAGTATAGGATAACTCATCAAGTACCCGAATAGTGTTATCAAGCCACATCTCAGCTCAGTCTACGTCATCATCATCATTAGCTTTGAATTCTTCAGCCCCATATTTCTTGATTTTATTAATGGGAGGCATACTAGATCTCATCGGATCTATCATCGAAGGTGCAAAAGGTACTGGAGTTGGATTATTCGGGGGTGGAGGTTGTTGTACAGCCGTGTTAGTCTGAATAAACTGGGTAAACCATTCATTCATCAATTGGTAGAAGGCTTTCTTAGCCTCCCTCTCATGGCTAACCGAAACAGGTCAAGAGTCTACCGGTGCTGACCTGCGTGTGCGATCAGGCGCTACACTCTCTACATCATCCACTACGGCTCTGTCAGGATCCATTTACTATATAAAACACAGTTTCAAATGTTAGAAGTCACCACACTATCGTATATATATAATAAAGGCATGTATAATTAGACTCTCACGCGCAACGGTCTAGAACTAACTAAACCGTAAGCTCTGATACCAATCAAATTTAACACCCCTAACTTGTATCCATTGCCAGATTAGGGTTACTGGGCATTACTAGTTATATCACAACTTTTAATCAATCACTTAATTCATATACAACATAATTAATCCTTAACCATGTAATAGTCATGGCATTTAAATAAACATATATGTGATCACATTTACATCTCTCATACCAAAATAAAATAGAACCAACACTCAATCGATCCAATGCACACCAAAAATTTGTTAACATGTGCATAATTGAGCCACAGCAATTTATACAACTTATTCATTACTTTTGCGTGCACCAACCGTACCGAATTTGCATATCATTCAAGCATATACAAATTTTCCATATGAAATCTCTTTTGTCTAGATATGCATAATAAGATCAACTCCTACAATGATACTTTAGTAAATGTAATACATGACATAATAGACTCAAAAATCAATCTATCTATCATCACATACATACACATATTTCCAATTTCAAATTATACAATATTCAAGCATATGGCCGAATGCCATCAAGAACATATTTCCCTCATTTGGCTATCTCATTACTAATTTACATAAAATGCATTTGATACTCATACTCCTATGACTTTCATAACCGATTTTGCCATTCAAGTACATGTTTATTAATATTCCCTATTACCGAATACAAAGTTTACAAGGCTAAATCATGCTTCCAAATTACACATCCAAAATAATATACACCGAGTTTGAATCCAAACTTATTAAGCTACCACACATATTCACACTCAAAAGGTCTATCAAAAACTCATATAGGTGATCACATACCAAACATACATACTCCAACGTTGTACTTAGCATGATTTAAAAACAGATCCATAATTATTATTCAAGCAAACTTTCACTTTTACCATATTCAAGATTTTTATAACCATAGGTTAATTAATAAAAGACAAGCCATTTTCATATGGCTATAAACATTGACAAAGTATCTTTCAAAATAACAAGCTAGCCTATGCAAGCCTTGTGTTTAAAATTTAACTTCTAAGAGTACCAAAATAAGTCGATAGTGTGGATGACTTCAAAGATGAATCCCCTAGCCCGTTGATTGATCTCAATCTATAAAACAGAGTGAAAACATACAGAGTAAGCTAACTTAGCTTAGTAAGCCTTAAGCAACTTTACAACTCAACTAGGTATTCAATTAGATGGAATAGAATAAAATTATTAATCTTTATGAACTAACATAACACATATGTACAATCATGGCCGATTATCAATGTTCATACCTAGTGAAATATTATTCAACGTACACTTAAATTGTGAGACTTGTCAATAGTACCCAAATTGCTAATCAAAGATATATGTATTTCCACTTACAACCGAATAATATCTTCCATGAACATTTAAGGTGATTGCACATAACTGAATGTATACAATTATCTATATGTATAGCTCATGGCGAACCTATATAAGTATAATTTCTCATATCAATATAATAATCTCAAGTAAACAAGTAAACATATAAACTCAATGTCTTTTTAATCACGTATCTTAAGTACCGAATATATGAACACATTTCTATCAACTTGCTTATTCAAGAAGCATCACATATATCATAAACTTGATTCGACACATACCTTTCTAGAACACCCGTATTATAGTAATAAACCTTAGCTTATTCAAATGCCATCATAACTAGACCATTTCATTCATAAGCATAAGCTCAGATAACAATCATCAGATAAAACCTGATAGGCATCAAGCCGAAATACACACCGCACTTAGCCTGCTATACCAAAGGTCTGAGATTTAAACACTGGCATTTAGCCTGCCAGGCAATAAGCCCGAAATAATTCACCGTAACGAGGCCTACTGGCATAAAGCCCGATATAAATCACTGGCACGAGGCCTGCTAGGCTCTAAGCCCGATATAAATCACCGGCATGAGGCCTGCTAGGCTCTAAGCCTGAGTATCAATATAGTTAACCATTCCATATACATTTCTTAATGCCACAACCACATGTATCACTTACATTCCATAATTCTATCACATATCAAATTCAAGTAAGCTTATTCACATTACAAAAATAAAACCAATTCATCATTATACAACCCACATTCGGCAAATTCATATATATATTCCTAACATTTTCAAATTTCAACATTTATTAGAGCACGTAAATAATTTTCGACATATATTTGCTTAAAGACTTACCTCGACTATCGACGGACAACGAAGACCGGCTACTCAATAACTTTAGCCTTCCCCCGATCCAAGTCTATTTTTCTTTGTTCTTGATCTAATCATATTAAAAATAAGCTCATTCAAGCACATTTCATCTCAATTTAGTCCCAAAACACATAATTAGGCAAATTACCATTTTACCCCTATATTTACAACTTTTACAATTTTGTCCCTACTGCTCAAAACACAAAATACACATAATTTGCACTCAATTCTTTAGGGTAGAATATTCCATACATCCTTACAAATGCATGCATTTCATTTATGTTACAATTGAACCCTCTAAAAATTTATTTTTACAATTTAGCCCTAAATACTCAATTTCACTAAAATTTCCAATTCAAAACTTGTTAATTTCTAACATACTTTTAATATGTTTCCATCAAAAATCATAAAACACAACATCTAACCATGGCCGAATATCAAACATGCTCAAATTCAAAAATTCTAACATGGGTCAACTAATATTCGGAGCAACGACCTCAAAAACGTAAAAATTAACAAAAACCAACTAAAAACTTACCTTGAATTTGGCTTGAAAGTAGCCGAAAATCAAAAGAACAAAGACCCCTTTTCTTTCTTCAATATTCGGCCAAGAGAAAGAACAATTTGATGGTGCTTAATTTTATGTTATTTTATTATATATTAAGTTTATTTTTCTTTTACCAAATTAACCATTAATATAACATAACACTAACTTATATAATCAGGGCATTTTTGTCCTATGCCATCCACTAACACTAATAATGGGCTATTTCCCCTTTTAGTACCTCATATTAAAAAGCCATTATCACATTAGCACTTTTCACTATAGTTTGTAACTTTTGCAATTTACGCGATTAAGTCCTTTTGTTAAAAATACACACACAAACAATCAAATTTTCATATGAAACTTTCACACATAATAATTCACATATAATAAACACAGAAAATAATACTTAAAGATTTCTTTGAACTCAGATTTGTGGTCCCGAAACCACCATTTTGATTAGGGTCAAATTCGAACTATTACATGTGGTACCAAACCACTAGTGACAGTCTTAACCACTTCCCCTTTCCACATCATATCCAACCCATGCATACGAATATCAAGTGAATGCAACATGCTGTTAAACGCCCAATATCATCATGGCATACATTTATTTGCTCATACATAAAACATCAAGGTGCTTACCTGGTATTCCGACCATACCCATATAGAGACATATTAATATTAAAGTGTGAAGTTTTACACACCTGATTACACGCAGCACTATGCTATCATGTCAACACTATCGCTATCAGGAACTACTGCTATCTGTCTAATATTATGCTCAGAAGCTGGCCCACAACCCGATGGCCAATCTCGAACAGCAGACATCGCGCGCTTCTTGAACCTAGGGGCTGGGATTACGGGTCCAACCTCCTTCGCTATCGACATTTGAGTCCATAAAAAAGACCTTGGTCAATAGACCGGATTAAGGCATTAAGACAGAGAACCAATGAGGGTATACGCTCAAAGTGCTAAGATTCCTTACCAAGATCAACAAAACCTGGAGATTAGAACGACTTGGATCCTGCACCGATTGAATACCTAAGTCGGCTAGAACTGACAATCTCCTAAAACCCTTAAATTACTGACGAAAAATTGGAAGAACGCGAAGACAAAGCCCCCTTCAATCGGCCAAGAAACATAGGATAAGATTAATGTCTTCAGCACTCAAAAAAAGAGAAAAGAGAATTGAATCGAAAAGGGAAATACTTACCACGATCAATAGAAAACCCCGCTTGAGAGTGGTGGAAGATGAGTAACAGTGATCCACTATAAACAAAAGTTGAATGAAGAGGTATGAATGTCAGAGAGATTCGGCTAACAAATAAACAAGAACCGCCTAGAAAAGATGATAAGTTTCGGCTTGTCTTTTTAAAGAAATCAAGAGGAAATGAGATGAGATGGCTAGGGAGATTCAGCTAACAACAGAGTCAATAGAAAGGGTGCCTAACCTTGCCGTACAGTAGAGTTTCGATTACCAGGGAAATGTGGAAAAGAAGAAGAAGAGAAAAGAATAAAGAAAAAGATAGGTTTCGACTAAGGCTCTTACAACTCGGTTAAGAAGAAACAAGGGAGTAATTGACTTGGGGGATTCGGCTATAAAGGAAATGACTAGCAACACAAAGAGGAAAACAAAGAGAGCACAATAAAAATGTATTTTCGACTAAGCACAAAAGAACAAGAAAAGTAGAAGAGAATCAGGAGGTGTTTTGGTTTTGTCAATTAAGAAATGAGGCAAAAGTTCCCAAAAAATGCAAAAATAAAAAAAGGAGAAAGCTTTAAGTGTTTTCTAGCTAGCCGCAATGCTTACCACGCCCTCTACGTGCTACCATTAAAAGTTCGGCCACCCCCCAAACCAACTAAATCGTACACCCACACACTCACACACCTCACTTCCCACATTTGGCCAAACTCTCTTTCTCTCTCCTAATTCCATAATTCTCTCCACCGATCACTCTCCACTGCCCATTCAAAAATTGTTGACCAATTCCTCCTCATTGAATTCCTCTCCTCCCTACATTCAAATGTGTTGATTCATTCAACACTCATCCACTAGAGTCCAAGCGAAAACCACCTCTCCTTCACCTTGGCATCAAAAAGAAATCCCCAAAAAGGAAACCATGCGACTCGAACCTGCTCCCTGACAGCTTCCCTGAGGCGTCACCTATCTGAACCTTAAGTGACGCCTCTTTGCCTCTTCACCACTCCTTTTCTTGTGTTAAAACATACAAGCAACAACCCTTAAGTCCTATCCCATCTAGCCTTCCTCTAAAGTGCCCAAAAAGAAGATTTTGTCCAAGGCTTTGGCTTAACCCTAAGTCATTCCTGGACTCCAAAACACCCTAAACTAGCATATTAAGCATAGCGTACACACATAATACATCAAATGCAAAGCCTCTAATTTAGGATGTTACATCGGGTGTTAAAGAAGTTTGTCCACTACCATCTTGGCATGAAGCTTTCGTCGTGCTCCTTGTGGCTCTACCAGACAACAAGTGTATTTTATATTAATATTAACACAATATACAATGTTTGATCAATAATAAAAGTAAGAAACTTACATAAAATGTTTGTTTTCCCTTAGATTTATCTGAGGTTGTTGACCTTTTAATGGAAAATTTCCCTTTCTGTTTAGGTGGTTGTGCATATTGCTGTAAAAAAGGGCCATAATCATTGGTTAGACAAAATAAAATAAAAAATTTACTCAATATATATAACTGAAGAACAACACTATACTTGTCTCAAATTTGTGCAAGATCGCTTGTTATGGCCGTGTTGGCCATATTGAGTACATGTCATGAGTAGACCTTTCCTACTCAAATGACCAGGCTTCAATTTTTTTTGGTTCATCTTTGGCAATCCTTCTATTCTTTTTGGGCCTCCCAAGCTTCTTCCTTTCAATAGGAGGTAGCACTGGCTCAATACCAGCTTTTTCCCAATCATGTAGCCCATTTATGGGTTGCATTGGAAAAGAGTAAGCTTACTTGTAGGTATCAATGTGATAATATTCATGCAGATATTCATCTGGTTGAAGCCCTAAGAGATAGATGGAAGCACATGAATGGGAACATGGAATCCCACTAATTTGCCAACTTCTACAACTACATATCCTTTGACTTAGGTCCACTGTATACTGATAACTTCCTTTCCTCAACTCACATCCATTTTTACCATTCCAAATAGTTGCCACTCTACATAATCCTTCTTGTTAGCATCAAACTTAGCTTTCACCAATAGACCATAATTTTGCTTCTATCCATTAATAACTTCCTTTTTTGTACTATCGTATTCATCATCTTGGTCTTATTATCCTCAAGCATTATGATAATGCTTTTGAACCTAGCTTCAACAATGCTTGAATTGAATGCTTCACACAAATTGTTGTAAACTATATCTGATTTACAAGTAGTCCCTAAAAATGCCCTAGTCCACATCTTTAGAGACTTTTTCATCAAATTATCATCAGCATCATTATCTTTCTTCTCTAGTGCTGAACATAGATCATCTCACTTCCTCTCAGTCGTGCACTTCACAATCTGCCATAAATCACACTCATAAGATTTCCCTAACTTCCTCATTGACCAATTTGCAAACACGTGCCTCGCATAATTCCTATGCTCCACCATTGGTAGTTTTTCAGAAATTGCAATCTCAAGACCTTAATTCAAAATAATGAATGAGATAGATTGTTAGAAAATTTTAGTTAAATACAAATAACAGATTAAAAAAATAATAGCAAGCTTAAAATTGCATATTTGCTAGCCTTTTGTTGGTTACTGATAATTGTGTACCCATACCCATCTTCCAACCCCAATTCAATAGATAGGTGACTGAGAAACCAGGCCCATGAATCAGTGCACTCCACTTCAACCACAGCCCATGCAATAGGGAACATTTGGTTGTTTGCGTCCCTTCCAATAACTGTAAGAAATCCACTCTTAAATGGGCCTTTTAGGAAGCAACCATCTAGCCCAATGACTGACCTACACCTCCCTTTCCAACCTCTCTTTAGTGTATCAAAGCATACATAATACCTCTTAAACTGAGGAAGGGAGTTTGCTGTCACCTTTTGAACATCCATTTTTATTATACTTCATGGTATCTTTGATCGTAACTCATGAACATAGTCCCATAGCAAGTCAAATTCCTTCTTATGATTCCTATCCATTTTTTGCTTCACTATTTTCTTCGCTTTATAAAAATAGTCAATGATCACATTTACATACACCTCAGAAGCACATCTTCTTTGAATTTCCCTCGGCTTTATCTTAGGGTGATCCTTGATAGTTTCTTCAAAATGTTGGGCAATCATAGCAGCTGTCACCATTTTATTCTTAAAACTAATCGAACGATGTTGCCCATCCTGAAACATCTTTATTTGCAAGCATTTCGCAACAGGACTGTAGCTAGCCCTAATTCTCCATGGATAGTTAGGGGAAGCAATGCACCTCACAATAACCCTTTTCAGTTCATTCTTAATAAAATTTAGTTACCTTTTACATTCTTTGGAATACTTTTGAATTGCACTCTTAAACTATTTTCCATCCTTAAACAACATTCCCAGTCTAAATTTAAATTGATCATTGTACAAAGGAAACTTGCTCCTCCTTTTCTCACCATCTTCGTGTTCTTCATATTTATCGGACCCAACCAAGCTTCCATGTTCATCTGAGTCTCATACCACAGTCTCATTTCCATCCTCCTCTTCTCCACTACTTACAGCAGCAACATTATCCACTCCATCTGGTGTTGCAAAAGCACCAACATAATCATCAGCAACATTATCCACTCTATTTGATGCTGCAAAATCACCATCATTTTCATCAGTAGCAACTTCATTATCATTATCCTCTCCAATAGTAGACCCTAAACTAATATGTCCACCACTTTCCATACAAATATACCCATCTACCTCAATACCAATAGTAAACACACCCTCCGCATCAGCTTGTACCTCTCCTACATCACCCTCTCCACTAGATTATACCTTTTCCAAATCACCTTAACCATCAAATTCTACCCCTTTATCATCACCCTCCTCGCAAACTTCCACCCTTTCAACATCACCCTCCCCAATAGTGAATAGAAAAATTCCATCTACAATTATAGGGTTATCAACCTCATGCTCAACATATAAGTCAATCTCCTTAAACATGACCCAAAACTATAACATAGCTATGGTGGAAGTGTCATCATAAATGTAACAACCTAATTTTGAGCCTAGTCGGGACAATGGTTTTGGGGCCACAAATTTGATGAGGAAAAATCTTATTCTTATTATATTTTTATGGCCTACGATTTTACGAAAAGATTCCGTGAAAATTTCAACGTTTGGGCACTCAATTTAGTCAAAAGGGCTAAATTGTAAAAAATGCAAAAGTTGAGTTCCACATGTTAGGCGCCCAATTTTATGAAATTTTAAATTGGAGGTCCTTAAATGGAAATTAGACCATTGGTTAAATTTTTGGACAAAAATGGGCATTAGATAAGTGAAATAGGATATTTTTAAGTTAGTGGTATTTTGGTAATTTGGTAATTAAATGGACTAAAAGACAAAATAAAAGCCAAAAACCTTTGCCCATCTTCTTCCTTGATTGAATTTAGCATGAGGGAATCCATGGCTACGATTTTCAAGCTTTCAAGCTCAATAATAAAAGAAAATGAAGCTTGGACATAAAACGGGGGAAAAACGAGTAACTGACGGTTAGGTCTCTTCTTGCCATTTTGGTATCGAGGTAAGTTTGCGTGAAATTAAAGCTACATAATATTTTTTTATTTTTTTAATTTCTAGATATTATGTGAAATGAATATTATTTCTATGAAATCGACTAATAATGCCTCAATAAGAGTATGATGAAATCATGTTAAGTTGAAGTCCCGGTTGAACATTCAGAATAGTAAGGATACTAATGTGACAACATGAGATAAGGAAGGTCTCGTATAAGACCATGTCTGGGACATGGCATCGGCACTGAATGTAGGTCCTATATAAGATAATGTCCGGGACATGGCATTGGCACCGAACATAGATCCCGTATAAGACCATGATTGAGACATGGCATTGGCATCAAATAAGGAAGGTCCACTATAAGACCTGTCTAGGGCATGGCTTCGACACCAAAGGAAGATCTCGTGTAAGACCATATCTGGGATATGGCATCGAATCTATGTACGATCTCGTATAAGACAATGTCTGAGATATGGCATCGACATCGAGTTAAGAGATCCTGTGTAAGACCATATCTGGGATATGGCATCGGCATCAAGAGATGATCCCATGTAAGACCATATCTGGGATATGGCATTGGCATCGTGATACATGTATGATGAGATGAGTATCCTTCGATATTCTGAGTAGTTCGATGGGCAAAGAGCTAAGTTTATGCATCAATGTAAAGAGCTATGTTTATGCATCAATGATAAATAGCTAAGTCTGTAACATCCCAAAAGTTAAGGGTTATAATTTTTTTCATAATTGCATGTTGTGCTTGCTCAGCAGGTTGTTTGAGTGTGTTTGGGGGTTTTAGGGAGGCCTGGGATTGAGTTAGAGCCTTGGAGAAATTTTGGTTTTTAGCCCTTTTGAGGAGAAGGCTGATGGAAGCAAGGCTTAAGTAATTTTGAGTGCGTTTTGCTAACACAAGTTGAGCACATGGTGGAGTGGTGTGGCGTCAAGTGGTGAACAAGGTGGTATGGGGTTCAAATCCCACAAGTTACAAATGGTAGCTTTTATTTTGTGGATTGGGAGAGAAGGAAGCAGAGTTTTGATCAAACTCTTTAGTGGGCGCTGGAGAATCGGTCAAACGGTTCAAATGGATGAATGAGAGGAATTGAAGGAGAGAAAAGGGGAGAAAATCAAGGAGTTGGGTGTGTGGGAAGTGTTGGTCGAAAGTGGGAGTCAAGCTAAGGGGGCTTTCAACTGAAGAAGAGTCTCTTGCACAAATTTGACAATTGTTGTGTTAGAGCAAACCGAAACTCCCTTGTGTGTGTACATTTTCTTCTCTTTTCATTTTGGGTCTTTTCTAAAAGTGATGGTTTAGGTAATTGTTCTCTTTTTTTTCTCTAGAGTGACATTTAGGGTTCGTCATTTTTCCTCTTTTCTTTTTCTTGCCCATTGTCGAATTCAATCCTAGTTACTCTTCATTCTTCATTCCTTTTTGGTAGTTGTCCATTGTATTGATAAGCCTCTCTTCTTCCATTTTTTTTATTAGTTCCATCATTATTTCATAGTTGCTACTCTTGGTTGCCGAATCTCTCTTTCCCCATTCGGCTCTTCTTTGGTCAAAGGTATCGATTTTTTCTCTTATTTTCTTTCTTCCCTCTCTTTGCTCTACCAAAGCCAAAACTACTAGCTTTAACTTCTTATTGCCTAGGCCGAATCTACTAGAGTTCAAAGCTTACCCTCTTTTCTGTTCATTCAACATTCGGGTATCGAAAAGTGGTTGGTAAGTGTGGCTATGGCCGAATAGGGGTGGTTGGCTTCTTTTTATGATTTGCAGTTTCTTAGGGCTGAAAGGCCGTTTCTTTTGTTGTCTTGGAACAATGTTGCTAACTTTTTCTTTTCACTAGGGACTCGGTTTCTTAATCAAAGGGAGTAAACTGAATACACTATCATAACAAGGAGTTGTCGTTTTCTGGTAAGTGAAAGCAATGGGTAAATTATTTCTATATCTTGGTTTATCAAGGGTAAAGACTAACTAATAGTCAACTGTGATCTCAGGTGTTTCGAAAAGTGTTGTGAACCGTAATCCGTAACAGGTGTGTAATCTCACACCTCTGCTTAAACTGCTACTGCCATAATCTGCGAAACGGCTAAAAGCCGAAATACTAAAAAGCTGGAATACCAGTAACTATGAACACTCGAGTGTACGAGCGTTCGTAGGGTTAAATCAAGCCATTAATGATGGCGATCAACCATTGGGAGTGCCACGAACGCTCTCCTGGAATGGAGGCTAGAATGGGCCTTGTTGTGCCGAAGTGGGCTAGAAAGGCCCAATGGGTTAACGGGCCCATATGAGTGAAAACGATGAAAAGTGTCATCGGATTGATGCGACTGCGAAGTCCGCAGATTTGAGACTGAAAACGAACAGAATGGGCCACACGAACGTGTGGGCCTGTATGGGCCAGAATTGGGTTTTAGGCCCAATAGCATTGGGTTGATCGAAAATGGAAACCGAGTCGCTTGATACGACACTAGGCCTTGAAAAAGCCGTGGTAGGGGTAAAATTACTGAAATACCCTCCATGGGTAAAATTACTAAAATACCCTCAGTGGGTAAAATTACTGAAATACCCTCGATGGGTAAAATTACTGAAATACCCTTAAAGGGTGAAATTACTAAAATACCCTAGGTGGGTAAAATTATTGGAATACCCTTAAAGGGTGAAATTACTAAAATGCCCTCGTTGGGTGAAATTATTGGAGTACCCTAGAAGGGTAAATTACCGTTTTACCCCTACTGATCAAAGGACCATTATACTCCTAGGGGTAGATTTAGTGTGTTTGTGTGTAATCTGTTTAACTGCTATGATGGTAATTTATTGCATACACTGAGTTAATATGCCACAACATGTTCCATTGGGTTGGGTTATGTTTTTGGAGGAAGTACTGTACTGGTGGCTATGTTACGTTATACTGATTCAGTGGCTTTGCCACGATATACTGATTTTAGTGGCTCAACCACGTATATTGTTACTGGCAACTTGGCTACGTTGATATTAGCAGCTCGACTGTGCTATTTGTGTGTAGGGTTGGGTAGGTTGACTTGGTCCCCACATGGTGTGGAGGGTTGGTATGGGTGGCGTGATGGTTTGACTGGGTTGGGCTGCATTTTTGTTTGCATTACCATGATTTTGGGGCTTAGGCCTGAACTGATTCTACATGGGCTTGGGCCCAGACTATGACTGTAACTAGGGATTACACACTGAGTTCTTATAACACACCCTTTTCCTTTAACTATGCAAGTAATCCCCAGCCTTAGAGGATTTGGAGTTGTGAGGGACTTGGGGTGGCCACACGTCCTGTATGTTTCTGGGGTTAATTTAGTCACTTTATTTTGGCTTACTTTATTTTAATTTTTGGGCTATTAATTTTTGCAATAAGGCCATTGGATTTGTTTTAACTTTAGTTTGGTAATTCCTTACAGACTGCTAGATTACTTAACGCGAGTTTTAAAACCATAACTACTATTTTTAAAATAACACGGTTCTGTAACTTCTTAAACTGAACTTTCATAACGAACAAGGTTTTAAAGCGAATTGGCAAATGTATAAAAATATTTTTGCAAAGGATTGGTTTTGACCAAAACTTGTTTTGGCTATAAGCAACGAGAGATGGGATTTCTAAATGATAAAAGGTTTTGATTTGTAAGTAAGTTTCAAGCGAACACAAAGTTTTCAAACAACACTTGATGTGGCATGCTAGATCTGGTCATAACGTCTAGGCCGGGTTTGGGGTGTTAAATTTAGTGGTATCAGAGCTAGGTTGCAAAACTCGGCTGTGGAATAGGTTTTTGAAATTTTCCAAATCTATTTAAACTCTAGTTTAGAAACGTAGTGATAATATTAAACGTGTGGCACATCGAGTCTCCGGCACAAAATCTTTAAGTTTCTTGACTTTATACCTTACTATAAGTTGATATGACTGTACTACCGAAATACTAGAAATATTAGTAGTATATTGAAACTCTTTAGTTGTAGAAACCGAGACTATAGGAGACTGAAACTATAGTAAATACGATCTACGAGAACAACCCTAACTACTTCTTTTTCACAAGATATCTATTAATAATTACATGAATTATAATATAATTCATAAAACTTTTTAATCAGAAATACGCTTCAGTGATATGAGCACAAGAGGTCGTGGAAGAGGTACACGTGGCCGTGGTAGAGGCCGTAGTGTTAGGGCTGGATCATCAGCATCTGGTCGTATGCCTGAAAGGGAAGCGCTGACATCCCAGTGACTAAAATGGGGTCTCGTAACCGAGCTGGTGGGGATGATGCTCAGTCCCAACCAATGTTAGGAGTTCTGGAAAAGGTTGCTGGAGCGAGTACTAGGTCAGGGGCTTGAAGATCAACTTCTGTGCGACTCTGATCTAACGAGGCGAAAATCTTAGAGGCATTTCTGGTGTAACACCCCAAACCCAGTCAATACGTTATGACCAAATCTGGTATGTTACACGAAAGGAAATTTTGAAAATTCTAACTAAACATTGTAATTTGGACAAACTTCCTGAATAGTGTTTTCATCTTGAAAATAATTTAAAATCGTGTTCATGAATTTCTTACTAAATCGTATTAGATTGAACTAGAAACCGTAAAAATTTATTTTTATTTTTCGAAAGCTGAATTTGATGGATTTCATAAGCATGTCAGTTGAAAACAATGTTGGGGTTTAAATAAAATCTTCGAATCATTTAATTATTCGTATGTTATCCTCTGTTAACATCTTTTTAGAAAAAAAAAATGATGGTTTGTGTTTTTATTTTAGAAAACTCCATATTTGGTGCATCATAAAATACTTATTAACAATATTAAAGTAAATCCCAAATTTAAAGTTGTAGTGGCCTTATTACATAACAAAATCCTAATTAGAAATAGGTTTAGATAAAGAAAATGAATTTACTAGAAAACGTTGCATGGACACCTCAAGTCCACCTCAGCCCCACATCTGCAAGCTAGGGATTACCTGTAAAATTGAGCAGAGGGGTGAGTCACCAAGACTCAGTGTGTAAATCCCCTTATAACGCAATATGGGCCTCAAGCCCCCTAGATGCCCATTGGGCCTTAGCCCACGCAATATAGCATATTAAACATGTATGCAATGCAACCCAACCCAACCTAGTTTTCCATCCTCTAGGTCTCCTAAATCGGCCAAACACCCATGGCATTAAGCCATCGTGGTCCCAGACCACTTGTGACAGAGTCATAGAATATATAAACGTACGGGCAACCCATCGTGGTCCTGCACCAACGTGGCGATCCTTGATAAATATAAGTGGGGCCAACCCATTGTGGTCCCAGACCACTGAGACAAGTCACTGATAATAATATTTATACGTTGTTTCAACCACTGTGGTCCCAGACCACTTATGACAGAGTCACAGAATCACACTTCCCCTTTTAATCATATCCATGGCCCATGTAACATTTAAACATACTGAGATGAATGCAAACATACTTCCAATGTACAACAGACAATTAATTTATACAACATACATTCGAAAGTAAAATCATAGAGAAACTTACCTGGCGTCTCCATCCTTAACCGTAAGGGTATCTCGACTATCAACACAGTCATTCGGCTCTCAGCCAATAAAGTTAATAACGTAAATTAATAAGTAAAGTGTGAGCATTACACACCTGATTACGCTTAAGACTAAACTCTCTACGTCGCCACTCTCACTTGAAGAAACAACCACGATTTATCTATCCCGGGTAGATGTCGGCTCCCTACCGTAGCCTGGAAGAAAGTCTTGAACTGTCGACACAGCATGTTGTTTAAATTTAGGAGCAGAGACTATGAGTCCAATCCCCTCCTTAGTTTGACTGGCACTTGCATCCATGAATAGACTTGACCAGAGGTCAGAGAGAAGCGTCGTTTGTCTAACAAGAGAATTGATTGCGGTAGACTACAACCGATAAGGGATATAATTGCCAAGAACCGAAAAGAAGTGACCCTTACGTTAAAACCTGAATGGAAAGGTGAGATTCGGAAGCCAACAGATCATTAGGCTTTGGACTTTAGGACATTCAGCTACTGGGGTTTCCCGGAGTAAGCGTTCCAAAATGAGAGAGAAGAGAAAGGATTAGCCGAAACCTACCCATCAAAACAAAATAGTCATTCGGCTATGGCCACACATAATCGAAAAAGAATGAGAAAGAAAAGAGAGAGTCTCCCTTACCTTGCACAAATAGAACTTGATTGAATAGGGGGCTTTCGGTAAACCACAGGGATGCTTTTAGATATTCAGCTAGAAGAGAAAAGTAGAGGAGAAGTGAGTTTTGGCTTCTGAAAAGAATGAAAGAATGAAATAGATGAAATAGAAGAGAGCCAATAATTCGGCTAAAGAAAAGAGAATTAGAAGAAGGTTCGGCTAAAGAAATAAAAGAAATAGAAGAGAAAAGATGAAGAGTTAGGGAGTAGAAGAGGATTCAACCACACAATGCACAAGCGAAAGATGAAACGAAAAGGATATGGTAGCTAGTGATTTCGACAAGGAGAATGGAACTCAAAAGAAGCAACTGGATGAAAGGGAGAAAAGAAAAGAAATGCTCAAAACGAAATAGTAAGAACCGTGCAACACAGAGGACCCGAAATGACTTAAGATGAAAGCCTAAAATATTGATAGATGAAAACTAGGAGCATAAGGGAAATTTGGCACACACTCTTCCAAGCTTTCAGTTTTGCTAACACCCTCACCTAATGCCGCCACTCCCTAGCCTCAACAACACATAGCCTAAAATTCCCCCTCCAAGTTCCCCAAATTTGGCCAACACCTTCCACCTTCACCAAAACCCTTACTTTGCTCCTACTTTCACTCTTCAACACCCATTTGAATTGGTTGACCAATTCAAATTCCACAAGCTCCTCATGTCCACTCATTTCAAATGCTTTGACTCTTTCAACAACCACCATAAAGAGTCCAGCCGAATACCAACACCTTACCTCCCCAAGCACAAAAAATGAAGCTCTAGCTACTCCCTTGTGACGCCACTGCCTTGCTTCTTAAGTGGAGTCACTTGCCACTCCACCACACTCCATCTTATGTCAACAAACACAAGAAAATATTCTTAAGACCTGCTTTAACTAGCTCTCCCCCTAAAATGCCCAGATGGTAAATTTTTACCAAGGCTCTAGCTTGACCCCGAGCCTCTCCAAGACTCCCAAACACACCAAAATAGAAAGCAAAACAAGCCAAACACACAGAAAACATAAAATACAGAACCCTTAACGTAGCAAAATATTGGTCAGAGGCAGTGGAGCGAATCATGGATGACCTTGACTGCACAGTAGAACAGAAACTGAAAGGAGCAATGTCCTTACTGCGTGATGAGGCATATCAATGGTGGCTTACTGTGAGGGAAGGCACACAGGACGATCGATTTACCTGGGATTTCTTTAAGTCAGCCTTCCAAGGGAAATATGTTGGGGCAAGTTATGTAGATGCCCAAAGAAAGGAATTTCTGAATTTGGTTCAGGGGAACAAGTGTAACGACCCAAATTTGGGCCTCGTAGAGGCCTTGGGTGCGGGAGCGTTTAAAATTTTAGAGAATAGGAGAACAACTCAATTGCTAGTTGGACCTATTAGATGAGTGATTTTGGAAGGTTAGGGGGCTTCTATGAAGTCCCGGGTTTAAAATTTGGCTATAGGGAAATTTTAATTTTAGGTGAATAAAACCCTGGAAGTTAGTAGGTAGGATTTAAGAATAAAATGTGGAAAAAAATACACAAGTAGAGTGTGTGGTGTAGTGTCAAAGTGACGCCACATAAGAGGCAAGGGGATGACGCCATAAGGGAGGAAAGAGGTCCAAAGTTCAAGTCTTGGCTCTTACATTTTGGTTTTCTTTTTAAATGGACTCTAGAATTTCGCCATAGGGCTATATATAGTTGCGCATGATTTTAGACACAATAGGAGCTTGTGGCTTAGTGGCAAGTGATGTGAATTTGTTGATGGGAGAGCTTGGGTTCGAATCTCATAGAAAGCAAAGGAGTATTTATTTTTCAGATTGGACGGGAAGAGTTTGAGTTGGATTTAAACTCTACTGATGGAAGGATCCCACATCGAAAAGATACAAAGAAGGAAGGTGAGAGGCTAGCCATATATAGATCATTCTATGAGGAGAGTTAATATACGTTGGTGGGCGTTTGGGTGCAGACCTAGAGGATAATCGCCAATAGTAGCGAAGGAAGGGCTTCTATAATGTGAGGTGCACGGTAAGGGTACGGTGAGGTTTCGATTTTTGATAAGTATGTGTTAAAGCTTTGGTTAATCACTAGTAATGTCGATTGTAGGTTCGTGACTAAGGGGTTTGCAACGTGCGTGGTTACCAGGTGTGTACAAACACTACACACATGAAATCGGCAATGCTGAAAAGCCGAAAAGCTAAAAGTGGCTAAATAGGCCCGGTGGGCTCTAAGGCTAAGAATTAATGACATGGTTCGGTTGGTTATACAAATTGAATTAGTCATGCATGATACATGAATTGGATTTATTTTGGGGATAATAGGCCATATGATGAGATTTGGGCCTAGTGGGTCGTAAGGGCGTGTTATGGGCTTGATGGGCTTATGGGGACGTAGACATGTGTGTTAGGGTTTATGAACCTTAGGCCTAGTTTTGAACAACTCTTAAATTCCATAAGACTTAATTTTAATTAAACATGTCTGTGAACAAGTCGTAGGGTTGGAGTGTGGCATGCACGCATGTTCAGGATTGGATCTAGGAGAGCTTGGTACTTAAGCGGCCCTAGTGGCCCACCTCCTCCTCTTTGGAATCCTACTTGGTGCGTAGTGTCATTCACTTTAGCCACGAGGACTTGTTGATAGGCCAAAGTTCATAGCTAAAACCCGAAAGGTATCGAAGTACCCCTCATTTGCGAAATTACCAAAGTACCCCCAGTTTATGAAATTACCAAAATACCCCCGATTTGTAAAATTATCAAAATACCCCCAGGTTGCAAAATTACCAAAATACCCCTAATTTGGAAAATTATCGAAGTACCCCTAATTTACGAAATTACCAAAATACCCCTAATTTGTAAAATTCCTGAAGTACCCTTGAATTATGAAATTACCAAAATACCCTTATTTTGTGAAATTACCAAAATATCCCCGATTTGTAAAATTACAAGAGTACCATCGATTTGCAAAATTACCAAAATACCCCTATTTTGTGAAAGTACCAAAATACCCCTATTTTACAAAATTACAAGATACCCCTATTTTAGAAAATTAGAAAATACCCCTATAAGGTAGAATTACAAAATACCCTAGGTAGTGAAATAACTAAAATACCCTATGTGACGAATATGAGTTTATGGATGTTACTTGTGTGTTTGATGCATTCATATGATATTCAGCTTAGGATGCATATGGGTGGGAATTATGGTACGGAGGAAGATTTGAGGATCGCATAGCCGTATGGTATGGATCTAGGATCGCATGACCGTATGGTATGGATCCACCTAAGGCTTTAAGCCCAATATATGTGATTAAGCAGCTTTACTGCAACATTCGGTAGTACCGCAATTGGGCTACCCTTGGTGTGTAGCGGAGGGGTGGATCGAGCTAGAATTCCCCCAAGAGTCATAATGTTAGAAGGGAAATGGTGTGTGTAGCGGATGAATTTTGGGGTGGGTTTTGCATTATCTTGTGTGTATATAATGCGTTATGATATGTTATGAGATTATTGTGGGCTAAGGCCCAAGACCACCGATTTTGATAGGGCTTAGGCCCAATGTGGATATTTGCAAGTCATTTGATTGCCAAGGGTTGTACACACTGAGTTTCGAAACTCACACCCCTTTAATTTAATGTTTCAGGTAATCCCGAATAGATGACTCGACGTGGGAGAGGACTCAGAGATGGCCACACTACAAGAGGCTTGAATTTTCATTTAGTTGTTTCAAAGTACATGTTTTTATTTACTTAATTTTTGGTGGATGTAATAAGGCCTTGTACTCCGTTTTGACTACAGATTTATTTTGGGTTTTGAGATCAATTGTTTATTTAATTATTAAACCTAGGTAAGCTCTTATGTTCAAACTTGGTTTCTGAAATACTTAAAATAATAAAATGGGTTTTTTTTCTTCAATAAGTCTAATAGATTTTGGGCTTTTGGGCCTTAAATTCTTAATTAGCAAAACCGTTTTGAATTGTGCCATTAATGTGACATTCTAGATTCGGGCCTAACTTCTAAGCCGGGTTTGGGGAGTCACAACAAGTCCGTAACAGAGTATGAGGTGGAGTTTCTACGATTGAGCCGGTATGCTCAGGGCATAGCCGCGATCGATTATGAGTGCTGCGTGTGGATTGACGATGGACTTTGGGATGAGTTGCGAGTACTGATAACCCCGCAGAGTGAAAGGGACTTCGCTGCCCTAGTTGAGAAGGCTAAAATTACCGAGGACGTGAAATACTCAGAGCGTCATAACTGAGAGAAGAAAAGAGGCAGAAATAAGAGGGGTTTTGGGCCCTCAAATTCTTCTGGTGGGTCTAATAAGAGGTCTAGATTTGATGGGTTGGTCCGAACTAGAGTTTCATTTTTTGCTGGTAGACTGCAGCCTTGCACTGTGTGTGGGTTATCCCATCAGAATGAATGTTGGAAGAGAACTAGGGTGTGCTTCAGATATGGGTCTATGGATCACAAGGTTAGAGATTGCACGCAGAGGCTGGGTCAAATGCAAGATGTGGGTCAGGGATATGTTCAGCTAGGGAGAGGTGGCCGTGACCCATCGAGAGGTCGTGGTCCACCCGGAGGGGAAATGGGTTCGGACGAGGTCATGGAGCACCGAGCAGAGGTGATGGTAACACAAAAGCGAGACAACCAGGGTTGGTTTATGCTACTCGGTGTCGAGAGGATGGCGATGCACTTGACGTCATAACTAGTATGTTCCTCATTCATGATGTACCATTTATAGCTTTGATTGACATTGGATTTACACACTCATATGTTGCATGTACTGTGTCTGGAACTTTGGGTATACAGTTCGAACTTGCTGATAAAGAAATGTCAGTGATTAGTCCTTTAGAACAGTCAGTTATAGTGAATAAGCTGTTTAGAGATGTGCCTTTAGAGGTTTAAGGGGTTGTCTTTTCGGCAGACTTGATGGAATTACCGTTTGGCAAGTTTGATCTCATTCTAGGCATGGAATTGAAATCTTCAGTAATGAGGAGGTGATTGTGACAGGGGAGCGAAGGGACTATTTGTCCAACGTAATCTCAGCATTAAGGGCCGAGAAGATGGTTTGCAAAGGGTTCGAGGTGTTCCTAGCTTATGTCAGCACATCTGATGCTAAGGGTTTGTCTATTGAGGATGTCAGGACCGTAACGAAATTTTTAGATGTATTCCCTGAAGAGCTTCTGGGGTTGCCACCAAACCGCGAGGTCGAGTTCGGCATTGAGCTCCTACTGGGAATGGCTCCAGTGTCTATCACCCCTTATAGGACGGTGTCAAAGGAGTTAATAGAATTAAAGGCCCAAATCCAAGAGCTACTGGATCAGGGATTTATCCGGCCGAGTGTGTCTCCTTGGGGAGCACTGGTATTGTTCGTAAAGAATAAGGATGGGTCAATGCACATGTGCATTGATTACTATCAACTGAACAAGCTGACGATTAAGAACAAGTATCCGCTACCAAGGATAGATGATCTGTTTGATCAGTTGCAAGGAGTCGTAATTTTTTCCAAGGTAGATCTTAGATTGGGGTATCATAGATCTTAGATCGGGGTATCATCAGCTAAGGGTGAAGGAGGCAAATATATACAAGACTGCATTCCGAACTCGTTATGGACATTATAAGTTTTTGGTTATGCCGTTCGGATTAACGAATGCACCAGCTGCTTTCATGGATATGATGAACTGGGTCTTCCAACCCAACTTAGACCGGTTAGTGGTTGTGTTTATAGATGATATCCTAGTGTATTCGCGAATTGAGGAAGAACATGGTTCACATCTCTGAGTTGTATTGCAAATATTGAGGGAAAAGCAACTTTATGCCAAATTCAGCAAGTGCGAGTTCTGGCTGAAGAAGGTGACATTTCTGGGGCATATCGTGTCTGCCGAGGGGATTAGGGTTGATCCTTGGAAAGTTGAGGCTGTGTTGGATTGGAAGCCACCAAAGTTTGTATCTGAGATTAAGATTTTTCTAGGACTAGCTGGGTATTGTAGAAGATTTGTCGAAGGATTTTCACTAATTGCTACACCCTTAACTAAGTTACTGCGTAAGGGGGTACCGTTTGTTTGGGCTGATAAGCAGCGGGAGAGTTTTGAAAAACTGAAAAAGATTTTGACTGAAGCTCCGATATTAATTTAGCCAGAGGCTGGAAAGGAATTCGTTGTCTACTGTGGTGTGTCGCACATGGGACTAGGTTGTCTATCGATACAAGAGGATAAGGTTGTGGCCTATGCGTCTCGCCATCTTAGGTCGCACGAGATGAATTATCCTACTCATGACCTGGAATTGGCTACGGTGGTTTTTGCACTAAAAATTTGGAGACACTACTTGTACGGGGAGAAGTCGATCGCTTATATCGACTATAAAAGTCTCA
The DNA here is from genome assembly GCA_025506655.1 of Gossypium rotundifolium. Classification (NCBI taxonomy): domain Eukaryota; kingdom Viridiplantae; phylum Streptophyta; class Magnoliopsida; order Malvales; family Malvaceae; genus Gossypium; species Gossypium rotundifolium. The sequence continues at coordinate 81,547,162 of CP106724.1, read as the reverse complement.
AATATCTCTTTACTTAGAATGAGTTAAATCTTAGGCAACGAAGATGGAAAGAGTTGCTTAAGGATTATGACTGTTCGATCGAGTATCATCGGGGAAAACCCAACGTGGTGGCGAATGCACTGAGTCGTAAGGTGGTATATGAACTAAGATCAATGTTTGCTCGTCTTAGCGTGTTTGAGGATGGTAGTCTTTTAGCTGAACTCTAAGTGAAACCGACTTGGATTGGTCAGATTAGAGAGAAGCAGATGTTGGATGAGTCATTAATTTTTTGTTTCCAATAGGTAAAGAAGGGAGAGACAGTGGATTTTGAGCTAAATAGTGAAGGAGTACTATGCTTCAGTGGAAGAGTTTGTGTACCAAGGGACTCTGAGTTAAGACAGTCAATTCTACGGGAGCGCATAGTAGCCCATGCGCTATGCATCCCAGTGGGAACAAATTATACTGAGATTTGCGTGAACCGTATTGGTGACCAGGGCTTAAGCGTGAGATTACTGACTTTGTAAGTAAGTGTTTGACATGCCAGCAAGTAAAGGCCGAGCATCAACTACCTTCGAGACTGCTGAAACATGTTAAGATTCCACTCTGGAAGCGGGAGAGGGTAACTATGGATTTTGTTAGTGGGCTACCCCTACCGCCTACTAAGAAAGATTCGGTATGGGTTATTGTTGATCGACTGACTAAATCCGCTCACTTCATACCAGTTCGCATGAATTACTCGTTGTAGAAGTTAGCCAATTGTATGTGGTGGAGATTATAAGGTTGCATGGGGTACCAGTGTCTATCATCTCGGACAGGGACTCTAGATTCACATCTCGGTTCTGGAAAGTGTTACACGAAGCTCTCGGTATAAGGTTAGATTTCAGCACAGCATTTCATCTGCAGACTGATAGTTAGTCAGAGAGTGTAATACAGATTCTGGAGGACATGTTGAGAAGCTGTGTGATTTATTCAAGGGAAATTGGGAAGACTATTTGTCGTTGGTGGAATTTTCTTACAACAACATTTACCAATCTAGTATTCAGATGGCACCATACGAGGCATTATATAGTCATAGGTGTCATACCCCTACTTGTTGGACAGAATTGGATGAGCAGCGACTGTTAGGTCCAGAGCTAATTTCATAAACTGAGGAGAAAGTGAAATTTATTTGGGGTCGGTTAAAGGAAGCATCTGATAGAAAGAAGTCCTATGCGGACTTAAAGCATAAGGAGATAAAGTACTCTGTGGGGGATTACGTCTTTTTGAAGGTCTCACCTTGGAAAAAGATCCTAATATTTGGACGGAAGGGCAAGTTGAGCCCCATATTCATTAGACCTTACCGGATATCAAAGCGTGTAGGACCGGCCGCCTATCAGTTTGAGTTGCCTTCTGAGTTAAATCGTATACATAATGTATTTCATGTTTCTATGCTGAGGTGCTACCACTCTGATCCTTCTCATATAGTGCCGGTGGGAGAGATCGAGGTAAGACCTGATCTGACTTTTGAGGAAGTACCGGTCCAGATATTGGATCGTGATGTGAAAGTACTGAGAAGGAAATCTGTTCCGTTAGTCAAGGTGATATGGTGTAATCATGGTTCAGAGGAAGCCACATAGGAGCCTGAGGAGGCTATGCATCAGCAGTACCTTCATCTCTTCTAATCAGGTAAATTTCGAGGTCAAAATTTCTTTAAGGGGTAGAATTGTAACATCCCAAAAGTTAGGGGTTATAAATTTTTGTATAATTGCATGTTGTGCTTGCTCAACGGGTTGTTTTAGTGTGTTTGGGGGTTTTAAGTAGGCCTTGGATTGAGTCGAAGCCTTGGAGAAATTTTGGTTTTTGGCCCTTTTGTGGAGAGGTGTGACACCCTTAACCCGTATCCGTCGCCGGATTAGGGTTACAGGGCATTACTAGACTTAGCACAAATCATAGCAAAATAATTACTATTTAAATAATCATAACCGAATACATAGTAATTATTGATATACTATCAGAGAATACTTAAACATTTATGCACTTAGCTTAAATATATTCAACTAATACATATATATATACAAACATTTTCAACAATTAGCAAAGGTCACTATTCATTTGGCCATTTAAAATCCCACTAGCCGAATGTGCTCATGATTATAATCACTTTGCTAAACAATTTCTCAATCATTAAAGACCAAAAATATCTATATATCAAAACCTTACCTAACCGAAACTAGGATGTAACCAAAATAATACCAATTACCAAAACATTCAACTATACTATAGATCATATTTCTTATAATCATCATAGCCAAATTATCCAAACCATATATATCTTACCATAACCTAAACATATAAAAATCAAGATTCATACATATACATATACATATCATGTTGAATATGCACAACCCAAAGACATAACCTATAATGTAGTTCATACCAATAATGAAAGTATAATTATTATAGCATAAAATACCATGACCGAATATTCACAACTATGATTAACTAAATTCATTCATTCTTCATAACCAAATACCAAACATAAACACATTAAAGTTTATACTCTAAATTAAGTTAATACCATAGCCGAATCTATATAAAGCCATAATACCACAATTTAGTCATTTTCGCATGGCATTTATATAAATACACACCATTCAAAATCAACTCAAAAGTGACATAGCCTATACATGTCATAGTTTCAAAAGAAGTACTAATTATAAAGTACTAAAGTTAGTTGATAGTGTGATAGACTTGACGATGATCCCCGAGCTCGAGTCTAGACTTCAAAACCTAATAAGTAACACAACAACCACACAAAGTAAGCTCTTTTAGCTTAGTAAGATATAAGCAATTACATATAACAATGCTTTAAAACATTATAAGAGAAAATTTACACATTTCATGACCCTTAAACCGAATATTCCAGCATTACATAATAGGATTCACATAAGTATATAATCCATTCCTCATTTTAATGCAACCGCATACTAAACCATCACCTTTCATAGCTCCAAAAATCGAATATACATACATTTAACAATTGATTTCTTATACATATACTACTTACGAAATCTATACTTACCATTCAAATAATAATCTCTCATTGCACCGAAACTTACCAAATTCAATCTTTAAATTTATATTTACTCCTACCTTTATTGCTCATCAACCGAATTTATGCACCCAAATTGTTCTGAAGTTCAATTCATACACTTAAAGTTTTCTTGTCCGATTTCGCACACTTAGTGCTCATTATCCGATTTCGCACACTTAGTGATCGGAAGTTCAATTAGCACACTTAGTGCTCATTATCCGATTTCCTCCCCATCCATACAAATACATATATCCTTATCTTCAATCATATATATACATATACTCATTTCAAAATCAACTCATTCATCCCATAGAACATTATCACATTCGACAATATTCAATACATATATACACACCTTATTCGAATACAACCATCTCACATTTCAATACCTCATTTGATTATATCATTGATATATATATACACATTCCGTTTGGATGAACCAAAGACTTATATGTCTACCGTACATTCGACTAAATACATCTCTCAATCAACATCACATTCGAAATTAAGACATTATACATACTTACCTTTATTAAATACATGTACATTAATATAGATTAGAAAAATTCAATTCAACCCAATTGCTTAAAAACTTACCTCGGATATCGACGGACTAGATTTCCTAACTATTCAAGTAACTTCGTTTTTCCCCGATCTACTCCTGATCCTTTTTGTTCTTAATCTAAATCAATTTCAAACTAAGCGCATTCAACATATTTTCATTCAATTTAATCCAAAAAACACATAAACAGGCAAATTACATTTTTACCCCTGACATTTTACACTTTTTACAATTTAGTCCCTATAGCATAAAACATAAAATATGCAAAATTTACACACACTATGCTTAGGCCGAATGTTACTCATGCTCATATAAGTCCATACATTTCATTTATTTCACATTTTAGTCCCTCAAAAATTTATTTTTGAAATTTAGTTCAAATTACTCAAAATCATCAAAATTTCCAATGCAAAACATGTTAATCTAAAACATATCTTTAATATTTTGTCATTAAACATTTCAAAACAAAAATACTCACAATGACTGAACTCAAAATATGCATCAAAATAAGAAATTCTAGCATGGGCGGAATAGTATTCGAAGCAATAATTCCGAAAACGTAAAAATTATCAAAAACCGAACAAAACACATACCTAAATCAAAGCTTCCAAAGGCCGAATGTAGCTTAAGTATTTTTCTTTCTCTTTTCTTTTGTTTTCGGTCAAAATAGACGAACAACATGCATGTTCTTTTCTTTTATTTTTTTTATGTTTTATTATAATATAACTTATAACATTATTTTATTATTAACTTAACATATAATAAACATATAAATGCATAATATATATGCATGTTACCGCCCACTACTCTTGAAAAATGGATTATTTACAACATAAGGCCTCCTCTTATATAGACACATCAATTTTAATCATTCAATCAAGAAAAAGGCTACTTTACCACTTATGCGATTTAGTCCATTTTTCTAAAATTAAACACACAAACGAAAAAATTAACTCACGAAATTTTAACACATGCTCAATCATATATCATAGGCACTGAATATGATATAAAAATATTTTACTGACTCAGATATGTGGTTCCGAAACCACTATTCTGATTAGGGTCAAAATCGGGCTGTTAAAACTCTTCCCCTTAGGGATTTTCGTCCCCGAAAATCTTACTGGTGAATAGGTTAGGATAACGTTCTTTCATTGAATCTTCAAGCTCCCAAGTTTCTTCCTCGACCCCGTGCTTATGCCACAATACTTTCACCAATGAGATTTTCTTATTATGCAACTCTTTCACTTCGTGAGGCAAAATACAAGTCGATTCTTCCTCATAGGTCAAATCAGATTGAATCTCAATCTTTGACGGACTAATCATATGAGTAGGATCGGATTTATATCGTCGAAGCATCGAAACATGAAAAACATTATGGATATTTTCTAACTCTGGTAGCAACATCAACCTGTACGCAACCAGCCCGATACACTCAATAATCTCCTACGACCAAATAAATCTCGAGACTCGGCTTTCCCTTGCGACCAAAATATAAGTATTTTCTTCCACGGTAAGACTTTCAAAAATACTCGGTCACCTATCTGAAACTCTATATCTTTACGTTTTAAATTCACATAAGATTTCTGACGGTTCGATGCTTCTTTCAAACTTTCATGGATCACTTTTACTTTCTGTTCAGTCTCTTTGATTAGATTAACACTGTGTATCTTGCTTTCACTTAGCTCGGTCCAATACAAAGGTGTACGACATGTACGACCGTACAAAGCCTCACAAGATGCTATTTTGATACTCAATTGAAAGCTATTATTGTAAGCAAATTCAATCTAAGGCAAGTATCGTTCCCACATACCCTCGAACTCGAGAACACAACATCTCAACATATCTTCAATTATTTGAATAATTCTCTCAAACTGACAATCAGTTTGAGACTGGAAAGTAGTGCTAAAATGTAATTTTGTACCTAATGCATCTTGCAGTTTCTTCCAAAATCGTAATGTAAACCTCGGATCTCTATCCGAAACAATATAAATAGGTACTCCGTGTAATCGTACAATCTAAGAGATGTACAACTCAGCTAGCTTATCGAGCGAGTAATCCATACGGACCGGAATAAAGTGAGTCGACTTTGTCAATCTATCAACAATAACCCAAATTGCATATTTCTTGCTCGGTGTCAACGTTAACCTAGATACGAAATCCATCGTAACTCGATCCCATTTCCATTCAGGTATCATAATCGGCTGATGTAATCTCGATGGCACCTAATGCTCGACTTTTACTTGCTAACATATCAAACATTTTGACACGAAATCTTAAATATCTTGTTTCATACCGTGCCACCAGTAATGCTCTCTCAAATCGTTATACATTTCTGTGCTACCCGGGTGAACAGACAATCTACTATTATGAGCTTCATTAAAAATCATTCGAATCAACTCAAGACCCTTTGGTACACATATTCGGTTCCTGAACAGAAAACATCCCTCAGCATCAACCTAAAACTCTGAGTTATCATTCGAACCACAGTGATTCCTTTTTGATATCAAATTATCATCAACCTTTTGAGCTTCGTAAATATGTTGAACAAATAATGCTCTCGCTTTCAATTCTGCTATAATCGCACCATCGTCAGTCATGGCCATATCTGCGTTCATTGCACGTAAAGTAAATAGTGATTTTCAGCTTAAGGCATCAGCAACCACATTAGCTTTTCCAGGGTGATAATCAATCACAAGCTCGTAGTCTTTTAACAATCCCAACCATCGTCGTTGTCTTAGATTCAGATCCTTTTGAGTCATTAAGTACTTTAGGCTTTTACGATCAGAATAGACATGGTATTTTTCACCGAACAGATAGTGGCGCCATATCTTCAGAGCAAAAACTATAGCGGCTAATTTAAGATCATGTGTCGGATAGTTCTTTTCGTATGGCTTTAATTGTCTTGAGGCGTAGGCTACAACCTTACCCTCCTGCATCAAAACACAATCCAAGACATTCAAGGATGCATCACTAAAAATAACAAATTATTTACCCGACTCTGGCTAAACAAGCACTGGAGCTTGAGTCAATAAAGTTTTGAATCGATCAAAACTCTTACGCACTTTTCGTCCACTCAAATTTAACATCTTTTGAAGTAGCTTTGTCATCAGAGTTGCAATCATCGAAAAACCTTTAGCGAAGCATTTATAATAATCGGCAAGTCCCAGAAAACTCCAAACTTCAATAATATTCCGCATGGGTCTCCAATCAAGTATAGTCGAAATCTTACTTGGATCAACCCAAATACCTGATGCTGAAACAACATGCCCCAAGAAGCTAACTTCGAGTAGCCAGAATTCACATTTACTAAATTTTGCATACAACTTCTTATCACACAAAATTTGTAACACAAGTCTCAAATGTTCGGCATGCTTGATTTCGTCGCGCGAATAGATTAGAATGTCATCTATAAACATAACTACGAACCGATCCAAATACTGTCTGAATACCCGATTCATCAAGTCCATGAAAATAGCAGGGGCATTAGTGAGTCCGAACGGCATCACCAAAAACTCGTAATGGTCGTATCTCATTCGGAAAGCAGTCTTAGGCACATCAGAGTCTCTAACTCGCAACTGATAATAACCCGATCTTAAATCAATCTTTGAGAAAACTGAGGCTCCCTTTAATTGATCGAATAGATCATCAGTGCGCGAAAATGGGTATTTATTCTTTATGGTCACTTTTTTGAGCTGTCGGTAATCGATGCACATTCTCAAAGTTCTATCTTACTTCTTCACGAATAACACTGGCGCACCCCAAGGAGAGAAACTCGGTCGAGCAAAACCTCTATTCGTCAACTCTTGCAATTGCACTTTCAATTCTTTTAATTCAGCCGGTGCCATTCTATACGGAGCTATCGAGATCAGAGTTGTCCCTAGCACTAACTTGATACCAAACTCTACCTCCCAAACAGGTGGCAAACCCGACAATTCTTCCAGAAATACATCCAGGTATTCATATACAACTGATACAGATTCAATCTTCTTTTCAATTACTTTACTATCAATTATATAAACAAAGTAAGTTTCCCAAACCTTTCTCATATGCTTCTGAGCCAACATCGAGGATATCACTGCTGGCAACCCATTTAAATCGGTAGACTCAATTCAAATTATCTCATTATCTTGGCACCGCAGCTCAATAGTCTTTCGTCTACAATTAACTACAGCATCATGCACGGTTAACCAATCCATACCGAGGATGATATCAAACTCATCAAATGGTAGCAACATCAAATCAACCGGAAAACATGAATCTCGAATCATCAAAGGGCAATTCTTGCACACCTTATCAACTAGCACACCCCAGCCTAGGGGGTTCGAAACCCAAATCACAAACTCAGTAGACTCAATAGGTAAAGCCTTACTGAATACTAATGTTTCACACACATTGGAATGAGTTGAACCGGGGTCAATCAAAGCAATTCCACTAGTATTAAAGAGAGTAAATATACCAGCGCTGACATCTGGAGATAAAGCCTCCTCTCGGGCACGAATGGCATAGGCTCTGGCAGGCACACGAGCCTCTGATCGAATAGATGCATTTGAAGTCCCTCTTTGAGTGCCGCTTATACCTCCCATATTTCAGGGTGGTCTACCTCTAGCTGCAACACCGCTCATTCTCGTACTCTGGGCATTATCCTTTTCAGATAACTCCGGGCAATCCCCAATTAAATGATCCTGCGAACCACACTTGTAGCAAACTCGGTTGTGGAACCTACCCCAACATTCACCAAAATGTCGCCTACCACACTGTTGACACTCGGGTTTATTCGGTCGAGTATTGCCAACACTAGCTATAGAGGTGGCTCGTGAACTCATTGGTGGTCGTTTTTGTATACAAAACCCAGCATTAGTCTTGGATCAGTTACTGTTATTTCTGAAGTTCTTCGATGCTGATTGAGAAGTTTTTCCCGTTGATCTCTTGTAAAAATCTCTAGCTTCGAATTCAACTTTTCGTTTCTCTTTTCCTAGCTCTTCGGCTTTGCAGGCTCACTCAACTAGTACCATAAAGTCATTTATTTCAAGTATACCAACGAGCAATTTTATGTCTTCGTTCAACCCTTCTTCAAATCTTCTACACATAGTAGCGTCAGATGAAACACACTCGTGGGCATATCTGCTGAGTCTCACAAACTCACGTTCATATTTAGATATAGTCATACGACTCTGTTAAAGCTCGAGAAATTCTTTGCGTTTTTGATCGATGAATTGCTGACTAATATACTTTTTGCGAAACTCTGTCTGAAAGAAACCCCAAGTGACCCGCTCCTTCAGAACATCCGAAACTAGAGTGTTCCGCCAATAGTAGGCAGAATCCCATAATAAAGATATAGCATATTTCAGGCACTCATCAAGTGTACAAGATAGTTCATCGAAACCACGAATTGTATAAACGAGCCAAAATTCAGCTCGTTCAGCATCATCATACGCTATGGCTCTAAACTCTTGAGCTCTGTATTTTTTAATTCTGTCAATCGGAGGCTTATTTAACCTCTCAGAATTAATGATCGGGGGCACCGCATGTACTACTGGTGGATTATCAGGGTTCGGGGTTGTTGAACAGTCGAATTGGTCTGGATATACTGATTAAACCAATCATTCATTATATAAAGAAGGCTTGTTTAGCCCCCTCAGCTTGGTTACTTGTAGCTGGTCGAGATTCAATCGACGCGGTCCCTTGCAGGGAGCAGGTGCCACACTTTCAACATCATCAGCTACAGTCCGCTCGGGATTAGGATCCATTTACTATATAAAAGGAGAAAAAAATATTTCATTGTCAGAAGTCATCACACTATCATAATAAAGATATTTATGGCATGTATAGCTAGACTCACACGCGCTATGTTAGTCCGAGAACTGACTAAACCATAGCTCTAATACCAATAAAATATAACACCTTTAACCCGTATTCATCGCCGGATTAGAGTTACAGGGCATTACTAGACTTAGCACGGATCATAGAAAAATAATTACTATTTAAATAGTCATAACCAAATACATAGTAATTATCGATATACTATCAGAGAATACTTAAACATTTATGCACTTAGCTTTAATCTATTCAACTAATACATATATATATACAAACATTTTCAACAATTAGCAAAGGTCACTATTCATTTGGCCATTTAAAATCCCACTACCCGAATATGCTCATGTTTATAATCACATTGCTAAACAATTTCTCAATCATTAAAGACCAAAAATATCTATATATCAAAACCTTATCTAGCCGAAACTAGGATGTAACCAAAATCATACCAATTGCCAAAAAAATTCAACTATACTATAGATCATATTTCTTATAATCATCATAGCCAAATTATCCAAATCATACAGATCTTACCATAACCTAAACATATAAAATTAAGATCCATACATATACATATACATATCATGTTCGAATATGCACAACCCAAAGACATAACCTATAATGTCATTCATACCAATAATGAAAGTATAATTACTATAGCATACAAATACCATGACTGAATATTCACAACTATGATTAACTCAATTCATTCATTCTCCATAACCAAATACTAAACATAAGCACATTAAATTTTATACTCTAAATTAAGTTAATACCATAGCGAATCTATATAAAGCCATAATACCACAATTTAGCCATTTTCGCATGGCATTTATACAAATACACGCTATTCAAAATCAACTCAAAAGTGACATAGCCTATACATGCCATAGTTTCAAAAGAAGTACTAGTTATAAAGTACAAGAGTTAGTTGATAGTGTGATAGACTTGATGATGATCCCCGAGCTCGAGTCTAGACTTGAAAACGTAATAAGTAACACAACAACCACACAAAGTAAGCTATCTTAGCTTAGTAAGTTATAAGCAATTACACATAACAATACTTTAAAACAATATAAGAGAAAATTTACACATTTCATGACCATTAAACCGAATATTCCAACATTCCATAATAGGATTCACATAAGTATATAATCCATTCCACAATTTAATACAATTGCATACTAAACTATTACCTTTCATAGCTCCAAAACTGAATATACATACATTTAACAATTGATTTCTTATACATATACTACTTACTTAAATTCAAAAATAATCTCTCATAGCATCAAAACTTATCAAATTCAATCTTTAAATTTATATTTACTCCTACATTTATTGCACATCAACAAAATTTATGCACCCAAATTGTTCTGAAGTTCAATTCATACACTTAAAGTTTTCTTGTCCAATTTCCCACACTTAGTGCTCGGAAGTTCAATTCGCATAGTTAGTGCTTATTATTCGATTTTGGACACTTAGTGCTCGGAAGTTCACTTCGCACACTTAGTGCTCATTACCAGATTTTGCACACTTAGTGCTTGGAAGTTCAATTCGCACACTTAGTGCTCAATATCCGATTTCCTCCCCATCCATACAAATACATATATCCTTATCCAAATCAACTCATTCATCCCACAGAACATTATCACAATCGACAATATTAAATACATATATACACACCTTATTCGAAAAGAACCGTCTCACATTTCAATACCACATTTGATTATATCATTGATATATTTATACACATTCCATTTGGATGAACCAAAGACTTATATGTCTACCCACATTCGACTAAATACATCTCTCAATCAACATCACATTCGGTATTAAGACATTATACAAGCATACCTTTATTAAATACATGTATGTTAATATAGATTAGAAAAATTCAATTCAACCCAATTGCTTAAAAACTTACCTAGGATATCGCCGAACTAGATTTCCCGACTATTTAATTAACTTTATTTTTCCCAGATCCACTCTTAATCCTTTTTGTTCTTGATCTAAACCAATTTCAAATTAAGCTCATTCAACATATTTTCATTCAATTTAATCCAAAAACACATAAATAGGCAAATTACATTTTTACCTAGACTTTTTGCACTTTTTGCAATTTAGTCCCTATAGCATAAAACACAAAATATGCAAAATTTGTATGCACTATGCTTAGGCTGAATGTTACTCATTCTCATATAAGTCCATACATTTCATTTATTTCATATTTTAGTCCCTCAAAATTTTATTTTGAAATTTCGTTCAATTTACTCAAAATCATCAAAATTTCCAATACAAAACATGTTAATCTAAAACATATATTTAATATTTTGTCATTAAACATTACAAAACACAAATACTCATCAATGACCGGACTCAAAATATGCATCAAAATTAGAAATTCTAGCATGGGTCGAATAGTATTCGAAGCAATGATTTCAAAAACATAAAAATTATCAAAAACCAAACAAAACACATACCTAAATCAAAGCTTCCAAAGGCTGAATGTAGCTTAATTCTTTTTCTTTCTCCTTTCTTTTTTTTTTCAGTCAAAATGGATGAACAACATGCATGTTCTTTTCTTTTCTTTTTTATGTTTTATTATAATAGAACTTATAACATTATTTTATTACTAACTTAACATATAATAAACATATAAATGCATAATATATATGCATGTTATCGTCCACTACTCTTGAAAAATGGATAATTTACAACATAAGGCCTCCTATTATATAAACACATCTATTCTAATCACTCAATCAATAAAAAGGCTACTTTACCACTTATGCGATTTAGTCCTTTTTCTTAAATTAAACACACAAACGGACAAATTAACTCATGGATTTTTAACACATGCTCAATCATATATCATAGGTAATGAATATTATATTAAAATATTTTACTGACTTAAATTTGTGGTTTAGAAACCACTATTCTAATTAGGGTCAAAATCGGGCTATTACAAAAGGGTTGTTGGAAGCAGGGCTTAAGTAAATTTGAGTGTGTTTTGCTAACACAAGTTGAGCACATGGTGGAGTGGTGTGGCACCAAGTGGTGAGCAAGGTGGTATGGGGTTCGAATCCCACAAACTTCGAATGGAAGCTTTTATTTTGTGGCTTGGGAGAAGAAGAAGCAGAGTATGGATCAAACTCTTTAGTGGGAGTTGGAGAATCAGTCAAACGATTCAAATGGATGAAGGAGAGGAATTGTAGGAGATAAAATGGGAGAAAATCAAGGAGTTGGGTGTGTGGGAAGTGTTGGCCGAAAGTGGGAGTCAAGCTAAGGGGGACTTTCTGCTGAAGAAGAGTCTCTTGGAAGCAAATTCAGCAATTATTATGTGAGAGCAAATCGAAACTCCTTTATGTGTGTACATTTTCTTTTCTTTTCACTTTGAGTCTTTTCTAAAAGTGATGTTTTAGGTAATTGTTCTCTTTTTTTCTCTAGAGTGACATTTCGGGTTCGTATTTTTGCCTCTTTTCTTTTTCTTGCCCATTGTCGAATTCAGTCCTAGTTCCTCTTCATTCTTCATTCCTTTGTGGTAGCCGTCTATTGCATCGATAAGCCTCTCTTCTATCACTTCTTTTCTTAGTTCTATCATTATTTCATAGTTGCTACTATTGGTTGCCGAATCTCTCTTTTCCTATTCGACTCTTCTTTTGTCAAAGGTAACGATTTCCTTTCTCTTATTTTCTTTCTTCCGCCTCTTTGCTCTGCCAAAGCTGAAACTCCTAACTTCAACTTCTTATTTCCTAGGCCGAATCTATTAGAGTTCAAAGCTTACCTTCTTCTCTGTTCATTCAACATTCGGGTATCAGAAAGTGGTTGGTAAGTATGGCTATGGCCGAATAGGGGTTGTTGGCTTCTCTTTATTATTTTGATTTTTTTTAGGGCCAAAAGGCTGTTTCTTTTGTTGTCTTGGAACAACGTTGCTAACTTGTTCTTTTCACTAAGGACTTGATTTTTTAATCAAAGGGAGTAAACTGAATACTCTATCATAACAAGGAGTTGTCGTTTTCTTGTAAGTGAAAGCAATAGGTAAAGTATTTCTATATCTTGGTTTATCAAGGGTAAAGACTAACTAATAGTTAACCGTGATCTCAAGTGCTTCAAAAAGTGTTGTGAATCGTAATCCGTAATAGGTATGTGAAATCTCACACCTCTGCTTAAACTGCTACTGCCATAATCTGTGAAACGATTTTTATATTGAAAAGCCAAAATACCGACAACTGTGAACACTCGAGCGTGTGAGCGCTCGTAGGGTTAAATTGAGCCATTAGTGATGGTGATTGTCCATTGGGAGTGCCACCAACGCTCTCGTGGAACAGAGGCCAGAATGGGCCTTATTGTGCCGAAGTGGGCTAGAAGGGCCCAATGGGTTAACGGGCCCATATGAGCGAAAACGATGAAAAGTGTCAGCGAATTGATGCGACTGTGAAGTTTGCAGATTCGAGACTGAAAACGAACAGAATTGGCCACACGAGCGTGTGGGCCTGTATGGGTCGAAATTGGGTTTTAGGCCTAATAGCACTGTGTTGACCGAAAATGGAAATCGAGTTGCTTGAGACGACACTAGGCCTTCGAAAAAGCCATGGTAAGGGTAAAATTATTGAAATACCCTCAGTGGGTAAAATTATTGTAATACTCTCGGTGGGTAAATTACTAAAATACCCTTAAAGGGTGAAATTACTGAAATACCCTCGGTGGGTAAAATTACTAGAATACCCTTAAAGGGTGAAATTATTGAAATGCCCTTGTTGGGTGAAATTATTGTAGTACCCCGAGGGGTAAATTACCATTTTACCCCCACTAATCAAAGGACCATTATACCCCTAGGGGAAGATTTAGTGTGTTTGTGTGTAATCTGTTTAATTGCTATGATGGTAATTTATTGCATACACTAAGTTAATATGTCACGACATGTTGCATTGGGTTGGGTTATGTTTTTGGAGGAAGTATTGTACTGGTAGCTATGCCACGTTATACTGATTCGTGGCTTTGCCACGATATACTGATTTTAGTGGCTCAACCACATATACTGTTACTGGTAGCTTGGCTGCGTTGATATTAGCAGCTCGACTGCGCTATTGGTGTGTAGGGCTGGGTAGGTTGACTTGGTCCACATGGTGTGTAGGGTTGGTACGGGTGGTGTGATGGTTGGACTGGGTTGAGCTATATTTTTGTTTGCATTACCATGATTTTGGGGCTTAAGCCTGAACTGATACTGCATGGGCTTGGGCCCAGACTTTGACTGTAATTGGGGATTACACATTTAGTTCTTGTAACTCACCCTTTTCCTTTAACTGTGCAGGAAAATGTATAAAAATATTTTTGAAAAGGATTGGCTTTGACCAAAACTTGTTTTGGCTATAAGCAACGAGATATGGGATTTCTGAACAATAGATTGTTTTGATTTGTAAGTGAGTTTCAAACGAACACAAAGTTTTCAAGCAACACCTAATGTGGCATGCTAGATCCGGTCATAACATCTAGGCTAGGTTTGGGGTTTTACAAAGTTCATGCTTATAATGTAAGAATATGTGGGAAATGTGGATTGTGATCATGTATGAGGCTTTTAAGCCGAATTAAATTGAGAAATGAAATTTTCAAGTTGTTGTTGATGTGTAAGTTAAATTGGCCAATGAATGGCTTGTAAATATTTGATGATGACTATCTATTAGCATGGCTAACTATGGATATTCTTTAGAATTATAAGTGTGTAAATGAGAATTAATACAAAGAAAACATGATAGAGTAAAATTAGCAATAAAACAATTTGGACAGTAGCAGTTGAACCACTTTGAAAATTCACCAAAATGGTGGAAATTGAACTAGAAGTTGAATAAGAAATGAAACTAAATATTATTGAGTCTATTTTCACATAAAAGAGACAGTGTAAGCAAAAAATTTCAAATTATGAGATATTTTATTTTTATAAGATAGGTTAGAATGATTTTGAATCTCCGCCTTCGACTTTGGAAATTCATTAAAAATTGTACAAAAATAATCAAGGGGTAAAATTTATATTCTTAAATTTATTAATGAGTCTATTTTCAAGAGAAACAAATAGAAATGTCTTTCGAGTTCTTTACAATGAGAAAATAATTCTTTAGTGAAGAGGGGTCAGAACTGTTAGACAGCAAAACAAGGGGAACTTTAAAGAATAAACTGTACTAATTGGCTGTAACACCCCAAACCAGGTCTATGCGTCGAGACGAGATTTAATTTGTCACACAAATCGAACATTCTTTTAATCTATCTAATGGTTTAGGTGAATCGGTATTACAAAACTTTTTGAAAATAAAGTTTAATAAAAACCAAGAGAGATAATTTAAATTCAATGAATTTGAGAAACATTAGTTGAAATCTTATCATTTAGTATTTAATTATCAAAAGTTAAAGTAGTTTTCAAGAGTTCAAAAGCATTTGAAAATAAGAATAGATAAAGAATCTCATATGTTTGAAAACCCAAAGTATTTTAAGGAAACATTTTAGGATTAGAATAAACCCATATTAAATATCAAAGCAAAATTTAAATCCATCCACACAAAAAATCCATAAAATATTAATAGAGGCCTTATTACATCATACCCAAAATAATATTTAAAGAAAGTACTTAATAAAAGTTCAAGGTTTATAAACCCATGTTTGCGATATGGCCTCCACGGAGTCAACCTCGGCCCAAGTCCACGCCAATTTCCATTACCGAGATGGAAAATTTAAGGAGTGAGTTACTCGAACTCGTGTATAACTCACTTACTATATCCATTGCTTGAGATCATCAAGTCATTATTTTGGGCTTGAGCCCATAAATGATTTAGCAATATAATAAATGAAATGTATGCAAAATGAAATTTCCCAACCAACCTAATATCCATCCGCTACATACCACATTGCCAACCATCACACTGTGGGGATCAAGTCAACCCACCCCGCCAACACACCAATCATTGGCATAAAGCCATTTTAATAATGTTGTGGTGAACCATCGAACTAGATTGTGACAAAGTCACCGAACTAGAGGCATTAAGCCATTAAAATATTTGTGGCGAAGCAACCGAACTAGAGGCAATAAGCCATTTAAATATGTGTGGCGAGCTCTAGAACTAGAGGCAATAAGCCATTAAAATATGTGTGGCAGAGCCACCGAACTAGATTTTGGCAGCATGTGCCTTTCTTCTCTTCATCATTTTCCCAACCCATGCAAATATGTATGCATAACAATCTAAATCCATATGATAATTTTAGTAAAAGGCCCAATTTACAAGTGAAACAATATTTCAAGTTTTAATTAAGGCCCATGACACAAAATAACATTTGCCCATTAAGCAATCTAGCAACTTAGGCCCATTTAACGATCTAGCATATTTTCGGCCCATTTAATGATCTAGCATATTTTTGGCCCATTAACGATCTAGCATATTTTCCGCCCATTTAACGATCTAGTATATTTTCGGCCCATTTAACGATCTAGCATATTTTCGGCCCATTTAACGATCTAGCATATTTTCGGCCCATTTAACACATGAGACATAAAATTTACAATTTACCAACTAACTCATTGAGGCGTTGCCAGTAAATTTCACAACTTTAACTGTTTTCATGTATTTTCACAAAAATACTAATTATTACGTATTTTTTTGATTTTGTCATCTTTATGATTTTTCTCAATACTTACGGTTTAACATCTAACCCGAGATAAGTGTGAAGTTACACACCTTGTTATTGTGAGTACTAGACTTTCCTGCTTGTCAGTACCTAAACGCAACACAATAATTAGAATACTATCATATTTTAAAACTACACTATTGATAAATAATCTAAATCTTTACCCTCAGGATTTCGAACCACTTCTATTTTTTATTTCTCCTCGATTGTTGGTTCGTTGCCTGATGAGAATCCATGAACGAATAAAAGTTCGGGAGTACGAATGACTTCAAACAACTGGTTCTCCTCGGATGAGGGTCCGCAACCCGGTGGAAAATCCCGGATTCCCAAAACAGCCCTTCGTTTATACTTAGGGGGAATAGCGGAACCACCCCTCTTTCGAAAACTATGCACTGCCCTTTTCTGCCTTATCTTGAATGTCTCTAATGACATAAGATCATTAGTCCGACTAATAATTATCGAAATATGGCTAACGATTTTAAAAGATTTGGGATTGGCTTACCACAATTATCCTCGTTCCACGAAGAAACGATCGAGCGATTACGTCCCTTAACGAAATCGATTAAATAACAAACTATACCAAAATGACGAATAATATGAGAATCCTTGAATAAACTCCTTACCTTAACTCTTAAAATCAATTCTAACGATCCACAATACTCAAGAACACTTTGAGTTTCTGCCCTCCAAAAATCTCACTATTGACCACGGTTGAAAAGAATTGAGTGAGAAGAATACTTATGACTAAAGGAGAATTTGATTATGACCAAACAAAGAAAATGAAAAAGATTCAGCACAAGAGCAAACTAACATTCGGCCATGAGAAAAAGTATTGAAAAGACTTTAGTTTAGAAGAAAGTAAAAGAATGGAAGATGGAAATGATATGATTCATTTTTCAAGAGAGAAAGAGAAAGAAAAGAGAATAAAAGAGAAAGAAAATAGAAGAAAAGAGAATTGAGTTTAGGAGAATTTTGCATTCGGCATTGTGAAGGAAAAGAGAAAAGAATGGCCTTCTTTCTTTTTGTGTGATAATAGTTTTGGCACTAGGAAGAATGATTAGCAAAGAAATGACCAAATGGTCAAAGAGAAAGGATGGTAAAAGATGCTATAGTTTCCTCAAGGTTTAAGGTATAATCGGCTAGGAGAGAGCAAATTTTTGGAAGAGAGTTTGATAAGCAAGCACCAAATGACCAAAAAGAAAGTTTTCATCAAACTCCCAAGCCTACCAAACTAATCAACAAAACTGGCCACCTCCCCTAGCCCTTATGCTGTCCACATACATGGTCAAAAGGCCATTAGAAAGTTTCCAAAACATCAACCTATTCTTAAGCCTTATCATCCTCCTTTTTCCTTAAGTTAGAGAAACATTATCCCCCAATTCAAGCCATTCTATCCCCTAACTCATGCTTTCCATAACCCTTAGTCTTCTTACCAAAAAAATAATTAACCCAACTCATCCTAATCTTATCCATAGCCGACACATGCTAGGATAAAGCAAAAATAAAAACTCCCAAATTGCATACTAGGAGATTCGAACCTCTCCCCTCAAGTCCAACTTATGGCGCCATCACCACTTTGCCAATTACTCATCTTATGCCATCTTTTAGTACTTAATTAACTTAAGTTCCAAGGTCACTTAATTTCTTTACATTAAAGTACACTTTACTAATATTTATTCTAATTCCAAGTAAACCCGAGCTAACACTTAGCAACATAATGATACTCGAATATTTAGGATGTTACAATTCTACCCCCTTAAAGAAAATTTTGTCCTCAAAATTTACCTGATTAAAAGAGGTGAGGATATTGTTGCCGAATTGCATCCTCAGGCTCCCACATAGCTTCCTCCGCTCCGTGATTACGCCATAAAACTTTGACCAATGGCACGGTCTTCTTTCTTAGCACTTTTACATCTCGGTCTAAAATTTCCACTGGTTTTTCCTCAAAAGACAAGTCTGATTTCAATTCCACCTCCTCTACCGGTATTATATGAGATGGATCCGATCTATAGCGTCTCCGCATGGAAATGTGGAAAACATTATGAATTTGACTCAACTCCGGATGTAGTTCAATCTGATACACGATATGGCCCAATGAACCTAGGGCTCAACTTGCTCTTCTTTCCAAATCTGAAAATTTTCTTCCAAGGTGAGACCTTCAGAAAGACCTGCTCTCCCTCAGCAAACTCGATATCCTTACGCTTGAGGTCTGCATACGACATCTGTCTATCCGAAGCTTCCTTTAACCGTGCTCGAATAACTTTTACTTTTTCTTCGGTTTCAGATAACAATTTAGGACCCAACATCTGCCGCTCGCCCAATTTAGTCCAACAAGTAGGAGTACGGCACCTAAGACCATACAATGCCTCGTAGGGTGCCATCTGAATGCTAGACTGATAGTTATTGTTATACGCGAATTCTGCCAATGGTAGAAAATCCTCCCAACTGCCTCTGAAATCGATCACACATCCCCTTAACGTGTCTTCCAATATCTGAATTACTCTTTCCGATCGACCATCGACCGAGGATGAAAAGCCGATCTTGAAGTTTAACTCGTTCCCAAGGCTTCATGCGAGCTTTCAAAATCGTGATGTAAATCTAGATCCTCGTCGATATAATGAACCTTTGGTACCCCATGCAACCTCACGATTTCAGATACATACAACTTAGCCAATTTCTGTAAAGAATAATCCGTACGAACTGGAATAAAATGAGAAGTCTTCGTCAAACGATCAACTACTACCCATACAAAATTTTTCTTAGTAGGTGTTAAAGGTAACCCACTAACAAAATCCATTATTATTCGCTCCCATTTCCAAAGAGGAATCTTTACCGGTTGTAACAAACCTGACGGTAATTGATGCTCTGCCTTCACTTATTGACAAGTCAAACATTTTCCTACAAACTCGTAAATCTCACGCTTCAACCACGCCACCTATCTTCGTTCACAGAGATCTCGATACATCTTATTTCCTCCGGGTGCATAGCATAAGGGCTACTATCGCCTCCATGAATCATTTGCCTCAAATCTGAGTCTTTAGGCATACAAACCCTTCCATGAAAACACAGCACTCCATTCGTGTTTATACCAAAATCCTCTATTTCACCCCTTCCAACCTGTTGAAGTAAGGGTCCCAACTTTTTATCTAATATCTGCTTCTCTTGAATTTGTTCTAACCACAGAGGCTTCACCTGAAATTCTGCTAACAGACTACCATCCTCATACAAACTCAAATGAGCAAACATTGCTCCCAATTCAGATACTGCCTTACGACTTAACGCGTCAGCTACCACATTAGCCTAATAATTCCTTCGTTCACCTATCATTATTACTTCCTTATCACCCGAAGTTCTTAATGACATTCGCTTTTCAGCACAATCCAAATGTGCCCAGTGTTTAACCAACCAGTCCATACCCAAAATGAGATCGAACTCGCCGAAAGGCAATTCCATCAAATTCGCCAAAAATATTTCTTCTTGAATTTATAAGGGCACGTCTCTAAACAGTTTATTTACAATTACCGACTATCCTAAATGACTAATTACTGTCATCTCACTATCAGTAATTTCATATTCTAGATTCAAGTTTCGAGATATGGCGCTAGCAACATACGAGTGGGTAGAACTAATATCTATCAAAGTAATAACAGTACATCAAAGATGAAGAACGTCAGTTATTACATTAGGTGCATTGCCATCCTCATGCCTCTAACGCATAGACCAATCTCGGCCGTCTTGCATCCGTGTTACCTCTAGGACCATTACCTCGACCGGTGCACCTTGACCACGCCCACCCCATTACCACCACGACCGGTCCACGGCCTTTCGGGTGGTCAGTTGAGTACCTCTGGTGGTCAGGCATCAAGATACGAACTTCTTGAGTCGTATCCATACGCCGAGGGCAATTTCTATATTGGTGATCCATTGAACCACATTTATAACAAGCACCCGCTTTCCTCCAAAGACTTCGAATACCTTTTTCCACATTCAAGACAATCTCGACTTTGATTATTAGTTCTGGTGCTCTACCTTGAGTGGTTCATCATTCCGTGGCCTCTTCAGAAACCTTTTTAAAGAACTCGACTGCTTTATATCCCTCTTGCCTTTAAATCTTTCCCGATTCTGATGTTTTGAGTTCTTAGCCTCTTCGGCTATCTTGGCTTTCTCCACAAGCGTGGCAAAAGTTTTAACTTGTTGTGGGGCTATCAGAACCCGCAACTCATCATTTAACCCATCCTCAAAATGTACACAACGTTCATGATCTGCTGACACTATTATCCGAGCATAGCGACTCAAGCGTAAAAACTCACCTCATACACCGCCACTCGCTCTTATTCCCTTGAATTAGATTCAAAATCCTTCCTTCGAAGGCCCACATAACTTGTTCCTACATATTTCCCTTGAAGGCAGCTTTGAAGAATTCCTAAGTAATCAATGCACCTCGATTGTCCTCTCGAATAGTAAGCCACCATTGATACGCCTCATCTCTTAGCAAGGATATGGCTCCTTCGCTTCGCCGACGTGATGCATCCCATATCATCCATAATCCGCTCCACAGCTTCGAGCCAATATTCTGCCACATTCGGAGCTACACCAAAAACTCCTCTAAAAACTTCTGCACCATTAGACTTGAGTCGTTCCGATATCGACCCACGAGCTGATGGCCTAACTCTAGTTTCAAATGATTCTTTCCGGGACTCACAAAGATTGCTTACGCCAAAGCATTATCTTCTTCCATATGATCATGTGCTCCGCCCCACTTTCAAGTGAAGCGGGTGCATCCATTTCGGCATATGATTTGGTGCTTCAGACGCAAAGACCTCATCCTCTACCACGGCCACGCCTATCGCGGCCCACGCACCACGCCTTCTAGAGCTCATAATGTCTAATTCAATTTAATCGATTACAAGTCTTATGAATCGAATACTATTTCAATGTTTATTAACGATGTTTTATGAGATTTGAGAGATAAAGTTATTTTTTGCAAACACATCCTATAGTTACAATCTCTACGATTTTCAACATCTAAAACTAGAAGTTCTAGAGTGTTCCTATGATCATATCATCATAATAATCATTTAGTAATGAATACTTACTTGACTTGGTGCCGGATGCTTGTGGTGCCATACTAATCTTTAAAACATAATTGAAATAATTTCATACAGAAGTTATTTGTTGAATCCAACCACAGCCGAGTTTTAAAACTGGCTCTGATACCATTAAATGTAACACCCCAAACCAGGTCTATACGTCGAGACGAGATTTGGTTTGTCACACAAATCGAACATTCTTTTAATCTATATAATGGTTTAGGTGAATCGGTATTACAAAACTTTTTGAAAATAAAGTTTAATAAAAACCAAGAGAAATAATTTAAATTCAATAAATTTGAGAAAAATTAGTTGAAATCTTATCATTTAGTATTTAATTATCAAAAGTTAAAGTAGTTTTAAAGAGATCAAAAGGATTTGAAAATAAGAATAGATAAAGAATCTCATATGTTTGAAAACCCAAAGTATTTTAAGGAAACATTTTAGGATTAGCATAAACCCATATTAAATATCAAAGCAAAATTTAAATCCATCCACACATAAAATCCATAAAAATTAATAGAGGCCTTATTACATCATATCCAAAATAATAATTTAAAGAAAGTACTTAATAAAAGTTCAAGGTTTATAAACCCATGTTTGCAATATGGCCTCCACAAAGTCAACCTCTACCCAAGTCCACGTCAATTTCCATTACCCGAGATGGAAAATTTAAGGGAGTGAGTTACTCGTAACTCGATGTATAACTCACTTACTATATCCATTGGGCCGATCATCAAGTCATTATTTTGGGCTTGAGCCCATAAACATATTTAGCAATATAATAAATGAAATGTATGCAAAATGAAATTTCCCAACCAACCTAATATCCATCTCGCTACACACCATCCGCATTCAACCATCACACTGTGGGGATCAAGTCAACCCACCCGCCAACACACCAATCATAGGCATAAAGCCATTTTTAATAATGTTGTGGTGAACCACGAACTAGATTGTGACAAAGTCACCGAATGGAGGCATTAAGCCATTAAAATATTTGTGGCGAGCCCATTGAACTAGAGGCAATAAGCCATTTAAATATGTGTGGCGAGCTACCAGAACTAGAGGCAATAAGCCATTAAAATATGTGTGGCGAGCCACCGAACTAGATTTTGGCAACAGGCCTTTCTTCTCTTCATCATTTTCCCAACCCATGCAAACAAGTATGCATAACAATCTATATCCATATGATAATTTTAGTAAAAGGCCCAATTTACAAGTGAATCAATATTTCAAGTTTTAATTAAGGCCCATAACACAAAATAACATTTAGCCCATTAAGCAATCTAGCAACTTAGGCCCATTTAACAATCTAGCATATTTTTGGCCCATTTAACGATCTAGCATATTTTCGGCCCATTTAAAGATCTAGCATATTTTCAGCCCATTTAACGATCTAGCATATTTTCGGCCCATTTATCGATCTAGTATATTTTTGGCCCATTTAACGATCTAGCATATTTTCCCATTTAACACATGAGACATAAAATTTACAATTTACCAACTAACTCATTTAGGCGTTTTAAGTAAATTTCACAACTTTAACTGCTTATATATTTTCACAAAATACTAATTATTACGTATTTTTCCGATTTTGTCATCTTTACGATTTTTCTCAATCCTTACGGTTTAACATCTAACCCGAGATAAGTGTGAAGTTACACACCTTGTTATTGTGAGTACTAGACTTTCCGGCGTCAAGATGCTTAAACGTAATACGATAATTAGAATACTATCATATTTTAAAACTACATCGTTGATAAATAATCTAAATCTTTACCCTCAGGATTTCGAACCACTTCTATTTTTGGTTTCTCCTCGATTGTTGGTTCATTGCCCGATGAGAATCCACGAACGAATAAAGGTTCGGGAGTACGAATGACTTCAAACAACTGGTTCTCCTCGGATGAGGGTCCGCAACCCAGTGGAAAATTTTGAATTCCCGAAACAGCCCTTCGTTTATACATAGGGGGAATAGCGGAACCACCCCTCTTTTGAAAACTGTGCACTGCCCTTTTCTGCCCTATCTTGAATGTCTCTAATGACATAAGATCATTAGTCCGACTAATAATTATCGAAATATGGCTAACGATTTTAAAAGATTTGAGATTGGCTTACCACAATTATCCTCGTTCCACGAAGAAACGATCGAGCGATTACGTCCTTATAACGAAATTGATTAAATAACAAACTATACCAAAATGACGAATAATATGAGAATCCTTGAATAAACTCCTTACCTTAACCCTTAAAATCAATTCCAACGATCCACAATACTCAATAACACTTGGAGTTTCTGCCCTCCAAAAATCTCACTATTGACCACGGTTGAAAAGAATTGAGTGAGAAGAATACTTATGACTAAAGGAGAATTTGGTTATGACCAAACAAGGAGAATGAAAAAGATTCGGCACAAGAGCAAACTAACATTTGGCCATGAGAAAAGTATTGAAAACACTTTAGTTTAGAAGAAAGTAAAAGAATGGAAGATGGAAATGATATGATTCGGTTTTCAAGAGAGAAAGAAAAGAGAAAAAAAAGAGAAAGAAAAGAGAAGAAAAAGAGAATTGAGTTTAGGAGAATTTTGCATTCGGCATTGTGAAGGAAAAAGAGAAAAAGAATGGCCTTCTTTCTTTTTATGTGATGATAGTTTCGGCACTAGGAAGAATGATTGGCAAAGAAATGACCAAATGGTCAAAGAGAAAGGATGGTAAAAAGATGCTATAGTTTCCTTAAGGTTTAAGGTATAATCGGCTAGGGAGAGCGCAAATTTTTGGGAGGGAGTTTGATAAGCAAGCACCAAATGACCAAAAAGAAAGTTTTCATCCAACTCCCAAGCCTACCAAACCAATCAACAAACCGGCTATCTCCCTAGCCCTTATGCCAGTCCACATACATGGTCAAAGGCCATTAGAAAGTTTCCAAAACATCAACCTATTCTTAAGCCTTATCATCCTCCTTTTTCCTTAAGTTAGAGAAACATTATCCCCCAATTCAAGCCATTCTATCCCTTAACTCAAGCTTTCCATAACCCTTAGTCTTCTTACCAAAAAAATAATTAGTCCAACTCATCCTAATCTTATCCATAGCCGACACATGCTACGATAAAGCAAAAATAAAAACTCCCAAATTGCATACTAGGAGATTCAAACCTCTCCCATCAAGTCCAACTTATGGCGCCATCACCACTTTGCCAATTACTCATCTTATGCCATCTTTTAGTACTTAATTAACTTAAGTTCCAAGGTCACTTAATTTCTTTACATTAAAGTACACTTTACTAATATTTATTCTAATTCCAAGTAAACCCGAGCTAACACTTAGCAACATAATGATACTCGAATATTTAGGATGTTACATTGGCTGAACTAAAAATTCTAGAAATTTTATGGCAAGAAGATATGTGAGTCTAGATTCAGGGAAAATTAGCAGATCTTAATTTGGAGTTCTGTAGCTCCAAATAAAAAATAATTTAGTGACTGTAACTCGAGTAGACAACTCAAGATGAACATAAGTGAATTGAGAAATTTTATGCAATAATGATGGCATTATCTTGAGAACTCAAAATAAGGATTGTTTAAGGCATGGTAATAAATTGTTTATTATTTACATACATACATACTAAGCTTGTAACAACCCAATTTAGATCCTAGTCAGAATAGTGGTTTCGAGACCACAAATTCGAGGTCAGAATAATATTTTAATATTATTCTCTGTGACTAATCTCTTAAACAATCGTACAATTTGAATTACAATTTTCATATCAATTAAAAACCATACAAATATAATCATATAGTCCCTAACACAAGCCCCCGAGGCCAAAAAGAAATATTAGAAGTGGTTTGGGACTAAATCGAGAACTTAGGAAATTTTTTAAAAACATAGATTTTTTTTCAAAATACAGAGGATACATGCCCATGTGGCCCAACCGTGTTTCTCACACAGCCAAAGACATGCCTGTGTCACAGGCCGTGTGGATATTT
Organism: Gossypium rotundifolium; assembly: GCA_025506655.1. Lineage (NCBI taxonomy): Eukaryota > Viridiplantae > Streptophyta > Magnoliopsida > Malvales > Malvaceae > Gossypium > Gossypium rotundifolium. The sequence continues at coordinate 81,520,984 of CP106724.1, read as the reverse complement.
GAAATGGTACCACATGGCCGTGCCCGAGCCCGTGTCTGACCCCGTGTAACTTTCTGACTTGGGTCACACGGCCAACCACAAGCCCATGTACCCTTCGAAATAGCCTCACATGCCTGTATGCCACCTGACTGTGTGTCACATACGACTAAAACACACGCCCGTGTCTCAGCCGGTGTGGAAAAAAATAGGTTATTTTCCAAGTGATCTTTCTCACCCAAATTTGCATTTACCTACACAAACCAAATTGCATATGTCCATATCTTCAATAGGCATTCAAACCAATCTAAACCAAGTTCAATTCATGATATATCAATACCAATAATCACAAGGCACATAGGTATCACAATTAGCAATTCAATTTCATACCTATTTCACATCCAAAATCACCTAAATGGTCACTATCAATAATGCATTATATTGCCTAAAACCACATACATACCATATCTAAAAATTCAAACATTTAGTACTCAAAATACCAATTCACAACAAGCATTCACATAGCAATTTATACACCACATAACAAAAGGCCATTCACATATATATACATCATCAAGTATACCAAAATAAGCCAAATCACATGGCTATACACATAAACAAAACATACATCATTTACAAGCCAAATCAATTGGCTAAACTCATCACCAACATATAAACCATATTATTGACAACACCTATACATGCCATATAACCAAATACACAAGTTCAAAAGTACCAAAATGACAGTTGGATAGTGATGAGATCTCCGACGAGTCCCAATTCGAGCAAGCTTTGAAATCACTATAAAACACGAAAAAGTAAGCAGAGTAAGCTATAAAGCTTAGCAAGCTCATATGCTTAATAAATAAAACATACCATTCATTCACAAATTAAGTTATCTATCATAAAATACTACAATTTAACTTAATCACAAAGTATATATATGTTTATCACATAGTAGATTATGTAACTCACAAACTTCATAGATTTCAATGCTTATACGGTTTACGTACGTACTTGTACTGATACGTATCCATCTCTTATATCTTCAATATACCCATTGAGCCATTTGGAATAATATCGGATACTCGAGAAACTTGTACCCTAAGTGCCAATACATGATCGAAGCCATCTCAATCTCATATCTTGAATAATGCTCACTCTCAAGCTATCAATGGGTCTGCTTACACAAGCTGACGAGAATCCGCACCACATGTCGGTTAACTCAGCCACTGGTTGTAATGTCCTGAAATTGGGCCTAGTAGAATTAGGCCCAATGGGCCTTGGGCGTAGTAGTGTTTAAAATTTTTGAGAATAAGAGAACGACTTTAATGCAAGTTGGATCTAGTAGGTGAGTGATTTTAGAAGGTTAAGGGGCTTCTATGAAGTCTCGGCATCAAACTTGAGCTTAGGAAAAATTTTGGTTTTAGGTGAATAAAACCCTAGGAGTTAGTAGGTAGGCTTTAAGAATAAAATGTGGAGAAAATGACACAAGTGGAGTGTGTGGCGTAGTAGCAAAGTGACACCACATAAGAGGCAAGGGGGTGACGCCACAAGGAAGGAAGGAGGTCCAAGGTTCAAGTCTTGGCTCTTGCATTTTGGTTTCTTTTTTTAATTGGACTCTAAAATTTTTCCATAGGGTTATATTTAGTTGCAAATGATTTTAGACACAATAGGAGCTTGTGGGCAAGTGGCTAGCGGCGTGGATTAAGTTACATGGGAGCCTGAGTTCGAATCTCATGACAAGCAATGGAGTATTTATTTTGCGGATTGGACAGGAAGAGTTTGAGTTGGATTTAAACTCTATTGAAGGAGGGATCCCACATCGAAAAGATACAAAGAATGAAGGTGAGAAGCTAGCTATATATAGAGCTGTCTAGGAGGAGAAGGAGCATACCTAGTGGGCGTTAGGCGTAAGAGTGCTCGGACTGCGATTTAGCAGCTTCAGTTTCCTATTAGGTGTGTATTCCCTCTACTCTAGCTGTAGAGCGGCAAATGCTGAAATACCGATAACACGACGATGGTAGCCATACGAGCGTGTGAGCGCACGTGTGGAAGCTTCGACGCAATAGTCGAGGCCACCATGAGTATTCTTGTAGATGTGGGCTATTGGGCTATGAGAAATTGTATGACTGAGTAGTAGATAGTGAATTAGACTATGTGAATCTCATATATGTGGCTAAGTTTGGGCTAAATGGGCCACACGAGTGTGTGGGCCCGCTTGGGCCAAAAATGGGCCTTAGGCCCATTAGCATCATTAACTCTATTTAGAATACTTGATTCGTTGAGGCGACAGTGGACCTTCTGTTGGGTCATTAACACCCTGATTTGTAAAATTACTAAAATACCCCTGGTTTGCAAAATTACCGAAATAGCCCAGATTACAAATTTACCAAAATACCCCTGGTTTACAAAATTACTAAAATACCCTAATTTGTGAAATTATTGAAATACCCTAATTTGTGAAATTACCAAAATACCCTGGTTTGTAAAATTACCGAATTACCCCTAGTTTGCAAAATTACTGAATTACCCCTAATTTAAAAAATTACCAAAATACCCTTGATTTAAAAAATTATCGAATTAACCATGATTTGTGAAATTATCGAAATACCCTAATTTGAAAAATTACTAAAATACCCCTAGTTTGTAAAATTACTAAATTACCTTTGGTAGGTAAATTACTAGAATACCCTCGATGGGTAAAATTATTACTATACTCTTAGGGGTTGATTAACGTGATTGTGTGTAATACTCACACCTTTTTCCTATTACTTTTAAGTACGTATATGCTCTGTTAAATGCTGAAACTTTGGTATTGGCTGTTACTTTACCCATGGAGGGTAAAAGTAGGGCATGAGGTTAGTGACTTCTATCTGTGCTAAATATGTGATTATACTGACATGATTATTTGAACACTCTGAACATCTGATATATGTTGATATCTGTTGCATTCATACATCATGATTTTATGTTGCACAAGGGAATTTGTGTAACACCTCAAACTCGGCCCAAAAGTTAGGCCCGAATCTGATGTGTCACATTGAAGATAACGTATAAAGGATTTGTGATTCATACTAAAATAAGTTTTGTTGAAATCAAGAAAAAACAAGTTTGATTTGAGACATTTGATAAAATATTGCTGACCTCGAAGATTGATTGATAAATCGATAAATTTAAACTAATGCTCTTATAAAATCGTCTTTGTGATTGTTAATGTAACATCTGGGGTTTAGGGGTCTTGCATTTCTTTCTAAGTTATATGTATGTGGTAGTGTGCTCTATACATTGTTTGTATGTGTTTGGGGGTTTCGAGAAATCTTGAGGCTAAGTTTGGACCTAATGTAAATTTTTTGTTTAGAGCCTTTAGGGGAAAGCTAGGGGAGATAGGCCTTAAGGGTTCTTATGTTGAGTTTATGACATAAGAGATCAGGTGGTAGAGTGGCAAGGGAGGTGCCACTTAGTGCATAAGGGAGTGACGCCTCAGGGAGCTAGTGGGACAAGGTTCGAGCTGCAGAGTAAGCATTTTGGGGTTGCTTTTTGCGTCAAGGGAGTGGGAGAGTTGGGCAGCATTTGAACACTGGAAGGATGGGGGAAGACTTGGTCAAGATGTTTGAATGAGTGGTGGAGAGCTTTTGGAGAAGTTTGAAACATTCAAATTCATTTGAATGAGAGTTGTAGAGGAAAAATAAGAGGAAAAGAAGGGATTTGGGAGAGTGGAGGAGTTGGCCGAATATGGGATGCTAGGGGGAGGTGACATTTTAGGTCATAAGGAGGGGGGATAGGTGCCGAATGTGCTTTAGCTATTTAGGGGTCATTTTACTTTCGGTTTTTTTCTTTTATTTTAGCTCTTTGTCGAAAGTGGTGTACTAAAAAGCTAGTGATTGTGTTTCTTTTCTCTCTGTTTCTTAGGATCCAAAACCGAAAGTGAGATCTTCCATTTGGGGCATTCATCTTTTTCTTTTTCTCTTGGAATTATTCACTCCCTCAGTTCCTAAAGCCGAACCTATCTCTTTACTTCCACCATAGCCGAAACACCCATAAACCTTCAACCCTTTTCTTTTCTTTTCATTTGCTAGAAGTCGAAAACCTCTCTATACCTTGGCTGAATCTTCTAAGGCATCTCTTCTCTTTCTTTTTCGCGTTCTTCTCCTATTTCTCAAACTTTTTACTCTAGGCCGAATCTGTCAGGATCTGTTTCAATCGGTTCTAATAGTTGGTAAGGGTTCTCTTCTTGTCGTTTTGTTTCTCTTTCATTTGGTTGTCGAAAGTTAGATGCTTAACTTTGTATAGGTGTGGCCAAATCTATTCAAGGTGGTGACCTTGTGTCCATTTTCTTGAAGCCAACATTGGGGGTATCTAGGAGCTTTCGAGATTTGATCAAGTAAGGTAAGGGGGTGTACTTTTGGTTCGGCCAAAGGCCACAACTTTTGGCTTTATGCAGTTTAGCTGATTCTAACTGGACTAATGTAGGGGGAGTTTCAACAGAGGTTGAGGAGGAGCCTTCGAAATTCGAATCTATTTCGATAAGAGTATTCGATTAAGATTTGGTGTTGTCTCATTTAGGTTTGATTTAATGTTTAACCGGGTCTCTTGATTAAGTGCCATTCAATGGATGCAAGTACCAGTCAAGGAGAGAAAGGGGTTGTCCCTACCCCTAAGTTTAAGAAACATTTGGTTTCTACGGTTCGGGATTGGCCACCAGGGTGTGGGCCAGTGTCGGAGCAGGATCGTAGGCAAATAATGGTTGTTTCGTTTAGGGACAGTGTTGACATCGAGAGTCTAGTGCTTTGGGTTACCAGGCGTGTGGTTAATTCGCTGTTTCCCTGTTAGTCAATTAATTATATGTGATATGTGTGTGATAACCGATTTAGTGGTGGTGGTGGATTTGTTACCCTTAATTGGGTATTTCGGTAACCAGGTTAGCACCCTATCTAAAGTGTAGTTGTTGTTGATTACTGTGAATACTTGTGAGCATGCCTGCCTAAAATGTCCATGCATTATTCTATCATATCATTATAACATGTTGCATATGCATGGGATCGGGATATATATATAAAATGAAGGACAAGGTGTACATTTATGTACATGGTGATGATTGGCTATGTGCCATATCATGGCTCGATGTTGGCTATGTGCCATATCGTGGGATGATGTTAGCTTCGTGCTTCATCATGGTTTGATGATGACCATGGGTCACATCGTGGATATCGAGATTTGGTTACATAGTGATCGGTGGCTATGCCACGTTATATTTGGTCACATGGTGATCAGTGGCTAGGCCACGTTATATTAGCTTTGAGCAGCTTGGCTGCCAAAGAGGTGTGTAGCGGACGGAGGGTCGATTTAGTAATCCCTAGGTGTGTGATGGCAGGATATGGGGGTGTGTAGCGGATGGATATTAGGTTGGGATGGGTATCATTTTGCATCATCATGTGTGTGGTATGTGGATGGTGTGGTTTTGGGCCAAGCCCATTTGCGGAACATGTGGAATAATTGCACACTGAGTCTTTTCGACTCACCCTATTTTCTTATACAATGCAGGTGATACGTGATACTAGACCGGGCTGGAGTAGATTCGTGGTGGCCATGCAGAAGTTGTTTTAATTTTTTATGCACTTGGATTCTTAATTAATTTTGGGTTAATTTCTCTTTCCTGTAATAAGGCCATTTTAAATATTTGGGAATTTTTACTATATTGAGCTAGATTGACTATCGGTTAATAATTGGAAGCGGTTTTGGAAACAATTTACAACTTAAAGACTTAAATTAAAGTTTTAAACCCGGATACTTATAACAACTCGATTTCTCTTGAGTTTCCAAATGTACGATGGTTTTAAACTACACATGACCTTCAAAGTTTTGCATTACCTTTGGCAACTTATTTTCAAAATGATGAACATATTGTAGACCCGTTATCTGTTAAAAACTAAGAAAAATATTTTAAACTCAAAACGTGTTTTCACCCTTAAATCCAAATTCTTTTCAAACATTTTTACTAGTAGCATTTCGAATTCGGCCGTGGTGTTTTGGGTCGAGTTTGGGGTGTTATAGTTTGGTATTAGAGCCCGTTTCAAAACTCGACTTTGAGGGTTTTTGGGCCCAAAACATCTTTCGAAGATGGGTTATACTAAAACATGTATTTTTACAAGCTGTTCAGGTTTTCTGGCATGGCACCTAAGTCTCCGGCCCGATGTCTACCAGGTAAGTACTTCAAACCATTGCGTGCTTTGTACGTAGAAATGAAGTGTGATATGGGATCGTAGATTAGTAAGTTTGGAACTATTAAACCTTAGGATTAGCTTGCTCCAACATTAAATTTCATAAGACTTAACTCATCTCACCAAACTCGGGAATAAGTCGCAGAGTTCAGGTGTGGTAACAAGCATGCGCATGTCTAGGCATGGATTCCGAATGAGCTTCGTATTTAAGCAGTCCTAGCGACTCACCTCCTCTTTTCTGGAATCCTACCTGGTACGCAGTGATTGTTCACCTTAACCGTGAGGACTTGTTAACGGGTCAAATCTATAATTAAAACCCGAAAGGGACCGAATGCTCGATTTTGTAAAATAATCAAATTACCTCTGATTTCAGAAAAAATTGATTAATTACCATACTACCCTCAATTCTTACCAAAATACCCCTGTTTACCAAAATTACCAAAATATCCCTAATTTGTAAAATTACCAAAATACCCCTATAGGACAAATTACGAAAATGTCCCTGGGTTGGGACGAAAATGCTCAAAGTGGTGAGCGTGTGAAGTGGATAGTGTTGATGAATGAATGAGATTTTTTTGAGTTAGGGTGGAGGACTTGAGACAAAAACTTTAAATAACCGAAAGAACTACTATTAAATGTCTTTACATAAAATTGCTTATGGGTAATTAGTGGAACAATAAGTTAATGCATAAAATTTCTTAAACAGATTAAAACGCAGCGATAGACATGAGTTATAGGGGACGAGGTCGTAATACGCGTGGACGTGGTAAAAGCGTAATGTCGATGTCGAAACTAGTTGGGTCCGTCATGGATCGAGGGAATGAAACGACGCCACTACCGAGAAGCCGAGTTCAAGATCGACGGTGGAGATGACACAAGATCTCGTGCTATGTCATGAGTCTTGGAAATAGTTGCGAGAGCGAATGTGGGTATCGGGGCCCGATAGTCTATTTCTGAGACACTTCGAGCGAATGGAGCTGAGATATTTAGAGGTGTTTTGGGGGTGGCTCCGAATGTGGCAGAGTATTGGTTGGAGGCAGTCGAGAGGATCATGGATGATTTGGACTGCACTGCTGAGGAAAAGCTGAAGGGCGTTGTATCTCTACTCGGGATGAGGCCTATCAGTGGTGGCTTACCGTCAAAGAGGGTACTTCAGTGGACCGAGTAGATTAGAGTTACTTTAAGGTAAATTTTGAGGGGAAGTACGTCGGAGCTAGTTACGTAGGCGCACAGAGGAAGGCATTTTTGAATCTGGTGCAAGGGGGTAAGTCAGTAGCGAAATATGCGGCAGAATTCCTGAGGTTAAGTCAGTATGCCAGAGGGATTGTTGCTACTGATTATGAACACTACGTGAGGTTTGTGGATGGGCTCCAAGATGAACAGCGGGTGTTGATAGCACCTCAGCGTGAGAGGGACTTTGCTACTTTGGTGGAGAAAACTCGAATCACTGAGGAAGTTAAGCGAGCTGAAAGGCAGAATAGAGATAGGGATAGAGGCCAGAACAAGAGGGGTTTTAGACCGTCAAGATCTTCGGGTGGTTTCCAGAAAAAGCCTAGGGTGGACAATTCTACTCGTGCTGTTATGCCAGCTGCTGGGAATCAGGTCTGTCCATGTGCTCAGTGTGGGAGGACTCATGTAGGCGAGTGCTGGGGAAGGATTAGGGAGTGTTTCAGGTGTGGGTTCAAGGCTTACTTAGTGAAGAATTGTCCTCAGAATGCGGATAGGGCTCAGACAGTGGGTCAATGGTATGTGCAGCCATGAAGGGGTGGTTCACAGATGTCGAAAGGTCGTGGCCCAAACTCTAGAGGGAATGGTTTTGGCTGAGGTCGTGGAGCACCGGGTAGAGGTACTGAGAGCTCAGATGTAAGGCAGCCAGGATTAGTGTATGCAGCCAGACATCGTGAGGAGGGGGATGCACCAGCTGTTATCACAGGTACGTTCCTTATTTATGGGATTCCCTTTACTGCTTTAATTGATGTTGGGTCAATGCATTCGTACATTGCTAGCATGGTGTCTGGAACCTTGAATGTGAACTCTGAGACTGTCCCTAGGAAGATGACTGTACTTATTCCTTTAGGGCAATCTGTGGTAGTAGATAAACTCTTTAGAGACGTGCCTTTAGAGGTTCAGGGGGTGGTATTCCCAGCTAACTTGATGGAGCTGCCATTCGGGAATTTGACCTGATCCTAGGGATGGATTGGTTAGTAAGGTACCATGCAAATCTGGACTGTACTGCTAAGCGCATGTCAGTGAGGACTCCCGAGAATTATGAAGTTGTAGTGATAGGTGAGAGGAGAGACTACATGTCTAACGTAGTGTCTACTCTTAAGGCGGTAAAGATGGTGAAAAAAGGGTGCTCGGCTTTTCTGATGTTTGTTAGTGTCTTGGATGCTAAAGAGGCAGCTGTGGGGGAGGTCAGGACAGTAAAGGAGTTTGTGGATGTTTTTCCAGAAAAACTTCCAGGTTTACCTATGGATTGGGTGGTGGAGTTTGGAATTGACTTGTTGCCAGGAACAGCGCCAGTGTCCATTGCTCCTTATAGGATGGCACCAAAGGAGTTAGTTGATCTGAAAGCCCAAATCCAAGACTTACTAGATCGCGGGTTTATTCGACCTAGTGTTTCTCCATAGGGAGCACCGGTGTTGTTTGTAAAGAAGAAAGACGGGTCTATGCGTATGTGCATAGATTACCGCCAGTTGAATAAACTAACGATCAAGAACAAGTACCCGCTGCCGAGGATAGACGACTTGTTTGACCAGCTCAAAGGAGATGCAGTCTTTTCAAAGATAGATTTGATGTCGGGGTATCACCAGCTTAAGGTGAAGGAGGCTGATATCCATAAGAAGGCGTTTCAGACTCGATACGGGCACGACAAATTCCTGGTAATGCAGTTCGGGTTGACTAACGCACTGGCTGCATTTATGGATATGATGAATAGGGTTTTCTGACCTTACTTGGATCAATTTGTCGTGGTGTTCATAGACAACATCCTGGTGTATTCCAAGTCAGAGGAAGAACATGATGCACATCTGCGGGTGGTCTGCTGAATTTTAAGGGAAAAAAAAGTTGTACGCCAAGTTTAGCAAGTGAGAATTCTAGTTGAGTGAAGTTGCTTTTCTGAGTCACGTGGTATCCGCGGAGGGAATAAGGGTGGATCCTCGAAAGGTTGAGGCAGTACTGGAGTGGAAACCACCTAAGTAGGTAGCAGAAATTCACAGTTTCTTGGGGCTAGCAGGGTACTATAGGAGGTTTGTCGAGGGTTTTTCTTTGAAAGTGGCACCTTTGACTAAGCTGTTGAGAAAGGAGGTACCTTTTGTGTGGTTGGACAAGCAGCAGGAGAGTTTCGAGAAGCTAAAGAGAGTTTTGACGGAAGCCCCGATTTTGATTCAGCCTGTGGTACTGTAATGCATCTCACACGGGTTTAGGTTGTGTACTGATGCAGGAAGGGAAGGTGGTTGCTTATGCATCTCGGCAACTGAGACCGCATGAAGTTAACTATCCGGCGCACGACCTGGAGTTAGCAACAGTAGTTTTCGCTTTGAAAGTGTAGAGGCATTATCTATATGGAGATAAGTCGGTGATCTACACAGATCACAAGAGCCTGAAGTATCTATTGACTCAAAATAAGCTGAACTTGAGACAACGAAGGTGGGTGGAGCTGTTAAAGGATTGCGACTGTTCGATTGAGTACCACCCGGGTAAAGCAAATGTGGTGGCGGACGCATTAAGCTAGAAGGTAGTATCGGATCTGAGGGCTATGTTAGCACATCTTTGTTTCTATGACGATGGGAGTTTGTTAGCAGAGCTACAGGTGAAGCCGACGTGGTTAAGTCAGGTAAGAGAGAAACAGTTGGTGGATGAGGTTTTGGGTACTCGTTTTCAGCAAGTTCAGAGTGAGGAGTTAGAGGACTATAGTGTAAATAGTGACGGAGTTCTGTGTTTCCATGGTAGGGTGTGTATGCCGGAGGATGTGGAATTGAGGCAGAAGATTCTTTGGGATTCGCATAGTAGCCCTCACGCTATGCATCCTGGAGGAAGTAAGTTGTATAAGGACCTACGAGAACAGTTTTGATGGCCGGGATTGAAGCGAGAAGTTACAAAGTTTGTGGAGAAATGCTTGACGTGTCAGTAGGTCAAAGCTGAACATCAGGTACCTTCGGGGTTGCTGCAACCAGTGAAGATTTCGCAATGAAAGTGGGAGAGGATCACAATGGATTTTGTGTGTGGGCTTCCTTTTATGTGTGGGCTTCCTCTTACGCCTACTAAGAAGGACTCGGTATGGGTGATCGTGGATCGGTTGACAAAGTCCACGCATTTCATACCAGTTTGGGTTGATTACTCCCTGCAAAGATTAGCAAAGCTGTATGTAGCAGAAATTGTGAGACTGCATGGAGTGCCAATGTTGATCATATCGGATAGGGATCCTAGATTTATATCGAGGTTTTGGAGGGCGTTGCATCAAGCATTGGGCACCAGGTTGGACTTTAGTACGGCATTTCATCCACAGTCAGATGGCCAGTCTGAAAGGGTAATTTAGGTGTTAGAAGATATGTTGAGGGGTTGCGTTATCGACTTCAGGGGTAGCTGGGAGGAATTCTTGCCTTTGGCGGAGTTTGCATACAACAAGTTACCAAGCAAGTATTCGGATGGCCGTATGAAGCGTTGCATGGACGGAAGTGTCGCACTCCTACGTGTTGGGATGTAATTAGGTGAACATCATGTTTTGGGTCGGAGATAGTGGCGAATCGGAGGAAAAGTTTAAGGTAATCCGAGCACGCTTGAAAGAGGCATCGGCATGCAATGTAAGTCGACGGATCTTAAGCGTAAAGAGATAGAATTCTTGTGGGTGATAGTGTGTTCTGAAAGTTTCGCCATGGAAGAAGGTGATGAGATTTGGGACGCAAGGATAAGGTGAGTACCGAGTTCATAGGGCCTTATAGGGTTTTGAAGTGAGTGGGGCGATGGTTTACCGGTTGGAGTTGTCAAAATTGAAGTAGATGCATGATGTGTTCCACATGTCAATGCTACGTCGTTACCGTTCGGACCCATCTCACGTAGTGCCAGTTGAGGAAGTTGAGTTGAGACCAGATTTGTCCTACGAAGAAGAACCATTCGGATTCTGGAGCGAGATGTGAAGGTAGTTCGAAAGAAATCAGTTCCTCTAGTCAAAGTGTTGTGGCGTAACCGTGGTTCAGAAGAAGCTTCGTGGGAACCAGAAGAAGCGATGCGACAACAATACCCTCACTTATTTTGATCAGGTAATTTTGAGGCCGAAATTATTTTTAAGGGGGTAGAACTGTAACATCCGGGGTTTAGGGGTCTTGCATTTCTTTCTAAGTTATATGTATGTGGTAGTGTGCTCTATACACTGTTTGTATGTGTTTGGAGGTTTCGGGAAATCTTGAGGCTAAGTTTGGACTTTACGTAAATTTTTGATTTAGAGCCTTTAGGGGAAAGCTAGGGGAGATAGGCCTTAAGGGTTCTTATGTTGAGTTTATGACACAAGAGTTCAGGTGGTAGAGTGGCAAGAGAGGCCACTTAGTGCATAAGGGAGTGACGCCTCGGGGAGCTAGTGGGGCAAGGTTCGAGTTGCGAGAGAAGTATTTTGGGGTTGCTTTTGCGTCAAGGGTGGGAGAGTTGGGGCGCATTTGAACTCTGGAAGGATGGGAGGAAGACTTGGTCAAGATGTTTGAATGAGTGGTGGAGAGCTTTTGGAGAAGTTTGAAACATTCAAATTCGTTTGAATGAGATGTGTAGAGAAAAAATAGGAGGAAAAGAAGATATTTGGGAGAGAGGAGGCGTTGGCCGAATATGGGATGCTAGGGGAGAGGTGACATTTTCGGTCATAAGGAGGGGGGATAGGTGCCGAATGTGTTTTAGCTATTTAGGGGTCATTTTACTTTCGGTTTCTTTTCTTTTATTCTAGCTCTTTGCCGAAAGTGGTGTACCAAAAAGCTGGTGATTGTGTTTCTTTTCTCTCTGTTTCTTAGGATCTAAAACTGAAAGTGAGATCTTCCATTTGGGGCATTCATCTTTTTCTTTTTCTCTTGGAATTGTTCACTCCCTCAGTCCCTAAAGCCGAACCTATCTTTTTTTCTTCCACCATAGCCGAAACACCTATAAACCGTCAACCCTTTTCTTTTCTTTTCATTTGCTAGAAGCTGAAAACCTCTCTATACCTTGGCCGAATCTTTTAAGGCATCTCTTCTTTTTCTTTTTTGCGTTCTTCTCCTATTTCTCAAAACTTTTACTTTAGGCCGAATCTGTCAGGATTTGTTCCAATCGGTTCTAATAGTTGGTAAGGGTTCTCTTCTTGTCATTTTGTTTCTCTTTCATCTGGTTATCGAAAGTTAGATGCTTAACTTTGTATAGGTGTGTCCGAATCTATTCAAGGTGGTGACCTTGTGTCCATTTGTTTTGAACCCGACATTGGGGGTATCTAGGAGCTTTCGGGATTTGATCAAGCAAGGTAAGGGGTGTAGATTTGGTTCGCCAAAGGCCACATATTTTAGCTTTATACGTTTAGCCGATTCTAAGCTGGTGATGTAGGGGAGTTTAACAGAGGTTGAGGAGGAGCCTTGAAATTTGGATCTATTTGTGAAGAGTATTCGATTAAGATTTGGTGTTGTCTCGTTTAGGTTTGATTTAATGTTTAACCGGTCTCTTGATTAAGTGCCATTCAATGGATGCAAGTACCGATCAAGAGAGAAAGGGGGACTAAGTTCAAGAAATGTTCGGTTTATGCGGTTCAGATTGGCCAACGGGTGTGGGCCAAATCGGACCAGGATCGTGAAAGCGCGATAGCGGTAGTTTCATTTAGGACAGTGTCAACGTCGAGAGTCTAGTGCTTCGGGTTATCAGGTTTGTGGTTAATTCGTTGTTTCCCTGTTAGTCAATTAATTATATGTGATATGTGTGTGATAATCGGTTCAGTGGTGGTGGTGGATTTGTTACCCTTAATTGGGTATTTCGGTAACCAAGTTAGCACCCTATCTAAAGTGTAGTTGTGGTTGATTACTGTGAATACTTGTGAGCATGCCTGCCTAAAATGTCAATGCATTATTCTATCATATCATTATAACATGTTGCATATGCATGGTATCGGGATATATATATAAAATGAAGGACAGGGTGTACATTTATGTATGTGGTGATGATTGGCTATGTGCCATATCATGGCTCGATGTTGGCTATGTGCCACATCGTGGGATGATGTTAGCTTCGTGCTTCATCGTGGTTTGATGATGACCATGGGTCACATCGTGGATATCGAGATTTGGACACATAGTGATCGGTGGCTAGGCCACGTTATATTTGGTCACATAGTGATCGGTGGCTAGGCCACGTTATATTAGCTTTGAGCAGCTTGGCTGCCAAAAGAGGTGTGTAGCGGATGGAGGGTCGATTTAGTAATCCCCTGGTGTGTGATGGCAGGATACGGGGGTGTGTAGCGGATGGATATTAGGTTGGGATGGGTATCATTTTGCATCACCATGTGTGTGGTATGTGGATGGTGTGGTTTTGGGCCAAGCCCATTTGGGAAACATGTGGAATAATTGCACACTGAGTCTGTTCGACCCACCCTATTTTCTTATACAATGCAAGTGATACGAGATACTGGACCGGGCTGGAGTAGATTCGTGGTGGCCATGCAGAAGTTGTTTTAATTTTTTATGCACTTGGATTCTTAATTACTTTTGGGTTAATTTCTCTTTCTTGTAATAAGGGCATTTTAAATATTTGGGGATTTTTACTATATTGAGTTAGATTGACTATCGGTTAATAATTGGAAACGATTTTGGAAACAATTTACAACTTAGAGACTTAAATTAAAGTTTTAAACCCGGATACTTATAACAACTTGATTTCTCTTGAGTTTCCAAATGTATGATGGTTTTAAACTACACACGACCTTCAAAGTTTTGCATTACCCTCGGCAACTTATTTTCAAAGCGACAAACATATTGTAGACCCATTATCTTTTATAAACTAAGAAAAATATTTTAAACCCAAAACGTGTTTTCACCCTTAAATCGAAATTCTTTTCAAACATTTTTCCTAGTAGCATTCCGAATTTGGCCGTGGTGTTTTGGGCCGGGTTTGGGGTGTTATAGTTAAAAATTTGTTTTAGAATTACAGCCTCTTTGTTCAAACCCAAAACACTTAAGCAATTGTTATCTACTTGAAAGCGTAATTATATTTAAAAACCTTTTTGGTTGCGAAAACATATTTGAAATAAACAATTTATGAAAATATGACGTTTGGAAATAGAGTTGCAGAAACATTTTGAAAACATTATGGAAGCGTAGATAAAATACAAGTATTTTGAGAGGTTAATTGATGAGTTGAAATTCGAGGTAGTGAACTTTAACCGTGACTTTTGAAAATGTAAATCGATAATTTGAAAGAGAATTTCCGAGTTAAATCATTTGTAAAGTTTGTTATGAAAATCATTTGTTAATCTATTTTAGAAAACCTTTACTTAAGATTTTTAGAAAAATCCCCGTTTAAAAAAATAAGTCAAGCATAATACTAAGTACGACAAACACATAAGAAAAATAAAATATTCCAGAGGCCTTATTACAACACAAAATAAACACAAAATAGTAAGAATAATAAAGTGAACGAAATCAGGAAACTAAAGTTCAATAAAAACCATTTCTGAAGTATGGCCTCCATCGAGTCATCCATAGCCCAAGTCCACGTCACTGAGCATTACCTACAAGGGTTAAGAGAAAAGGAGGCGGAGTTACAAGAACTCAGTGTGAAATCCCCTTACCATTGTTCACTGGGCCAAAATCTCATTAAGCAATTATTTGGGCCGAAGCCCACATACAATAATAATAATGTAATGAATATAACATGAATATGAAATGCAATTTCCAAACCAAGCCTAGTATTCCATCCGCTACACACCACCCGCAACCAACCAACACACTCGTGGGAGCTTTAGTCACCCACCCGCCAACACACCAAATGCAGGGCATTAAGCCATTTATATCAAATTATTTGTGGACAAGCCACCAAAATAACAGAATTTACGTGGCATAACCACGAGATGATTGTGATAGAGTCACCAAATATGTGGCAGAGCAACCAAAATTTTGTAGCAAAGCTACCAGAACATCTCTTCATCATTATCCCATCCCATGCAATTCATGTATATGCATCATACATATCAAATCATGATATTTAAAAATATAATAACAATAATTAAAAATTGAAATTTATGACAAACAAATTGGCCTAATAACACTTTGCAAAATCACCATTAGAGCAATATATCAAATCGGCCCATTTTATCACATATCCATTCGCCCATTTAATCACATATCAATTCGCCCATTTAGTCACATATCAATTTGGCTTATATAGAAAAATATCAAATCGGCCCATATGGCAAAATATCATAGTGGCCCATTAATCAATATGTCCAATCGGCCCATAAGGCAGAATGTCAATTCAGTCCATTAAGCAATATCGTATTTCAGCCCTTTAGGGGCATTTCGGTAACTCGGTAATCTTACCCACTAAGGGTATTTCGATAATTCGGCCCATAGGGGCATTTTCGTAAATTGGTAATATTACCCACTAAGGGTAATTTGGTAATTTCGTAATCTAGACTTAACTACTAATTTGGGCATAAAAATTTAAACTGTCCATCTGCGTCGTACTGACTAAATTGACTATAACCTGAGTTAGGAAACTCGAAATATAAATCTGTAAATTTTCTTTGAAACTAGGCTCAGATATCTTCTTATTACAAGTTTTCCAGAGTTTTTGGCTTAACAATTTAGTACAGTTTATTCCTTAAAGTTTCCCTTGTTCCAGAGTCCAATGATTCTGACCTATCCTTCCTTAATTTCAAATATCTCACTGTACGGTTTTAATATACTACTAATACTTGTTTCTATTGAAAATAGGCTCACTAAGAAATGCATACATATAAATTATATCCCATAATTCACTTTGTACAATTTTATATGATTTTTCCAAGACAGATCAGGGAACCACAAAGTCATTCACAACCAGTCTCACTAAAATTAACATATCTCAGAATATAAAATTCCTTTTCCTTCTCCATTTCTTCCTTATCAAAGTAGACACAGTAAGATTTTATTTAATATATAATTCACTTTCTAATTCCCTTTCTCCTAGTTTTCCTAGTTTTTCAAAAACACGTCACTGTTTCTAACCGAAACTATTTCTAACCAAAACTGTTTTATTACAAAATATAATTACCACTACGATCATACGCACGCCCGAGTGATTACAAATGTTGATTTTGTTTTTTCTTCGTATTTGACCGATTCACAGAATATTTCATACAAAATTTCAGAGAAGTGTGAGATTACACACCATTTGATTTGTATACTGAAGGTGCGGATTACACACCTTATTACGGGATTCGTAACACGATACTCTTCACGGCACCTAAAAGTATAATCGGTCAACAATTAGCCCAAACCCAACTTACCACTTCAACCAAATATTTTGATTGAGTAACAATCTATATCACTTACCAACAATCTGAGTCTCTTATTACGAGGGATAGATCGAGCGATCTAGTCCCTAGAAATATAATCAATTAGTCACAACCACTATCTCGTTAAGCAAAATAACCGGTCAACGAAAAGATCCAAAAAGAACCATGATGAATCCCTTACCTTAATGATATTAGTTTCGATTTCCAATGATTGTACAATGGCTACGGATGAGTCAAAGTTTTGGCCTTCCACTATAACTCGATTGATCAAACGAGTGAGTGTCAACACAAATGAGTAGAAATGATTAAAGGAAAGAAGAAGATGTATCAAGGTGTTTGGAGTGTTTTGATCAACACCAAAAGAGATATGAACCAAAGAGAAATGTGAGTACTTCGGCAACAAGAAGAATGGTGAAAAATGGATTAAGGTTTCGGCACCCAAGGAAGAAGTGAAGAAAATATGCTCACTAATGGCTTGTAAATTCAGCACAAAGCAAAAGAAGGAGTTTGGAGAAAAACACAAAATATTGCAAAAGTGATTTTTGCCTAACAACACCAAAATTCTACCAAATGACCAAGAAAAATTAAGCTGCCTCCCTTTCCCCCAAAATCGTGCACATACATGACCATAATGGTCAAAAGTTGGCCAACCATACCTTCCACAACATTTCCCTTGAAAAAGGCCACATGTTCCCCTTACTTGCCCTTTTCTTTTGATTCCCTTCCATCCATTCTTCCTTACCATATTTCCTTAGCCACCTTGCGTTAATAAAAAGTCCACCTTGTGTAACATCCTAAAATTTGAGTGTTGATATGATGCATGTTTTGGTGCTTAAATTGTGTATAATTAAATTTTGCATGATTAGTATAGTCTTGAGAAGACTTGAGAATTATTCAGAATTAGAATAATTTTTTGTAATGAGTACTTAATTGAAGTGGATCAAGTGACTTTGAGGTTTAAGTAAATTTAAGTGTCAAAAACTAGCATAAGATGAGCTAGTAGCAAGGTGGTGTTAGGCGCATGTATGTTTGCTTGAGGAGAGGTTCGAATCTCTTAGCATGCAATTTGAAAGCTTTTATTTTGCTTTTTTTAGCATGTGTGAGTCATGGATAATGATTAGGATGAGTTGGATTAAATTTTTATGGCAAGAAGACCATGGGAAAAAGGCAAGTGTTAACTTAGGGAAAGGAATCATTTGAATAAGGTATGTAGGGGGAACACAAGGCACATATCGAGGAAGATGTTTTGGAAAGTTTGGAGTGGCCAAACTTTGACTTTGAGGCTATGTACTTGGACAGTTTTAGGGGCTAAGGGGTGACCGAAATTTTGAAGGCTTTGGTAAGGTTTAGGTGTTAGTTGATCACTTTGGCATTTGGCCATTTTTGTGCTATTCTCCAAAACCTTTCTCTCCATTTTCCTCTCCTTAGCCGAATGCACCTTGAGCAATAGGTAACATCTTTGTTTTTTCTTTAATCATTTCATATTTTGACCATTTCGGTCTTATTTTGCCTATTCTCTCAAACCTTTC
The DNA here is from genome assembly GCA_025506655.1 of Gossypium rotundifolium. Classification (NCBI taxonomy): domain Eukaryota; kingdom Viridiplantae; phylum Streptophyta; class Magnoliopsida; order Malvales; family Malvaceae; genus Gossypium; species Gossypium rotundifolium. The sequence continues at coordinate 81,502,772 of CP106724.1, read as the reverse complement.
TTCCAAGTGCCGAAATCACCAAGACCTTGGAAGGCCATTTTCTCTTTTCTTTTCTTTTCACCCTTGCCGAATGCACACAAGCCTCAAACTCATTTCTTTGTTCATATTCTAGTCTTGAAAAGAACCGAAACCTAAACACCTTATTTTCCTTTACCCTTCTTCATCTCTTTCTCCTTACAAAATCTCTTAAACATTTTCTCCCTTTTATTTTACCATGGCGAATGTTACTAAGCACCATCTCCTTCAATTTCCCTTCATAACCGAATCTTCTACAACTCACATATCTCCTTCTCAATCATTTTTATTTCTACTCACACTTTAATCAATCGGTAAGTGGCTAGTACAATATTTTGGAATTGTTATTTTTCCTTTCTTTTGTGCCGAATCTATATGTGGTGTGGGATGACCTTTTTGGATTGAGACCATCATCATAACATATCTCACTCTAATCTTTTCTCTATCATAGAAACTTAGTGGAGGGCCGAAACTCAAGTGTTCGTAAATGTCGTAAATCGTTGGAATCGAATTAAGGTGTTAAGGTAAGGGATTATTAAGGATTCTCATATTACTCGACATATGGATATAAATTGTTATTTAATTGATTTCGTTTTAGGGGATGTTATCGCTCGATTGTCATATTGTGGAACAAGGATATTGTGGTAAGTTAATCTCACTTTTAAAACTGCTAGTCGAAATTTCGATAATTTATTAGTCGGACTAATGATCTTTTGTCAATAGAGACAATCAAGATATGGACAAAAGAGGCGATAAATAGTGATCGAAAGAGGGTGGTTCTGCTATTCCCCTAAGCTTAAGAGAAGAATTGTTTGGAATCGAGACTTCCCACGGGTTGTGGACCCTTATCAAGCGAAAATCAATTATTGAAGTTATCGTACCCCGAACCATTGTTTACTCGTGGTTCTAAACCTTTGATCGGAGAGAAATCATAAATAGTGGTTGTTAAAGATTAGGGTAAGATCTAGATAAACTTAACATTAGAATAGTTTTGTATTAAATATTAGTGTTCTAATCCATCGTGATATGTGTTTAGATATATCGAGCGGGAAAGTGTAGTTCTCACCGTGTCGTGTGTAATCTCTGCAAGTATCTCATGGGTTAGATGACTATATCGTATAAATCGGTGGATGAAATCACAAGTTAGTGAAATCGAGAAGAATAGCATATTTATCACCTTAATGATAAAAGTTTTGAAATTGGTATTAAGATCATAAAAATTACGAAATTACCCTTAATGGACTAATTCGATAAAAGTGATAAATGGGCCATATGTGATATTTGATAATTGGGCCATATGTGATATTTGAAAATTGGGCCATATGTGATATTTAAGAATTGGGCCATATGTGATATTTGATAATTGGGCCATATGTGATATTTGATAATTGGGCCATATGTGATATTTGATAATTGGGCTATATGTGATATTTGATAATTGGGCCATATGTGATATTTGATAAGTGGGCCATATGTGATATTTGATAATTGGGCCATATGTGATATTTGATAAATGGGTCATATGTGATATTGATAATTGGGCCATTTATGATAATTGATAAATGGATTGCTATGCATATTATATAAATGATTGCATGGGTTGGGCTATTTGACGAAGAGAAGTTCTGGTAGCTTTGCTACAAAATTTTAGTAGCTCGCCACAATTCGAAAAATGGCAAATGCCATCTAAACTCTGTGAATCCGAGGTAAACATCACGAAATTTGAAATCTGACTTAATGCCTACTTGATTGTGTTGGCGGGGTGGGTGACTAAAGCTCCCCACAAGTGTGCTAGTTAGTGAATTGGTGTGTAGCGGATGGAAATTTAGGTTAGGTTTTGGGAATTGCATATCACTTGCATTTCATACATGCTAAATTATTATATTTGTAATGGGCTTAGGCCCAAATAAATGCTTAAATGGTTTTGGCCCAGTGGACTAAGGTAAGTGAGTTACACACTGAGTTTTAAGTAACTCACCCCATTTTTTTTTTACCCCTCTCAGGTAATAATAATTGATGGAGACTTGGGTCAGAGATGACTTCGTGTGGAGGCTATACTACAAATGGTGGTTTATAAAACTTTAAAACTTCTTTAATAATTTTTATTAAGTACTATTTTATGGCGATGTAATAAAGCCTCTTTAATTATGGATTTTATTATGTGGATGGAATTTATTTTGTTTTAGTTTTTTTAAGTTGGATTGGTTTAGTTTTTATAAATGATTTTCTAAAACTCTAAGTATAAAATAAAGGTTTTTCTTAAATATTACTGAAAATTTAGGAAAGTCTTTTAAAACTTTTCGATATAATATTTCAACTAAATAAATCCAAAGTTTTAATCAATTAATACTCTATAGAACAAATGATAAACTCTTGTGTTTTTAATTATGGTTTTCAATGAACTTGATTTTTCGATAAAGTCTTACTCTTAATCGTTTTGGAATTTGATTCCTACATCATTAAATGATTTGAATATACGTTTAAATTGTGTGGCATGCCAAAAGGCGGGCTTAATGCATAGAATTTGGGTTTGGGTGTTACACCTTGCCTTATTTTCTTCCTCAATCTCCTCTCCATCATCTCAATCTCTCTCCATCTCCATGATTTCCTCTATGAATCCTCCACTTTTCCCTTATCATCTCTTCTCCTTTTGGCAAAATAAAACTCCTTGCTTTCCATAAGATTCAACCCTAGTTCTCCGTCAAGAAATTCACACCACTTGCCACTAAGCCACAAGCTCCTCTTGTGTCTCCTAAATGTACCCATTTGTTCTTAAGTCTTACTTCCATCAACCATATCCACTAAAAGTCCAAAAATGAAAATTCTTCCTATGGCCTAACTTGAACCCAAGACTTCATAGAAACCTCGTAACCTTCCAAATTCACTTAACTAATAAGTTTAATTTGTAACAACGCCATTCTTTTATTCTCAATTATTGTAAACAGCCCTACGCCCAAGGCCCATTGGGCCCAATCCTACTAGGCCCAATTTTTGGATGTTATAATTTTACCCTCCTTAAAGAAATTTCGTCCTTGAAATTTCCAATCAACTACTAAACACATCACTCTAAACATACCACTTGATTTCGTTGCGCACTCTGATTTAAATAACACTAATGTACTTTTAACATAATATTGAATCCTCTTTCACATAACAAAACATCTAACCACAGAAGTAAGCAGTTTGGACGCCTTCTACAATAATCATAAGCCGAAAAGTTTGATCGCGCCTTGACACACATCACAGAACGAGATTGCGACCCTAAAGAACCATGATCTCTTTTCTTCTTATAGTCCACGCACCCAACTCGAAGTGCCTCACTGATTCCTTTGACCTTCTCCAATACTTTCTTAACTATTTGAGTCAGCTCATCAACCTTAACTCGATCATGAGATCTCGTCTCAGCCACTGGCGATGCCAACATCTCCCTTTCTAAAACATGCCTCGATGCCGAAGATCTAGCCATAGCATCTCGGCCTCTAGCATGTCTATGCCCACCGCGTCCACGTCTTCTAGCACTCTTGTTCACTAAGTCGATTTAATCTGATTAAGAGTCTTATGAATCAATATGCTATTCAATGTTTGTTAAACAATGTTTTATGGAGTATATGAAGTAAAGTTGTTTTGCAAAGCGCATCCTCTGATTTCAATCTCTATAGTTTCAATACCTAAAAGTTCTAAAGTATTCTACAATCATATCACAATAATCATAGTTATATAATGATAACAGTACTTACTTGACTTGGTACGGATACAGTGGTGCCATACTTCCTTTAGAACATGCATTTATAAATTAAAATTCAAATAGCTTTGGAAAAACGCTTTTGAACCCAAACCACAGCTGAGTTTTTGAAACTGGGCTCTAATACCATAAAATGTAACACCCCAAACTCGGCGCAGAAGTTAGGCCCGAATCTGGTGTGTCACATTGAAGAAAACATATAAAGGATTTGTGATTCATACTAAAATAAGTTTTGTTAAAATCAAGAAAAACAAGTTTGATTTGAGACATTTGATAAAATACTATTGACCTCGAAGATTGATTGATAAATCGATAAATTTGAACTAATGCTCTTATAAAACCGTCTTTGCAATTGTTAAAAATTTGTTTGAGAATTATAGCCTCTTTGTTAAAACCCAAAACACTTAAGCAATTGTTATCCACATGAAAATGTAATTATCCTTAAAAACCTTTTTGGTTGCGAAAACATATTTGAAATAAACAATTTACGAAAATATGACGTTTGGAAATAGAGTTGCGAAACATTTTGAAAACATTGCGTAAGCGTAGATAAAATACAAGAGGTTAATTGATGAGTCAAAATCGAGGTAGTGAACTTTACTTGTGACTTTTGAAAATGTCATCGATAATTTGAAAGAGAATTTCGAGTTAAATCATTTGTAAAGTTTGTTATGAAAATCATTTGTTAATCTATTTTGGAAAACCTTTACTTAAGATTTTTAGAAAATTCCCGTTTAAAAAATAATTCAAGCATAATACTAAGTACGACAAAAACATAAGCAATATAAAATATTCCGAGGCCTTATTACAACACAAAATAAACCCAAAATAGTATGAATAATAAAGTGAACGAAATTAGAAACTAAAGTTCAATAAAACCATTTAAAATATGGCCTCCACAAGAGTCATCCATGGCCCAAGTCACGTCCACTGAGCATTACCTACAAGGGTTTAGAGAAAAGGGGGTGAGTTACATGAACTCAGTGTGAAATCCCCTTAACGTTGTTCACTGGGCCAAAATCACATTAAGCAATTATTTGGGCCTAAGCCCACATACAATAATAATAATGTAATGAATATAACATGAATATGAAATGCAATTCCCAAGCCATGCCTAGTATTCCATCCGCTACACACCACTTGTACCAACCAACACACCTGTGGGGAGCTTTAGTCACCAACCCCGACAACACACCAAGCGAGGCATTAAGCCATTTATATCAAATTATTTGTGGACAAGCCACCAAAATAATAGAATTTATGGAATAATACCATTTGACAGTTGTGACCGAGCCACCAAATATGTGGCGAGCCACCAAAATTATGTAGCAAAGCTACCAAAACTTCTCTTCATCATTATCCCATCCCATGCAATTCATGTATATGCATCATACATATAAAATCATGATATTTACAAATATAATAACAATAATTAAAAATTTAGAAATTTATGACAAACAAATTGGCCCAATAACACTTGGCAAATCGGCCCATTAGAGCAATATATCAAATCGGCCCATTTTATCACATATCCATTCGGACCATTTAATCACATATCAATTCGGCCCATTTAGTCACATATCAAATTGGCTCATTTAGTCACATATCAAATTGGCTCATATAGTAAAATATCAGATCGTCCCATATAGCAAAATATCATATTGGCCCATTAATCAATATGTCCAATCGGCCCATAAGGCAGAATGTCAATTCAATCCATTAAGCAATATCGTATTTCGACCCTTTAGGGGCATTTCGGTAATTCAGTAATCTTACCCACTAAGGCTATTTCGATAATTCGGCCCATAGGGGTATTTTCATAAGTTGGTAATATTACCCACTAAGGGTAATTTGGTAATTTTGCAATCCAGGCTTAACTATTAATTTAGGCATAAAAATTTAAACTGTCCATCTGTGTCTTACTGACTAAATTGACTATAACTTGAGTTAGGAAACTCGAAATCTAAATATGTAAATTTTCTTTGAAACTAGACTCATATATCTTCTTAATACAATTTTTCCAGAATTTTTGGCTTAATCATTTAGTATAGTTTATTCCATAAAATTTCCCTCGTTTCACTATCCAACAATTTTGACCTCTCCTTCCTTAATTTCAAATATCTCACTGTACGGTTTTCATATACTACTCCCACTTGTTTTTATTGAAAATAGGCTCACTAAGGAATACATACATATATATTATATCCCGTAATTCACTTTGTACAATATTATATGATTTTTCCAAGATAGATCAGGGAGCCACGAAGTCATTCAGAACCAGTCTCACTAAAATTAACATATCTCAGAATATAAAATTCCTTTTCCTTCTCCATTTCTTCCTTATCAAAACAGACACAGTAAGATTTTATTTGATATCTCATTGACTTTCTAATACCCTTTCTTCTATTTTTTGTGATTTTTCAAAGACACATCACTGTTTCTAACCGAAACTATATTATTACAAAATATAATTACCACTACGATCATACGCACGCCCGAGTTATTACGAATGCCGATTATTGGTTTTCTTCGGTATTTCGACCGATTCACAGAATATTTCTTACAAACTTTCAGAGAAGTGTGAGATTACACACCGTTTCAGATATGTATACGGAAGGTACGGGATTACACACCTTATTACGGGATCCGTAACACGATACTCTTTGCGGCACCTAAAAGTACAATCGGTCAACAATTCTTCCAAACCCAATTTACCACTTCAACCAAATATTTCGATTGATTAACAATCTATATCACTTACCAACAATCCGAGTCTCTTATTACAAGGGATAGATCGAGCGATTTGGTCCCTAAAAATATAATCGATTAATCACAACCACTATCTCGTTAAGCAAAATAACCGGTCAACGAAAAGATCCAAAAAGAACCATGATGAATCCCTTACCTTAACGATATTAGTTCCGATTTCTAACGATTGTACAATGGCTACGGATGAGTCAAAGTTTTGGCGTTCCACTATAACTCGATTGATCAAACGAGTGAGTGTCAACACAAATGAGTAGAAATGATTAAAAGAAAGGAGAAGATGTATCAAGGTGTTTGGAGTGTTTCGGTCAACACCAAAAGAGATATGAACCAAAGAGAAATGTGAGTATTTCGGAGACAAGAAGAATGGGGAAAAATTGATTAAGGTTTCGGCACCCAAGGAAGAAGTGAAGAAAATATGCTCACTAATGGCTTGTAAATTCGGCACAAAGCAAAAGGAGTTTGGAGAAAAACACAAAATATTGCAAAAGTGATTTTTGCCTAACAACACCAAAATTCTACCAAATGACCAAGCAAAATTCACCTACCTCCCTTTCCCCCAAAACCGTCCACATACATGACCATAATGGTCAAAAGTTGGCCAACCATACCTTCCATAACACTTCCCTTGAAAAAGGCAACATGTTCCCCTTACTTTCCCTTTTCTTTTGATTCCCTTCCATCCATTCTTCCTTACCATATTTCCTTACCCACCTTTCCTTATTAAATAGTCCACCGTGCCTTATTTTCTTCCTCAATCTCCTCTCCATCTCCATGATTTCCTCCATGAATCCCTTCACTTTTCCCCTTATCATCTCTTCTCCTTTTTTGCAAAAATAAAACTCCCTTGCTTTCCATGAGATTCAAAACCTAGTTCTCCCATCAGCCAATTCACACCACTTGCCACTAAGCCACAAGCTCCTCTTGTGCCTCCTAAATGCACCCATTTATTCCTAAGTCCTACTTCTATCAACCATATCCACTAAAAGTCCAGAAATGAAAATTCTTCCTATGGCCTAACTTGTAACACCCCAAACCAAGTCTATGCGTTAAGACGAGATTTGGTTTGTCACCTGAATCGAACATTCTTTTAATCTTTCTAATGATTTAGGTGAAAGCGTACTACAAAACCTTTTGAAAATAAAGTTTAGTAAAAACTAAAGAAATGATTTAAATTCGATGAATTTAAGAAACATTAGTTGAAATCTTATCATTTAGTATTTAATTGTCAAAAACCTTAAAGTAGTTTTTAAAGAGTTCAAAGGAATTTGAAAACAAGAATAGTTAAAGAATCTCATATGTTTAAAAACCAAAGTATTTTAAGGAAACATTATAGGATTAACATAAGCCCATATTAAATATCTAAAACAAAATTTAAATCCATCCACACATAAAAATCCATGAAATATTAATAAAGGCCTTATTACATCATACCCAAAATAGTAATTAAAAGAATTCACTTAATTAAAAGTTCATAGTCTATAAAACCCATGTTCAAATATGGCCTCCACGAAGTCATCCTCGCCCAAGCCTCCGCCAATCGCCATTACCCGAGATGGATAATTAAACGAGTGAGTTACTCGTAACTCTCAGTATAACTCACTTACCATATCCATTGGGCTAGATCATAAAGTAATTATTTTGGGCTTGAGCCCATATATGGATTTAACAGTATAATAAATAAATGCATGTAAAATAAAATTCCCAACCAAACCTAATTTCAATCCGCTACACACCACCCGTACCAACCAACACACTTGTGGGGATCAAGTCAACCCACCCCGCCAACACACCAATCGTAGGCATAAAGCCATTTTTAATAATGTTGTGGTGTACCACCGAACTAGATTGTGACAAAGTCATCGAACTAGAAGCATTAAGTCTTTGAAATATTTGTGGCAGAGCCACCGAACTAAATTTTGGCAACAGGCCTTTCTTCTTTTCATCATTTATCCCAATCCCCTGCAATCATGTATGCATAACAGCCTATATCCATATGATAATTTAACAAAAGCTCATAATACATGTGAGCCTATTTTTCATTTTGGCCCATAAGACAAAATAGCATATAGCCATTTAGCAATCTAGCAAACTTTGGCCCATATATCGATCTAGCAGATTTTCGGCCCATTTAACGATCTAGCAAATTTTTGACCCATTTAACGATCTAGCAGATTTTCGGCCCATTTAACGATCTAGCATATTTTCAGCCCATTTAACGATCTAGCATATTTTTCGTAAATTTCACGACTTTAACTATTTTCATGCATTTCACAAAAGTGTTAATTATTACGTATAATCCAATTTTGCCATCTTTACTATTTTATCCCAATACTTATGATATAGTATTTAACCCGGGATAAGTGTGAAGTTACACACCGGTTACCGTTGAGAACTAGACTTTCCCTTCGTCAATTCCTAAACGCATCACGATAAATTAGAATACTATTATTTATTTACAAATCGAATCTTAAAATAACGATCTAGATGTTACCCTCGTAATTTGAAACCACTTCTATTTTGCGATTTCTCCCGATTGTTGGTTTGTTACCCGATGAAAATCCATGAACAAACAAAGGTTCGGAGTACGAACAACTTCAAACAATCGATTCTCCTCATATGAGCGC